>JAQOWZ010000010.1:1250000-2500000 GCA_035578165.1 Stenolophus ochropezus
AAATGAATTTTATTATTGTTTAACCTCAATATTATATCTTAAGAGGCGTATACATTTTACCCTCCACACATGTTATATTGCTCGACATTGTACCTTGCACACAATCAATCTTATACACCTTTTATCGTACACACTTTTAATCCGCGGAAAATATTATTTTACACACATTTTATCTTCCAAATCATTTTGTTCCACACATTTTATCTTTTACACATTTTATTTTCAGAAACATTTAACACTGAATATTTCATCCCATTATAAATATGTTAATTGCATGGGCAATAAAATGAAGGAAAGGTACAATTACAATATTTTAAAGATGAAACGTAGGCGAAGATAACATTTGAAGAACATAAAATGAATGGAAGATAAAATGTGTGGATGATAAAGTGTGCGCAAGATAAAATAGGTGTAAGATAACTTCTTTCGCGGATTTGAAAGTGTACACGATAAAAGATGTGCAAGATTATATGTTTGAAAGATACAATGTCGAGCAATATAACATGTGTGGAGGATAATAAGTTGTAACCATAGTTATAAGAAATTCCATGTTTCATGTTAAAATGGTATAAGTACAAATACATTATATCCTTTTTTTGACAAGGACAATAAGTTGTAAATCCAACATAATGTTTCATCTTTATTTTTTAAATATACTACATTAGACGTTTAAATATTTTAATAATTTATATAATTTTAACTATTTTTCTTATAAACCATTATTTTTTTATGGTATTTAAAGGTACAATTATTGGTAAATAGTTATTTCACACAAAAACACAATCACAAATGACAAATTTAGAAAATTGCAAAATGGGACGAATGTTCAAAAAATAACATTTTGATAGTTCCCTTTTGAGATAGAACGAAGTAGAGGTTGCACAGTATTTTGATTGTCCTACGACGAATTGATTCATTTGCCAATGATAATAATTAACATCACAATTTAAGAATGAAATGTAGAAGTAGCTCAACAGTTCACAATGTAAAAAAAAAACAATAATCAGAGGAGATTAATTTGATATCTAATTCCCTTTTGACTTAAAACGAATTAGAGGTTGTACAGTACTTTGATATTTTGTTAGCATCACTTGAGATAAATGCCCATGACATTCATCTCATTGCTTATTAAAGTTAAATTTAAATTAAAATCTATAAAGAATGTCTAGTTGTGTGTATCTTTTTAGTCTGTCAATGTCTTGGCTATTGTCTAGAAGGTTCATGGCATTGTGATTAGGGTGAATCTCTATTCTCTTCAGGTTTTTTTTTTTCAGATATATTTTTTGCTTCTTCCTTCACTGTGCGCATGTTTAAATCAGTGTGTATTACATGATTATTTATGTACCAAGGAACGTTTATTATTTTTCTAAATAACTTCTGAAAATGTAGTCGTATCTCAACAACTCGAGATTTTAATAAGTTGTTTGTCCATTGATATTTCTGGTTGCAACTTACTGAACTATCCTCTATGGTAATATATCAGAAGAGATCATTTTTTTATTTAGTTCCCTTTTGACTTAGTACTTAGGTTTGCCAGTATTTTGATAGTCCCGCTAGGAATTGGTTTATTTGCCTTTGACAATAATTAACATGACAACTTGTGAAAATGTAGAAGTATCTCAACAACTCACAATGTTTTAATAACATTGTCCATTGGTTGCAACTTAGTATCCTCCGTGGTCGAAGGATACGTAGTTGGCTGTGAAGGGGCCTTTACCAGCCGGTGAATTCCTAATGCGCTCGTGACAATTCTAGCTGTCAAACAACATGTCTCGCTGATTTATCCGGAGACAGTCGGTCGCTGTTTATAGCGTCGCATATTTACTCACGCCCGACCAATAACATTCACGGTTGCATTCTAGCCGAAGGCGGCGCATTCTGAATGGTCGCTACTTTCTAGGAAACACATCTAATCCTCTACCGGCACCAAAACCACACTCCTACGCCTAGCGTAATTACTAGCTAATCTAGTTCAGTGTCAACCACGCTAAATGCATTGAACTAAGCAAATCAATCATTTCACAAAGCTACAATTCAGGAATCACCAGTTTTATACTTGTTCTAATTCTCTACCTCTAATATCAACCACACAAAACACAAATCAAATCAGTTATTTCAGAAATCCACAATTTAGAAATTATCAGCAATTGTCATCAAATCTAGTTCAATATCAACCACGCTAAATGTGTTTCACTAAGCAAATCAATCATGTCACAAAGCCACAATTCAGGAATCATCAGTTTTATACTTGTTCTAATGTTCTACCTCTAATATCAACAATGCAAAACATATTTCACAAATCAAATAATTTATTTCAGAAAGCCACTATGTAGAAATTAGAAAAGATATTTGAAACTTATGCAGGGTTTATTTTTATGGAGGGTTGAGTACTTTATTCCAATATGAAGACATCACTAGAATGAACAGATTTTCACAAATCTAGTTCAATATCAACCACGCAAAATGTATTTCACTAAGCAAATCAATCATTTCAGAAAGACACAATTCAGGAATTATCAGTTTTATACTTGTTCTATTGCTCTACCTATAATATTAACCACGCAAAACGTATTTCATAAATCAAATCAATTTCAGAAAGACACAGTTCAGGAATTATCAGTTTTATACTTTCTTGAAGCGATATTTAAAACTTATGCAGGGTTTACTTTTATTGAGGGTTGAATAGTTTATTCCAATTTGAAGGCATCACTACAATGAAAAGATTTTGACTGTACTACAAAAATTCGTACTGGATTTACCTGTTCCCTAGTTTAAAAAATCAAGTACTGTGATATCAAGACACCTAGCGGGCTACTCTATTTATCCACCACGTCCATTTTCTAACAACATGGAAATGTGTTATTTGAAAAAGTATCACAATTTGACAATTAATAGTAACCTGAATTTGACAACCTATGTTTCATTTTAAAGTCTACGCATTGATACATTGTTGTCAATCAAGTGTGAAGTCGTAACCATGAATTTGACAAATTCTATGTTTCACCTTAAAATAAACTCACGGTATTATTTTATTACATAGTATGTTCCATCAAATGCGAATATACAAGTGTGCAAAGAAATGCGGAACATAGGATATTAACATGGGATTTGCGGATACTCTTTCTATCTTGATAAATTTAGAGCAAAACTACAACAGTAGAAAGTTGTTCAAAATTAAATTCTACGTCAGTTAAGATCATGATTGTGGCAAAATTACGTCTGCAATACGAGATATATTAAATACAAAATGTACTATTTTAGTTAAAAATCAGAGAGCCATGGAAATAAAAAAAAATATCTTTTTGTCAGTTCAGAGAAGTATCACTTATTATAATTCTGATTGTCTGTATTTTAATTTGACTTTATATTTTTTTTTCTTTAATAATATACCAATATTATAATTTTTAAACTTTAAAAAAGTATTAAATACAAAGTAAGATATGTGCATATTACATAAAATAAGACAATTTTTTAATATATTGACGGATGACACATTCATTTTTAAACCAATTATAGATTATAACATAAGTTACTAATTAATATCAAATTAAATTATCTATAATATCATGTCATTATCTGTCACAAATGACACATATTTCCATATTTGTCTGATTTTGAGCGAAAATGATATTGCAATATGATGACTAGTTGTTAGCCACATTTTTTATTTACCAGAAATCTTTTCCCATGTTAAATGCCTATGACAACTCTATTTTATAGTTGTCTTTGTGAATTTTACGCTACGTATTGTAGTTTGATTATTTATTTCAAACGCAAAAACTTGTGTTTTTAAAATTCCAGTATCGATAACAAAAAAAAACATATTGAAATAAATCATTTTAATTACAGTTTATTACATGTGTACAGTTTAGTTATATTCTAGATAAAATCTAAATATGTAATATGCATACGTATTTATTTATAGCAATGATTTTATTGATTTTATATTGATTATAAATCTTGTAGTTATGTAGTTAATTATCTTTTGATACAGTTCACCTAATTAAAATGGCGTAGACATATATATTTTTTAATAATATTAATTACAAGTAGAATTTCATAGCTTTTTATATAATATTGATAATTAACAATATATGAAAATGATTAAATAGGCGAAGTATTAAGTCTTAAACATATTAATTAAGGGAAAGTAAAAGAAAAGGAGGGCCCGATGAAGTTGTCGGATCGACGCCGACGCCAAGATGGATCGACGCGCCGGCGTCGGGTTTATTTATTTTGCGTAAACAAGCACAAAGAGTCTATCGAGAAGGCGAGTTATTTTATTGTGCGCTTTCCGCACCATAAATATTTAAGTTGTTAAACTAAAGTAGGAAACTTTTAGGAATGCCAGCAATTTACATCAAAAATTGAACTCGACACAAATATGCAACAAGTTGGGTCCTCCCACACAATAAACTGCTATCAAAAAATGATCCGCTTTTCTCCACATAAATTCTTACAGCCATGTTTCAAAGTCTATCATCAAATATACTTCCTACATATTTTCTCACGAGAATACCTATTCTATAGACTTCATAACTGCAATGACAAAGGTACAGTGAAATATTATATACTCGCATTTGCAGGAACATACTATGTAATATTAGTTTTTTAAGCTGCGAGGAATTTAAGTACATTATAACTTTCGAGATGGTACGAACTGAGGTGGAGTCTGCGGAACCGAAGTTTATGGTACCGTACGAGAATACTTACATTCCGAGTTGCTTATTATATTTTTCGCGCTATCAACAACTATTAACTTCAAATAATGTTAAAGTATTTGTAAAATGTGACAGTTCACTTCACAGTTCAAATTTATTTATTTGCTTACTTTCTCATAATTATCATGTTAGGAGGACAGTTATTTTTATAATTTCTCATTGATAATAGTAACCGAATAATAGAAGTTATTAGGAACATATTATGTTATGTTGCTATGGAAGTAAGTAACTTATGTGAACGGTGGCGCGAAAACAATATAAGGTATTTAACTTACCTACATTTATTAATTAAAATATAATTTCGATCGTTAGACTTTTTCATGTAGACAACTTGTTTATTATTAACCGAATTTTACAATAATTATTTATGTGACAAGTAAGGAAACAAAGGTGGTTATTTAACGTATGAGAAAATTAGAAAACGAAACGCAGGCTAGTGTTATAAGAGCAAAAGTTAAATAAGCATCCAGTTTCCTTACACATTTCATACACTATTTTTTCTACTTCCGTTTGAATAAGTACAATAACATATTTTTCTACGACCATTAAGATATTTGCTTGTTGTACTTTGTTTTTGCTACGGATACATAGTATATTGTAAACACATTTTCATTTCCTACGGTAACCACTGAGAACGTTAAGGTATAAATTCATATCTAACAGTTCTGTCAAAAATCGTATTGTTTAATTTTTGTTTTGTAGCTAGTTGCTAGGAAGTGGTGAAATGAAGACATCTTTATAATTAAAATATAAATGAATCAGGAAATAATGTCGTGGTCGTATAAAAGTATAGTGTGAAATGACTTCCATTTTTGACATTTTCATGATATTTATAAAATAAACTAAAAGATAATACGAAGGAGTCCTTAATTTTGTGCGTTACACAGAATTGTTAGGTGTATACAGAAAAACGACATAATCAAATAAATGTTATAATTGTGTTATTATTACTATTGTTATAGCTATTAATGCATTTATATATGCCTATTTCCATTTTAATTTCGAGTGAAATAATGACCTTACTATTTCACTAGTGAAATAATGGTGTTAATAATCTAGGCAACTGAAATTAATAAAATAGAGTTTCTTATTAAACGGAAGCCTTGCTTGTGAGGAATTGAAAATGGAATCTATTGTTGAAATGTTAACACATCATTTGTCTTTTTTATCCGAAACGACACCCTGTATCTGAAATATATCATTTCGTATTACCCGAATTGGTGAGACAGTTTCGGTCTGTATCAGATCAAAGCTTTGATATATTTACAGAGGAGATGTACGAGGGGCCTTCCACAATTCACGAGGCTTTTTAATGCTTATAAAGTTGAAATAGATTTCCCGGCCAGTCCGGATCAAACCCGGATCTGTTGGGTTAAATGTCAACAACACAATCGCCGCGGCAATTTATCTCTTGGGTAATGCCCAAAGCTTCTGGCTTAATCTCCTCAATAACTTAATCTCTTCAATGTTCGGCGATTTTACATCATTACAATATTTTCGATGAATTGGTCCATGAGGTTGAAATGCTTTATGTGTTCCAAGCATACGTTAGTGTATTACAATTGTAATATTATTCATACACTTTTTGCTTTCAAATTATTATGTACTTGACATGATACTAATTGTATGTATAAGCAAACATACAAACCACCCACATTGCAAGATTATACTCACCCACGCAATTGTAATGTCATTTCCTGTCGGATTTTTTC
The DNA here is from genome assembly GCA_035578165.1 of Stenolophus ochropezus. NCBI lineage: Eukaryota > Metazoa > Arthropoda > Insecta > Coleoptera > Carabidae > Stenolophus > Stenolophus ochropezus. The sequence goes on from JAQOWZ010000010.1 coordinate 1,256,434, forward strand.
AAAATATTAATAATGATTACTTGAGTTTCATTCATTGATTTCTAAATATCCAGAGGTGGGATTTCACCAGTTTTATTAAAGAGGTAACAGATTTTTTATATCAACTTCCAAATATTAATGAAATAAATACTTTAGTCAGGCAGATGCGTAAACAAAATATGAAATATAGTCCACCAATAAAAGGTAATTAAAAGAGCTAAAGTTAATATAACCTTTCCCAATATTTTTTTCTTGATTGTCCAACTTAAGGGAGACAATTGCCATCTATGGTACTTGCCAAATGTAGACACTGAAAAGACTAATTTATTTCTTTTGGTACTAATTTCTTCTAAAAATATCTAAACCTTTAATTCGTACAGTATCTCGTATTCAACTAGACCATCGTCAGGAATACCAATTCCTTTTTTACTTTTAAATGTTCCAACAAGAATCGACATTGTTTTTTATTAACCTTATTATTATTGTCTTAGTACTCTTCTTAAGAGCCGATTTTTTACCTCTGCTTAGCGTATATCATGGACAACTTATTTCAGTTTTTTGATGCGATATTTTTTATTAGTCCATATTTTAAATAACGGTATTTTTAACCAGAGCTGAAAAAATCGGTCTTTATTACAAGTTTTTATGGCTCAAAGTTTGGATCCTTCTGGATTATTTATTAATCTACCTTGTTGTTGTTTTCAAATTATTTTCTTTAATAACATTAGATTCACAATGTAAAGATATGCTCTAGGTATATTTTCTTATCGTTGTCGAGCGGGTAATGGTGGCTTCAGTGAATTATATGATCCAAATAAAAATACTCACTATTAGCTGTAGGTCCTTTGCGCAAAGATTGTAGGCTATCATCAACTATAAAGTAAAACTTGTCACAAAATAAGTACCTTACACCCAGATATATAAAAGGGATTAGCCACTTACTCCATAGTTATTCCTGTTTTTCACTTCGTTTTGAATTCATAAAAGGGATTAATCACTAACTCCGAATAAAGTTATGAATCTGGGTGTTAGGTATTTGAGGTCCACTTCTACCTAGGAATATTATGCCACCGCATATGGTGATGATCTTTATAGAGTAAATCGTAGTTTTTTGTTATTGTGGATACAAAATATATAATATAAAAAAAAAATAGTATGGTTGTTAGTTTTATAAGGAATGTTATATGTGAATGGATGTAAGTGATTAATAAGAACCGATTTCCCTTGAGCCATTATCAGCTGAGGTGCCATTAGTCAGTATCATGAGTTGTGATTGCAGCGCTAAGGAGTGGTTGCTGGCGCACGCATTGGTTTAAATCTCGTACCCTGTGAATAAGGAGATAATTCGTTCGTTCCGAATGAGGTGTTGAAAGGTAATAATGTCGTTAATGTAGCCCACATGCCTCGCACAAGGCTGTAGACACCCGGAGATATTGTATGGTAATTCGCTGATGTTTAGCGACTTGTAATGCTCTTATCATGCTGTATTTCTAATGAATTCTTACCAATTATATTGTCATTATTAATTGCTACTTTGCTCTCTTAATAACTACATTGAACTAATACTAATTACATGCTAAATTCATGCAAAAATCTCATTGTTCTCGTTCTGCTTTTTACGGTATCATTTTTTTCTTCTGGAACCACAAGTACACCACGTTGCTTCGTAAAACTGAAACCAGTTTTTTTCGCTAATTATATTTTAATTTGTAACATTTTGTTATAAATTATGACGTTATTATAATAAAGGGTGATCCAAATTGGACTTCCAGATTTAAATTACCGTTCGAATTTCTACAGCGATAAATTCATAATAGCAAAAGATACAAGAAAATTTATAAGAAACACAACTACTAATAACATACATATAATAGATCCAAATTTTCAATGCTTCTTAATGTTGTAGTTGTATTTCTAAATATTTTTAAATAAAAGATCAGAATATTCAAATGTGTTTGAAATATCTGTCAGATTTCACATAGTTAATTTTTAATTTTTTTCATAAAATTAGCAAAATTATTATATTATCAAAACTTATTTGTCATCCTCTTTCAACAAAATTTTAGACGTATACATTTTATCCTCTCGACATTGTATCTTGCACACATTCAATTATGCACACCTTTTATTGTGCACACTTTTAATCCGGGAAAAAAGTTATCTTACATACATTTTATCTTCCAACTCATTTTATCATTTACACATTTTATCTTCCACTCATTTTATGTTCCACATATTTTACACATTTTATCTAATTATAAGTATGTTAATTATATGGGTCATAAAATGAATGGAAGATATAATTACAATATTTTAAAGATAAAACGTTGGCAAAAATAAAATGTATGGAACATAAAATGAATGGAAGATAAAAATGTGTCGATGATAAAATGAACACATGATAAAATGTGTGCAAAATATTTTTTTTAGCGGATTAAAAGTGTGCACGATAAAAGACGTAAGTCGAGCAATATAACATATGTGGATGATAAAATGTATACGCCTCCAAAAATCCAATAAATTGAACCTTTTTGCGGTTTCGTTTTTGAGAGTCATATCTGTAAGCTTACGGCCAGGTTTTTGTCACCGTAGGAATTTACAGGATCTGTAAAGATTTACAGATTTTCTGTAAGTTACAGACGTGATCAGAACTGCCATTTGACTTGTAAGCATTACAGGTCTTATATATTGGATTACAGATAGATGTGAACCTGAATCGACCCATAAATTTGTATTATTGTTAATTTTTTTATGTCCCAACATTTTTCCTCTGTAAGGCAGATACACCCGCAACATTCCGAACTACGAATTAACAATTCCGCATCGAGTAACCCCTTCCGGTGACTTCATTTCCTTTCACATCCCTGAGTTCTACAACCACCGGAACAAACGTTCCTTACCTAAGAAACTGCACTACAATGTCATCTTCAACGGAAGAAATCATCACATAGAACTACGACCCAATGAGAATTTCCTTGCTCCAAATATGGTACAAGAATGGTACGATCCTGCTGTACCTATACCATACAGAAGAATCGAAAAGTTACCAGAAGGATTGTGCCATTATATTGGACATATTAGAGGGATGAGGGATTATCCTGTTGCTTTATCTCTTTGCCATGGAATGGTAAGAAAAAAATGTCACTTCTACACCATTTCCACTTGTAATTCATAAAGCGTCATTTGAAATTTAGAATAGTAAATTTAATTTCAGAACTGATCAAATGTAATTCAGAATAATCAATTTAATTTAAGAACTCGTCAAATGTAATTCAGAATATTCAATTTCATTTTAGAAATCCTCATTTTTAATTCAGAATAGGCAATTTAATTTCAGAAAGCGTGAAGTGTAATTCAGAAAACATCAATTGTATTTCGGAAAAAGTTAAATGTAATTCAGAAAGCGTCAATTCTATTTCAGAAAGCGTCAATTCTATGTCAGAAAGCGTCAATTCTATTTCAGAAAGCATCAAATGTATACATATTCTTTCAGCTCCATTTTTGTAAAGAAACAAAGCAAAATATTCTTGCGTGGACAATGAATGAATGACATGTCAAATTGTTTTGTTGATTTTTATTCATCTCTTTTTTTTAACCAACTTGTAAAATAGTATATTGTGTTATTAAAGTGTCTTTGTGTGCCTCGCATGCAATTGTCCGACTCGCTTCGCTCGTCGTGCAAACTTCCATGCTCGCCACACAAAGTATCACTTTTACTCTGAATAACACATGCTATTTTTTCTTCAAACTTAGAAATTTTAAAAAATAAATTACTATTTGACGTTTAATATGTAGGTTAACTGTCAGTTATTCATAATTTTTAGTAACTTTATTCTTAGGTTATCTAGTTTTTATAGTGACATTTAGGGCGATATTACAGATTTCTATTGTACAAGTTACTTCTTATTGGCTATACGGCGGCGACAATATTATACGGCGCTTCTTATTGGCTATACGGCGGCGACAATATTATACGGCGGCGACAATATTATACGGCGGCTAGAATAAAAAATTATATTACGTTGGCATAGAAATTAAACTTCAACCTTGTCAATCACGTCACAGAAGATGTCACTTTTATGACGTTTGAAGAAAAAGATATTTTTAATAAAATTATATCGAGGCTAGCATGTTTCTCAATACGTATGACATTCTGAATTACAATTGACATTTTCTGAATTATATTTGATGATTTCTGAATTACAAATTATGTTTTCTGAAATTAAATTGTCTATTCTGAATTACATTTGACGGTTTCTTAAATTAAATTGACTATTCTGAATTACATTTGATACTTTCTGAAATTAAATTAACTATTCTCAATTACAAATGACATTTTCTGAAATTCAATTTATTATTCTGAATTACATACGACGCTTTATGATATTAAAATGACCATTTCTGAATTATAACTGGAAAAGGTGTAGTTGGCCTATTTTATTCGAAACGGTTTTCGTATTCTTCCTAGGCTGGTTACCTGACGACGGATAGAGGTCACTACTACATCGAACCAGCTCTTGACCACCAAGCCAACGAACATGGTCAATTAGTTCACATAGTTTACAAACGAGAGGTTCAAGCGTCAACCCCACCTCATTGCGGTTTGAAGCAGCCCTGGACTGAAGCCTGGACCAGCAAGTTACGAGAAGCAGCACATAAGAAGAGAAGCGGTACTCAGAGCTTGCATAGGTACCTGGAGCTCCTCGTCGTGGCAGATAAAAAGTTCATAGATCATCACAAGAATGATAATATGGAGAATTATATACTTACGATCATGAATATGGTAAGAGAAAAATATAATTTTCGAAAACAATTATTAAATATTATTCCAAGTAAAAATTAAAATCTTTTTATATCACAGTTCAATAGAATTTTTAGTTTTTCACGCTAAAATTTTGTTTTTTGAAAAATAGTCCATTTGAATAGTCGCCGACGCGGTGATTTCAAATTTCAAACAGAATTTAAGTTAGATCTGAAAAAAAAGGTTTTCAGTCCGAAGTCGTAAGGTGACTATTCCTGAAAAACCTCTTTTTTCAGGCCTAACTTTAAACGCAAATATCTCGAGAACGGTAAGAGATAATTAAATTCGGTTTGAAAATTTGGAATTAGCGCCTATCAAAATAGACTATTTTCAGAAACAAAAAATTTGGACCCAAAAATAGGTATTTTTGAATTATTTAGGATGTATAAACAAAATTAACGCTAAAAACCTAAAAGTTTTATTATTTTAAGAATCTTTCTTGGTCTCAACATAGTTTAAAGTAGGTAATATTCAGTATAAGTTTTAAATTATTTAATTATTATAAAGTACAAGCCAAATATATGTATATACATATATATTTTCTTGTTTATTTAAGTATTTAATTTTAATTTTAAAATTTTCATAATTAACATGACACTTAAATACATACTAATACAGTTACGAGGAAAATAATATTAATTTTCAATGTTGAAATTGATACTTTATAAAAAAAAACTTTAGTTAAAACAGTTTTAATAGTAAAATTATTTTAATAGGAATATTCCAGTAATATAACTTGTTACTTATGGAACTTATAAGCATAAAAAATAAAGAAATATTTCCCTCATTAACATATGAATTTTCAAAATGGTTCTGCAATTAATACGCCTTGCATGTTATAAAGTAAGCGTTTTATGACTGATTATAATTCTTTGTTTTTATGAAATTATAAAAATAGAAGTGAGATAATTCTGGGAGGGTACTTTTGCGTCGGCTTGCGGATCAAAGGTGTAACTTGATGGAAATGAATAATTCATGCAGTAATTATTACAATACGCGCTTATTTATTGCATTTGAATTTATAATACAGGGTTAGGGCAATGGCGGATTTCAGTTTTTTTATAAAACGTCAGATTATTTAAATGCAAGAAATAAATAGAGATTGTGTCATTACTTTTTTCCTTAAATACAATAATTACTCATTCTTAGTACTTTTAACGATACCGTATCACGACACCCCTTGAAGAAGCAAGGCCGAATCGAGAAAATATTATAAACTTGCAACAAAAAAAATAGTAATTATTTCGGTATTAAAGAAATAAATATTCCTGAAGTGCATACAAAATTATTCTTCCGGCCATTAAATTTAAGGAAAAAGGAATGTAAGTACGTATTTATTTCTGCAGTTTTTTCTTTCCTAGAAACTTTCAACGATATTAAGATAAATGTACATTCTATGTTGCTTATTATATTTTTCGTGCTACTGAAAACTTAATAATGTCTTTATTTTCTGAAATTTGTAAACTATTGAACAAACCACGAATGTTATGAATCATACCAGGCTTTTGATATCTTAAAATCCTCACTCTACGAATTCGGAATAAGGTATTTAATCAATAGTATAATGAAAAATATTAGACTCGTATTTTGTATTTTTCTTCAAATTGACTTTTAATAATTAAAAATCTGCTATTAAAAATGATATCCTAGAAAACGCAGCTGAATTATTCCACTTTACTCCTTGTCCAGTGACGTATCAAGGTTTTTACCCAACTTCACTTTGTTTCAGACATCAAATATAATGTTATTAACTTCCAGACAAATTGAATAATCTTCTGTAAATATAATGGCATACGAAAGCCTTACAATGTTTTCAATCACAGACTGTCCACTTTACCAACTTTTAAACGCGCCAAACCACAATATTGGAGATCTGGCATCCACACGTGAATAACTTCACAACAATTTTTGCGACTTGATTTTTAGTATGATATTTTAAAACGATATTATATAACATAAAATGTAAATAAAAAAGAATTACATAATATGGAGCAGCAAATTAAATATTGTAGGTTCGATTTAAACAAAAAAGGGTTCACTTATGTCTAACCATGGCATCATATCAACCTGTACAGATATTATTGATAAGAAAATTTTATAAATTTTTTTATAAATTTTATAAAATACTATTTATTAATAACGTCTTCATTTTCTGAACCGGGTAAACTATTGAACAAACCACGGATTTCATTAATCATCCAGGCCTTAGATGTCTTAAAATCCTCGCTCTACGAACTCGGAATTCAATTGACATCTATGGCGGTTATGATACTCATAACAATCCTAGTTATGTTAGTAAATCTAACAGTAAAGTTTGTATTTTTTTTTAATGAAACTGTTGTCAAGAGATTTGTTATTTATTTCTTATACTTTGCATTAATAAATAACCTATTATTATATCGAAAACAGTTTAATAATATAAAATATTGTTAAACTGCTTTTGGTATTTTTGTTGTTGTAAAATTGGTTCTTCTAACTACTGCACTTCACTTTAAATGTCAAATTGATAACCTCAAATATTTTTAAATGTTTTTTAATACAATTTATATTATTTCTGAGGTTGACAGGGTTTTTATAAGACGGTATATTGTTCCATGAGTTGTTTGGGGCTCGACGAGCGCAGCGAGGATTGCTCCAAAAACACGAATATACTGTCTTATAAAACTTGTATAATAATATACCATTTTATTTTATTCTCTTATTTTATTAATAGTAATGTGGCCTAGTAGTGTTAAACATATAAAGCGACATTATATTATTTTTATTAAATACAAATCAAATATTTTTAAGAACCATCCTTGTTATTTACAATCCTAAACCGTCATCACTATCCTCCATTTCCAATTCCCACCCCAGGTGTACAGCTACTACCACGACAGCTCAGTCGGCCAACAGCTCGACGTCTCCGTGGTGCGCATCATCTACCTGGAGAAGCCGGACGCCCACCTGGACCTGGAGATCAGCAGCAACGCGGAGAACACGCTGGCCAGCTTCTGCGAGTGGGCGGAGACGGTGAACCCCAACGACACCGGCAACCCGCTGCACCACGACATCGCCGTGCTGCTCACGAGGTGAGAGATGAGACAGGGGCATTTGTCAGGGAAGATGAGTAAGGGGTTATTAATGAAGGGATGACGTTAAGGGAGTAATTGTTTGCGGGGTAATTCGACGGAAATGTAGCGGGGAGAGTGAATTTGGTGTGGTAGTTAGAGAAATGATGCAGTAGGCATCTTAACGACGGATTGTACAATTTGTTTAATAAAATATTTTTATCCAACACCGTGTAATTATAACGATATAAGTATGCTGTTTTTAGATAAAGTAGGTCATAAGTCACTAGTGAGCTAAATATATTATAGCTCACTGTTTTTTGGTTCGTATCATAGTAACTACGTTATAAAACCTTCTTTACACTATTTTGTTCCTAAATGTCATTTCGAAATTCCATCTGCCAAAAATCTTATATGTACTTTATATCAATGATTAAAATGTGTTGGATAAAATGTTGTATGGCACACGTGTGTTAATTACCTAAGTCACTTGAAAAAGTACCACACTCGGCCTAACGGCCTCGTGAGCTAATCTTTTTACCACATGACTTATCTGTAATGTAACACACTTGTACCATAAATAACTATTTTACGTTTGAAGGGTTGATTTCATATATCGACACTAAGGTTATTTTTATAATTAGAATAACTAAAGTACATTCAAACCCAAACTCTAAACATTAGTCGGCTGTTCCTACTGATTTCTAGCCAATCTCGGATCAATTCTCTCACGGTAAAATAAAATTTTATGTTAATTTGATTAAAATATGACATTTTAATAAGAGTGCCATAAATGAAAAAAACTGAATAGGTACATGTTTTTTTACGCGGAATTAGAGTCATGACAGAAAGAAGTGAATAAAATTATAATGAATGAAAAAAAAAAATATTTAATTGTAATGAGGAATTATTTACAAAAATTAAATAAAGTTTTACTTCTATAAATTTTTCTCTAATTCCAGGGTCCTGTTTCACAAAACTACAAGTCTTTTAATACAAGTGTATCACTTTGCAACGCTTGTCAAATTTTCAATATGTGCCAATAGAATTTATAACTTGACAAGCGTTGCCTAGTAATACACTTGTATTACAAGACTTGTAGTTGCATGGCACTTTTATTATTTTCAAATTTAATCAATTTAAAATTAAATTTTATATACATTTTTCTGAAAAAAAAACCTTATGTAACGTTATGATAATATTAAATCATTGAATTAAGAATTAAATAAATAAAATAAATAATATATATTAACATTCAAAATAAAAAAGTTGGGTTCGGTATTTTGAGAACCATTGCTTGAAGAAATATTTTTTCTGTTCTTTAAATTTGCCTTGTAAAATAGAAATTGTTTACCCATTTAACCGTCTTTGTAGATCTTATAGTACTGGAGATAGCAATGCTGGCCCAATTGAAAAGAACACCCTGTATATAAAAATACTCAAATACTCAATCTCAAGATCTTTTTGTTTCCTTTCAGATATGATTTGTGTTCGGACAATGTGACAGACTGCAACCTGATGGGGTTGGCTTACTTAGCGGCCGCCTGTGATCCTAAGAAGGCGTGTGCCATTAACGAAGACAGCGGTCTTGCTCTGGGGATTACTGTCACACATGAAGTCGGACATGTGTAGGTCTTTCAAAAACATATTTCATATAATCAGCACCTAATTAGTTTTATTAAATATTTTGGCACTTGTTTTAGTGAAAAACAAATATCACTTTGAATTAGGAAAATGTATAGGTAAAACCATAGGTCTTAACATACACCGAGACATATACATTTTATCCTCCACATGTTGTTTGCTCGACATTGTATTTTTCAAACATTTAATCTTGCATACCTTTTATCGTGCACACTTTTAATCCGCGAAGAAAAATTATCTTACACACATTTTATCGTGCGCACATTTCATCATCCACACATTTTATCTTCTATTCATTTTATGTTCCATACATTTTATCTTTGCCAACGTTTCATCTTTAAAATATTGTAATTATAGCTCTCATTTATTTTATTGCCAATGCAATTAACATACTTATAATATATAAAAATAGTCAGTGTTAAATGTTTCGGAAGATAAAATATATGGAACATAGAATGGGTGGAACATAAAATGAGTGGAAGATAAAATATGTAGATGATAAAATGATTTGGAAGATAAAATGGGTGTAAGATAACTTTTTTTCGTGGATTAAAAGTGTGAAGGATAAAAGGTGTGCAAGATACAATGTCGAGCAATATAACATGTGTAATAATAATAATGTATCCCTGTATCTCCCAAGCGGAGCATAGGGCAACCGAATTCACCGAGCAGTAGTTCTAACTACCGTACTGTCGGTTGTTTCATGCCAGCGCTACTTCTATTTAAGATGTATAGACGGCAAGTTTATAGCATCCGAGTGAGATACACAAGTAGCTGTGTTTTTTATTTTGCGATAAATCACACGATGTTGGTCACTGGGACTTGAACTTACGATCTCAAGTTCGAATTACGTCACAGCGAGTTAAAGATGTGCGTTAGCTCGCTCAGCCATCCAGTCGACAAATATAACATGTGTAGAGGATAAAATATATACGCTTCCATTTTTTTATTATGTATATCAGACCAACACATTTGGGTTTTCTGTTGAAAAAGCTTGTCCCTGATATAACTTTTCTTCTATTTGTCCCTTCAGCATGGGTTGCGGGCACGACAACGGCGAAGACTCCCCCTGCCAGCCCCAAAACTCCGCTGGCGAGTACTACGTGATGTCCCCGTTCGTGAACATGCAGACCACGGAATGGTCCTCCTGCAGCAAGCAGTTCATCACCGAGCTATTCGAGTACGCAAGTACGTGCCTGCTCCCTGACTAAACAACTGTAACAGGCCTTATCCTCCTGTAGGAACCAGCTGGGCGAGTGTCTGAACGACGTGCCGCAGGAGAGCCTGTACAAGGAGAACGACATGCCGCCTGGCAGTGTCTACGATGCGGACTACCAGTGCAATAACGAGTTTCCCGGCTCCACGCATTGCGTGATGGAGCAGAGTCGGGTTTGTGAGATGCTGTATTGTAAGCTGCCCGGGTCGGATAGTTGTAGTAGTAAGGGACAACCGCCGGCTGATGGGACTAAGTGTGGGCAGAATATGGTGGGTGCTTTACTACTAACTGGTTTTTAGTTTAAATATCTCTGTGTTCAAACATTCTATTCTAACTATAAGTTAGGAAAATACTTTATATACTTGATGCAATGTACCATTTAGGAACACCAGACTTATTAACACCAAATGACTTCCTTGTACGCCTATTAAATTATACACATTTTTGCTGCACTTCATTTATTTTATTTGAAATGATATATGATCAATGAACCCTTTAAGCAAAATACCATTGTACCATTTCTAACCGATATATTAAACAGTTAAAACCGGTTTCCAATTTTTAAAATCCGGTTTTTGAAATCGTTATTTTAATGTTCTCAATAAGAATTTACCGTTAACAAATATTTTTTTCGGTTAAATACCCTGACTAAAACTAAAAAAGTTGTTTTATTCAATAACCGTAACATGTTACAATTAAAATTTTTTATAGCTACAATTTCTTTTCTGTCGATAATACAAGTGTGCTGTTTTCTCATCAAACCTTAATTTGTTACGTTTGTACCCAACTTCACTTGTAGATCTATTATGGTTTACTCGTTTATATTTTATAGCGTATCTGAAAATTTTTTAAAATTTATTAATTTCTAACACTTTTTATCAAGTGTTTTATTTTTTTATTGAGATTTTCCACAGACACTATTTTCCTAAATATTATTTTGAAAATATAAAATTAGTTAGTCCTTCATTTAAATTCTAAAAGTGGTACCTAAGACAACATAATTTTGACATAACATAAAATATAAATTTATTATTCCAATTGAATCCGAGCCTCTCCAAAATTACGGGCCCTAGATATTTGTCTTATTTGTCTGTAGGTTAATCCGGCCCTGGTTATAGCAATCCCATATACAAAATTTCAAACAATCTACGGCTAATCATTAGAAAGAGTTATGAGAAATAAAGAGGGAAAATAGTCAAAATGGATTCAAATATAATCAAAATGAATATTTCTCTTGAAATCTAAAAACCGACATTTTTCGCGATTGCAATACATTCTTTCTTTGTGCAAAAAAGTCATAAAGAAAAGGAAATATATTTTGAATAAAATTTGAGGCGTTTTTTCACATAAATATCTTGTGCCTTAGAACGGAAGTCAAAGTTTTGCCGAGACATAGCGGTACAAAAATAATAAATATTACTTGGAGATGGTATCAATATAACCATATTACCAATATTTACTTAAAACAAATTGGTATACTCAACCATGAGTACATTTATGTATTAACAAATTAAAATAAAAACAGAAAATATAGACTTTTGGCTACCCTGTTTCATAAAAAGCATAATGAAGAAAAATAATAGGAGGAAGTCTATTTCTCCACTGATTTCAAATTCACTTAGGTCTTTCATTTCATTTCTTCAATTTTCTTTATTACCATCTGTTTATAACTCATGTTTTGATTACTCCCTTTTTTTCAGTGGTGCTTCAATAACAAATGCGTGGAAATTGGCCAACGTCCCGCAGCTGTAGATGGGGGCTGGTGTGACTGGAAACCGTGGACCGACTGTAGTAGAACTTGTGGCGGTGGCATATCGTATTCAGAGAGGGAGTGTACCAATCCAGTACCTTCACATCGAGGGAAGTATTGCTTAGGTGAAAGGAAGAGAGTCAAACTTTGCAATACTGTGGTACGAATTTATTACTGCTCTAGGATAGATCAGACCTTTTATGTATTTAAATTTAAAATTTCAGGAGTGCCCTCCAGGTCCTACTTTCAGAGAATCCCAGTGTTCAGATTACAATTCGAAGCCATTTAAAAATAAATTGCATTTTTGGAAACCATTTACTGTAGAAGGTAAATTATCAATAGTCAATATGAAGGGGCGTATACATTTTATCCTCCACACATGTTATATTCTTCGTCATTGTACCGTGCACACATTCAATCTTGCACACCTTTTATCCTGCACACTTTTAATCCGCGAACAAAGTTATCTTGCACACATTTTATCTTTCACTCTTCAGAAAAATTTAATACTGAATATATTATCTAATTATAAATATGTTAATTGCACGGGCAATAAAATTAATGGAAGGAAGGTTTTAAAGATGAAACGTCGGCGAAGATAAACTGTGTGGAAAATAAAATGAATGGAAGATAAAATGTGTAGATGATAAATGAATGGAAGATAAAATGTAAGTGTAAGATAAATTTTCTTCGCGTATTAAAAGTATGCACGATAAAAGGTGTGCAAGATAAAATGTTTGAAAGATACAATGTCGAGCAATATAACATGTGTAGAGGATAAAATGTATACGCCTCAATATGAACTTTACAAAAAACAAAGTTTATGTATAAAAATTGCCTATGTAAACATAGTAACATTCAAGGTTACATTTTGACGTTTGTTCAAAAATGGCGTCTATCTTGCTTCAACTTTCTTCTGTTCTTCTGTTTAGACAACATGTGCCAACTAAACTGCATGAACGAAGAACGTGTTTGGGTCACATTAGCTCCCAGAGTAAAGGACGGAACGTCTTGCAAAGCGGGAACTAAAAACAAGTGCATATTTGGTGTTTGTCGCGTAAGTGTAACAACAAACAGTGAAACAAGTGATTAACAATTGTGATACTTTAGAAAGTAGGTTGTGACTGGGTGATAGACTCAACGGCAGTTGAAGATATTTGTGGTGTGTGTAATGGTGATGGATCTTCTTGTAATATTATCGAGAAGACCTATACGGACACTGGAAGTGGTAAGTTTTGAAGAAAGTTATATCTAGCTATAGATTGGAGATACACTGTTATAAATATATTGTATAGGATATCAGAAGATAGTAACTATACCTGCTGGAAGTAGAAACATTCGCGTTAACGAAGTAGCTGCTTCAGAAAATACAATTGCAGTTGCTAATGGAGATGGACAAACGTTTTACTTAAATGCAAATTAGTAAGAAAAACAAAAAAATCATATTTATTATTTAAGTCAAAATATAAGGTACAACAATGTTCTAATTTCGGAAAAATCATTACAGTACTATCGAATGTCTAATTTAAAAATGTAGAACAAAATAGAATGTTTTCTAGATACAATGTTCTATTTATGGGTAAAGCTAGTTAACATACTTGTTCTTAATATTTTGTGCTTCAAATGCGGTAATGCAGATTCATAGAAAAGATTAGTCACTAACCCGGATTAGTTATACCTCATGTTAACATTCTGACATGTCAAACAGTCAAACAACCTCCAGTCCCAATTCATAAAAAGAATTAAATATATTATTTAGTTCCAAAGATATCTTCACTAGTTTGGTGGAATTAGCAATATTTGTAGATGATTATCAACATTTCTAAATCATATAGAGGAAATTAGTTATCTTTAGAAATAAATAATATATTTAATTCTTTTTATGAATTTGGACTGGAGTTAGTTAGACATTTCAGGTTGTTGACAAGGACTATAACTAATCCGGGTTAGTGGCTTATCTTTTTTTATGAATCTGGGTGTTAATTTTATCTTCACCCAAACTAGAATGCTTGAAAGTTCCTTTTTGATGTAAATTTATCTTCATTGATATGTATCAAATATTATTTGTGTATAAATAATAATAAAATGTGGAAAAACTTTTAGTTCGGAAGAAATTAACGGCGATAAAGATTTCGGCGGTGTTGTTGGTTTGTACGACCATCCCTCAATAGATAAAGAAACTCTCTTCATCTACGGTCCTACAAAAGTCCCTCTCATTCTTTATGTAAGATTCAAATTTACCTTCTTATGTGCAACCTCCAAAATAATTCTGTTAAAGGCAGTTTTTTACAATTCTAAAAACCCTGGTATTCAATACCACTACGCTGAACCAAATGGTCAAAAAGGAGCATCTGAATCTAGTTCACCAAATAAAAAGAACTTCAATTGGGAGTTTTTGGAATTTAGCGATTGTTCTGCAAGATGTGGCCCGGGGTTGAAGACTTCTAATCCTTCTTGTGTAGAAAAGGCTAAAGGAAAAGTTTCGGATAAGTTTTGTGCGAAGATTCCTAAACCAGAACCGAAGACTGTTGAATGTAATAATCGTCCTTGCAAAACAGAGTAAGAAAAAACAAAAAATAACACTTCATCGAACACTTGTTGAACTAGATTACATCTGAAGATCTTTTCTAACAAACCTTTCTTTCCTAAGATGGCGTGCAAGAGAATGGGGTCCTTGTTCAGGATGTAGGTCTCAATCAGGAACCAAAACTCGCATAATTGATTGCGTACAAGAAACTTCTGAACCTGGCAAAGATCCAATGGTTATTGTTGATGCCAGTTTATGTTCTGGACCTAAACCTGCTACCACAGAAGTCTGTTGTTCTAACAATCCTTGTTGTACAACAAAAAGAAGATCAAGAAGAAGAAAACGACGTAATGATTTTGAAGAAAAAGTGGCTAACTTGTGGCAGCAATTAGATGAGCTGAGAAAAAGAAATAAAAAATATGAGGTATTCATAATAAATAAAAATACATTGACATTTAAGATCATAGTTTGTCAAAAGACAAATAACTTTTGTTTTATTTTACGTCAAGTAAACACCATGAAGTACATATTTTCTACACAAAGTTTTTTCCTATTAACATTTATTTATTTACTGACATTTTTGTCTAATTCAACACAGGACAATGCACCGACGGATAACAAAAATTTGATTCGTAAGTATAAAGAAATGTTAAAAGCGAGAGAAGGAGGTTCGTGGGAAGATGCTGCGAACAGATTTGTTTCAACATATGACCATATTACAGAAAAAACTACTACGGTGGCAGACTACATTAGACACAAGAAGTATTACTCTATTGGGAAACGCAGTGAAGTTCCTTGCGAACGTAAATATAAACATATTTTATATAGCTTCTTACAATACCTAGACTACTGATCTCGATATAATACCTGGAATATATGAAAAAATGAAGTCTGTAACGGCCATTTTCCTGAGGTCTGAATCTAATACAATTAGCGCGAAATATGAATAAAGTCATTAGTAATTACAAAGAAATATGAGGAATCTTTTTAAATTTGATTTGTTTTAGTTATTTAACTTTGAATTGTTTAAGGTATCTATTTTTTTTAATTGAAAGAATAATGGAAACGAGTAAAGTATGAATAAAATGCATTAGGCAAAAAAGTTATAGAAATATTAATATTTGATGTAAAGGAAAATCTAATGAAATATTAAAAATCACAAGTAAAAATACTCTATGCATAAAATTCACAAAATATCATTTTTAGTTTAATATACACTATTTTTACATGATATGTCGAAATAAAAACTGAAAATCCATATTTAATAAATGATTATTATTATAATGCTCGTAAAATATCATTAATTATTGTTTAAGCTCAGAAATATTAGATGTTTTAAGCATTATTCGGTTATATTCGTTTTAACCTATTTTTAGTAATTAAGTTTGAGAACGATCATTCTGCGGTGCAATTTGTTATCCCTCAAAGAATTCGAAATAAAATAATTAAAACAAATCAAATTTAAAAGATTTCTCATATTTCGTTGTAGATAATAATGACTTTTTCCATATTTCGTGCCAATTGGATTAGTAACAGACCTCAGGAAAATTGTCGCCACAGGCTTCACTTTTGTATAAGCTATATCCTATCCAGAAGTGTATATAGAGATCAAATGACCTAGACACACTCAAGGGTAATAGAAAAAGTAATCATTTGGAAAAATGTAACAATAACAATTTTTAGTGATAAAACAAAAACATAAAATTAGTAATGAAGTGAGCAGAATATTATATTTAGGGTTTGATCCCCAGTTTTGACTAAACAAAATACCACTAAGTTAGAATTTGAATGAATTTAAATTCATCCCCAGCTGAGAAGAAGAAAATGGTCCCCGGACAGATGGTGAACGACAAACTACCTCCCGAAGGAAACAAACTCATCGAAGTCCCGATCAATGAGGTGCACCAGGATGTGCACTTGTCTGACGCCGCTTTCGAAGCCGGTGGCGACCAAGTGGCAGACACCCTCGACTTCTGTAACGCCAAGATCTACACCGGGAAACAAGCCGATGCTGAACTGACGAAAATAGGGAAAAAGAACAAGACCTGAACATTGTGTACTTTTATGTTCTAATTTTTATTTTTATTTTAAACTTATACACTTTATACACAATAAAGTTTACAAACATACCAGTTTTTATTTAATTTGGAAAGAATAGTTTTTATAAAAACTGTAATAAATTGAAGGGTTGAAATTTACTATACGGTCTACAAAGTTATCGAAATGCGCATGCGTCTGAATGAAAGATAAACCGTGATTCTCAAACATTATCAAATACTGCATGAGAGATAATCCTTTGTCATATTGAAATAGAATGAAACTACCTAAAAGGTTAGGTTATGTTTAGTAAATATCCTAACTAAAAGTACATTTCTTTACAATTTCAAACATTCCAAAGTCATTCTAAAATCCATCGAAATGACCACTGTTTTTTTGCCACTGGTAACGTCAAATGGCCTCCTACTGGCAAAAATTCAATTTTGTATAAACCGTACAGTAAATTTTTACCAATTGAAGATCTATTTCTTTATGAGTATATTTTCGAGTAAAGCTTACATAGGAAATATAAATATACATTGTAAAATTAAATTTGATCATCTTTGAAAGTCTTCCGTAATTTTTCCATCTTTTTGTAGAAATCTTCCCCTAGGAACGTCTTAGAAGTAATGGATTGTATATTATCTTGTACTTCGTTCTTAATTGTTAGCTTCTGTAGCAAAGGAGGGATTTTGTCTAGTTGTATCTTTCCTTTTTCTATCGACAACCTCTTCACCCAATCTTCTTCATCGTCTAGAAACTAGAAAAAAAGAGTCAACTGCTATTTAAAAAAAATGTTTATTTTACCTGTTCGTCTTCTTGATCAGTATTACAAGGAAGTTCTTCACTTTTTGCTCTTTTTCTTCGCAGGAAATTCTTCCATCTTCTTCTTCTGTTGTTTCGCTGTAATTTCTTGTATTTCTCTTTCATGTAGGTTGACATATGTGTACCAAACACTGCGAAGAAATAATTAGAAAAGTATTTCTCATGTTCTTTTTAATCTTACTTGAGTTCGACCGATGTGTTATTCGATTGGGCCGATGAAAAACTTTTCTTTTTCTTCGTTCCTTTTCGTCGCAGTTATTCTTTGCTGAATTGTCACAGTCTTTCATATCAATGGGTTTTGGTTGTGGACAAAGAGAAGAAGCAACAACAATCAAATCACTGATTTCTCCTCCAATTGGTCGAACACAACGAACCATTCTTGTTTGGGTTGGTTCACCAGTTCGCTTATTGTTGCATTTGGACCAATCGCTTAGCATCCATCTGAAAGAAAAACATGATTATTTGTTTTTTTAACTTAAAACTTTGTTACCTGGGTTTGCAGGGAATGTTGTAACAAGTTCTAACTTGTCGTTGTGGTTTTTCTTCAACACAAAATTCATCGTCAACCATGCCAGATGATTGCTCAACACATTTTGGTATTGAGACAGCAGTTCCAGTACCACATTGACTTGAGCAAGGAGTCCAATCGACAAAATCCCAATGATACGCCCCTTGTCTTTTCTCTGTCTTTAATGACAAAGCATACTTGTACGTCACATTTTGATTTGGTTGTACCTAGAAAAAAAATATGTATACAAGAATAACTGGTTTAGTTATTTACCCAAATAGAAAGTGGTTCTGAAATTGGACCGGGAATGTGTAACAACTCTTGGTTAAATCTCACCATTCCTAACCATGCTCTACTACCTGGGACTTCAAACAAGCCGAAGGCATCTCTACAAAAAGGACAATTACAACAGGATTTAATTTAAAGTGATTAATTTACCCTTCTACATAAATGGCTTCACCTTCCCCGTCTCGAACTTCGATTCGAGAAGTCGTTGGTTCAGTTTCTTCTATTCTGATATTTTGACTGCCTGCTGGTACATCAATGAATTTGTATATTTCTAAATTGAAACAACATTAATATTTGTTTACAAATTCAATAAAAAACGCACCATCATATGATTTATTATTCGAACTATCTAAAGAACTTTGCGGAAAAAACTTCTGTCCTTCTTTCAGAGTACAGGTTGTGCCATCACCATGGCAGATGCCACAGACATCTTCGATAGCTCCTGAATCCATTTCCAAGTCACAGGGAACTTTCTAGTAAAATGCTAATTGTTTGGGAAGTTTTGTAAAGGTTTTGGTACTTACTACACATTGTCCAGCGATACACACATCTCGTATTCCCCGGTAACAACTGGTACCATCTAAGGCTCGCTCTCCAAGCTGAGTTATAGTACCTTCTTCGTTAATACAGTACAGCGCACATGGATCATCTGTAAGGAATATATTTTAAAGATCTTCATTTTGAAGAATAGTCTATTTTTACTAGAAAAAAAAATCAGAGCAATAGGTTTGGTCCAAGAATTTAGAGCAGAAGATTGAAATAAAATATTAGATAATCTATTTTGATTGTTTTGAAGCAAATGTTTAAACTAGAACTAGAGTAAATATTAAAGCAAGGTCTTTAGTTCTATAAATCTAGATATAGTTAATGGCCTGTATTGCGCTCCTGTTTCCAACATTAAACAAGCTTGATTTTGTAACTTAAAAACGCTTCACTAAGATTTCGTTTTCACCTGTCATGATTAGCGAAAATGAAGCATCTTTTTTATGTTAGTACTTAGAAATGACAAAGGCCGTCTTTAAAATCTTGTTTAGCTATAAAAATAGCAGAATTCGTGCATGATATTGATGACATAGTAAATATTTGGCAATTATTTGGTGTTAATAATAAGCAGATAAAAAATCTAGGGTGTCCATTTTAAGAGGCTAACCATTGGTATCTCTAGAAACGTAAGAGATACGAAGTCGGTTAAATTGGGGTAAAGTTGTCGCAATAATTGTCTATTTTAATCATGTTTTTGTTATCCCGAGAAAACACACAGCTCATTAGATGTGAGCAAAAAATTCATTTTGGCAATTAACTTTTTGACTTATAACTTTCTTGTTTCAATTCATTCAAGTTTCTAGTTTGCACATTCTACAGACATTTTTTTTTACGAAGAATTGGAAGCGGGCCTCAAAATTTTTATATGTGTCTGTAGAATGTGTAAATTAGAAACTTGTATGAATTGAAACAAAAAAGTTATAAGTCAAAAAATAAATTTATTTAAATGAGTTTTTTTTGTCCCAATTTAACAGACTTCATATCTTTTACAGTTCTCGAGATTCCAATGGTTAGCCTCTTAAAACGGATACCCTGTATATGTTGCCAAATGTAGTGTAGGAAAAGACAATCTTTTGTTAAAGAAAACTGAGAGAAGATTGCTGAATATGGTTATAATTAACACTTTCATTAAACCCAAAAAACTGTCTTTAGTTAAAGAACGCTTAAAAGAGATAAAGACAAGAGCTGAATTCACCACAGTTTAAAAAAATTATTAAAAAATTATTTACCGGTAAAATATTCAGTAGATAACCAAGAATGCGTCTTTCCATCATCAGGATATATCCAAGTGTTAAATTTTGCACACTGACTATCCCTGAATTTTATAGAACCAGCTGGGCAAGGCTAAAAACACATTTATACATAAAAATACAAATAAAAGTATTAAATTTCTGTACAAAGTATAGAATTTCACTCTGAAATAAGAAATGAAAAACAAGGTAAAGACGTGAAAGATGATATGTTTGAAAAGTAAATGTTTTCATTGTGCATTTCGAAGGGAAACCAAATTAAAAAATATAAATATTTATTATTTTTTTTACTTACCTCGGCATTGCAAATTCGATACTTGATTTTACGGCCCCGGCAAAATTTCCCCCCATTGGAAGGTTGAGGACAATCGCATCTTCTTTCGGAGTAAGCCACCCCCGAACCACATGTCTTGGAGCACTGGCTCCACTCTGACCATGGGCCCCAGCCGCCATCTTTAGCTGTGGGGCGCATTCCTTGCTGAAGACACTGACCGTGGTAACACCACTAAAAGAAACAAAATCAGTTATACCGGAAAAATAATCTGGAATTCAGTTAGTTTATTTTGGGAAATGTACGTCTCCTTTCGGTTTCGACCCCTATTGGGGGTCTTCATCAGGGAGTGTATGTCATTTTAACTAAAAGAGTGTACAATAACATTGAGTATAATTGGTTTGATTATAGAAATCGGTACATAAATACAATCAGGTGGTAAAATAATAATACTCCCATTACTTAACAAGAAAAAGAGTTTTTAATGTGTTTGACTGCTGTATATTTTTAGATCGTATTTATTATAGTATACTGTGTAAGAAGTGCAGAAATTCGTTTATTTCCCACAAGGTGTGAATGTTTTGGCACGAGATGAAATCACATCTTAGTAGCATTCTGTTCAGTTCAATTCATTGCCATAATTATGGCAGTAGGAAACAAATGAGATAGCTTTTTTTCAGATAAATAATAACTATTTGATTATATTTATAAAACTATCAAAAGTGCAAAAACTTTATTGTCTGCTATTTATACTTTTAGTTTTAATGTTAAAATTACTCGTGCGCTTCAAATACATGAAGATTCGTCCGAAAACATGGGATATACATTAGGATTTTTAAAATTAAAAAAAAAGTGCTCCTGAATATGTTAATTTTTTTCATTTTTAATAATAAATATTTTTTATTTGATATGTAATATTTTTATTTTTAAACGTGCTTTACCCACCTTCGGAGCCACGAGCCGCCACTGTAAATAAACATTAAATATTGTTATTATAACAAATAAATTAACAATATTTTAATTCAATAAAGAAACATTTTTTTTTTGGTTGACAGGAAAGCATGCCGCTATTTTTCAAATTATATTAAAAACTGTCGGTTATTGTTGAACAGGTTAGGGAAAATTTCCTAATGTGCTGTAATGTCACTCAGAATCAGAAATCTTTGGCAATGGGGAAAGAAATAACTTCAACACAGTTTATTTGTGGTAAAAAGAACGGTTAAAATAAGTGAATGAACAAATATGAGGTGATATTTCGTGTAAAAAGAATACACCTCTTATGGGAAATATGCGACTTTCTGCAGTTTTCAGTCGATTGTTATTTATTGTGTATTATTTTGTACTGAATTATGCATGTTGTGTTTGCTAATTTTAGTGTTTCTTTACAGGAAGTACCTTGTCGTCTCCACAGGAAGTCCCATCGGCCGGAGGATAGTGGATATCGACGCAACCAACATCCGGTAGCCGACAAAGAATAGTGTCACATCTCTGAAAGGTAGGAATACGTTGTTATTTATTTTCTTGAGAAGAATGCGAAATATGATGGCGAAAATAAAAATAAAACTTGTTTTATTAAAATCTGGGCATGTCAAGCAAAATAATAGCCAAACATATTTTAAACACACATACATTTGAAGCGCAAAGTTCTAAACCTTGTTGTCAAACTTTAAAGCACATAGATTTTATTTAAAATTGTGTCACTTGAAGTTAAAATATTTTTATATGCAGCACTTCTTCAAGTGAGATTTCTCGTCGCTCGTGACAAAATAAAAATGGGCGAGTTTGTCTGGAGTCGTTATATCGCTACTCGCTGCTCGCTACTCGCTACGGCTAAACTCCCAGAGAAAACGAAGAGGTGTTCGCGCACTTTATATGTTTCTCTGTTTACGTTATTTTTAGAAAAAGCTCACCGCGATATATTTAAATATATATTCCTCTCCTCACATTCATTTCTATACAATTACTTTCGATACTTTTTCATATTTAAATGTTGCTTTTTTCACCTATATAACTAAAGTAATAATTTAGAATATAGATATAGTAGTGTTGTGCAGTTAGGGTAAAAATAATATTTTTTTCGAAATCGATACTAAAGTTCACGATATCTGCGAAGTTAGACAAAGTAGTACCTAAAGTAAAACAATACAGACTCTTATGTCAAAATTTAACATTTGTCAAACTGAAATAACCTATATTTTAATAGTATTATATTTTGTAGTTTATTTTAGCACTACCTAAAATAAGAAACATATCCTTCTATAATATTATTGGTGAATTTATTTATTATTTACCTTTGGTAATAATTTATCTGATTTCAGGAAGACAACGTCTAAGCAGATGTAAACATAAATGATAATTATAAAGCAATATTTGACACTTTGGTAAACACATAGTGCTACTTATTTATGTTTTTAATTAATAATTTAACGATTCCAATACCTCTCTTACTGAGTGGCGAAAGGTAAAAAGTGTAGTATTGAAACGAAGTCCTTCCGCAAAAAGTTGTGAGATCTCATATAAAACCAAGTCAGTTATTTTAGTTAGTATCTATGGAAGCATCTATTCTACAACTTTGTTATAAATTGTTTCCTAATTAGTTACCTACCAATATTTATAGTGACCTTATCAATATTAGACATCTTTATTTCTGTAATAAATATAATGATTTGGCAATCGCACACGTATTTTTTTAAATCGAGTTATTAATTGTAAACGTGCTTATCCATCAAAAACTCACTATCCGATTTTTAGCATGTTTCCAATACCTCCTAAGTGGCGAGAGGTAAGAAATTGAAGAATGTAACTAATCCATATTTATTTAAGTAAGTAAATATTTAGTTTTTGTCAAAGGGGGGTCAATTTAAATGTTTGTTGTGAAAGCACAATGAGTGTACCGCCTATGGCAAATGATGATTGCAGTTTAGTATGATTGGATTATAATATATAGATATTGGTTGATAACGTGCACTTTGCCGAGATGACATCTTTGGAATAGACGAGCGCGTGCAAGTGCCATTAGCCGCAGTATGATCGCTCGTTGAAGGATAATCGCTTTAAACGAGCCTTAGCCCTTAGGCAGGGCCGTATTTCCACCCTGCACATTTCGTGCCGGATGCTACACATAAAAACACCGTTCGGCCCTTATCAAAACACACACTACATACTCTCCGTAAAGAAATTCACAGATACACTCATCGGCAAAATGGATCACCTTCAATTTAATGACCTTATTAGAAAACTCCTATATGGGGTCTTCAAATGGTTGTAGGAAACAGGACAATAATATTTTGAATTCGAATGTACATTTTCTCCAAGGACTCCAAGTTACAAAGTGTGTGTGAAAATGGATCTTTGTTGATGTATAAGGAACTTCGAACATGATGTACCTTACGTCAAGTTTATTGGTGATGACCTAATTGCTGGCAGATCGTACCATTTCAAAATATTTGCCAAATTCATAAATTTATTTGGCCAGTGAGTTCTAAGGCTATGTTTGGAACAAGGTGAAAAAAACTGTCAGAAGTTGTATAGTTGTTATCGAGAATATAAAAGACCTTAATATTGTTCTTTAGGAAGAGTATAGGAATATTATGCAAAAGTATATTCAGTCCATTTTTTAATGCGTTAACTGAAGAATGCAAGCTATAAGGTTTGTTCCAACTAACCTGCTTTCTAAGGCTTTTAGGACAAAGTGAAAAAATCTGTCAAAAGTCGTATAGGAAGAGTGTTTGTATATTATGCAAAATAATATTTATAGATTTATTTTCAGGTAAAAGTAAAACAATTGACAGTAATAACATTGGTGGTTCAAAATTAGTTCGAAATTCGTTCCAATAAAAACATGGTCCGGAACTATCCATAGTCCGCGCATGCGCAAACCACGGTACATAAACTCATACATGAATTAATTACAAACCGTCAGGAAAATCTAGTTAAACCAAACTATTTTACGACGAAATGATTGCAACTGATAAGAAAAGAACAATAAGGCAAAACATACTTTACAAGACGTTACAAAAGACTTGAGATACTATTATTACTAAATTTGTTGAATATTTACTTTATTACCATTTTTCACTAAAGGATCTGCAGTCTATGATAGGTTTCGATTTCAAGTTATTCATTCATTATAACTGAAAATGAAAACTATTCGACCAGTATAATGTAACCAGAAGTTTGATTCCCAGAGTAGGCAACTATGAAACAAGTAAAATGTTGTTGAATTCATTGCCTCTGGGAAGTACAAGTTTACTTGAAGCTTGTAAAACATTATGTATTAATGCACCTATGGTAATGAATGAGGGAAATTTATCTTTGTGTTCGAGTAGTTTGCAGTAAATTGTAGCCACTGAAGCAGAAGTACTTTTTTGTAGTCTTATAATAAAATCTGTTGATTTTTGTCACCTAAGCAACGTCGAGAATCTCAATTTCCTTCGTCTTCCCTAGGTTAGCTTGAGAAAAATTTTGGAAAAACATTTCTACTTCTAAATCATTTAAAAAAAATGTATTTATAATAAAAAGTATAATTGTCCAAACATTCTTTTCAGCAGAATAATAAAAGAAAGTAGTAGATTATTAAGTGAAATTTAATTTAGAAAAAATAAATTTAGTGCCTTTTTACATTTTACATATTATCTTCGCCTACGTTTCATCATTAAAACATTGTAATTATACATTTTGTTCATTTTATTGCCCTTTCAATTAACATACTTATAATTAGATAAAATATTCAGTGTTAAATGTATCGGAAAATAAAATGTGTAATAGATAAAATGTGTGAATGATAAAATTATTTGGAAGATAAAATGTGTGTAAGATAACCTTTTTCGAGGATTAAAAGTGTGCACGATAAAAGGTGTGCAAGATTTAATGTGTGCAAGATACAATGTCGAGCAATATAACATGTGTGGAAGATAAAATGTATACGCCTCATATAATAATTATAAATATTTGTGTAAAAACAAAAACAAATTATTGATTTTATGATATTTGTACAAAAATTCTTGCGTGAACTTTTTCCCCAGATTCTTTCTATTGTGGCGCGAACTTGCACTCATTAGGGAATGTAACGTTCCCACACTGTATATGTAAATAACGATTTTATGGATGTAGTATGACAGATGAAGATTTGATTAATATATCTGAATAATAAATATATAGGGAAATTTATGATTCTTAATGAAGATTAACAGAATTTGCTAATACTGGTACAAAAATAAAGAAGTTGTGGCCAAATAGTTTGGTGTAAATTGTAGCCACTGAAGTGGTAGTATGACAAATGAAGATGTGATTGATAACTGAATAATAAATATGCAGGGAAATTTACGGTTATGTCCAATTGTAGTCACTGAAGTGGAACTAGCAATATTCTGAGGCTGGTTTGTCAGATGAAGACGTAGAGCAATAAAGAGTTGGGAGATTTAGTGGGTGGAAGATTATGTGGGATATAAGTTGTTGGGCTTTGTGGTGGCTGCATCCAATAGCTCAATGCGAGCCGCTGCAGCGGCGCTAATAATGAAGTTCATATGCCGGCGCGGCGGCGCTGACAATAAATATCAATCTTCCGTGAATGCGAGTAATTACAGCGGCCACGCGAACCAATCGTTTACGTAATGTCGTAACTCGCGAAGCGCCTTACTGCTCACCGGATCAGACCATCTTTACCCACTACTCATCCCTCAAAACTTACTACATCTCGCTCAATTTTCAATATCAAATTATTAGGCATTACAAAACAGGATCATAAAACCCGGTACTGGGATGCAGACAAATTTATTTAAAATTTAATATATCTCAACCGGCTTTAGTCACACTTGGGTCATCCTTAGGAGATGATTAATTAGTTAATTGAAATAAAATGTATAAAAGGTCATAAAATATTTTTGATGCACTTCATTTAAACTTATTTCACTTGAAAGTGAGATCATTTTACGGCTAGTCATTCTTCAACTTCTAATCGTTTTATATCTTCAAACTTCCCTTCGAAATGGATCATCTTTTGAAAATTTTAGTAAACTATTTATCACTGTTCTTTATTGCATTCCACAATAATATATTGTGCAACAAGTATAGAAAGTCGCCTATATTCCAAGAGGTGTGAAAGTTCACATAAGGGGGGAAATAGGTGATTCTGCTCGAGTGGCACACTATATTTTTTCTACAACCACAGTGCTAAACGTTACAGAACAAAAATACATGCACGAAAGCTATTAGGCATAAAAAATAATATGGTACAGGTAAACTCACAAAGAGTACCTTCACGCATGCGTAGTGTTGGCAATTACTGTACACTTTAACCCATTGTGGGAAATAGGCAACATTCAAACTTTATTTAGTGTGAGAAAAAAAAAACACTGCTAGCACAGTTCCCTTTTAGCACTGCCGCAATGTAATGGAAAAAGGAAGTGCATAACAAGATGTTATAACTTATAACAGCCCTGTATACAAAATTACAAAATTACAAAATTTTATGGCTAATCTTTTTTTTGCGGTTACATTTCCTTTACTTTGTACAAGGAAGTAAAAAAATGGTGGTGTGGACACCACATATATACAAAGTAATAAATTATTAATTATACCACAGAGTAGTCGTAAATACCAAGTTTTCATCATTTCGTTTTTCAATATTCATATTCTTTTTTGAACCAATTTATCTTTATTAAAGTCAGGAAAATATCACTATAAGAATAGAGGCGGAAGTCTGTAGAGAAAATTTAAAATATATTAAAGTGTCTTTCATCCTTTTTGCAGATTATATTGAGTTAAATGTAAGGGAAATATTAAATTTTTATTTAGAACACCACGTGCACTAAACATTCACATTCATATTCGAATTTATAATTATTATATTAGTAATTCCAAACGTACACATCTTACAGCAGCTTAGTAAAAATCTTTAGTGTGAATTACTTGCGCCCTAAGAACTGTGATCTCTCTGCGTGCTATTTGCAATGCAAGTAGTTTAGAGCCCGTAGCACTCTCGGCACTTAGTAGTGCACTTACCGGTGCAGTGTTGCACGTCTCTGCCTGGTTCCCGAACCAGTTTCTGCATTGCCAGTTCGCGTCGTAGATCTGCCCCGGCAGCTGGTCTGTGTACTCGAACGGGTGGTCGGCTGGCTTGTCCATCAGGCATTTACCCAGGCCAGTCCTGGGAATGGATAAAGGGGTTAGGAAAGGGTTAAGGATAATGTAATATAAAATCTTAAATCAAAATTGTTATAGGTTGTTCGCATAGTACGAACTTTATTTTTGGTATTTTATTTTATAAAATTTGGAATTTTAATTCTAGGATAGTTATGAGTATCATAACTGCCGGCGAGGATTTTAAGACATCTAAGGCTTGGTATGATTCATAACATCCGTGGTTTGTTCAATAGTTTATCGGTTTCATGTTATTAATATTATTTTATAAAATGCTCTTGTGAGTAACGTTTTCGTGATCAAGTCTGTATGGTTTGATAAGATATGGCAATAGTCCCATGTTATTTTGATAATTCTGTACCGTAAATTTTAATTACTGTGTTGCCAAGTTACATGGGATACAATTATAACATTATAACTTAGTTACCTTGCTTACTTTTGTTTGTGCAAACAATAGCTTAATATCCTGAAACCGGTAAAAATTTCAGTAAAAGTTTTATAGTAAAAGAAATATCTTGATTTAGTTATTATAAAAGGATGATCTAGATATCAATATGCAATATACTTCCTATATAACGTTGTGTAACATACTTTTTTGCGTATATTTTCATGTTGTGTCTCTTTCTATCACTATTGACTAACCAATAAGCATGAAGCAAATCGTATGTCTATTATCACTCAAGTTCATGATAATTTTCGCTTATTTTAACCTAACCTAGCAGTTTTGTTAATGCTGTTCTGAGTTTTATAACGTGTTTTGAATGAATTGATGCATTGTAATAATTTGAGACAATGGTTAGGAAATGTTTGATATGTAAAATATCACAAGTGAAAGATTCACTGCTTTCATTTCTAGGGAAACTATAAAATATGTTATAGGATGCGTTTATTAAATGGGGAGGTTTCTGTATTTTTCTGAGATGTCTGTAATATAATGGAAACTTTGAAAGCAGAAGTATAACATACAACGAAAGAACATATGTTCCACAAGGCTCCATATTATGTCCAGACCTTTGGAATAAATATTATTATGGACGTTTGTGTAGTCCCGATCACATGACATTTACAGACGACGTCGCTGTCAATACCAAATTTATAAAGTTATAATAATGACAGGATTTTAAATTAAAAGGTGTATATTTTAGCATACTTTTCGAAAGTTATTTTGAAAAGTGGTAGCAAATCATATAAAGATAATGCGTCCAAGTATGTCGTTACTATGATGACAACAAACATTTTAGTAGTTTGGTATGTAGATAAGTAAAAATCACTGAATTTTCTTTATTTTTCTTTGTTTTTCAATTTGTTTATGTATCAGTTGTAGTTCCCCCTGGATTATTACTTACAGTGTCGTGAATAAAACCTTTGTTTATTCTCTTAAAACACAAAAAAAAATTGCCTGTTAAGTTTATGAAGAATTCATTATAATTTCTTTTTTAAATAAATATAAGAAAAGATTTTTGTATAGTGAAAGGGAAATTAATTTGTGTAACAAGCAGTAGGTAAATG
Source organism: Stenolophus ochropezus (assembly GCA_035578165.1). Lineage (NCBI taxonomy): Eukaryota > Metazoa > Arthropoda > Insecta > Coleoptera > Carabidae > Stenolophus > Stenolophus ochropezus. The sequence goes on from JAQOWZ010000010.1 coordinate 1,285,772, forward strand.
ATTTCAGCAGTATGTGGTCGTGTATGAATGATATAACACAGGGTAGATGAATATAGATAGATGTAGATAATAAGTGTTGTGGCTTGGAATTGGGCACAATTTACGAGTTTAATTTGAATTGACGGCAGGAATGAAACTACAATTCGACGTGGGGTAGTTATCTAACTTTGTTAGAGTCTCGAGCTCTAGTTCCACTACATCATTTGTTATTAATCACACAATACACTGGCCGTGTTGTCTGCGACTCGCTTTCATGAACTTTGCATTAAGTCAATGTTTACATTAGTTACAAGATATTAATGCTGTGTTGGAAATTTACTTTCTTCCCTAATAATTCATTCACTACAATCCCTACAGGCAATGAAACATAGTTCCAAGAAAAAAAAACCTCTAATTCTAAAATCCTTAATTCTAATTTTCTTGAGTCGAATTTATTATACAGGTATTCTGTAATTCGATAGCTTGAAGGGTATATTTTTTTCGTAATTTTAAGTCGAAACTCGAGAATATTTTTTACACTCATGTTTGAAACTCAATATTACATTTCTTTTCGTGACTATAGCTTCACAACAAGTATTCGAAGAATGTGTCAAATTATTTTCAATTTAATTTCACTCTCTTGTTATATTATTATTGATAACATAAAATGAAGAAACAATTGTTACAATTAATCAACATCAAAATGAAATCATGGCGTGTTCTATTAAAATATTAGCTGTACCGGTAATAATCGAATTACAGCACATTCTGAATAGTATTGCCACATGAAGTACGTATACAGGATGTTAATACTAAGTAACATTCGAAAAAAAGCAGAACTCATTGAAATAAACAACTTTTCTTGGTTCAAATTTTTAATTCGGAGTCCCAAATCGTAATTACTTCCTTATTTTAAGGAATATTTAAAAAATACAAAAACTTTCAGCATTTGCTTTCAGTTCTTTAAAACATTTGTATTTACAATTATTTTCTATTTTATCAAATAACAAAGGGCCTGTTACCTTAACCATCGATTAGGAGAAAAATATCGCATCGAAAAACTGTTATAAGTTATCAAAAATATGCGTTATTTACTATTTCGATGTGATATTTTTATTAACCGATAGTTAAGGTATCTGAAACAAAACTTTAAATTACATTTAATTTAAAATGATCCGGCTAGCAAGTCTTGAAGTAAGGTGTCTATAACTTTCTCTAAGTTCATTTCTTTGCCTATTACCTTTCATTTTTTTGTAATTAAATTTGCAAGCCTTTTATGGGTCATTGTATCATGCTACATCTTAAATAAGTCTTTATTCTTCTTAAACAAGAAAAGCTACTTTGTATCTCTAATCAATTTTTAAAAAGAATTATATTTTCTATTTTAATATCAAATTCGTCTTCGTAATTTTTTAAACGTTTTTAGTAAAAAATTTAACTCGTTTTTTAAAAAAATTATCAATCAATTTTGTAATGTTCAGCCAAAGGTTTAATATTGTTATAGTTTAAAAATGCTTTACATTAAGTAATTAACTTTGCTCAGGGCAAAATATACTTAAATACGGCACTGATTTACACTCATGTATTGTTGGTCACAGATTCCATATCTTCATTTTATAATGCGGTCATACAATCTTAAAATAAGATAAATATCATGAACAGTAAAAACATACTGGCTGTCTCATAAAGAGATGGCATACATTTATTTATTTGCTGTAATCTTTGTTGTTTTCATTTGCAAATATAAAAGCTCGATAGAAATTGTGTTACAGTAAACATCCAACATACATTTCTTTAATAAAAAGGAGTTCCTTTTGCGCTGTTTTCCACGAACCACATGCAGATTATTTCACACGAACATTATTAAGTTAGTTTCGCTGTTTTTGTTGTTTTCTCGTGTTTATTGTTTCAGTGTAATATAACATCAAATCTCCTATGAATAAGAGTTGCTGTTATTTGTTTTTATTGCAAGCAAAAATAGAACAACCGTATTATGTTTCCATACAAATCTGTATGTAGAGAGTGTGTTACTATTTTTTATATTGATTTTAATTTTAATTGTTTCGACACGTAGTAATTAAGCTATATTGTGATAATTCCCGAAATTAATTACTTTTATTTGTAATAAACTGGAATATTGGTTTTTATTAGCAGCAATTAGCAAAGCGCTATTTAAATAGAGTACATTCACCGTTTTGGGAAATTTAATTATTTTGTTATTAGTTTAATGTTAAAATTAAAGGGGAAATTATTTAGTTATTATATTTTCATAATGAAAATCAAAGTATTCAATATTTTAATTTATATATTTATGGTATTATAACCTAAAAATTTTAATATTTTTTATAATTGGTTGATCGATTTTTATTAAAAGTTAACCACTGTTAACGTAAGTATAACTTACTTTAAAGTTTCTATTCCAAAAACTGTTTTATTTTATGGCTTTATTATCTAACTTTTATTTATTTCCAAAACCTATAACCCCATATCAGAGTTGTGAAGTGTTAAAACAAACACTTTTAAACCAAAAATTGTGTTGACAAACGCGAAATATCCCAAAATTACTAATTTTGTGCCCAAAATTTTGATTTTTGGAAATAGTGTGCCTTAATAGATCTCAACGCAGTGATTTCAAATTTTCAAACGGAATTCAATTATCTCTTTTCTTTTCTGAGATATTTGCTGTCAAAGGTGCAGCTCAAAAAAGTGTATTTTTTGGGTTTATCTCTAAAATGCGTACTGATATAATTTCAACGATTATACCAGTCGATTCTACGGGCAAAGTTACATAAAGAAATGTTTTCTCCCCATATACGTTCTTTGGAACGATTTGGTGAAAAATGAGAAAATCGAAAAAACCTAAATTTCAAAATTTCTTCGCGAAACTTTTTGTCTCCAAAACTTTTCATTTTCTGGTCTTAAGTAGATATCGATGCGCTGATTTCAAATTTTCAAACCGAATTGAATTATCTTTCACCGTTCTCGAGATATTCGTGTTCAAAGTTGAGTTTTGGCAATACCTAAAAAAACAGGTTTTTTAGGTATAACCCTTAAATGGTTAGGTTTTAGGTTTCGGCGACCTCATCAATCGATTCTACGGGAAAAATTACATAAGTATACCAATTTTTAGATTTTTATTGCAAAGGATACAATTTATAGATCGAAAAAACGAAATCGGCGAAAATCGAAAAAAATGCCTGATGAACCCCTTACGATTTTTTCAATTTTTGACCATTTTCCGTTTTTTTCTTCTAGAAATTCTATCTGTTGAGATAAAAATCTGAAAATTGGTACACTTTGCCCGTAGAATCGATTGGTGAGATCGCCAAAACCGTAAACCTAACCATTTAGGGATTATACCTAAAAAACCTGATTTTTTAGGTATAACTTTAAACTCAAATATCTCGGGAAGAGATAATTGAATTCTGTTTGAAAATTTGGAATCAGCATGTCGATATCTACTTAAGTCTAAAAAATGAAAAATTTTGGAGACAAAAAGTTTCCAGGCGAAAAATTGAAATTTAGGTTTTTTCGTTTTTCTTATTTTTCACCTAATCGTTCCAAAGAACGTATATATGGGCAAAACATTTCTTTATATAACTTTTCTCGCAGAATCGAATGGTAATATACTGAAGATTGTATCTCTACTCATTTTTGAAATATACTCGAAAAACACACTTTTTTGAGGTGCAACTTTGACAGCAAATATCTCCAAAACTAAAAGAGATAATTAAATTCTGTTTGTAGATTTGATATCAGCGTAACTAATTCTTTAAAAAAATCTACAAACAGAAATTTGTAAAATTTTAAAATTTTCGAGCTAAAAATTCGATATTTTTAAATATTTTTGGGATTACGCAAAAATACAGCATCAGCGGCTTTGAGAATTACTTCCCCTGTTATTATTACATATATAAACTATTATATTATGAATTATTAATTTTATAAACTCACTTTAAAAACGTCAAACGATACATCAAGATCTGTTTCTAATATATAAGAATCTAATTCATTCCCATTTTTGTGAATTTAAAATTTTTTACAGCAATTTTCTTATTTTAATATAGTTTTGTATTTTAATACAAATACTCCATTACCGCGTCATGGTATATAGAAGAAAACGCTTTTGGTGCTTTTTAAAATACAAAACTAAGTTTGGACGTTTGCGATGTAGAAGTCTGAAAACAGCAAAGTGACAAAACATAAATTAAAACTGTCCAGATTCATTGCTAAATTTAATTTATTATTGGTAAAGCCTGTATATTCGGGGACGCCAAAATTATATATACAGGTATAACACATGTAACTGTTGAAACGATTTTATAAATAATCTACTATGGATAAGGATCTCAAACAAATATCATATGGTAAATAAATAAATTGATAAATATAGGAGAAAATATAAAAATTATAGTTTTTAATTTTTACAAATAATTTCCAAGTACGGCGCCCTTCACATATTGGCACCTTCCTGCCACACTTACCTACCTTGCTTACTGTATAGCCACAGAATAGTTACATACAGAAGCGACACTCCGTGTCGGTACCTTTCATGTTCCTCTATTCATTTCTATGACCTTGAAGCATTGTGTAGACCTTTAAATTTGTGCCTTCTCCTATCTCTCTCTAACCTCCGATATTATCAACAGAAAGCCAGTTAAAATAAAATATTATAAAGGATATTCAACATTGCTGTCAAAATTTCGATATGCTTTTTTTCATTAAATATGCATTTAAAATTAAATGTCTGTTGATAATACTGGAGGTGAGATGTAAGGAAACTTTCCGATTTTAAACAATGAGCCCTTTAAATTTGTTGGCTTTCCCCATCTCTCTCTAATTTTCGTTTTTCTGTCTTACTGTCGCTTCTGTATAAACTTATTCTGTGGTATAGCGCCGGTTCTTAGTACAGATACAATTATGATTAAATTACCAGTTTACTTTTGTCGATGTAAACAAACATTTAATATAGTGACACCGGTAAAAAATATAAAATACCTACTTTAGTTTTACTTAATGTAAATTACTTATAAGATAATTAAAGTTTTATCTAGGCTAAAGCAGACAGGTACACTGCATGAGTGATATATTCAGCAAATTAATAATTAGAAGTTAGACGGTGGGCCGGATGAATTATACGGGGGGTTCGCGTTTAAAACGTAGATTGGCGCAACGAGACAGCGATGCAATTTGGGTAATTAAAGCGTGAGGGATGTCATCATTACTGCAGCGCGGGTCGGGTATAGGTAACATTATGTCACCGTCAAGATAATGTCATAACAACATCTACTAGTGGCGCTCTCGCTGAGTGGAACTCCGAGTTATTGTGGTCCGGCAACTTGTGCTGCTCGTTATACGTGCTGTGGTCACGTTCGTATTGTCCCGCTATAGTCGCCCGCCACTAATGCACCCCAGCGAAACTATTAGTTTCGTTTCTAACTGCCTGGACCTAAACGGGAATTACTCCATGGAACATAATCGTTTCTAATACAAAAATATCTCCAAACAAATGTTTAATTTTCAAACTCTGTTGAGGGAAGCACAATATATTTGTAACAAATAAAATTTTTAAATCCTAATAGTCTTTAAGAATATTTAAAGAGTCCTGGAAGTTTATAATATTGTTGTAGTGGACGTATTTGTAGCATGGGCGTCGACTTTTCCAAATTTAATTGGGGGCAAAATTTCTTACGCCAACATCAAAACATACAAGAAAAAAGAAATACTAGAGTAAACACTTTAGAATGCTCTAATTCTCGAGACCGTGAAACCAGAGCACAACCCAGAACAGCCAAATCTGCTTCAGAATGTGATTTGGTTTCAGCAGACCTAGAATTGGAGAACACACTTCTATGTGCTCTAATTCCTGCCCTACTGAAACCAGAGTACAACAGCCAAAACTGGTCCAGAATGTGCTCTGGTTTCAGTAGGTCAAGAATTAGAGCATTCTGAATACTTGCTCTAATTTTTGCCCCACTGAAACTAGAGCATAATCCAGAGCTTCATTACTTTAGAATATGTTTTGGTTTCAGCAGACCAAGAATTAGAGCAAACATTTCAGAATGCTGTAATCCCAGACCCACTCATACCAAAACACAATCCAGAGCAGCTAAATCTGCTCCAAAATGTGTTCTGATTTCAGCAGACCTTGATATAGAGCAAATCTTCTGAATGCTCTAATTCCCGACTCATTGAAAGCAGAGCACAATTCATAATAGCCAAAAGTGCTCCAGAATGTGCTCTTGTTTCAGCAGACAAGAATTAGAGCACACACTTTAGAATGTTCTAATTTTTACCCATTGAAACCAAAGCACAATCTAAAGCAGTTAAAACTGCTCCAGAATGTGTTTTGGTTTCAGTAGGTTTTCAGAGCATCCTAAATACTTACTCTAATTTTTCACCCACTAAAACAAGAGCAAAATCTAGAGTTTCATTGCTCCAGAATGACCTCTGGTTTCAGCAGACCAAGAATTAGAGCAAACACTTCAGAATGCTCTAATTTTTGACCCACTGAAACCAAAGCACAATTTAGAGCAGCTAAATCTGCTCCCTAATGAGTCCTGCTTTCAGCAAGCCAAGAATTAGAGCACAGGCTGAAGCGTGCTCCAACTCCCAGCTGGCTAAACTAGATCACCTTCAGGGCATCAGATGCCCTGTAAGGCGGCTTAGCCAGACCACCAGGTGGGGCGAGACACAAAGAACCACTACCACCCCGGCGCCCCGCAAAGCTGGACTGAGTGCTAGCATCTCGGATTCCCGGTATCTCCTCAGACGCGCATTATTACCGGTCATATCCATTCCTATTGGCTGATATTCAATCTGTAATTGTGGCTGCAGTAGTAGGAATTTTAAAATGAAAATTTGTATACATAGGTAGATTCATGCGAGGAATTTACTGGTAACATATTTGTGGTTGTAACTCAAACCCATTTTGTGATAGTAGTCTGTCACTTAAAAATAGGAAGAGATACAATAATTCTTTAAAATAATAACAATTCAGGGTTTATTACTGATGTAGAAAGGAAAATTTTCCTTTGGGGGCATAAGCCTCGATGCCCCCATATAGTCGGCGCCCATGATCTGTAGTGTTTTTCCCTTCTGAATATGTTCCTCGTGGCAGAACCCGCCATACATCAGACTGACTTTGACAGTTGTTCGTGTTGCAATCAAAACACGTCAGTTTTTTATTCCGCGAGATAATGATTGTAATTATGATCGACAAACAATTTCCCAGTTATCAGATGTACGGGAACAGCTGACACAAGATTTCAAAACATGATTACTTGCTTCGCGCTCGTGACATATAATAAATACAAAAAATATGTTTTTAATAACCCGAGGATACCATGTGACAGCTTTGTCAATTGGAATTCCACACTTTGTCAACGATTATTTCATTCATAAATTTTAATAACGAGATCTTTTAATCGTAAAATATTTTTCATAAAATAAATACTGGTAAAGTTGATATTGTACATAAAATAGTTATTTAAATAATAAAAGCAGTAATTGATACCTTAATGTTTTTGAAAGGTATAAACTTTACGTTAAAATTTCGAAAATTTGACCAACAATACATGCATGTATTTCAGGTTTTCTTATTATTACGTTTTTTGATATGAAAAACTGTTTTTTTTTACGACCATTAAGATATTTGCGTGCTGTATGTTTGTTATTGCTACGGATACATAGTATATTGTAAACATATTTTCATTTCCCACGGTAACCATAGACAACGTTAAGGTATAAATTCGTCATAAAGTTTTGTCAAAAATCGTATTATTTAATTTTTGTTTTGTATCTAGTTGCTAGGAAGTAGTGAAATGAAGACATCTTTACTATTAAATATAAATGAATTAGGAAATAATATCGTGGTCGTAGAAAAAGTACAGTGTATATCTCGCTTGAAATGTCCATTATATACTCGTATGATTTGCAGCAACAAATTTACATATTTACAAGAAATGAGTCGCCTCGTAGAATAAATTCCATATGCGTAATAAAAGTCCTTTGATATACAAATAACTATTTTGTGAATATTAAAAAACAAGTATATATTCATGTCAAAATCTTTGTTATTATCAAAATATTTTTTTAAGTAGAATTGGAATATTTAAGTTTTAGTAGTGGTTAAAAGAAACAGCGCCTTGTTTCCCCTGGTTCGTTGGCGCTAGGTCAATAAAGATAGTTTTTTAAACTTAGTGTATGATACACTATTACAATTAATTTGCAAATAAAGTATTATGGACTTAGCTCGGGTTACACAAAGCTTCATCAATTTTAATCATTGATTAATTTTTTGACAGCAATGTATTTTTAGTCTTTCTGTATTAGGTTATAGTAATAATTATTAAAAAGTTTACTTACTGAATAAAAATTCGCAACATCTTCTTACTACACGTAGACCATTCCGTCATAGAAACATTTATATTAGGACACATAACTGTATACATTCCATCATCCGTTATTCCTTTACACCCACTAATGGAAATGTCATCATGCAGGAACCCTAATCTAGGATAAAAGGATTTTGGAACTATAAAATATAGTTTATTATTAAATGTAAATCATGCAAATTAAAATATAGAAATATAGAATATACAAAGTGCAAAGGGTGAAAACAAACTCACGCATGTCCAATCTCATGCGAGATGATGTAGCCGAGAGACAGGCCAATATCTTGGCAGATAACGCCCTGGATGCGGCGGTTGCACGCCGAGCCGAGATGGGCTATCCCCAGGAAGTTCCTGTTTCCGTTCCCTGCGTAAATATCCGCCCTGAAAAAATACAAATCAAATGCAGAGGAAGCTTGAGGTTTCAATCATTTCAATATTACAAAACACGGCTTGTAACCAATTAAAAAAACTGGTTAATAAAAACCGGTAACCGATATTTCGAACAAAATTTGCGAACTTTAATTGTAATTTTAACCGATATTTTTAAGGCCGAAAGTTCCGGTAACCGTTAATCCAAAAAAAATAAACTGGTTTTAGCGAACATTAATCTTTATTTTAAAATACCATTTAGAACGATTTTTTTTATATGTTATATTTGTATTTCAATATGACTATATAAATCATGGCAGTTTCTACAATTTACATTTTATTGGAATCATAAAATGGGTAGTCTCTTTGTGAGTTTTAGGCATCAAGTTTACAATTGAAAAATTACTTACATATTCATGTTTGATTTTGTATGCAGCACGAAACAATCGCTTTTCATTGGTCCATATTATTGGTTTTCTAATTATTTTTTTCCTTAAGTTTTTTATTATTGTTTTTAAGCGATACATTAACCGGTTTAAACCGATATACAATTTTTAAAATCTGTTTTCGAACTAAAACCATTATTTTTATAACGTTCTCAATATAGGTTAACCGTTATCCAGTATTTTTTTCGGTTACATGTCCTGATTATAAAACAAGAATTTGTTGTCAAAATCATTTTTCAACTTTTGTTTAATGAGAGACTTTATTTTGTTACTAGTAAAAATTTAATAAATTCAAAAATTAATTTATACAATTAAAATAAGACATAATAGGCGAATTCTGGCGACAAACCCAAACTTAAGTTTGTGGGAAACATGGAACATTTCAAACTCTGACGTCGAATCGCAGAATAGGTTTATACAGAAGCGACAGTAAGACAGAGAAACGAAAATTAGAGAGAGATGGAGACTGTGCACAAATTTAAAGGGCTCATTGTTTAAAATCGGAAAGTTCTCTTACATCTGAGAGAGATAGGGGAAGAGCACAAATTTAAAGGGCTACACAATGCTTCAAGGTCATAGAACTGGCTAGGGGAACATGAAAGGTACCGACACGGAGTGTTGCTTCTGTGTGTAACTATTTTGTGGTCGAATACAAGATTTACGGATGCAGCTTCCAAGCTAGTTCCATATACTCTTTCTCTTTCTAAATATATTTCTTTCCCTTTAATTGATGTAAGAATCAGGTAGTTTGACATTATTTTCAAATGAACAATTAGAAACGGTAATCGGGATTGTAATGATTTTTAATTTTTAGCATTAATAATAGAATAATAAAAAATATTAGATCCGTATTTTTATTTGTCCCCAAATTTTCTTTTAACAATGAAAATAATTGCTGTTAAAAATAACTCCTTGTACAGTGAAGTATCAAGGTTCTTACCCAACTTCACTTCATTTCAAACATCAGATATAATATTATAACTTCCAAACTGACAAATTAAATAATCTTGTGCAAATACCGGCACACACAGACGCCTTACAACGCTTTAAATCACAGACTGTCCATTTTACCAACTCTCAAACGCGCCAAACCACAATATTTGGGATTTGGCATCCACATTTGGATAACTTCACTCTGAAACTACAGACGTCATAATTTTTGCGACTTTTTTTAGTATGATACTTTAAAACGATATTCCCCCCCACTCTGTACCTCAGTGCTGAGTCGGAGGTATAATGAAAATAGTCCAAAAAATTTATTCCTTAATTTATTAAGATCAGGAATTATTATTGGTAATAAAATTGAATTCTTTTCAATAATATTTTGTAAACAATAATAATGTAAATGTTTTTTAATTCTAACTATAAAAAGAAAATAATGACAGAATTTTTAAACTAGAAATATACAGTATTCTATATATCTAAGAATGAGTTGAAGGTTTTAAGAAAGGACCTCGAAAATTTATTCTTATTAAATCATAAATCAGGAATTATAACTGGTAAAAAAATTGAAATTCTGTTTAACAATACTCTGAAAACAATAATGACAAATGTTTTTTAGTTCTAACAATTGAAAGCAAATAATGACGGCTTAACAACGATTTGAATGGAGCGAAATTCGTTTGAATTCGTGTAGTTGTAAGCGTAGCTTTCATGTTCGGTAAGGCAAACTTTTTATTTACATGCCAGCCGGAGTAATCCGGGCATATCCTATTAACTGATGACATATAACGTGTATCTTGCTATAAATCAGCTTTTTTGTGTATTCTTTTTCTGGGATTAAGTTTTGTTCTCTTCGCAGCTGCGAATCAACAATCTTTATTACATTTCTGACTTTTTCTTAATTAGCTTCGTTTTTTCGTTTAATCATCTTTCTAAAAATCTTTGTCCTTTGAACCTTTCCACGTAAAATACACAAACATAAATGAAAAACACTTCAAACAGAAATTCAAAATATGTTATAATTTATGTTAGGCGCAAAAAGGTTTTGAATTAAAATAACAGTTTAACAAATTTTAATTTGTGTTCACTATCGATATACTTTTGCTAATTAGCAATTTTGTAATTAAATAAATAATTGCTTTAATTAACAATTAGTGGTTTTAATTTCGATTATATATATATATATATTCTGATGCAGCAGCAATTGGAGTTTAAACACAAAATTAACAAGAAATTTGTTTGTAATATTGTACGTTATTATTTCTAGTAGAAATGTAATTGAAATGACTTACCTAGTGATAAGAATAGCTAGATCGTGGTGATTAGGATGCGTGTCATTTCCAGGATTCATGACATCTTGCCAGTCTAGAAAGTTTCCCAAAGTCTTCGCAGGATTCTTCATTAGAGAAAGGTTAATCTACATCTCAAGACAAAATATTATATAATTATTAATGTCACATATAAATATAATAATGTCTATATCGGTATACTTTTACTTCCGTTTAGTAAGAAATTCTTTATTTCATTAATTTCAGTTTTTCAGTTAGGTTATTGATTCCATTATTTCACACAAAATCAAATGGAAGGTAGGCATATTCTATGATGACAACAAACATTTTAGTAGTGTTGGAATCTAGATGAAGGCCGTTTTAGACTAGCCTATATATATATATAAAATAATAAATAGTAGAAGACATGCTACAAATTCTTGTACCAAAGATTATTAGATTTTGACGAAGTTTTGTATGATACTAATGCAATTTCTTCTACAATATATTGGCTCTGATTCTGCGCACTTTCCTTGAATATATCAATTTGACAAGCAAAATTAACTATTAATTCGTTTACGTTTAAAGTTTGCAATACTTACAACTTTACCAGTAGTAACACTAAATTTTCTATAACCACACTACATACTATAAAAACAAATAAAAGTTAGAAACGCGTGAGATCACAAAATTTATACATGCGGATGCGAAATTGAGTGACAAATTGTATAAAAACTAGAACGTGTTCCATTTTTTCAACACATTTACGATCGTATACACTATTTCAACCAATTTAAATTGTACCAAAAATGGTGCAAGAATTTGAATAATTTATGGGCTAGTCTAAAACGACCTTAAGTATAAATGACTGGATGAATCAAATGTTTTACTTTTAACTTAAAAAAAGGACTATTTAATCGAATACCATAGCTAGGTGACTACTTTTCTTACTTGTATCGAAACTATTTCATTTATTAAAATTTTGTGAATTTCAATAAATGACAATTTTTAATAAAGTATTCATTCTTTTTTGGTATATTCTAATAAAAAATATTGTTCGCCTCGTTCGTCTATAATCCATAGTTGCCTATTTCATTCCTGTATCACAAAACTCTTTTGTTGAAAAAGGAAATATATGAAATAGTGAAAGATCATTGTTGTATATTTAAGTGGATATTAGAATTGAGTCCTTCATGTTCATATAATAGTACCCCAAGGCAGAAAGCAGAAGCTATTTCTGAAAAAAGTTACCTCATTATCTTCGGCTTCCAGTCGAATAATTCTAACTATTGATAAATAAACGGGTCGACCGAGCGACTCCTGGGCAAACAGATCATGCGCCTGAAATGCAACTCATTATTCTTTCCGTCTCCATCTGCTGTGCAAACACCGGTTACCATGTTCATTACGGTCATGATGTAGTGCTCCGTGTCCATCTCTGTGTGGTGGTCCGTGAAGCCCTTGTCCAGCACGAGGAGCAGCTCCAGGTACAAGTCGGGCTTCACCTTCGTCGTGTACATGTTCTTCACGCTGCTGGCTATCCTCTTCGTCTGGTGGATTTCTTCTTCGCGCTTGGAAATTATGTGCGAAAAACTGCCTGGAAAATTTTTGCTATAGACTTTTAGATATAAACTCAATATGAACAATCAACAATTCCTTAACTCGTAACAACGTCAAATAACATTTTCTCTTGGTAAGAGATAAATTGAAATTTGTATTCTTTGTTTGTCTTGTTAGGTATTAACCACAAATAACTAACCTAGTTATAGAATTAAAATTTCACTTTGTAGATGCTATTTGCAATTGATGTCATAACAAGTACAAAAGATGAAAATTTGTTAAAATCGTTCGATAAAATTAGAACTTTTAAAGACAAGATAGAATCTATATGAATATAGATTTGCTACTATTTTCTGGATATATCTATTGATAGTTTTGACTGGTTACCTTGCTAATAAAATGTTTTAAATTTTCATTAGAAGCCTTTCGGATATTTATTCAGAATAAATATCGCAATGAAGGAGCCAGAGCACTACAAGTTTTAGTTCAATTTTTTACATATTGTGTGAATGTGACGATTTTTACATTTGCTAACATCAAAATTAAAAAGAGAGAACTGTAGAAGTCAGTAGAACATGAATTGCGAGTATGTTTGTTCAAAATACAAATATAAAGGAATTATGTAAATTACATCTAGCTCATGTATTACACTTTTTCCTAAGATTAATAAAATTGTCTTTAAAATTTCATGCACATGGTGATTTTGGGAACCTTCACGTCAAAAAGTTTAAGAACCACTGATTTAAAGTGTCATTTCTCGATCATCCTGTCTTAATATTGTGTCTGCTACATTAATTTTAAAAAGAAAGCTTTTGATAAATATTGAAGTCAAATTCGTAACCATGCTAATGGCAGATCCCTTGTTTTACCTTTTAAAGGTTAAAATTACATCAATGATTTTAAGCTTTTGAACAAAAATAAATACTTACAAAATAAGACTAATTATTACTTACGATTGTGAGACATGGTACCGTATATATGGCCCTATGTAGAAAAATGGATAATTGAGGATGAGAATGAAGCATGAATTAAATATCCTAATCTAAAGATGACATAGTCCGATTCATAAAATTACTAAAAACAAGTCCAATAATTATCAGACATCTAATGGAAAAATCGTAGTAACTAGAACGCGGAAAAAACTAAGGAACATATAGAAAGAGAATGTATTGGAAGATATTAAGACGTTGAAAATAAAAAACTGGTAAAATATGTAAAATCACAAACAAGTATAACTGAGCAAACTAAAACATATAAAGGGCTATAGATCTATAGAAACAAAAGAACTGTTAGTAAATAAATTGAAAGGAACTAATTGTTCACCTCCAGCACATAAATCAGCTGTGGCTGTTGGTGGGAATGAAGAAAACAAGGTGGTTGCTGGTTTCGCGTGCGTGTCTGTTTTTATTACCTGTTCCGTGCGTGTGGCAAAACATCCCGGGCTCCAGGTGGTCCGGGCGACGTTGATAGACGACGTGGGGGTGGCGCGCGTCCGTCAGCTCGTCCTGGGGCTCGATGTCGAAGTGGCCCCGTGGGGTCCGGATGTACCCGGACTGCAACACGGAGCGGGTGGGAAATAGGGAATGAGAATATGGGATGTAGGGATCATTAGGGATAATGTTCTAATTGAATCATATTTAATAAAAAAATTCGTAATACTTTACTATGAAAGTATTTTTGTAATAGCTATTTACATACCTAGGATAGTTATAAGTATCACAATCGGCACAGATAATTGTCTTCCGATCTCGAAGAGCAAAGATTTTACGACATCTAAGACCTGGTATAATACATAACAAACACAGGAAATAGGGCTCATCAGAGATAATAGTCTAATGAAATCATATTTAATAAAAAAAATCCTTTACACAAACATTTAATTTTTGCTATGAAAATATTATTGCAATCGCTATTAACATACCTAGGATAGTTATAAGTATCTTAATCTGCGCAAATAATTGAATTCTGATCTCGGAGAGCAAAGATTTTATGACATCTAAGGCCTGGTATGATACATAACATCCGTGGTTTGTTCATTAGTTTACCGGTTTCACTTTATTAGCAAACATAGCAAATAGGGCTCATCAGGGGCAATATTCTAAGGGCCGGTTTTTCAATCTCTGGTTAAAGTGCCGGTTACCTTAACCATCGGTTAACAGAAAAATATCGCATCGAAATAGTAAATAATGTGTATTTTTGACAACTTACATCAGATTTTCGATGCGATATTTTTCTGTTAACCGATGGTTAAGGTAACCGGCACTTTAACCAGAGATTGAAAAACCGGCCCTAATTGAATCATATTTAATAAAAAAATCCTTCATACAAACTTTTTATTTTTACAATGGAAATTTTATTGTAATAGCTATTAACATACCTAGGATAGTTATGAGTGTCATAACCACCGCAGATAATTGTATTCCGATCTCGGAGAGTAAAGATTTTACGACATCTAAGGCCTGGTATGATACATAACATTTGTGGTTTGTTCAATAGTTTACAGGTTTCATGTTATTAATAAATATTTTATAAAATTCTCTTGTGAGTAACGTTTTCGTGATTAAATCTGTATGGGTTGATATAACAGCTACATAAATCCAATTGTCCCACGTTATTTTGATAAATCTGGGGTGGGATTCTATAACTTTGGTTGCTATAATTTGGACTTATGATATTAATTGTAAATATCAATTACAAATTATACTTGCTATTCTATAACAGTAATAGTTATTTATGGTTGATACGTATTTAAATATACTCATACATGTATAAAGACCATTCTACGAATCTACACTGATGTGGGAATGTCTCAAATCCATTGCAAATTTGAATTTATCTATTATTACATTTGACATTTGATATTTGTAATTGATATTTTAACAAGTACATTTGTTATTAGTAGTTGTTATGAATTATAGAATCCCACCCCTGTAGGGTTATAATTTTAACATTCTGATTTGTCAAAACTACATGGATACAATTATGATTTAGTTACCTTGCTTACTTCTGTCTATGTAAACAAAGGTTGAATATCATGAAACTGGTAAACATTATTTATCTCAATAAAATAAACGTTGAGTATATATTAATTTAGAATTAATAGAATATGTTACACTCGGTTTTGTAAATTATTCTTCGAAAATTATCCCGCTGTAAATATTGTCACATATAAACAAAAAGGATTTTTTGTAAAGATTGAGTAAGTTAGTTTAGTGATAGTATTATAAGTCAAAATTGCAATAAAGGTTAATATTAATTTAGTGAAATATGCCCTCAAATACTACAATTGAAATTCTTGAAATAGGAAATATAGTAAAATTTGGAATACTTATTTTTTAATACCCTTTATAATAAGTTTGTATTACTTTAATCAATATGGTTGTATTTGAAAAGTGTTACGTTAAGGTAATTTTCCTTGTTTAATTAATAAATTATTTGCAATTCACTGAAACAAAGCTGTAGTTAATATTTGTCCAAACTGTAAATGACGTGGACAACCACAATAAAAATATCCTTTTTTAAAATTTTGTTTTTGCAATCAACTTTTTTATCTGTGTTAATTATAGCGAACTAGTGAATATTATTTTGAAGAGTAGCAAAAAGTGTCTGTCAGATTTAGTTTAAATGCTGGGCATTTGGGATATTTTTTGTATATTATCAGTTCATTTATTTCGGCGGTGAACTGCAACTGTCAATCTGTCAGCGGTAGATTTGTGTTGAACATTGTGGAAAGCCACGTCATAATTTTCACCGTGAGCGTATATCCGTTTCCAAATGATAAAACATATTCCCCTTTATAAACCATAGCCAAACTAAAACGCTGCTCTATACTATTAAATTATTTAATAATATTTCTAATACTGTTTAATAACAGACACTTTATTTCTTTTATTTCAATTAGATTATTGATTCTATTATTTCACTGGCGAAATAATAAAATCATTATTTTACGCGAAATCGAAATGGAAAGTAGGCGTATATAGAAACATTAACAGCTATATGACTCATGTTTCTTAATTCAAAAATCTCAAATGACAAATTTATTTTTTATCGCTTATCTGTTTATAACCAACATTTTGTTGTAGAACTTAGTAATGCATAAAATTAAGGGGTTGTTGATATTGCTCCATATTCAACTCATGTCTTTATTTCCTTCTTGAAGACTTTTTTAGCTAGAGACGGTCTCTATGTTTCATGAAGTTGTTAATTATAATCATATTCAACATCTTTCTCCAAGTTTTCTTTAACAAATGTTTTTTTTTCTAAACTACATTCCTGAATATTTACTATTCTATAATTTTTGGGATTAAACAAGAGATTAAAGACGGCCCCTGATGTCTCTAAGTAACTAATTTAAAAAGATGTTTCCTTATCGCTAATCATGACAGGTGAATATGAAACCATAATGAAGCGTCTTTAAGTAACTTAATGAAAGTTCTTTATCGTTAGAGACAGAAGCAGAATACGGACCATTGTCTATTCTGTTTATTTTATACATGTTAATCTAAATGTCAAAAATTCATCATTTAATAGTTATTTATGATATAAGTGTTAAAAGTGACATTTTATGAGTGAGTGGGGAAGTTTATGAAACGAGGCGAAGCCGAGTGTAACAAACCCCACGAACGAAATAAAATCACTTTTAACACAAATATCATACACTATTTTTCCTACGATCCTAGTTATGTGTTTGTAAATAAAAACTAAGCAATATAGAATGACATTTATGACAGGTTATGATGTATTTGTTATGAACAACTGAACATAAGACGTGTTAAAAGTAAATTTGTTTTTTACTTTTAACACGTTGTCAATGACAAAAAGTATTCACTGTGTTATAAACTGTTATTTTTAACTTGCTAAGCAACCGTTAAAAATACTATTTTTAACAGTGGTCGTAGGAAAATACATTTTGGTACCTACATATTCTATGCTATCTTTATTATTTTTTCACTACTGGCATTTCAAACCCAATCTTACTTAAAGAAATTATATTGATAATAACAAACATTTTGACAAGAATATTAACTTGCTTCTTAATATTCACAAACATAAAGTAGACTGTCTTTGTTTTTATATTAGATGTTTCTGTTTAGAAACCTCATTTTTTATTTTTTATTTGGTTTTATATGATTTACTTATTTAATTTAGATGGAAAATTTTAATTGTGAATCCATACTTTACAGTTTTCTTAAATTAAATGATTCAAACAATATTTGGGTTTGGAGACTTGAGTTTCTTTAAAACGTGGCAATTTTAATTATCGACCATGGTTAGTAATAATTTTATATTAATCTAGGTGACCATAGTTACCAAATAAGCGGTAGTAAACAACAATTTGTCATGTTAAATAAAGATTAATAATAGTGAGTGTCTTTGCTAGCAGTGAAAAAAATATTGTATGAAACATGTAAGGAAACTAGGTGGTTATTTTTAACTCTAGCTCTTTTTCACATGCGTTAAATAACCACCTTTCTTTCTTATTACACAAATATATATTTTCTTACCAATCCTTTGCACGTAGACAAGGCAACTCTAGACCCCTCAACGCCCTTAACTTTCCCAGTGAAGTGGCACTGCAAATCCCTTAGCTTCCTGAAGTGAATACCATCATCTGCATGCACCTCCATGCGAGCGCCAGGTGCCAGCAGACCTGGGTTTGGCTGGAGCTCCAGGTGATGAGGCTCTCCGGCGATGTGCACCAGGTAGTGCACGGGGTCATGTCGGGTGGCTTGACGGGACCAGTGACGGGGGAGATGGTGCGAGAGGAAGGAACCGGAGGGGGATACTACTTGCGGGATCACTACTTCCGGATCTGGCAAGGAATGGGAAAATGGGTATAATAAAATAGTAATGCATTGTCCAAGTCAGTTGGTGATCTCTGCGATAAAAGGAGTATTCCATTTGCCACTTGAATCAGATCTTCAGATCTAACTTATACTTTTGAATTCGGATTACGTTTTTTATTCTTCTACTGAATATACTGATTCTAAGTAATTCACTTGCCGAGGTAGCTAAGAAAGATCATTTCAATTTGTAACGTGATTTTGAAATACTTTTGTGTAAAAGAAAGTGAAGAATGTGCAAACCAACATTACTTATGTATTGGAATTACCATCGCATTATGGTAGACAAAATAAAAATAATAATAAAATTAAAATTATAATTCTTTTACGGGCTTAAGTGATCCAAAGGCATTTTATTTGCATTGAATAAGTGATTTAACTGGTCGATCTGATCTGAGTAACAAACGAAATACAAGTAAAGTAGATTGTAGAGTTGCCGTCTAGACATGAGTAAACAAGTCTAAAAGCCGTTCTCGAGTAGCATATACAGGGTGTTCCATTTAAAAGTGCCACCATTGCTATCTCGAGAACTATAAGAGCTACGAGGTTGGTTAAATTAGCAAAGAACCACCATTTTACAATACTAATACAATGAGCAAAAAAAATTTTTTTTTCAACCAGTGGTTCTCAAAATACAGGACACAACTTTCTTATTTTAAATGGGAACGTATGTTTATTTTTAGGTTATTCGATAGAGTATTTTTTTCTGAATTCAACGATATAAATATATCATATACTAATATAACAAAATAACTGAGAAAAATGCATGGTAGATTTATTTGTATTTTATTTATATCTGGCAGAAATAAGAGTGCTTTGGATACAAAACAATTCATTTCCTTCTTAAAACTGACAGTTTAAGATAATAAAATTTAACAAAAATAATCAAACAATGTTAGACAGAACATTATGTCTATGTTTTCTAACCATAGCACTCTTGTTTCAGCCAGAAATAAATAAAATACATATAAATTTAACATGCATTTTTCTCAATTATTTTGTTATATTAGTATATATGTATATATCGTTGAATTCAGAAAAAAATACTCTATCGAATAACCTAAAAATAAACATACGTTCTCATTTAAAATAAGAAAGTTGTGTCTCGTATTTTGAGAACCACTGGTTGAAAAAAATTTTTTTTTTGCTCATTGTATTAGTCTTGTAAAATGGTGGTTCTTTGCTAATTTAATCAACCTCGTAGTTCTTATAGTTCTCGAGATAGCAATGGTGGCACTTTTAAATGGAACACCCTGTATATGGGACAAAAATTGTTAGATTTTGACGAAGATTTGTATGATACTAATGTAATTTCTTGTACAATATGTTGGTTCTGATTCTGCGTGCTTCCTTTTTAAACAAGAACAGATAATTCTTCGGCAGGATTCTTTTTCTATTTTACAATCACTGTTTCTTCGCATGATATTTATATATCCAAAATTTAAAATTTTTAATTAATCTAGAATCTTGAAAATTGTCTAGAATTTTTTCTTCATAATCTAGAATGAGAAAGTCTTGTCTAGTATTAAAATTTCAAGACAAAATTTTTGCCAGTCCTGTCTTGATAATCTAGACAAGCCAAGAAAAAAGTTTAGAAAGTCTAGATCTAGAAAGCAACATTAAATGATTGACATATTTTTTTATTTAATATACTATAAACAGTTGATTAGTGGTAATTTTACTTGTATTTTAATAATACGAAATATTAAATATATAACTTATAGTACGTCCAAAATTAATAAGGGCTACGGTAGTTTACTTGGTGTGAGATTAGGGGTTCAAATCTCATCTTTGCTTTTACCCAAAAAAAGAAACTACCATGTGGTTGGGAATCCACTATAAGATGTAGGAAGGAAGATACTTGACGCCCTGTGCTATCTAGAAATGTTGTGTCAGCGGTGAAAACTATTAACAATCACTGGTCATTTTGTGAATAGAACTAATACATAATTTCATGTAATAAAATTTTATTTTGTGTTAAACGAGCAAATTATTATTACAAGCAAATATTTTGCAGTGTTGATTTGGTACACATTGTAAAATTCGATTAAATATGTAATTAACTAAAATATTTAACGCAATTACTATGGATAAATGAGGTAATTTGAATATTTATTGAAATCAATAATTTATTTGGAACAATTCAGCAAACAAGGTTTGATTGAATTATGCGAAGAGCGGATCTGGTGTTAATTTTTAACTCATCGCCACAGAATGCAATTAGAATGATTTGAGGACGACACATTTATAAATTAATTTCGTCGAGATCGCATTCCTCTGCTGGAGGTCTTCATTATGAACGCAGCCGCGTCTGTGGCTTCTATTCTTCCCTCAAAACCGTAAAACTAAACCGTCCTTTTGTCCACATTTCTAATTAATTCATCCGCTAGTTTTCAATGAGTCCTATACCTTTATTTTATTTTTTCTGAACGAACAGAGTGAATAAGAATGTTAATGAAAACGCAACTGAAAATTATTTCGTGATAAGAAGATATCAATTTTTAAAGTGAAAATGTTTGGCCTGTGACGTGTTATGTCTTCGTTAGTGATGAACAAACTGTTAGTTGTACAAGGTTAGTTTTTTTCCTATTCGCATAATTAAATTACATTCGTATACAAATTTATATGTATAAGAATGAAAAAATTATTATTAGGCTTTGCGCAAAATAAATTTTAGCGCCCTATTAAAAATTTAAATCTTTTGATTGTTTTGTCCTTACAGACATTTTCAGATTATTGAGACTATTGAATTATCTTTATCCAATACTTACTAATACTGTCCAATCCTTAAGACGGATAAATTTTAGGCATAATATTTTGAAAAATGTATTTTTTTGTAGGGAAATTGGACGTTGGATGTGTAAACAAACAAATAGATGTATTATATTTTTAAGAATATCATACAAAGAAAAAACAGAAATTAGGGAAATACTCTATTATTGTGTTTAAATTATGTATGAATTTAGGCCTTACGTTCCTGGTGTTTTTATTGTTACATTTGTTCAGTATTATATTTTGACAAATATAACAATAAATATACCAGGAACCTAAAGGTCTAAATTCATACACACCAAAAAGAGAACATACAGCAACATTTTTACAATGCCAAACTAACAGGTGCCACATACATCTCTTCTTTTAGCAAGTTTTAAGATAAATGGGCACACTATTATATTTCTTAAAATCAGGTAACCAATGAAATTTCTTAGGACATTTATCACATCACTATAATGCCTGTATTCATAGTCGGTACTTCGCCTTTACTCATACTTGAGTACTTGTCAAATGCTGTCAAATTGTCAAATTTACAAATATTCCCAACGCAATAACTACAATTTCTCCAAATTTCTACCTTGAGGTTATTACTTAGCCGAGAATTCACGAAGTTTCAACTATGAAGCATGTCACATACTAAAAAACGATTACAGCCAGAGTAATGCTTGGCGAAGTAACTTGAGTAAAAAATTTAATTGCTTGAAGCTCTCAAGCAAAGTAATATTTAAATACAATATTTTCATTAATGGTATAGGACCCTATTTCCATCACTTTAGTTTTCATTTTCAATTGAATTAAAATGTGGGGTCACTTCCATTATTTCCCCTGTCCACTTGCAATATTTGGGCGTATTCGGCATTTAGATAAAACTTGCTGTCAAAACAACAATCCATGACACATTGTGCCACGAAGGCAGGCGGTCGGCCCTAACACGGATCCGACATGCGAGTGCCCATTATGCGCTAAAATCATGTTAATCCTGGCATTCACGGCCTCACGCAGGTATATAAATTACATTCGATTGTCATTAGCAAATGAGGATAAATATCTGTGTTTAAAAATTCATTTCAACGCCTGCCTTTAATAAGTGTTAACCAGCAGTTAATAAATTACATACGGACAGGACAACTCTTTTCAACAACGTGGTCAAGGGATTTTCAATGCGCGCCAAACAAAGGGATATCATAAAACAAAGTTTTTTTGTGGAATTTATTAGAAAAATAATATTTATTACGTATATCAGTGATCTTTTGAAGAAGTTGAAAGATTCAAATATTTAGGAAAAATGCTATCAAATAATTGATAAAATAATATTAAGACCTATTGTAATGTACTCCGCCGAAACAACGACTATGACAAAGAAAGACGAAGAAAATCTAAAAATAGCAGAAAGAAAGATACTACGAACTGTACTAGAACCAGATTAATGTACTCCGCAGACACAATGACTATGCCAAAAAAGAGGAAGAAGATCTAAGAATAGTAGAAAAAAAAGATACTACGAACTACACTAGGACTACTCGTAGATTAATGTACTTCGCAGAAACAATGGCTATGACAAAAAAAAACCAAGACGATATATGAATAACAGAAAGGAAATTACTAGGACAAGTAAAAATTGCAGAAAACAAATATAGGCCTAAAATGAATCCTGAAATTAAATAAGAATTAGAAGGAGAAGACATAGTGAGGAAAATAAAGCAGCGGTGAGTAACATGGCTGGGACACGTATGGAGATCAAAATAAACATATGATAAAATTAATTCTACAGGGGGAACTAGGAGGGAAAAGAAGACGCGGGAGAACCTGATCTAAATGACTACAAGAAATACAAGACGATATAAACAGAATAAGGGTAACAAAGTGGAAGAAGGAAACAGAAAATAGGAAGACATGGAGAAGAATCAGCAACCTAATCTAAAACAACGAGGACCGATCCATCTCAAGAAAAGGATCTAGAGAAATTCAAAGGGGTGTCATGTACCAAAGTATATTAGTGATAGAGTACACTGAGAAAAAAATATATTAGTGTACGAAAAATGGTGGAAGCGCTTTTAAAATTAGTAACATCGATATAATTTCAGTTTTGGATTAAAAGTGAATATTTGAAAGATACCATGTCGAGCAATATAACGTGTGTGGAGGATAAAATTTATACGCCCCATTTAATAACATGTTTATGATAGTTTTTTAAAAATAATTTTATTTGAAATTTATTCAACTTATGACAGACAGTCATGTGACTTTTTATTTGTTGTAGATCTCACCTGTCAGATTCAATCTGCCAATTTTGAGTGATTTTAATTTTATTTTATTTCAAGAAAGTATCTTAAAATAAAAAAATAAATAGAAGTGTTTAGACAAAATAATTTTAATATAATAAATAGTTTAAAATGACCGCGGTGACAGTGACAGATGAGAACCAATTTATGATTGACCGCAAAGAAATAAATTACATGAGTGTCCGTTTGTTACTATAAAATATTTCGCAGCAATTTCATATTTATAATAATTTAAAAAGCATAATTATTGTGAACTTCAGAATGTCAAGCTATGGAATAATTTAGGAAATTCGGTGCAAGAAACGGCCGATGTGTTTTCTTTTTGCGGTAATTCCGTCGGTGATAAAGTGAGTGAACGTTACCTTTCGCTGAGTCGGCAGGCTGGGTGACAGTGGCGCAAATGTAGTACCCCCACAAACAAATCAAAGCGTGCAGCGTATAATGGCCCATTACGGCTCCGAACATTCCACTGGAATCCGGCACAATTGTATTATCGCGAACATTTGCACACTACAGACACTGCGACAATAACCGTCATTTCACATGCTCCCAAAAAATACAGCGTAGGTAATCCTGACAGGAGCCAGTGTTTTGTCCTCCATGGCTCTCCTGATTTCGTTCCCCTTTGTCAGCACCTTTGGACAATGCCACTAACTGCATTCCACTACAAATAATTCACCCCTGAAAAGTTTATTTCATTCTCTTAGTTTGTACACATTTAGTCAAATATAGTAAGAGCCAAATAATGTCCGAAAGGATGGAACCATATTTAAATAAATAGAAGGGAATATAATTTATATTTTAAAGATGATACAGATACTCGTTAAGTTAAGTGGGAGAGAGATGGACCGGTAGGAAAGATGGACTTTTGGTTTTAATATAATAAATAAGTGCATAAAACTTACCGTAATAGACGGACCACCTTATGATGAGGAGAGAATGACCAGAGGATTTTTATTGTTAAAAAGATCAGTTCAACCGGTAAACAGGAAAAAAATTATTGGTATATAGAAAGGTAGACGATCTAGTTGCTATTCCACGAATTCTGAAGAATTGTTAAATGGTTAGTCAGAGGGTGATGGTAATGAAGAAGTTAAAGTTTATGGAAACGAATAAGCGGTATGCAAGGAAAATTATTTTTAATAAACGATAAAGAAAGATGATTGGATAAAATGTGTATAACAAATGACAATAATCTGTTATCCGGTTCATCTCCTCAAAGCCTTGGTCCGTCTCATCTATTTAGTGGAGGAGAATTTACATTTCCAATTATCCAAGTTAGTTTCAATTCACAAAGAGAATTCAATTATCTCTTTTTGTTCCTGAGATTTTTGCTGTCGAAGCTGCACCACAAAAATATATATTTTTGGGTGTATCTCTAAATTTGGTATAGATACAAATTCATCATATGGGTAAAGTTGTATTGTATTGTATTGTAAACGATGATTTAAGCGATTTATCGCTTTTGTCACCGTGACCTAGAAGATCTATTGTGACAGCCCTTACTTAGTTTTCTCGAATCAGTTCTAGTTTTCTGATGAAGCCAATTATAGCTCCAGGAGTCAAATTCTTGATCAGCCGTAAGATACCTCTTACGTAGTTGGCTGAGTCTCAGTGTGGTTACGGCTGGACATTCACACAGTATACGTTCCGACGATTCTTTGTCTTCTTCAGAGTTGTCACATATCATTTTCATCTTTAAAAATTTTGTACAAATGGAATTTTAAAGACCAATGGCCACTTAGGACTCTTAACATTATTGTAAGGTCATTTTTGCTGAGAACTAGTAGCTCCTTGGTGTAGTAGCTGAAGAAATTAATTTTCTTGCTTGACTGAGTCCTGGTGCTTGATTGAGTCCTGGAGTTTTTTTTTTCCAAAATGAGGATATGGCAGATTTCTCCCAGTTTTTGACCACCTTCTTATAGTGGCTTTGTGGAAGACTATATACTTTCCGTAGGATGAAAGTTTAGCCCCTTTTTTGGAAGTCCGTTAGCATAGGTTAAGTTACATAAAGAAATGTTTTCTTCTTTCCAAAAAAAAACATTTCTTTAGATATCTTTGGCCCTAGAATCGACTGGTGATATGCCCAAAAACACACATTTTTGAGTGTAACTTTTAGAGAAAAAATATTAGGAACAAAAATTCATAATGAAATTCTGTTTATAATTCTGAAAGTAGCACATCGAAAGTCTATTAACGAGGACTATTTTCAGAAAGAAAAATTTTGGATCCAAAAATGGTATTTTGGATTATTTTTGCAATAAATAAATTAATAATAGTTTTGGGATAAAAATGTCTCACATTTATTTTATTAATTCTGTTAAAAAAAAGGGTAAAGGATTAAAGTTTTGGTCTTTACACAGGTAAAATGTTCAGAGTGTCGCACTACAGAGTAAAATATGATAATACATTATTATTACGTATATAAAGAGTTTGGAGCAATT
Organism: Stenolophus ochropezus; assembly: GCA_035578165.1. NCBI lineage: Eukaryota > Metazoa > Arthropoda > Insecta > Coleoptera > Carabidae > Stenolophus > Stenolophus ochropezus. The sequence goes on from JAQOWZ010000010.1 coordinate 1,312,079, forward strand.
AAAACTTTGCAAAGTAGGAATACGTCTGAAATATCTGCCCTGAAAGAAGTCATAAAGATGTCTAATTACTCCGTTGGTTATAAGCGCATTACTCAAAGCGAACTTCAACAAAATAAATTACATTTCCACAATTAATTAAAATGTTTCATAATTAGTTACCGATGCTTCCAAATAAATTAACATGCTCTACAAATCTTATTTTACCAATTATATTTATTTTCCTATTTATAAATTCTGACAAATTAGATACGGCATAATTTCAATATTAATTTTCGTCAATCTACAATGAGGTTACTCATAATGTATGTGGACTTGTCAATATAATTCCATTCGTATTAATATATTATGTCGGATAACAAATGCATTAGAGAATTTACTACCCTTCGGATATGAATTATTTCAATATTAGACCTACATGTTACATATGTGGATTAAAATTTCATTTCTCGTTTATATAAATTGTACATTTTCTATTACTTGTTTATAGCCTTGAGGCAACATAGGAAATTGAAGATACGAGTATGTCATAATAATATATTTTCATACAAGTGTATGAGGTAGTTTTTAAAGCATGCAATGACGTATTTAATGAAATCATCGTTTTAAAGAGTTTTACCGGTTTCAGAATATTTAGCAGGGTAATTAAGTCATAATTATATCCCATGTAATTTTGACAATAAGGTAATAATATTACCCTAATTTGTCAAAATAACGTGGGACAATTGGATAATACAGTTGTCATATCAACCCATACAGACTTGATCACGAAAACGTTACTCACAAGAGAATTTTATAAAATAATATTTATTAATAATGTGAAACCGGTAAACTATTGAACAAACCACAGATGTTATGTATCATATCAGGCCTTAGATGTCTCAAAATCCTCGTTCTACATCTGCGGCGGTTATGATACTCATAACTATCCTAGGTATGTTAATAACTATAAAATATTTAGTTTATTATTTATTTATCTAAAAAGGATTGAAAAGATTAAGTTCGTGGTTTTGGGAAACTATAAATTTTTGTAGTTCTATATATTAATTTATTCTTAAAATTACAATGAAATATGTAATAACAAATATTTTTACAATTTATATTATTGGATATCGTAGGATTGATACTTGACTTTATATTAATAAAAGGAAAGTTGTTTTTGGAGTTGCAGTCATTTAATAAAATCCACTGATACACCAACGTTTCGACTGTAAGTCAGTCTTCATCAGGGTGCTGATAAAATACAATATATAATAATTATAATAATAGTTAATTGATAAATTTTGGTTAATTTCGAAATAAGTCAAATAAGTCTTAATAAAATGTTAATTATTTATATGCAAATAGGTGAATTTTTATAATTGGTACTCTTGAAAAAAAATCGTAATAAAGAATTTCATATTCCGATCGTGAGAATATAATGATCGCTAAAACATTAGCTCGCTTGCCATAGTAATAATTAATTTGAATTTTAGTAGGTTGTTACATTATTACTAAACAACTTTGAAGTAGGGCTTGTTTTAATCTTATGTTAGGTACATGTTTTTTTTGTAATAATAATATTTGTAATGCGGTAAAGTAAAGTGAAAAAGAAAGTCAGTTGTTTTGGTTGACGTGTAAGTTGTTTTACAAAATAAGAAAAAGTGTGAATAAAGTGAGGAAATGGAGAAGGCGGAAGAAGGTATTTCCGGTAGCTAATGATTAAGTCAAGGCTTACAGGAGTATCCGAGTAACCTCCACTTTACAGCGTGTAGCAGGAACAGATTTATCCGGAGGTATCGACAGGTCACGTCTTAAGCGGAATTGAGATTTTGTTTAGCTTCAGCTGGAGTGACTGAATCAATTACCATTCGGAATAAATGCAAATGCTCGCCTACATTATTTAAATTGAGAAAATAATATATCAGCACATTCGTCCTTATCGCGAAATGAAATTTCACTGTTGGATAAATTTGCATTGAAATTTCCCGAGCCATTACATTGGCGATTAAGATTACAAGCCAATGAAAGAAAAGGATGATTAATACGGCGGGAATTTAATAAGCGGGAAGTAAACCGAGACAAAGGTTAGGAGCAAGACGACAATTAAGCAGTTTTTCACGCAGATCGACCACGGGCTGCCGTCGCGAGATAAGGAAATGGGGCGGCGTCGTTAGCGCCCGCGATCTTAACTCGCTTTACATACCCTTGCACTTCATATCTATTACTATATTTCCACTTTCAAATCTAAATGGAAATAAAATCCAATCGTTTTTACGTTTTCACCAACGATTACCTCCAATATATTACTCTATAATATTCAAATTGTTTCAATCTCTATAATAATTCTCAACATGCGCAGCGAAGAATCACTTAGTTCTGTACTATTAACCAAGTAAAAATATCGTTATATCCAAATGGTTTAAAACCTACTATAAGCTGTAGGTCCCTATCAGAAGCTTCAAGTTGTATTCAAAATGAAATAATTACCTAATTCAGTTCTACGTAACCATTACAATACATGATGACTTAAAAATAATCTTAGAACAATAACAGGATTTCTTATTGACCATTGTCAAATTCCATATGAAAATGACATGTGTCAACCTTGAGAAGAAGACGAAGAATCATCGGAACACTTACTGTGTGGATGCCTAGTCGAAACTAAACTGAGTTTCAACCATCTAAGTAAGAGGTATTTTATGGTAGATCAAGAACTTGACTGCCGGAACTATTTCATTAAAAATCTAGAAATGTTTCAAGGAAATTAAGTTATGGTTTTGTCACAATAACACTTAAATCCAGATTTTTTTTCAATTCAAATGTTACTACATTAAACAAACTTAAATTTTAGAAAGTAGTATTTATTACATTATTTTTATATTCAACTCGGAAATAAAATGGCTCTTATATTTCTACTAAGATTATATGTGGTGTACAATTCTTAGGATAATAATCCTGATATATGTAGCACTATAAAATATCTGGAAGAAAATTGAAAAATTATAACTACTAAAATGAAATTTGTTTTTGAGGATTGTATCTTCAAAAATGATAATATGTACTTCTGTGTAGGGAGAAATATACAGGGTTTACATTTTTAATAGGCTACGATTTCTATCTTGAAAACTATAAGAACTACAAAAACAGTTAAAAGAAATTTTTTTAATTGTTCTTTTGATAGAAAATTTTATTTTGAATTCGATGATATAATATGACCGCTATGACATCTAGTTGGGCATCTTTATTTTTTCTTCCAAATGGCAATGCCAAAAGGTCACTCTGCTTGAAGGAATTTTTGAAATAACTCAAAAATAATTCTCCATAGAATTATCTCATTTTCGTTTACAAGGAAGTCATTTAGTGTCCACATTAAATCAGGTACATAGGTCTGTTGTATCTATCCAGATCTATCTTAGATTAACTCAGACACTTTTTTTACACAATAAAGTTATAAAATTTAGAACCGCATTACGATTCAACATTTAATAATGAAAAATTAAATTTTTGACTGGGATCTAATGTAGTGTGGTTCGTTAACCACCAAGTGTGTCTAGTCATCAGCAACTATTCAATGCTCGAAAAGAGAGTATACTTGTAAAACGCAGTAAGAAAGCAGGAGAAAGATTCATGAACTACACGGTACTTTGTAGCTTAGTTGGTAGAGCATCCTACTAGAAATGGGAATGCACTGGGTCAAATCCTATTGAAATCCATGAGTTTTTTACTTGTCTTCGATCACATTTTCATGTATCTCAATATCAACCACAACAACATTTTCTGTTTTCTGGCGTTATAATGAATTTTAGTTCTCTTGTAATTTGTAACTCAAATATGTATTATTAAAGGTAGAATTAGTGAAGTAATAAGAAAGGAGTTTGTGAGATTGTAGCATGTCGACTTATTTGCTGATACTAGTGCATTTGTTCGGAGCTATTCACGTGTACATAATGAAAACAGAGAGCAAACAGCAGGAGTGAGTTCTGTTTAGCGGCGGAGGTATTTAGGCGCGCATCGCAGCGTCTGAATGAAAGTAATCGGCTTGCGGCCGTCCTTTCACGCGGCGACGCCGAACACGTCACCGGCTCATATTCACAAGTTTCAATTTTATTAAATAGTACGTTTGCGACTGCTGCCTTCGCATACAAATTGTTCTTAACCTGAACCGCTTCGGGAAACTAGCGAGCCAAATAAGATTCTGCCACACAACACTTCACAAACTACCATACTTGTGTAGCTGGTGCTTTGCCTCATCACTCCACACCTGTAAATGGGGTGTACATCTAGAACTAATTCCGCAAATCAAATACAAATACGTCATTAACGAAACCTGTGATTCGATCGTTGGGGAAGGGAGGTTAAAGACATCATCTTGTCGGGTGAAATCGTGCGATTTTCGATGTAAATAAATGTCAAATTAACAATAGGAACACTGCTTCGAGAAACTAGCTCGCCAAATGAGATTCTGCAGGACACAACACTTCACAAACTACCATACTTACTACTTGTACATTTGTGTAGCTATTTTACAGCTTTGCCTCATTACTCCATACCCGTAAATGAGTTGTATACTTTCAATTAATTCCTTAAATCATATACAAATACGTCATCAATCGAAACCATGTGGTTCAATCGTAGGAAAAGGTAGATTAATGATATCAGTTTGTCTGGTAAAATCGTGTGATTTTCAATGTAAATAAATGTCAGATTGACAATATTACCTATATATAAATATAATGACGCATGCAGAATATGAAGAGTTGTAGATTGAACGAAACTACCAACATACAAAGGTCGTATTTATTTGGTATTTTTAGGTTTAACCCTGGACTGATCCAGAAGTAACACGGTTTACTCCCAAATCTATTTTATATTAGTAGGGGTAAATTTAAAAGGTCATATTTTTGTTGACAAAATAAATGTCAAACCTTGTGTCGTTTATTTCATTTTGTATGCTGTCTACCTTTGAATATAAAACTTACTTACAAAACAAACTGCTGTGCTGTCATGCCTGTTATAGGAAACAAGGAATACAAGCGAAAAAAAGAAATAGCAAACAGGTTGAACCTGGGTTGAATCTACCAACCCTCTAAAATAACTGGGGCAGTTGGATCCAGTTAGGGAATTATTCCAGGTGACGTAAATAGTGTCAAGTAAACAATACTAACCTAATTTAAAAGTCCCAAATAAATACGGCCATAGATGCACAAATTATCAACGTTAAAATCAGCTTTAAAATAACAAGAATGACATTCAATATGTGGACACCACATGTATGCTAAATTATACCCATTTTTGCTGCACTTCATTTAAACTAATTTCGCTTGAAAGTTGGAGTATTCTACGGCTAATCATTCTTCAATTTCCATTCGTTTCATATATTCAAACTTCCCTTCGAAATGGAGCATCCTTTAAAAACTTCATTAAAATGTTTATCACTATTTTTTATGCCCCCCTACAAAATTATTTTAATCGCTCAAAAAATTGCAAAGAAAGTGATATTGTTTTCATCTATTTCCTACTTATTTTTCAAGAATATATTCTGACGTTGACAATCCTCCTACTCTGTAACTCAGTGGTTAATTTGTAACCAGTTTCTAATTTTTTTCTTCAATGAAAATAGACTAGAGAAAATATCGAAACATCACTTGTAATGTTTGTTTTTATTTGTCAAAAATTTTAGCAATTGGTTAAAAATTAACCACTGAGTTCGAGAATAGGTCCCAATGTCAATTTATTAACAAGAAATCAAATGTTTATACATAAATTAAGAGCCAACTAAATTATTATATTTATTAAGTGTTTGTCAAATGTAAAGTGTCTTTTTAAAAAGGTCGATTAAATCAAAAAATGGAGGTACATAATTAGATATTATAGCAATTCCGTAAACATAATTTCAACTTTTTACAGCTAATCGTTTTTGAATTACACAAAAAAACTACAAGTAAAGTACCCTTTTGGCACTACTAATTGCAATAAAAAAGGGAGGTGCACTAGATGTTATAGCAGTATCATATACAAAATTTCAACATTCTACGGATAAGCATTTTTGAGTTATACAAGCTACATACATAAGTATGACACATCGAAACTATTAATTATGGATTCAGGGATAGTCAAAATGGATATTTCAGATTCTGAAAACTGATTTTTTTCGCGATTACAATACTTCCTTTACTTTGTACAAGGAAGTAAAAACTGTTGAAGTATTTCACCTATTAAAGTACCTAAAAGGTAATACGTAATATTTCCTTAAAACACTCTGTAGTGGGTAATAAATTGTAAGTGATATTTATAACTTAATTTAGTCTGAAGTAGAAGCACCCTTTCTGATTATTAGTTGAAAGTAGAACGAACATAATATCGAATAACTTCATTTTTATATAGGATATAAAACGAGGTATATCTTTATAGTTTTACACAATATTAACTTATTGTTAAATGGCTGCTTATTTGCTAAACAATGTCTCACAATTTGTATACAAAGACGCAAAAATAAAATTAAAGAGAAAGGAACGCAAAGGAAAAGAAGTTTACTTACTTTGTGTTTCTAAAGGAAGTTTACTATGTCAATATGGTTCTTTTCTTGTTCCTCCAATTCACATTTTTAATCAAATATCATCTCGCGATCCGATTCCTTCTAGCCGGTTTTAATAAACGGTGGAAAACATTGTTTACTGATCACGAGATAGTAATAATTGTTGTGATTTCCTGTTCCAAAAATTATGTATCATTTGTATTCAAAATTTAAAACCTTCTTCTTTCAGGAGAGGTGAGATAAATAAAAAAATAGGTAAATTATTTTGTGTAAGGAATTTCAAGTCTGAGATGTTTTTAAAATCTTTGAAGCTTAATAATTTGTTGTATTGATCGATAAAATCACAGATATTGCTTGAAGTTAATAAAAGTTGGATAAAGTTTAGTTTAAATTTTTCTCGTTTGACATCGGAGGAAGTTTAAGCGTTGGGAATTAGTGTCAGCCAATCCATCAGGCGTTCGGCTATCCTGGGATCCCGTTCATTTGATGAATTAGCTTTACATCCAATATTAATTAAATAAAATACCGTTTAAAGGACCGCGGCCAGATTTTTAACAGTTATTTCAACAATGATTAATTGCTGGATATATAAAATTAACAACAAAGTACTACTCATCAACAATGAGATTTAAAAGTTCTGCTCTACTTATTTGCTCAAATTTGACTACAACACAATTTAAATATCAATATTTTAGAGGTTCAGATATTTTAAAATAAATGGGTATAGTATTCATATGAAAATGTAGCTTTTGAAAATTATTGTTAAGATAATACTGGGTCACATATTCAACTTGATTACTAAAAACTTTGACATAGGAAATTAAAATAGGAAAACAGTTCTTTGCTATTTTCATCTTTCCCGCTAAAGAGCGAGACTTACCGCAGATGAAGGTGGCTTTACACGATCAAAGAATTTGAACTATTTTATGTCATATTTTTACATCATATTCTTTGATCAAATGGCTCCGCTTTACACGTTCAAAATTTTTGAACTATTTTCTCTTATAAAGTAGGGGTATCAATAAAGAAAAGAAAAATATAGGTTGATCACAATGATATATGATTTCACATTTGTTTATTTTTCACTTTTGACATTTGATAACAACATAATTCCTAGAATTAACTAAAATTTGAAGTAAACGACCTTGAAATTTAGGACATGCTCTAAGTGAGAATTTCTATGTCATAGCATATGAACTATGAACAGTCAAATTTCTTTGAACGTGTAAAGTGTCAGAATCACATTGAACAATACGAAGTTGTAGAAATTGATGTAAACTTATGATCGTCTAAAACGCCCTTGAGTCATCATAGCTGCCCTGAATGTTCGAGAGAATAATTGGCGGCAGGTATATAAGGGTCGCATCAGGCAAAATTTCTGTATTATGAAGTTTTCATATTGAAATATTTAATACATAAAATTTATTTATATTTTTCTCGTCATAAATCTTCTGTTTGTATAACATAGATCATATTCAGTAAATTAATGTGAGTGTTTTTTTACCTAAAGAATTATTACAATCAAAATAGTACACATAATCAACGAAAAATAAAACTGAATTTATTGTAATCAAAGTACTTTAAAGAATATTCCACAATAATAATAAATTTTAATATTATTGAGGTTATAATAATCAACTGCAAGTATTGATGCAACAAAATTTTGATTGCTATAAGTAATTTTGAGACATCAAATATGATCCATTTGTTGTAATCAAATAAATCTTTTAAATCAAAGTTACAAAACTCTCAATAAGTAGAATGTAATTTACATTTCAAATAATAAAAATGAATTTGTTACGTTATCGAATCCCGACTATAAAATGAGTTCTTTTTATGAAGTCTTATGCATTTGACTATGAAACATTATGTTTTAAATTTTCTTTTTATATAATATGAATAACTGTCAGAATTCAATTTATTTTGCATAATATATTTTAAAAAAAGTATTAGTATATGCAAAATTTATTAGCGAAGGTTTATTCCTTATGTCAAGGTTTCTAGTATTCACCCTTATAAGAAATTGTCTGAAAAAATTGAGCTGGAAGTTTAATGAATAGCGAATAGAGAAACAGTATATAATATTCATACGTGATTCAATTTAGCTGGCAAGATATTTCTCTTTGAAACGAAGCAGTAGTCTAGACTCATAATAACGTAGCAACAAGAAATCTCTTCATTCGTCGCTTTATTTTGCATAATGAGTCGCAGTTGGCCGTATGTAAATTCGACTGGTGAGTAACGATTCCATCAGCCACAAAGATCGCAATGAATTCGCAGGGAGCTATAAGTCGTAATTATGATTGCAAACACGGGTGCCTGCTGGAGATACAGGCGGATGAAATCGTTGTAGATGAGTGTGTTTGTTTGGTAGTTGATGTAGGTAGTATTTACGATGTGTGCACAAGTTAATGGGCGATATCGCCATGTGCGTGGCTCTGATTAGGGAAATGCTCTTGAAGTTTGAGGACGATGTAAAATGTTACATTCTCGACCCGCGGGCGGAGATAACGCTAAGCCCCTATTAGCTTTAGTTTGCGCAAACAACATAGTGTTTTTGCGGAGTAAATTAGGCGAGGTGAACGTAAACAGCATTTTTCACCTGTTTTTCTAACGCTTTTCACACTTTTCATAATACTTCTTCTTCAGTCGCGTCTCTATCGCAACAACCGAACAGATTTACACATGAATTCTATTTCTCGATCGCAGAGTCTGTTTTTCTGTATTACATCTTGTTAGAAAATAAGTATTTTTTCCGTAGATCCTGGTTTCCACGAAGTTGACATACGGCTTAATGCTCGATACATATTGTTTACTGCATTCGTACAAGATACACCATTTCATATCTAATTGACACTATTATTGAAAATTTACAAAACAAAGATAATTATTAAGATCCTCCTTTATTGATTGAAAAATGACGGTAGAAACGTCAAATGGATATTAGTAAGAACATACGCGTTAGGTACTAAGCTTAAAGTTTGCTTGAGTACAATGTCAATAGTAAACATATTACGTTTTATGCCTTAGTTATTAAACATTGTTCTTAAGCATTAGGGCCGTCGATAGAAATTTACCTTAATATTACATGGACAATTTGACTCATTATATGTCAAGTAAAATAAATCATATTTGGGTGAATTGAAACAATCGCATGCGAATTAAACTGACAGTTTTCATTAGTGCAATTTGCCGGAGTAATTGAACGACTAAACAGGCGTTGCTAAAAGCAAAATTAACCATTAATTCATTTATATTAAAAGTTTGCAATATTTACAAATTTACCAGTAGTAATACTATATTTTTTATAATAACACTACGTACAAAAAAAAAAACAAATAAACCTTAGAAACGCGTGAGATCACAAATATATGTAAATGCTCACAGCCAAATTGAGTGACAGATTGTATGAAAAATAGAACGTGTTTTGTTTTTTCAACACATTTACGATCATATACAATAATTCAACCAATTTGCTGTTTGATACTAGCCTATTTCAGTAGTACCTAAAATGATGCAAAATCTTGTACAAGTTATAGGCTAGTCTAAAATGGCCTTTAGAGTTAAATAAAGTATAATGATAATTAATTTCTGGCTAAACAGCACTAAAAGAAATCACTATTTATGTTTCTTTTTTATCTATTGTTAGGTGCCAAATATAAACCATATAAAAATACCGCTGTGCCTGAATAGTTCGAAATCCACAACAAGTCATAGATCTCATGCAAATGCTTTAGTCTAACAACCTTCTCTCCAAAAAATGTACCTAAGTAAATAGTAGCGCCAAGAAGTAATACAATTATGTTTTACTGATTGGGATTATTGAATATAATATAGTTTATTTGAAAATTTATATTTATAAAATTTAAAAAACACAGCGCAAAGATATGAATAGATATTTAATGTATTTATCTGTTGAAAATTATCTAGGGGGCAAAAAGTAGGGAAAGTATGAAAGCACATTAATTTCGCATTCATAGCGGCTCTTCTATTTGCGTACACCCACGGCTTACGCCTACGCTTCATCCACGCACGTCTGTCTTTGGCTTTGATATTCGCTAAAGATACAAATACTCTGTTTTTACTAAATTTACAAACGCCTCGAGCAGTTCCAAAAATAACAGAACCGAAAAAATTACCAAAATCTAAATCTTAATCGATATTCGTGAATTGTTGTTCGTGGAAGATGTATTTGTTAAAGTTCATGTAAGAGATATTTGAAATGACTTATGTAAAGTTTTCATCCTTTTATGGACGATCATAAATCATCACTTGAATGGATCGTATTGAACAAATTCTTACTGAATTTACTTCGTATAAATTTTGTTTCTTGTCTCAATAACTGTTTCTATTTCTCTAATTCCCTACATTTAAAACATATTTTTAAAAGGTACATCAACAGAATCAATCAATCTTAAACACAAATTTCCGAAACGGTTCAGTACATGTCTAAGTGCCGGTTTTTCAATGGCCTAATAAGTGTCTAATAAGTCTCTGGTAAATTAATTCTCATGGTAACCAATAATTTCGGTGTTTCAATATCTTGTTAGCGTTACCAAGAAGATAAATCTTAGATGACAGGAGGATAAACTAACAGCTAGTTTATGCTGCCGATAAAATTTTGCCGGTAGGACAAATTTACGAAGGTGATCCAAAAGTCTCGAATGTAAAGTATTCTGTAGCATTTGTCAAATTTTTAAAAATATTATTAAAGTTTGTTACAGCTTCACATTTGATTCAGAGAAATGTATAAGATCGTTTACTTAAAATTCATGTCTTTATAAATTGTCAAATTGTAATTTTTTTTTCAATAATACATTTCCACGTCGTTGAAATGGATGCTGTAACCAAATACAGAAACTCGCTAGGTCTCCTGATCTCACAGCACTTCTTTTAAAATGAGGAACATTAAAAATGAAATTATTTTATGGTAATATTTATAATAACTCTTGAAACATCAAACTTATCCAAATTATAAATATTCTAAATCAGTTTTATTATTGTTTAACCTAAAATTATATCTGCTGTTTTTAATTTTAAATTGAACGTTTTGATACACTGAAGACCTTACGTTGAATGATGTCAACCAGATCATTTTAATTTTTTGAGTAACTATGATTTTTTCAAAAGATTTAAATGTAGTAAAAATATTGCAATGTATTTATTACATAGTGTAAAAAATATTAAAGAAGTTCTTGGAAAATTCAATCGATTTATTAAAATTCTCCAAGAACTTCTTTTTTATTCATTCTTCCAGTCGAATAAACATCTCTTCGTAGAAAGTATTATTCGGTTTTCTACGAACAGATAAATAAAATTGCGAATAGCATAAAATATTTTGTAAATGTATTTAACATTAAATACCAAAAATTTATTTACAGAAATTTTTCAATTATCCCTTTGAAATGTCACCGATCCAAACTGTCAAAATTAATATAACATTCAAACTATGTTTAAAATGACAGTTGTTTACATAAGAATATAGCAAATATAAGTCAAAATTATTACCAACTTAACAGTTGGCAATCAAATTAAACGCGTTTTTATTACCATGGAGTTTACCAGCCAGATAATTTTAATCTGTTTGGTAGTTAACAGGAACATTGACAGACGATTGAAACACAGGTCTTAAAAGAACCTTTACCGCAAGTCCTATAAAACTAAGGGGAAATCGGCTTATTTTATAATAATATTCAACTATCACTTACAAGAAGTATAGTAGTGTTGATGATTCGTTGCCTACACGTATAAGCTTTATCTTTGCGATTTGAATGGGAAGACTGGGAGATAGTGTTAAGAGGTCCGTATTATTTATGTATTGTAAACAGCGAGTGATAAATCTCCGAGCCATTATAGTTAGGTAGATCCAGAGTGGGATACACAAAGCCCGGGTTCGTATTGTTCCGATATTGATTTATAGTGCCACTTGGCTCGACATGATAATCAAGACGCAAGAGCAAATGTTTTTGTGGATCTTCACTAATGACCTACCGAGAATTCGCTAAGCATACTTCCTCTTACTTAAATACCTCCAGATTCTTCTCGGGCACATCTCCTTCAATCTGACGTATCATTTCATGCCACTTCATTGTAGAAGAATTTAAGTAAACAAATCTCGCGATTTTAATGCGCTGATCTGCTTTAATTTTCTTCCTTCCTCTTACGTATTCTTCCAACTTGTTAGTTACATCCCCTTCATTCGTTTAAACTGCCACTTCCTTGTGGAACAATTTATTAAATATAAATATATCACGTAAGAAAAAGGCGTAAACAGTATTTAAAAACGACTGATATGGTAAGGTGGGTAGTTTTCACGCTTCTCGAATCAGAGGTTCTGAGCTCGAATCCCGGGTAAGATTCGTACCTTTTTATCATTTCATCTCTTTAACACTATAGTGTAACACTCTCACTTTCTGGCTGTTATTATTTTTAAATAGGAAACATTCCAAATATTAAGCTTGTTTCGGAGAAGGAGCTGTCCGTTACTCGATACCCTCGTTGGACATCTGGATTTTTAATATTAAGTTGAATTCCAGAATTTGAAATCTTTCTTTCTTTCTTGTTAAGAACATCGACTGTTCTGGATGTCTTGACTGAATGTAAGATCAACCTTAGTATTTTTTCTTAGTTTTACTGTGTATAAAGTCTCATCGTAGCGTAATTAATTATTATATTCTCTGTAAATCTAAGTTATTGTAGATTGATATAAAAATATTTTCTAAATTATTATCAAATTAGGAAACAATAATTGAGAGTTTATGTGGAATAGTATAAATATTTTTGATCGCAAATGATTATTAACATTTTTTCTAGACTCTTGTCTTGTATTGTCTATATTATCAAGACACGGCTGGCAAAAGTGTAGCCTTGAAATTTCAAGACAAGACAAGATTTTTTTATTCTAGATCAAAACGAGAAAATTTTAGACAATCTAGATTCTAGATTAATTAAATTTTTAAATTTTCGTAATATAAATACCTATACATGCGAAGCTTGTTCCATGCGAGCTGAAAGAGTGATTATAATATAGAAAAAGATCTCTGGGAGTCTTGAAACAATATAGAGTGTTGATATCTAGACAAGACTGTCTGCTTACATCACTGACTTCTAAACAAAATGATTGCAAAATAGCAGTGACTATAGATACTATTATTTCTGTAAAGGTTATTTATAATATAATTAGTGAAACTAATACCATATGTCAAGCACTAGATTTTGTCATAGGCGACCGTACCTGTTACAATAGCAACGAAAAATGTTATAAACTAAATGTAAAACTGCCATCACCATCAAAATACCACCTTTTTGTATATGTATTATTCATTGTTGGATGCACTAAGTTTGTTTTATCTTGATAAGTTTTGATCTAGACTTAATTGTAACAATCTTATTGTTTATTACCAATCACTAGGTTTGCCACTAGCGTTTATAGTTCATGTAAAAGTGAGCCAATTGAAAATTTAGTACGCCAATAATGAATATTTTTTAGGTTAATCCTACAACGAAAGCGTTCGCTCAATATGTCAGCAAGTTAATGTCTCAGTTGTAAAGAACAGTTAATTAGAAAATTAATTGCTCATTACAATGTACTAAACTCAGACAATTACTCAGTTGTAACAATGTTCTAGTCGTAGATAATTAATAGAAGGAACTATTATCGTATAAATCAGTCTTATCATTTTAATGTCAAGCAATAAGGAATAGTTTTATTACGAGTAGTTATACTCTGGAAAATGGAGTTAATATCTTCAGTCATTCGCACGTTTTACGATGGAGCAACTTTCTATACCATCTATTTATTGTACAAAATGATTTTAATATCATTCCTACAAATACCCTCAATAAAATCTTTGTAAATTTAATTGAACATAAAATGGAGTAGGAAATTAATTCAAAATCTGAGTTCTACTATTGTAAAACTATTGTAATGTTTATTTATTTAGGTGAAGTGTAAAAATAATTGAAATATGAATATTTATAAAACTATTTATAATTAATTATAAAAAGGTAATACATATTAGGAATACTATGTATATACAACTATAAACACTAATCTAAGCATAATAATTATTAATAAAGACTTAAACACTAAGAACATTTATTTAAACATTTAACACTAAGCAATATATATGTATATAATATTTATTTCACCAGCTATTTATTTATATCACCAACTATTTATTCATGTCACCAACTATTTATTTATTTCTACTTTAAATGTCGCTGATATGCACTGACCGACACTGACTTTCTTCAGTGACTCTTTGCACACTCTAACCTGTACTGACTTCCTTGATGCGCCCGATTTGACCTTTATATACCTGCCGCCAACTAATCTCTAAAACATTCCAGAGCCTTCCGATAAAATTCCCGAACAATAGTGGCGTCGTTCCTTTCCCACTTAACCTTTAACGCGACTACCTGTCCAGACAATATTTCCTAAATTAAAAATATAAGAGAAAAGTTTTTCAAAAAAACTCTAATCTGAGTTAGTTTCTAATATTTTTTAAGGATTCGAAACTGACTAAAAACGGGTTTAAATATGGAATCTGGGTGATAATGTTTTTAAAACTCATAAAATTTTAACAAAATTTTGAAAATTCAGGATCAATATTATGTGTAATGAACAGCATAAACAAATTTAGTACACATAAGCTCCATATATGCGCGTTCAGAATTATTTATAGTTGGGTTTATATTTTAAGAGCTCTCTAACCAAAATGTGCATTTTGTGATAAATTAGTTTATAATTTGTTGCTTTAAATTATAAAGTAATTTTCATAACAATGTATAATTATTTCAAACATGATTTAGTTTGGTGGAGGCACATTGAAAATAAATTTCATTATTAGCTCTATGTGCATTAACGGTTATGTTCATGTAAATATCAAAACCATTCACTATTAATGTACATTGTTGAAGTGTCACACCATTCAAACGAACAGTCGTTCCGAAAAATTGGTCACTGGATAACAAAGAGTTCAAAGGGTACCTTTGTCAAACATAAAGTTATAGAAAAAATAAAAATGGAAATTGATATTACCTAGTAACAGTCAAAATATAAACTTCTGCTGTATTGTATAAATTGAGGAAAATTATAAAATAAATCAAAAGTAATATTACAAGAGCTCCTGATTTTATTGATAAACTTTTATTTTGCACAAAAAAAAGTTTATTTGAAAAAATTAGACCTCTTGAGGTATTTGCTTAGATAAATTCCAAAGACAATGCAAAATGAACCAATTATTATTATTTTCAAATATTAATTAACTGTCACACTAACAGTTTAAAAATAACAACTTTTTATTTACTTAGTATCGGAAATTTATTGAGGTAACGAAATTTTATCATTTATAATATCATAAGTGGTTAATTTTTGCAGGAATTTTTTTTTTAGATTGCTTAGCAATTTTGTCATGAGATAAATTAGCATTAGGCTCAAGTAAACAATTTGGAAAAGTTGTCAGGATAGAATTTAAGCACGAATTGTATTCGGATGACTATTTCCAAAATATAAATAAGTGAACAAAAACCAACTTTGAAAGATATATGAACAATTTGTTTCTAGGCACCTTTAAAACGTTAAATATTTTCGCTTCACTTTTAAATGAAGCGAAATTTTCTTTGTGACGGTATTTTGTCTCAATTAATCTTGAATTTCGATTTTTTTATAAATTTATGACTGAAATAGACACTATAATACTGTTTTCATTGATTGAATTTTCAAGCGTTTTCATCATAATTAAAAAGTTATCATTGGAAGTTATCTAGTTAATTTTTGTTGTTGTTAATCACAAATAAAAGGGATGAAAATTGCAGCGGTCGAATTACAAGCGAAGTGTAGGTGCAATTTTTATCGCCAAGGTAATTTCTACAAGGTGGGGTAATTGGTCTGCTTTATCTAGATCACTGATTATGCGTATTTTGTGAGTAAACAACTATGAAATTAATCCGCTTATTGAAGGAACAGTTTGTTCGTAAAAAATTGAAAAATTATACAGAAAGATTTGAGATATAGGTGGGAATAATGAAGCGAACAAAAGAAACGCGTGCCTTTCACCCGTGATGAAGTTACTTACCGATAGGATCGATAAGATTCGGATGGAGTTTTCAGCTTTATGATATTGAAAAAGCGTTTTTGTATCACCTATTCAACCCGACAAATATCCACGACGGATCTATTTCATTCTTATAATTTTCACGATTTACTGACTCTTTTTACTTCATTAGAGATAAGCCTTCGAACCGAACTCATATCCCGGAACAAATTTCTGTCTAACCGTACATGAGCGTGTTTATAGCCGAGTGGCAACATACCCTTCATGCAGGCATTCTTCTTTTTTAAAAGAACTTACCAAAAATTATTAATGGAAGCCATGGTGCAGTACGTAAAATTAATTTGTATTAAATAATAGTTATTTGTGTACGTAGTGTGCAAAATACTACATTGCCGCACGTGCATAAAGTTTGAAGCTGGAAACGCAGCTGAGAGCTTCAAATATGCTAGAGCGGCATGGTATTTTGCACTCATGGTACACACATTATTTTTCCTACAACTGTTTTAAAATTTAAAAAAAGGAATTAATAACATAAGTGTAATATTCTAATCATTCTAATATGTGTTATTTCATAATTTATATATAAAGTTAATGGCGATAGTCAACAGTAAATCAGATGTAGTTGTGTGTTATATTTACAAAATACCACTTTTAAGCAATCTAAAGTGTTTGCCAGTTGCCACCCTAGGTTGCTAAATACATTACCGTACATGGTTGCTAGGGAAACTACTTTACCGCACGTGGTTGCTAGGGAAACTACATTACCGCACGTGGTTGCCATGGAAACACAAGTGTAGTTTAGAAATGACATGTTTTGCACATCGAAAACAATGAAGAAATGTCAAGTTTTTTTGATAGTTGTAGGAAATAGTTATTTGATTATTTATTTAATTTACACTGTCCAACAGACCGAAGTTCAATTACAGAAGACCTACAGAGAGACAGAGACATAGCGCACTGACTAAAAAAATCACCACTGCACGTAAAATGAAGGAATACATGTATTATTGTCCTGTGCAACATTATGATTTAGTTTTTAGCCGGACAGTTTTTACCAATTTTTTTACCGTTTTAAATAAAGAATAACATTTTTCTGAGACGTACGTTTTATACTGAACTGGTTTTCTTTGATTGGATAATTAGTAATTAGGAAAAAAATTGGTTTAATAAGGGTGATAAATGATATTAAAGATATTATAAAAGTAAAATATAAAAATTACTTTACAGAAATCTTTCATCAAAAGTGGATAAAACAAACATACATGTTACTTAAGTCATCAAACAACGATATATATCTTCGACGATAAAATTGTGACCCACATTGTGGCAACAATCCCTTTAGTGCAAGAGAAATATGAAGCTGCAGTTTGGTAATTGTCGTTGGTTTTGATTTGAAGAAACAGCTTCCTCCCAGCGCGTAACGGTTGTACGCCCTCCTGTTAGGTTAAGAGCGCCATTCCGGTAGTTAATAGCAAACAGGGAGGCTGATTTCGCGAACAAGGAATAAAGGCTGGCGTTATTTTTTACGGCCGGGTCGGTTTAGTGTGGTATTTATAGGCGATGGCATCGCGCGACAACTGCTGCTAAGTAGGTTTTGCTGTTGTGTTCCCTGTCTTCCGCGAGCTGGGGACGTCCTGTGGAGGACTTCCTGGTGCTGCGAACGGCGAGGAGGAGGCCCAAATACACTCTGTTCAATGACCGCACATCTACTAAATCCATAAACAAGCGAATAAGGAAAGAGATGATTTATTGACATACGTAATATAACAAGTGGTATGATTATTACCAATGATAATTTCGATTGGAACTGAGTTACAGTTTTTACGAGTCCAATATTGTAAAATTCGTTAGAAAATGTTATAATTAAAGAATACAAATCTCTTAGTAACGAATGTAAATAAGGTGATAATGTTTAGTTTTTTATCATCGCTGTGACAACGTAGTAACTATGGAAATTCTAAATGTTCATTGGCGATAATCATGTCACATGGCCAATGAATTATATACTCAACATCATTTAATTAATTTTAAGACGAAAATTCATAAGTTATGTATGATTTTAAATTAAATAGAGCGAGCTATAATAATACTTTTGTGTTGATTAATTTTAGCAATTGTTTCTTCTTTGACGTTTTATACTTATATTATCCAGTAATTCTATATTTATCTAGATACTAATATACAATGTACTTGCTATATAACGTAGTGTTTCCAACATGTGTAACATACTTTTTTGCGTTATCTCTTTTTGCGGTATGTTTATTAGTATCTTGTAGTCTCTCTTGCTATCACTAGTGACTAACCAATCACCATGAAGCAAATCAATAAAGTTCATGACAGATATCGCTTATTTCAATCTAACCTAGCTGTTTTATATCATGTTTTGATAGAATTGATGCGTTATAATAAATAGAGACAATGGTTAGATAATGTTTGATATGTAAAACATAATAAGTGAAGGATTTCACTGCTTTCATTTCAAAAGTTAATTATAAAATATGTTATAGTATGTGTTTATTTCCAAGGAAGGTTTCCGTAAGTGTTTTTCTGAGATGTTTTGTTAATCCTGTTCTTAGTTTCATACCGTGTTTTGATTTAATTGATGCGTTATAATAAATAGAGACAATGGTTAGATAATGTTTGATATGTAAAACTTCATAAGTGAAGGATTCACTGCTTGTATTTCACATGTTAATTATAAAATATGTTATAGGATGTGTTTATTCCCAGGGAAGGTTTCCGTAAGTGTTTTTCTGATATGTCTACATATTCGTAAAGTGCCTGTAAGATATTAAAAATTTTGAAGGTAGATGTGTAAAGTCCCACAAGGTTCCATATTAAGTCCAGGTCTTTAGAATAAATATTATGATGGATTGTTGTGTACCCCCGATCACATGGAATGTACAAACGACGTCGCTGTTAATACTAAATTTATGAAGTTATTGTAATGAGAGACTTAAATTTAGCGCAAGTGAGATAACACTGTAGATAGATGTACACCTCAGAGAAAGACTGTGCACTTTGGCATACTTTTTTGAGGTTATTTTTAAAAGTAATAGCAATTGAAATACAGCATTGGTATTTCTATACTTCAGATAAAGACAATGCTTCAAAGTTTAAAGTATGTCGTTGCAATGATGACATAAAAAATACTAAAGTAGTGTTGGTATCTAGATAAGTACAAAATCACTAAAGTGACCCTTTCGTCGTGTTCATTATGAAGTTATTTTATTATAATCCTCTGGTACATCTCTCCTCAGCATAGGTGATCCATCTGTCCTCAGAGCAGATGTTACATGGACCACTAAAATACTAAATGGAACCACATTTTTAGGTTACAATAAATCTTATGCCCATGTTTATAAAGTTTGTACATAAATAATTAGTTTAAAAGAAATGTTTGTCAATTTGTCAAACGACTACTTACACTGACTCAAAACATCAAAATTCTATACTTCAAACAAAGACAATGCTTGAAAGTATGTCGTTGCTATGATGACAACAAACATTTTAATAGTGTTGGTAACTAGATAAGTACAAAATCACTGATGTGACCCTTTCTTTGTGTTACCATCTCGGTGATTATGGAGTTATTTTGTTATAATATTTGAGGGAAGATTTGAGATTTAGGGGTGGGCTGTTGTGATTGGGCGGGAAGATAACAGGGAGATGCCGTCGTTCAAAGCCGATCGTTAAGCAGAGTGTAACACGAGCGTGAGCAGTGACAAGAGCTCGAGATAATTTGTAACAGGGTGTTTTGTAATACCGAGGACGGAGGGTTTCTTGGACTACGGAGTAATTAACTTACGGGACGCAAATTTCATCAGCAATCAGTGTATGTTGACCGGTCTTATACCCAGCCCGGGCCTTTACTACTAATAATATCCCTTCCTAAGAGGCCCGGCTGCCCTAATGCCGGCCTAACAATGCTACCGATGCGGTTAACTAATACGCTCCTTCTACACTATTCTTCCTCAAGGCTAATCACATTACTTCCCGCCACAACTTACACCCTTTTATTTGTTTCTTTTATTCATTCTTTTTCTTTACGTTACCGCATCCTAACCTACTTGCATCTCAACATAAATCAATTTCTTTAATAAAAAAAACATTTTTGGTCTCTTGCTTCATAAAAGGATCACTAACCTGGATTAGTGTATGATTCCAAAATGAAATAAAATATAAAGCTTATATATCCAAATTTTTAAAACTTATTAGCCACTAATCCGGATTAGTTATACCCCTTGTTAACATCCTGAAATGAAACTAACACCAGTCCCAATTCATAAAAAGAATTACGTATATTATGTAGTTCCAATGATAACTCGACTAGTTTGGTGGAATTAGCAATATTTGTACATGATTATCAGCATTTTTAATGATACAAAGGAAGATTTGTGGTGATATTTGATAGCCCAGAAGTAAAATAGTATTATTGAAGTATGGTTATATTCTTTTTTTTTTAAATATTTTATTTATTATTATATTATAATTCGTTTCTTCACATTATCATTCTTTTAACGTACCAACGTTACGGGAGTTTAACAGTTTTATTTTATTAAAATACAATTCAGTTTGTATTATTTAAAATAATGAACACAATTTTTCATTTCAGAACGTGGTTTAATAAAGATTGAAGTTACAATGTAAAATACTCTACAATATATTTTATTTCATTTTGGTACTTTTTTTTATAAATTAAGAACATATTTCTCATGAAGTTGTTATTTCTACGGACCATTTACAAACACGTGATTTATGTATATATAAAGATATTCCTTGTATTTGTTAATACTGAACTATTTACTTCAGGCACATTATACGTGAAGTGACACAGAGCACAGAGTACAAAAAATCAAGCTTCACACATGATACGTGAAGTATTCATTTCACGCATGGGAGTAAAAGAAAGTTGTTTTGTTCAATAACTATGAGTTCTGAAAAATATTTTATTTATTTACGTTGGGATACGCATTGGAATTCCGGTTTTATTTTTTTTATTTATTATTTATTTTTTGGGCCAGCTATAACAATCAGTTTGCTGTTATATTTCATTGGTTAATTTCAGCAATGGTATGATTTGAAAAGAGGAGTAACATGTGCATTATTAAGCATCGCAGTGTTTATTACATTAGCTTTTGTAATATCCTTTGAAATATGGAAATTCACGAGTATAAGTTATTAGCGAACTTACAAAGTTAACGTCACAATATCTGAGTGTACGTGATAACCTACAACACGTGTTACAGTCTTTCTGCCGAGGACTCTGTTGTTTATTGACTTATGACACACTTTCCGAATATTCCAGAACTTCTGTCTGCTGGAAATACTACTTTATTTCTTTTCATAATCAAACATTGAAATGTGTTCCACTGAAGCACTGAAGGTATGTTACCACATGACTGTACTCTTTACTTTGAGTTGATCATATTGTTAATTATGAAATTCACAATGTAGAACAGAGGAAGTGAAAAGACGGGATATATTTATTTGATTGTAGGTATAATTAGAAACAATTAAGTAAAGTGGTGGCGTATGTGAGATGTATTATTCAAGCTCAGCTGAAAATCGACCTGGCGTTCGCTAGGGACGCGTTACTTTGACGTGGTAAAAGCTCTAACCTATATTAAGCCATTTAAGTAATTTTAGCATAGAAATGTAATTAGTTTGCCGTTTACTACCATTCTTACTCACATATAAAATAGTTATTTATGATACTATTATGTGAAGATGTACCTTTACGCATGAGTTAAGGGAAAGCAAGTGCATAAAAGTCTTAACACATGAGTGTCATACAGAATTTTATCTTACACCCAATTAGAGAATATAAATAGGAATGTAAAAATTTAAATAGGCAGCAAATTTGAAGGTTTGTTATTTGTTATCTGAGCTATGTCTGGAGGTGTACAAATTTCTTCTTTATCCATTATAAAATCAATTCTGTCTAAAAAAAACTAAACCTAAAAATATGTTATATCTACAATAAACTGGTTAAAACATTTTTTTTTTATTTGTTAACAAATATCTGGGCTTAGTTTAAAAACAGTCTTTAATAACCTTCTTCGTCGGCAGGATGGTTGAGCGAGCTAACGCACATCTCTAACTCACTGTGACGTCATTCGAACTTGAGACCGTAGGTTCAAGTCCCAGCGACCGACAATGTGTGATTTGTCGTAAAATAAAAAACACAGCTACTTGTGTATCACACTCAGATACTATACATCTTAAATAGAAGTAGCGCTGGCATGAAACAACCGACAGTATGACAGTTAGAACTGCGGCTCGGTTAGTTCGGTTGCCCTATACTCCGCTTGGGAGATATTATTATTATTTATTAATAACCATCACCATCCAAGATCTAAGATACATGAGATTTCTGATAAGAGTTCTTGCCTAGATTGCTAGTATTTTAAAATAATAAAATAACTAATTAATAATATCAAATATGTCTTTTTATTGTTAATAGTCTAGCAATTTTAAGGTTGCCTAGCTATTTTTGAAGTTTAGTTTAAGTAATCCAACTTTCTCCTCGTATTGGTAGATGAAGTACGTAATTGATAAATACAAAATGTAATGAAATATCCCTAGTTACCTCGAAGAGCTGATCTGTCTCTTGCTCACTTCACATCAATTATTTTCCATTTCCCCCTCACTTCATTCTAGTTCTAGTGATAAATTTAAAATGTAATCTGTTTATCAAGTAAAACCAAGTAGCTTGAAATTGCCTGATATCAAATCACGTAACTACAATAAAAAATCGAGTAAAGTCAATTAGAGAATTTAAGGTGGAAAGTAAAGAAATCCAAGTGTATTGGTATAATATAAGAAGGAAAATGTAACACATTGTTCTAAATAACTTCTAGCTAAACAGAAAAAATATGTTATAATAATTTTACATATCGTTCAGGCTGATGAATTTCTATAAAACAAATGAGTTATTAATATGTTCACAAAGTTAACAAAACTTGACATATGATGTAAAATTTGATGTAAGTAAGTTTAAAAGATAAAATAAGTAAATATGAACTAATTTTATTGTAAAATTAAAAACGGTCAAAAAAATATATAAGGAATAGATTTGCATACGTGAATCACGGTAAAAATAACTGTTTTTTTTTATCATACAAATTTTATGAATTAAAAATATTGCGAACTGCAATAAAAAAAAACTAATTTTAAAACTACAAATTGAATGTACTGAAAAACTTGTATAGAATCAGATTTTTTTAATATTTAATTTATAAATCTTGTTGAATAATGCACAAAGATATGAATAAGTAAATGTACCCGTACTCTCTAACGTACGCTAATAATCTTATTCGGGTAATTAATATTTAATATCAAGGCGTTAAGAAGCTTATTTAAGCATAATTGATAGCAGTATGAGTATATACATATTCATACGCCCTGACGTTACAAGTGCATGTCTTAGGTATAATTTCTATACACCATCCTTAACTGAATAAATTCGTAATTGTAATATGATTTACTCTGACGCTAGGAAATATAATTCCTTGGAGATTTCACGCTTGAAATATTTGAACAATTTAAAATATTTATCATAAAACATTACAGTTTATAAAGTACGGAGTAAATGTCAAATTATAAAATATATTTGTTTTATAAACGAAAATGAAAAATTAATTTCATTTAAATAATTTATTATTTTATGCATTTTAAATGCAGTTTAGTTAGTTTCATATTTTATAAGTTAAATATATTTCTATAAATTTATTTTGTTCATAATTTATTCTACTAATGACTAAGTAAATTTATATTGTATTTTAAATGAAAAATAGAAGCTGCATTATTTGTTTTTATATAAAATTTATATTAAATGATGAATGACACTACAAGTCATTTTTTATCAATCAGAAATTAATCAAAACTACTGCACAAAAAATGATGGTAATTTGGGAATTTGATTTATGTGGTGGCTTGACGTTTTGGTGGTAGGTCGATTAAAAGCTTGTCGTTTATAGTCATTTGCATTTTAAAATCAGATTTTCTTGGACGTGCGTACAGGACGAGCCAAGCATATTTGATTAGGGCGACTTTTCGTTCAGGAGTTCATGAACTAAAATAATAAAAAACCCTCAAGTCTAACGTGATTCCAAATTTACCTTATACTTAGAGACAAAAGGAATCAATTTATTTTCAAAAGCAAGTATGTTACTCATAAGACAATTTTTTTTATGATAATTATACAAAAATAATATAACAAATAAATAAGATTCCAAAAGATTTGAAATATATTTTCTTATTAAGTATGAAACTAGTACTTTAGGATACTATATGTAACGGAAAGATAAAAACAATGACTAAATAAATAAATAAATGTTCTTGTTGGAGTTAAATATATTTACTTGCGTTTTTCGCGCACGACGATTTAAAATATTTAGGCCCATTCTTTCCAAGTTTGAATAAAGTAACAAATAACTAAATTTATTAGAAGATCTTATCCGGCAAATAATTTTTCTGGCTTTGAAAGTCACTTTAATTACTGGATTATTATTCTGTAAACTAACATACCAAAAATAATTATTTCCATATTGGCTGCAATGAAATAGTGATTACTGACTTCATGGATGATTAGACAAGGTGAATATGATGCACAATTTGTACATGTTAGAGAAGAATAAAAATATATTTGGAATGTCACGGGCATTTCAAAATGTCAAAATTTGATATGTAGGTTTATAGTGAAAGATGCTTCAATATTGCAGTACTGTTTGGATTTTGCATATAAAGTGGTAGTGGTAATTATTTGCTCTTCTATATATTTCCCTCTGTAAAAGATTCGAGGAATAATTATTCCTTTAGCAATAGAAAAAAAAATGGATAAATGTGTTAATGAGAACTAATATGCTTAAAGCACAATTTTAATAGACGTTTTTTTTTATCTATTGAAGTCAAATGATTAACACTTTAATAAGAAGTAATGTTTAAATAAGCATTACAAGTTATCGATTATATTCACAAGAATTATTAATTCTTCGTCATTCCATTTTTCAAAGTTGATCATTTGTTCTCTCACTCTATATGGCCGACGTTCTGGATTTATAAAATCATCTATTTCTTCTATATCTTGGTCCTCGAGTTTTTTGAAATCATTGAAAATATTTCTTTTGAATTGTTATTATATGCAGGTTAGAATTAACAATTATAGATAAAAAGAAAGAACTCGTGGCTTTTCTGTATAATTCGGTCACTATTCAAAACCCGAATTAATTTATTTCGAAGTTCAAATTCTAAATAACTTATCTATTAGATAAAAGCTAGATATTCTACCTATGACAACGCTAAAACAATATTATATATTTAATTATTTGGTGGTACCTATTACACAGTTGTTTCTTTTCTTTGATATTATATGAGAGTAATTATTATTCGTATATTTTATTTCCCTGCTGCCTACATATTTTTGTGTTATTTTTTCAGTAAACAAAGGCTAAAAATAACTTTCCACTGTATAAATAGCAGGAATAAGGTTAGGAATAAATTCAGGATAACACAAACAATTTTTATATACTGAAAAACTCTTGGGAATATGCTATAAAACAAATATTATTACTTACTTCATTTAAAAAAATTACAGAGGACTTTAATAAAAAATATTCGCTAACGTTTTCAATTAATTTATAGCCTAGTATTTTCTAGGATGTTACCCAGCGATCTGTTAGTGGTAAATTTACCTCGAGGCCCATTGTAGTCGGGCCAACCTCGGAAAAGTTTTTTGGACAATTCCAATTATTCTTTCAGGACAAATATCTTTCCGAAAAACATTTCCAAAAGAAGTAATAGTTCTATCAAAGAATTATGAGGGCTATATATCATCATAATATGTTCTGTATGAAGTGCAATATGGCTACCTATTCGAACCCATTTGATTAAACGACAACGGAGCATGGAAATGTCGAGCAAATGGCGTGAACGACACCAAATCTTTTTCCATTTCGCCAATAATATGTAAACTTTATATTTTGAAATCGATACTGAAGTACACGTTATCACTCCGTGAATTTAGCCAAAGTAGTAGCTAAAGAAAACTTTACAAACTTTGTCAAAATTTGAGTTTACGGATTCATCTGTCAAACTATTATTTTACTATTATTATTATTATTTAGTATTATATATTTTTGCATTTTATTTTAGCACTACCTAAAATAACAAGCATGCCATTCTATAATATTATTGGTGAATTTATTTATTATTTACCTTTGATAATAATTTATATGATTTCATGCAGACGACGTTTAATCAGGTGTAAACATAAATGAAAATTATATTTGACACTTTGACAGTACGTTTGTTATCACAGCCATCACCGTATCAATCTAGCTGACGTTTTACAAACACATAATGCTGTAGTATTTTTAATTAGTAATTTAATGATTTCGAAAAAAAATAAAATGTAGGTGTATAAAGACTAAAGTATTTTTATTGTTTGTTATTTTGCTCGTAGAATAAACGCGTAATAAAAAATTATACTTTAGTCCCTTGATATACAAATAAATATTTTTAATGTTTAAATCAGGGCATGAAACCGGTTAATAAAAGCTGATAACCGATATTTTTAACAAAATTTGCGAACTTTAACCGTAATTTTATGCGATATTTTTAAGGCCGAAAATACCAGTAACCAAAAAAAAAACGGTTTTAGTGAACATTAACATTTATCTTAATAATATCATCGCGCGAAAAAAAAAATTCTTTTTATATTTCAAGGACTTATATGAGTCATGACAGTTTTTACAACTTACATTTTATTGGAGAATCATAAAAATAGGTAGCCTCTTTGTAACATGTAAGCATCAAATTTACAATTGAAAAATTATTTATATTTCGTTTTATGTATTACAGGAATTTTTGTGAATATTCGTGATTGATTTTGTAAGCATATTATTTTTTAATTAACTTTTTTATTATTTATTTATTAACCGATATATTAACCGGTTTCCAAGTATTAAAAACCGTTTTTCGAACTGTAATTGTTATTTTTATAACATTCCCAATATGGGTTAACCGTTAACCGATTAAATTCACGGGAAATCATTTACCAACTAAAATTCATCTATATATTTTATATTTTAAAATTTTAATTTTATTACCAAATTAAAGTATATTATTCTAATTACATCCCAAAATTATTTCTCCCAAAAGTAATGAATTAAATACCCAAATTCATTTATTAGTATTTCATATAAAAGTGTTACATATCCTGAATTTTAAATGAAATTACGAGTATGGATGCGTGCCAGTGTTGAAAATATACTTGATGTATGTTTTGGAGTAAACAAAGTGTTTAATTTGACTTATTATTTATTAGGTGGGATGACATTGCGTATGAATTCACTAGAGCCGATATTCGGATTAATGTTCAATATGATTATATAGTTTATACGTTCTATTAAATTACTCTTGTTGATTACTGTTTACTGGATTAATTTTAACGATTTCGAAAACAAATACTTCATGTGTAACATTGAACACGAAGCTAGACATTTTGTAGGCCAATATTTACACCACGATACATTTACACAAATTTCATACGGTATATTTTTTATTGTATTGTATCATAAACAAATTAAAAATCTTTTGTTTCAAACAAAGTTTAAAATTGTTTAAAAAATTGAATTGAATATTTGCCTACATTTCTAAGAGAAGAAATTTCGTCGTTTGTTATTGTCGCCTTACTGGGTAATGCTGAAAATATGTTTCTGAAGTTAGTGTGAATTTCTCAAAAACTGTATGACCTATAAAAATTTTAAAGATCACTGACAATTTTTTAAGATTTCGAATAAAAAAAGTTAAGGCATAGATTATATACCTACATTATTGTACACTGTAGATACGAAACTGCAATGATATCAATTGGGACTGCTTTCAGCGCCACTCGATTTTTGCTCCCCCAATTAATTGATATATTGGTAACTGAGCTACATGTTACAGACAACCATTTATGCTTTCAAGTAATTTATTATAGGTATTTTTGTTGAATTTATATTACGAAAAATAATTTCAAAAACAAACAAATATTTGATTTTTAATACATAATTTATTTAAACATTAATATTACATTTTCATTTATATGTTAAATGTTCTAACTGCTTCTCCAATTTTAATTTCTGGTGATGTAAATCTACAGGCGTATTCCATTTACCCAATGAACTAATCTAACTTACACTTTTAAATCCGGATCACTTATTTTTCATTCCATTTGACTGGATCAGTTTATCCCTTCTAATGAACGATTCGATCTTAAGTAATCCACTCACCGAGGTAGATCAGTTGGTTCAGTTCAGATTGTCACATGACTTTGCTGTATATCATAAACAAAACAAAACACTTCTACTTTCATTCGTTTCATATCTTCAAATGGTTCATATTTTGCAAAATTTTATTAAAATTTTTATCACTGTTCCTTATTACATTATACAAATTATTTTTATCGCTGAAAAACTGGCAAAGAAAAGGTTATTGCTACATGTTTCTCACCAAATATATTTTGACGTTGTCAATTATGCTCATTTTATTAACAAGAAATCGAATATTTTGTATAAAAATTAAATCCTACTAAATTATTATATCTATTAAGCTTCTGGGGACCAATCAAGAGATGGCAGGACAAAAAGAGCTCAATGTCACCCATTTAAGTTAAACGACCCTGAAGTTAAGAAATCAAAAACTAATTTATATCTAGTGATCTATACTTTTTTCGGAAAACAAATACATTATTAAAATGATCAGGATTAAAAAAAGGACAGTTACATATACCTATCTACATTTATTTACGATCAGTCGAAAAGATAGCAAGTCAAGCACCAAACAATAATGTATTGTTACAAAAATTCGTTAAAATTTTATACGATGAGAACATGATTGCAAATTTGTTAAATTGTATAATCTGTATAAAACAGAATGAAAGAATTCTTTGTGTTACATTTTATAGGAGTAAAGCTTGCAGCAGACAAGACCATTTAGATTTTAACTAGGTTTACTTTCTCGCGACTTAACTCTTCATTACTGAGGCGATAGCAGTTTCCTCGTGCATTTATGTGCTCTACTTCCGGTACAAAGTAAATTTACTTCTACACAACGGAAAACGCTACAGATATGTTTACTAAACAGCACAAATATATTTTCATACCGAAACTAACTTCCAGGAATAGATTTTGTTGTTTGAGTGGTTAAATTGTTACATAAATAAAAATATTTTATTTGCTACTCACTTGTAGACCGACAATTTCACGAACTGTTTATTCACCAGGGAAATTAAGATTTATAAGATACTAACCTGTGAAACTGACAGCCAACTTGTAAAAATTTTACAAGTTAGTATAGTTGCTTTGTTTATATTATAGAAGGTTGTGTTTTGTTACTATCATACAAATTTTTGACATAACATTAATAACTGTCAGAAATCGGTTTCAATTTTAATTTATTTTAAAAGTAAATAACAAATAAACGATTCTACAATATACCTGAGGTAACAGTATTTACTGCTTTTAATCTAATCAGCTAATACTGTAAAATAACATTACCTTGCTAGTAATGTTATAGCTATTAACATAACTAGGATAGTTATGAGTAGTATAACGGTCGCAGATGTCAATTGAATTTCAAGGATTTTAAGACATTAAAGGCCTGGTATGATTTATACCATCCCTGGTTAGTTCAATAGTTTACCGGTTTCACATTATTAATACATATTATTTTTTTAAAGTTCTCCAGTGAGTAACATTTTCGTGATCAAGTCTGTATGAGTTGATATGACAGCAATATTATCTAATTGTCCCTTATTATTTTGACAAATCCAAACGATAATATGATTACCAGACTGTCTATATAAACAGAAGTTTAATATCCTGAAACCGGTAAAATTAATAGTTTCAGGATATTAAGTCTATATTTAAACAGACAAAAATAAACTGGTAACTAAGTCATAACATTGTCTGTATGGTAATATTATTACCGTACTGAATTGTCAAAATAACATGGGACAACTGGATATATAACTGTAAACATGGTGTCATATCAACCCATACAGATATGATCACGAAAACATTATTCATAAAAAAATTTAATAATATAATATTTATTAATATTTTCTGAAACTGGTAAAGTATTGAACAAACCACGGACGTTATGAATCATATCAGACCTTAGATGTCTTAAAATTGACATTTACGGAGGTTATGATACTAATGCCCGGTTGCAGAAACGCTAATCAGCCTCTAATCAAAAAAATCACTGATTAATTTGACGTTGTTACCATGGCCACGTATTAAAAATACATTGCTGTCAAAAATTAATCATTAATCAAAAATGATGAAGCTTTGTGCAACCCGGGCTTAAACAATCCTAGGTATGTTAATAGCTACTAATGAATACATTATAAAAATAGGTAAAACTTAAAATATTACAATGTTTTAAATTAAAATTATCTGTTGTAAAATCTGCTACAAATAATATGCATTATAATTGCAGGTTTGTAATGTTGTGATAATTAAAATTAAAAATATGTTTTGCAAGTTCATTTTGCTTTAAATTACAGTTGCTTTTTGTTTCGTTTTGCAGTACAAATTACATATTTATTCATGAATAAGTATAAGTATGTCTTTATCGTAGCAATCATTAATTTACACTGATTATAGTACTTCATAAACACAACAACATTATTTTTTATACAAAGCTTATTCTTTATGGGCATAATCCATGGAAGAAAATTGATTTTCCTTGGCTAAAGTGTACACTCGAGCTGGTATCTTTTCGCGTTAACACCGAGTGGTGTGCAGCGTTACACGCGACGCAAACAAGGGTCGAGGGATATACAGGGTCAGTTCGTCCGAATCAGTTCAACCTGAAATTATGCAAATCGGGGCAGCTTTTGTGCCTAGACTTTGATTCGGTTTCGCTGTTATTTCATCAACTATTATTCCGTATTATTCATTATTGTAATTGCCTAGACAATCTTATTCAAATCATCTGTAATATATTCAGATTTCCTATTGACAAATAATAATGTTTTTACACAGTAAAGTTTTAATTGAAATCACATGATGAATCAACAAGTAATATTGCAGAAAGAAGAAATATCATGTATTTTATGGGATTTTTTTTAGCACAGTTGGTATAGAATATCGTGCTGGATTTGATGATCCTGTGTTCAAATCCTAGTTTGATTTTTTTTTCCTTGGATATTATGTCAATTCGTTTTAATATTAATAAGTAACCACGACTCTTGTGTTAATTAAATTAATATAAAATTATATAATGTTAATTTTGTAGCTTTTTCAAAATATCAGTTTTTTGTAGTGTTGCTGAAATAATATATTCTGCAACAAAATATTTTTTCTACAATCACTATGGAAAGTGGCACTTTTCTCACATTATATAAAACGTCAAAGTTGCGTATTTCCCACAGTCGTAGGTTGAACTGTGAGAAATTTTTTCTCATAGTATTTGCCCTGCATGTGCAGGGTTGGAATAGTATATTGTGCAACAAGTACAGAAAGTCGCCTATTTCCTGCGATGTGCGAAAATTTCGGCACGAGTCGAAATCGAGTACTGGAATCACACAAACTGAGAAATAAGTGATTCTGCTCGAGAGGCACACTACACTTTATCTACGACCACAGTGCTAAAGGTCAAATAGCTTTCGTACATGTATTTATGTTCTGTAAATTTTAGTTGAACGGTCGTAGAAAAAGTATAGCGTGCCACTTGTGTAGATTCTGCACTTGTTGCATAATATACTATTCCTACACTGCACATGCGCCATGTGAGGAATAATTTTTTACACATTAACCCACGACTGTGGGAAATACGTAACTTTGAAGCTGTATATAGTGTGAGAAAAATGCCACTTTCCACAGAAAAAATATTTTTTCTACGACCATCGAAAATACTGTTACCTTTTCCTTATACTGTCATAACCATTATATGACAGAATGGAAAAAAGTATCCTTTGCCCATTTTATGTTTTATTATTTATAAAAATAATATAAATCTCACAAAATAACACTAAGAACACTGGCAACGCTAGTTCTGGTGTGATTAAGAATCACACACGA
Organism: Stenolophus ochropezus; assembly: GCA_035578165.1. Classification (NCBI taxonomy): domain Eukaryota; kingdom Metazoa; phylum Arthropoda; class Insecta; order Coleoptera; family Carabidae; genus Stenolophus; species Stenolophus ochropezus. The sequence goes on from JAQOWZ010000010.1 coordinate 1,344,727, forward strand.
TGTGTTAGGTATCTCTCTCTACATAGTTTTCCTTCTCTCTCCTTTTATAATACTTCGTGTTTAATACAAAACATTTTTTATTATAACTAGATATTTATTACGAAAGGATAATGAAATATTTTTTATTGCGTTGAATGTAATTATCTACCCTAAGTACCTGAAAGCAGTAAAATCCTTACAAATTGTATTTGCTTTATTTAAAAATTTAATTTCAGTAAAAATAAACTCGTCATTCCTGCTCCACTATTACGAGTATTTAAGTAAAAACAACACGAAAACAAATACGTTTCATTTCCCTAATTAAATTTGAATCACTTTACGACGGAATAAAATTCCTTGTTTAAGTGTTTGTCTTTAACTGTTGCCTGGGAAACTACCCTATTTATTTAATAATTACGCCAAGAGAGCTGTTATATTTGCACGTTAAAGGGTAGTTTAAGGACAACCCCTAATAAGTAATCCAAATACGGGGAAGTAATTATGTAATTACTCATTACAGGTGGAAAACGACGTGGACACTCACAGTAATGGGCCGTGGCCACTCTAAGCAGGACCTTTGGAAAATTACTTCAAACCTACCCTTAAGGTTAGTATTGTAATACACATTATAACACTAAACATATACATTAACATGTAATATAAAATTATTGGTATTATTCACACAATTTAATACAAAGATCGCATCACCTAGTTTAAAGGTTGACTTTAGGGGATAACCTATTTTATTAGATTGTTAAAAACCATTGGTATTTTTATTAGCTAAAATAACTATTGAATTTTATGAAACTCAACATAAATCACAGAACCAGAAATCAATTATTCACGTTTGTTTTAGTTATTTTATTATTTTCTCGATTTTTTTTTTATATTTATGTATGACAACTTTTACTTCTACCCGTTGTTGCAATTCAATAGGTAAATATCTTTATTTTGTTTTATGTAGCATGACTCTGTTTGAATCAGGGTATATCAGTTAGAAAGTAAAATAGAAGAACATGAATTGTATTCATAAGATTGATTGACAAAATGATATTAATGTTGGTTGTTTTATTCCAGATGCAGTGACGAAGAGACCGTTCTTCTGTCATGGTTTTTGGAGGTTTCCCATGACGCTAAGGAAGAATTTCCGGAAGAGTATGTTTGTCGCCCTCCTAGAAATTTCGATAAACATACAATGGTCTTTTGTACATAATCTACGGATTAAAGATTTGTGCTTTATTAATTTATATTTGAAATTATTTTTGCAAGATAGAATATTAGAAATGTAAATTACAATAAATTGTATAAGGAAAAATATCATGTATGTCAAAGGGTCACATTTCATTGTACAAGTTATTATTTAAATAAGTCACAAATTAGGTATTAATTTACTATTCTATATCTCAGAGTATCAAGCAATATTTCATGTGAAATTTGTTAAAATGAATGAATATTTGATTCAGAGAATTGTGTCAGAAAATATTCCATATAAAATCGCTCTGACATTGTCATTGAACTAAGTAGATCATGCTACATATTTTTATGTAAAATCTGTTAATATCTAATATAAATTTAGTGGAACAAATCGTATATCTATTTATATAAATCTTGTAGTAAAGTTATAGGACTACAAGTATTGTTAAGAGGAATAAATATAACAATAAAACTTACTTTAATAAATAGGGCGTTTTTAATTACATTTTTATCAAATATTGTTAGAATAGATTTAGTTTTATCTTTGTAAAATTGGTTCAAATATCATATTTCTTTTGTTACAGATGCTGCAATGAAAATCGACTCCTAAATTCCAGATGTATTTTCCTCATCTTCAGAACACTCCATCTATTCCCAATTTTTTATGTATTGTATTTTACTTTATTATTATTATTTTATGTATTATGTATTTGTAATTTTTGTATCTTAATTTTCAATAAAAAACAGTAAATTAACTATTGTTTTACTTATCGTAGAAAAATCCACATATATTTATTTACAGGGTAGAATATAGGGTAAAAGATATGGTAATGGAAAAAGTATATGATTTTATATCTGGTAAAAGGGTAAGCATTGAATTGTAAAGTAGATGACCAGAAAACGTTTAAAAACACTTAATCAGTGACCTAAATTAGTTGTTATATAAATCATTATTAAGGACTTGTATAATTGCTTCAAATTAACTATTAAATAGAGCAAGATTAAATACTAATTTATTTATTGGTACGTAATGTGCATTGACTTTGCTGAACTATTTATAATACATTATAATACATGGGTACATTTAAATATATTTATTTAGAATATTTTCAATTTATATAATATATGCATATTATTACATGAAGCATAACGCTGATAAAACATTAAACAAAATTTTATACTTACTCGTATAACTCAGGTGGGCGTGGCATATGACTGGTTTTTGTGAGATGCGAACATCAATTAAATTTCTTAATTGGCCAACTCCTGAACCCTTGCCCCTACGCCCTTAAGACTTACATATGTTGTAGAGGGACCCTTGTTCATCAGGGGTTATCGGAAGGGGACGGGAAAATTTCATAAAAACCACGAATTCTCCAGCCGTTTCCGAGATATGAGCCCGTAAAGTTTTTGAAGGGTTGCTTCACCCTATCTCGCTTATTTAAAGAGCTAGAGGGTTGAAAATTGTGTATCGGTGTTAAATCAACCCCCTCTTTCGATTGGCGTTCACAGAATTGCTCTACAACCACTAGTTCACTAGATATTCACCCCTAAGTTCACAGCAAAGGGCGTTAAGGAACTCTGGAACTATAAGGGCTAGAAGGGCCGGATAAATTTTATTAAGCTAATTAGAACCCCTAGAATACGAATCCAAGGTCAGATTTGCCCTAAGGGTCTTGGTTACGTAATCAAACCTTAAAAAAGGAGAGAAAGGGATGAAAATGTGAAATTATTATTGAAGGGGTACAGGAATAAAAGATATTATGTAATTTAAGTGTTTGTTTATTATATAACAATAAATACACACTATATATTATGTTCATATAAGTACAATTCTACATATACAGGTTATTTCATAATTATTTCCACTTGTGCCCTTCCGGAACTGTGGCTGCTGTATCCAGGGTTGAAGTGCAGCTTATTCATCCCCTAATCAATCAGAAAAATAACAGTTAAAAACTAAATAACATAAATAACAGTAATAAATATTATATACATCATATTACATCATCAACTAAGGGTGGATGTGCAATTTGGACATCAGTTTCGGAATCTACAGAGTCGAATTAGAGGGATGACTTGTCTTTAACACACTTGTTGTACTTTACCCTGCCTAACGTATATAACGGAGAAGTAAAGTTAAATTTTCCGGAAAAGGAAAAATCGGACAAGAAAATTTTTCAAATAAAAGTTGCTTAGAATTTTATTCTGAACAAAAAATCCTAATAAAGTTTTTCTCTAAGATTAATATTTACACCCTTTCCAAAATCCCCCTTTAAAGTTCAATAACTCCCTTACCATCAACCCTTAAGGGCTCAAGTTATATTCTGCACTAAGTTTATGTCCCTACTACATGTATGCAAAGTTTCATCGAAATCGGAGACAAAAATTTTAATCGTGGGAAAACGTGAATTACCCCTAAACTAGGGTTTGGCGCACAAAACGGACATCAGATTCGTTAGTTTCACGGTTGACTCTATAGGATAGCATACTTTTTTCCCCTAATTTCACTAATTAGGTGCATCGTAAAAAACCCTGGACTATAGCCCATGGTTTTTGACCTTGAACCCCAAATTTTCGGAGTTAGACATGGCATCCCCTTAATTCGACCCTTCCGCTTCCCGTGCCGGTGTCCGTTTTTGGCGCTCTCACTTCATTCTTACGTAATTCGCGATTGAAGTTCCGGAAATAGAGCATTATTTTACCCCCATAATACTAACGTGAAAATTTTGAAACTTTATATATGAACTAAGCTTCTAATACTACATTTATAAAAAAAATATAATATTTTTAGTGCCACTTATAAGGGTAATTTACTTGAAGATTTTTAACAAATTATTTTCTGTTGTCTATATTATTAGGGGTAGAAATGTCAAACATTGTATCTAGACTAAGAACTTGATGCTACATCTATAAAAAAAATACCAATTTTATAGGACATCCCAAAGTGGTAGTTCTCTTGAAGAAGTTTCGAACGGAACTTATCTTTAAGACAAATATGTACTTAAACAATTATCTTTAAAAAGAAAAATCGAATAAGAAATTTTTTTAAATAAAAGATGCTTAGAATTTGATTTCCAACAAAAAAACTCTAATAAAGATTTCCTCTAAAGTTAACATTTTCCACCCTTGTAAAATATATAATTGAATAACTCCCTTAATATCAACCCCTAGTGACTCATATTCAGTTGTGTACTAGATCAATGTCCTTAGTTCATGTAAGCCAAGTTTCATCTAAATCGGACACAAGAAAATACCATAGTATATTACAACATAAAAAGTACAAATACTTACAATGTATATAAGGGTGCTTTTATTAAAAGGATGGCTCAAAAAATCTGTAACTGTACAGAATTTAAATACATATATAGTAAGTACATGTGATACCTAAATATAGAGCAAAATTACGTTATTTTTAAAATTTAATTTACCGTTAATTGAAGTTGATGTTTACATAACCGAATTCAAATTATATTTATATTGTAAAATAACTGTTCTATTTCAATTCACAGTTGTTATATTCATATGCTAATATAAAATACATAAATGCATGATAACCATGATACATTAAAAAAAGAAAATGACCCAATTAACTATGAAACAAAAACATCATCGGACAAAAAAGTGTTTCAGATAAAAGAGACTCCAAATTTTATTCTTTTTAAAATATCCTAATAAAATTTTCCTCTAAGAATTAATAGTTTTCCAGTTATGTGTACGATAATAATGAGAAATATATATCAACCGCTAAGGGCCAATATTTGGTTATGTACTAGACCTATGCATATCTCTGGTTTATGTATGCCAAGTTTTATTAAAATTACACTCAAGAAAATACCATAGTATATTATAACATAAGAACACAAGTTAAGTGTAGGGGTGGTCCAATTAAAGGGATGATTGTTTTTATTTTAATACCCTAATTCGACCTCGTAGATTCCGAATCTGATGTCCAAATTGTCGTACGAGCTATAATTCTTACGTAATAAGCGATTTAAACCTTTATTATTAAATAACTCCCTTATTTTCAACCCCTCGGTGGATTTGACTTCAAAAGTTGTTAGCCCCTTGTGCCTAGTATGTGTATACCAAATTTGAACCGGGTCCATGACAAAAAGGTTTTTTGCAACTTCAAAACCATGGGCTATAGTCCAGGTTTTTTGAAGATGCCACTAATTAGTGAAATTAGGGAATACAAGTATGCTATCCTATAGAGTCAACCGTTAAACTAACGAATCTGATGTCCATTTTATGCGCCAACCCCTAGTTTAAGGGTAATTCACGTTTCCCTTCGAATTAAATTTTAGGCAACACCCAACACGACCTTGTGTCACCAATACATAAAAATAGGAGTTATATTTGTATATATACATTTTATAATACTATAAGACATGAGAAAAATTTGAAACATATTATGTAAGTTCCTAACACACTTGTGAATTCATAAAAAAAATAAAGGGTGCAATATAAGGGTGGATTACAACATTTTAATTAAAAAATATACAGAAAATATTGAACGACCAATCACAGACGAGATCAAGTATTCATTTTTTGAATCCAACAAATTAAATGATAGCATTTTGTTAACTTTGAAATGACCATTCATAAGAGTGATCTATATGATTTGAATTTTTAACGTTTAGATAAAAGGATATGACTTGTAAATAAATATACACAGTTGTATTACACTATAGATTAAATAATAAAATACCAAAAAAATAAAAAGAAAAAATTCGCCAGCGAGAATTATTACAAATTATTTATTGCTTATTTTTATTTCTACCCTTCTAGAACTGTAGCTGTCACAAACAAGGATGAAAAAAAATCATCCATCCTTAAAAGTAATAATAAATAAATAACAATTAAAACCTGAATAATACGTAGAATAAGTACATTAAATCATACATGTAGAGCATAAGAAACATATAAGTTACGATAAATGTAAGGGGTGTTTATATTAAGGGGGTGATTTTTTTATTGTATTACCCTAATTAGACCTCGTAGATTCCGAATTTGGTGTTTAAATTTCCATAGTTCTCACGTAATAAGCGATTTAAATTTTTACTATTAAATAACTATTTTCAACCCCTCTGTGGATTTGACTTCAGAAGTTGTTAACTCCATGTACCTAGTATGTGTATTCCATATTTGAACGCTATCATCTAAGGACAACTGTCAGGATCAAGAATTCGATGTCCGTTTTGTAGAGAAAGACCTCGTTCTCACGTAATTCAAGAAAATAGGTCATTTTTTAAGGGTGGTGAATGTAGGCAACACCCAACTCAAGATTGAGTAACCAATGCATAAATATTTTACACAGACAGACATGGAACAATTTTTTGTTTAAATTCTCATTAAATGTTAGCAAATTAAACATTAAAAGATTCAGCATGACACACTAAGATCAGTTATAGTAACTTACTTGGAATATTTTCGGATACATTTTTTGTACAAAATTTTCTTTTAATTTTTGCGAATCATATATCAAAAGATTCAAATTATAACGCTGAATACAGCAATAGTAAAATTATTAACAGTTAATAAAATATATCCCTAATAATATGAATATTCAGATGTGACCTATTTGAAATATTTTCTGATTCAATTTTCTATATAAAATTTCAGCACAAAATTTTTACTAAGAGTTTATAAATTATGCTGTAAAAATACAATAAACAATTTTCATATTTACAACAAATACTGTAGTGTAAATAGTAAAGTTTTTAATATAATTATCTCAAAACTCACCATTGAAATTCCTGCTGTAATGGTAGGTAGATCCTGCGTGTTTTCTCCTGCTGAACAATTGCCGCTCGCCTGCCCGGTATCCTGGCAACTGCACTGCGTAATGAAACCACAGGTCCTCCCCTGCTGTTGTTCTATTCGCTCTCCTTTTGGTTACATGTTAACACAACCCTTTTGGTTACATTTTCTAGCTCATTAATAATTATTGTTAGCAGCCACATTAATTTACATTTATAGTGAAAAATTATATTTGTTTAAATTGTTAACAATATATACCAAAAGTTGAAACTTTACGTAAATAAAAAAGTATAAATCAATAGATTCTAATCACCAATTGTAAAGATTGCAAAGTACGAACTCAGGAAATTAAAGTATAAACTTTGATAATAGCATTTACGCTTCATTTCAACTAATAAATTTTAAGAAAAGTTGTAAAAACCATCATAAAACGATCGTTTATATTTTTTGTGATAATATCACGCGTCAACACAACAAAATATTTTTAATGGAGAAATAAAATAAAAGTGTTCTTAACAAACAATAATAATTACAATACTAAAAAATGTTTTAAAAGATAAAAGCGTCTAAAATAATGGTAGATACTTTTTGAAAGCCATTAAAACTTGACGTTGTATCAAACAAAATATTTAAGTATTAAAAGAAACTTATTGTTTTTTTATCGCTTTTGCCGCTTTAGAAATATTTTAAATTGACAAGATTTATCAAGCATTTATAAATTAATTAATTGTTGCCATTTTAGCTTTATTAAAAATTCTCTGATTGCAACTTATTGAAATCAATTACCAATCAGTAATTGGGAAAAAATATTCGATCCAAAAAACATTTACAATACTTATTTTTATATACTTTACATTAAATTACAAAAATAAAATAAAAATGAATTATGCAATATAAGTCCTTTCGAGTATAATACAAAGGACAAAAGAATTATCAATATATTTTTATAAATAAATATGGAGAAAGGAAAAAATGAACGGTGCGTGTCTGTCATACAGCCAATAATTCTTATTGAATTTTATTAAAACAAATCGTTAGGTTATTAAAAATTATGGATTACAGTTACAGTTAAAATCGAAGAATTTCAGCAATGTAATTCCTGAAAAATTTAAGATTGAATTTACTAAATAATGTGTTATATTTATCTGTATAACTTAGCAATAACTTATTGTTGATTCTGTTGTGCTTTACTTGCATTTTGGGTGATGTAGATCTCCAGCTGCGGCAGCAAACATGTTGTTTCTTGCAGAGTCAGACAACCCTACATCTCCAAGTTTTTCATTATCTCCGAAGGCGAAGTTGGAAGATTATAACTAGGCATCTGTTGCTACGGAAGCTCAGATTAGGAGATAAATTTTACTATCAAAGTAATGTCATCTGAGCTTCACACTTTGTCGGGGTTTCTCGCTTTCCCTTCGCGCTGGGTAATGGACTGACAATGACGGATTTTATGATATCAGTTTCGGCTAAATACTTCTTCAACTCTCACAGGATTTGTGTCTTTCTTTCGAGACATCGGTCAGTGTTTAATTCATATAAAACTTTAATTTAAATTTGTATCAATATAATAAATAATATACGCAACAAAAGCTTGCTTTTTTAAGTAATTAATACATACCTATATTTAGAACAGAATTTTGTCCAACGCTTTTTTTTAAACTTAAAAATTATTGTTTGATAAACAATACTGTACAGAATATTGTACGTTACTTATATTTGTATGGTATGAAAAAAGTTAAAACTGTGGTTAAAGAATATTGACAAAGAAATAAGCTTTTGGCGTATTTTGAATTAAATCTTCTACTTTTTTGCAATCAATTATACCATGAGATAATCTGTCTTTACTACAGATATCAGATATGTAAACCATCACATTGTTCCCGTCAAAATGTAGCACAAGTCAATGTCAAATGAATTTATAACTTAAGATTAGTAATAATGGAACAATATTTGATGGTTAATTGGATTTGGTTATAGTTTGAGAAATATCTGTGATATTTTTGAATATCTTGACCGTTCTAGATCGACTGCAATTAATAGGTATCGAGAATATTTGCTAAATTTAGAAGTGTTGGACGTTTACTATCAGGGACACAATTATAATCTGTTCATTTTGAACGTAAATATATTCTATAATAATCCACATAAAAAATTGCGGTAAAATAATTATCATTCATTTCTCGATATATGTGAAAGATAAGGATTTTTTAAGTACAGCCACTTAAAAAATAATAGAATAAATGTATAAAAAGATAGTCTTTGATACGAATTCGAATATGAAGAAGTTTAAATTTAAGTTACGAATAAACATATTGAACTATTGTTTTCAAATTTTAGAATCATACCTTTGTTTTTAGATATGTTAAAGGGAAATGTTTAGGCTTTAATGTGATGTTTTAATTTAAAAAAAAAGGCCTACTGTAAAAATTATTGGTATTTATTTTTGTGATAATAGGTATAAAATATAAAAAAAAAACAGCTATCACGTGCAATAGAAGAAAATAATTGTCTACAAAAGTTTTATTAATAAATTAAAATTCATTGTTATAATTTTCTATATCAAGAAGATAAGTTCATTCGATATTGACAATCTATGTTGTATTTTATTTGTGATAGATTTAATTTGTATTATTTGATGTATAAATAAGTAGTGTTCTTTATATTTTCATTAGATAAATTCATTTGTTTGAGTGCTTATAACAACACAGGGTTGGAAAAAGTGTAAAAACAATTGTAAATATTTTTCGTCAATTGTTTTTAAGGTAAAATATTTAGTGTTTAGTAGAAAAATAATGTGGCAGCGCTAGTGGCTTACCACTGCCTGCACATTTCATTGAATCAACAGAGCCTTAAAATTAACAAATATCAATACAGACTGAGAAAAAAGTAGACCAATCAATGGAACACAGTCATATGTAAATTTACTTTTCACGATTGTGCATTTAGTTCATTCGGTATGTAAATTCGCAGACCGAATTTGGTATTCGATCGTTATAAATTCCATATTTAAATAAAGCTAAACGAGAAAATATTGCGATATTCAACATATTTATAAAGTTATCGGCGTATACATTCATTTCATTTCGGAGGTCGCAAATCATTTTGATATTTTACATTTCATAACTTTACTTTGATATATTTGCTTTTCGCACTTCCAATATATTCAATATGAATATGCGATAGTTTTAATACATGTTTGTAATTACTTATTGAAAATAAATTCATGTATCAATGATAAATGTTACATTAAATATTCATATGTGGTATTTATTATTTTGTTATTACATTTAAATCTTTATAGATATTTTCAATTACCAATTTAATATCAATTAAAAAAAAAATACCATGACAATATGATCAGTGACGTCACCAGCCAATTTTACTTGGGTGGGCACCCAGTATTAAAAGCCAATATTTTTTGTTAATAAATAAGTAATATTTAATAAAAAATAAAATATTAAGAGAAAAATATCGCATCGAAAAACTGTCGTAAGTTATCAAAAATATACGTTATTTACTTTTTCAATGCGATATTATTCTGTTAACCGATGGTTAAGGTATCAGGAACAAAACTTTAAATTACATTCAATTTAGAATGGGGTATTTCAAGTTTTTTTCATTTTTTAATATGTTATTCTATGCATAAAAATATTAGACCCGTATTTTTTCTTTTCGCCGAAAGGTTTCAAACACGCCAGAAATAAATTTTTAAAGTTTCAATAAATTACGCCCTAGAAAATCGGCCGTGCGTGTGACGTCACAGGCACTGATAATCAGCTGAGAACATCATTCGTAGGTCTGAGTCAGAGGCGTGGCGCGTTCGAAGAGCCAATAGGCTGACGCGAGTGCCTTTTTCGTCACAACAAGGCTGATACTGAATTTTACGTACTCGATTCAAATGCATTACAATTTCATTTTGATATTATGGTATTAAAAATCAGAAAAATAATAATTATATTCACTTTAATATTACTTATATATGGTAAACAATGATATCCAATAAGAATTTCTTTAAAAGCCGTAGGCTTGGAATACCCCATTATCCGTCTAGGAAGTCTTAAAGCAAAGGTATCTTGCTTATCCAAGTTCATTGTTTTGCCAATTATCTTTTAATATTTTTTTTAATTAAATTTGCCTCTTGTTGGTCATAGTGTCATAATCATAGTACATCTTAAGTCTTTATTGGCCCTGTCTTTGAAACTGGAATAATAATAATTATACATGATACATCAGAAAAGGCGACTTTGTATTTCTAATCAATTTTTAAAAAGAATTTTGTATTTAATTAAAAATTTGTCCTCGTATTTTTAAATTTTTAGTAAAATTTATAGCTCCTTTTGTAAAAAAAAATATATCAATCAATTATGTAATGTTCAGCCAAAGATCTAATATTGTCATAGTTTAAAAATGCTTTACATTAAATTGATTTATAGTTATTAAAATATTTTTATTGTCATTAAAGTTTATTTTCAGTTATAACGTAGGAATGGTATATACATATGTATATTTTTTTTTTTTTGACTATGACTGTTACTGTCTCTTGATATATCAGATCAGTCAAATTTCTCCTTTTCATTTAATGCATAATTTTGCAGTTGGTAGTTGGGTGGGCACCTGGGTGACCCACCCGCTTTCAGGGTGGGCCAGTGCACCTCCTAACCCTCCCTTCACGACGGCCCTGAATGTCTTCTGTAATGCAACGCTATTTGTTTTTGAATTGTACTAGATAGATATTTGATTTTTCTCTTTTCAAATCAATAGTTACTGAAAACTGTTGGAATCTCTGTCCGTAATAAAACAATGTGTTGTTAGAGAATGCAATGCAGCAATAAGGAGTGACAGCTAAAAGGCTAAATTCATCGTTTAGATTTTGTGTAGCTACTTGGAACTACAGAACGGTTTGGAGCTTTTTCCGACAAAGTTTCCAGTCCATCGAAGTTGAACTGACGACTGGAGAACAACAGCTTTATCAGAAAGCCCCACTTTTTCAGATAAGTACTTGTTTATTTGGACCCAACGATGAAATGAAACGCGGCGTGTGAATTTTAAACGAAAAACGTCCGAATCTCCAACCGCAAATTTTGAAATGAACAATTCCCTAAACAGAAAAACAAACGAATAAACAAAGGAAACACATAACAGAAAAAATATAATACAAATAAAATACAATAAAATAGTAAAGTCCTTTTTCGGCCGATTAATGGTTTGATATTTTTAGCTATTATTATTATTTTAAAAATATCAAATAATTGTAATAATAAATCTAAAAACGCAACCTACCACAATTTGTCGTTCCATAAAGTCTTGGAGAAATACATTTTTTTATTATTTTCAATGTTTTTCTGTCTTGTTACAAAGCCTACAATTTCTTTTTTAGGCGTCCACTACAGAAAATTATTCATTCACATTTAACACACCGTCTATCAAAAGAAACAATTGCCCACAATTAGGCGATACAAATAAATATTTTTTTCTTGACCAAAACCAATCACATTTAAGTAATAGTTATTTGTTCTGCTACGTAGGAAAGTTTTCTAGTCCGAAGGATATGTACTGAGGCGCAGTCGAAGCTGGATACTTATTGAAGTATTTTATTCTGTTCCTTATTTCTAAATTAAACGTAATCTGTAGGTGAGCAAACGAACAGTTTTTTCTTACCTAGGGAATAGTGAGATTTTGTAGATCTGGACTGTCTATTTAATTGCGCACGCACACACAAGAAAATCTTATTTTCAATATGTGTAAAAATTCAGTTTTAAATTCTTATCTCACAGTTCTGCCAAAAATCGTATATTTGTTTTGTAGCTAGTTGTTAGGAAGTAGTGAAATGAAGACATCTTCATTATTAAAATATAAATTAATTAGGACATAATATCGTGGTCGTAGAAAATGCATAGTGTACAATTCACTTGGAATGTCCACTTCATACTCGTATGAAATGAGTACCATTCCATGCTTGTTCTACAATATACCATTATTAAAGCAGTTCGTTTGTTTGAATCTGTGGTTTCATATAAACCAGTATTTTTTTAGAAGATAAGTATGTCCGTCAAAAAATTCATTATGTGTGCGTATTTGTACATCGCTTCATATCGTGCTTTAAAAATCAAAATAGAACTTCGCGCTGTAAAATACAACTTAACGTACTTACAATATAAATATCTATATCCGTATAAGAACTAAATAATAAAATTACAATAATATAAAAAATATTGAAAAATGGATCGTTAACGTAATGTGAATGACGTGTGCAAGTATTTCCTCATCGATTTTTATTGAAAATAAATCGCACAATATTTATTTACAGTCGAAAATAAACAGAGTACATTAATATACAAGTAGTTCTCATGAATATGTACATGTCAATCAAAATTTGTTGGAATATATTTTACAGTGTTCGTTACCATATACACATCAACATCATTCAAAACGAAATATGAGTAATGCAATCCCGACGCTGTATCGCGAATCGCGAATCCAAATCGCGAGTTGCGACAAATGTTCCGCTATGCAAGAGACAAGCTTACAGCACTGGGGCGAATTAACGAAGAACCAAAATAATTTTATTAGGTTGTTCATTACAGTTTTGTTAATTATCAGATTCTCTCAGGACTGGAAATTAAATGAAAATGTACAGAAATTTAACAATGAGCCACTGATTAGCAGACGTCTGTTTCAATCCCAATTTTGTCTTAATCATTTTAAGATTCTGTCTGCAAAATGTCCAGATTTCCAAATTTACCATTATCATTACTTCCTATAATATTCACTCTCATTTGTATTACATTCCTTGGAGGAACAAGGCCTTTAAGAAAATAAATTTGATTTATCGCAGATATTACGCAGCGGGCACTTTAGCTAGCGTGGAAAGTGTTGCTATATTATTTTAAAGATGTTTTGTAACTTTCTTGATAAAAAAGAAGCAAACTAAAAATATTGGTTTAAGAATTCACACTTCATCTTGCACTTCTTGGACACAGCGATTTTTTTTATAGTTAATACATTTGACAATTTGATTACCTTAATAACTTTAAATTTCTCGTTAGTAAGATCAAATTTGGAACATTGTTTTCAAATTTTTAAACCAATATACAACAAACATATTTCGCTGCAGGTAGAGTATCCCCTTAAATATTACTATTTTAAAAAGTTTCATCAATATCCCCGTTTTAATATAAATTATAATAATTGTTACTGGAAGTAACTATAAAGTGTTAAATAATAAATGTTCAAGATTTATAGGATATGGAGAAGAACTCCCAAATCTCTGAAAGTGTACATTTTTGGATACTCGTGTCTGGAATTTTTTTTAATAAAACAAGTGAATTGTGATCATATTACTAACATAAAATTTTAAGTAGTAATAATATTTCTTTTTAAATTAAAAGTGTCATCATCGCAAAAAATCTTGTTAATCACATGTCCAGAAACTATTTTGCAAATTTCGTATTATTTGCAAAATAAACTAGCTCTCGTAAAAGTTTAGTTTCTGGACTAGTGATACAATAACTATTGACTTCTTCTCCATGTCCTATAAATCTTGAACACTTATTTCTTTAACCCTGTATTATCACTACAAAGTATTAATATAAATATTATTATTGGTTCCAATATTCACTTCTGGAAACAAATTGTCTTAAATAAGTAAGGACAAATTATAAAATGAAATCTTCATTTCGACATATATGCACTATTTTTTATGTTATTCCCTTTTATTCTTATAGATGTTTTTGCTGACTCTTACTTTTGTAGGAAATTTATTACTTTACCTAACTTGTATTTTTTCTTGAATTATATATTTTAATATTGTAATTTGTATTTTTATTTTCATTGTTCCATATTTGATTCTATATTTGTTCATTACTTTTTGTATAATCATCCTATAATTGAGACTTTTAATCCTGTTGGATTGATTTAAATAAATAAATAGATCAAACACAACTGCATTTTTGTTCTTTTTAATTCCTTAACGCGTAAAAGCTCGGTAGGTATTGAAAGGTTTGGGGAAGATGAGGGGATGTTTGGTAGGGGTTCCTCCCTCAGAGAGATGAGATGCTAACGAGACGAGGCATTGTACCCGGGAGGACGGGACCGCGACCACGGACCTGACAAAGGCGTCACTTCGCAAACACCAGCGCTGCCGTCACAAACTTCACCCCCCAATACAAAATCCACAAACAACACCAACATTGCACTCGCACAGGTTTTATTCTGAGTGACCAGCATTGAGATCAATAGTAAAGTTATTGTTGAGACGAAAATCAGAGTTCGCAGGACGAGTGACGATATTATAAAGCTACAAGCAGGAGTGAGTTAGACAAAAATTACAAGTAAAATTCACATATTTTTTTAATTAATTACTTGTCACAATTTTGTCAGAAGTTACATCTAAGGCCGTATTTATTTGGGAAATTTGAATACAACCTTAAACTGGTGCAAAACATACCCGGGTTGATATCAAAGAAACAATCAAATTTCCCCCAATACAATATCCACAAATAACACCAACATTACACTTTTATAATTGTTTATTTTTTGAGTGACCAGCATTAAGATCAATACTAAAGTTATTGTTGCGACGAAAATTAATCGAGTCCGTAGGACGAGTGACGATTTACTAAAGTAACAAGCAAGAGTTAGGCAAAAATTCTGTTGGAGCTAGATATTTAGTGCATTAAATTTTTCAAGAGCTGGCCATAAAGTCTTGGATCGTACTAACATACCAAACAGAATTGACGGTACCGCACGATTTCCTTCATAAAAATGAGGACCAATGTTGTCGTCCATTTCTTTTCATAGACACATTATTACACTTTTACATGTTTTATTTTGAGTGACCAGCATTAAGATCAATGGTAAAGTTATTAAAATCAAACGAGTCAGCAGGACGAGTGACGATTTTCTAAAGCAACAAGCAGGAGTTAGGCTATTCTGTTGGAACTAGACATTTAGTGCATTAAATTTTTCAAGGGTTGATGCAAAAACTCTTGCATCATACTGACATATCAAACAGAATTGATGGTACCACACGATTTCCTTCATAAAAAATGAGGACCAATTCTTCGGTGTTCGATTACTGAAATTACAGAATGATTATACAAAAAGTAATATTGTCGTCCATTTCTTTTCTTAGATAGATTTTCTGTTTGTTTTCGATCAGCAACTAAACTCCGATAGGGGAGTGAGTAGCTTTTCAAAAAGTAAGTTTCGAAGGCAAAATTGCGCTGTTTTCTGGACTACATCGATAGAGGGGAATTATAAATAAAAAAATTACCCAAAAAGAATGTTCAATCGAATACCTGTATTTCTGATCACGTGTGCAAAAATAGCCAATAAAATAAACTTGAAAAACATTGAAAAGAACCCTGAGACTATTATCATGGTTATTTATGCTTCTAACATCAATGACACGATTTGTAGGTTGTACGTTTTAAAAGGCTAACTATTGGTATCTCGAAAACCGTAAGAGATACGAAATAGATTAATTGGGACAACGTTTTCGCAATAGTTGGTCATTATAATCATGTATTTGTTTTCCAAAAAAAATGTATAGCTCACTAGATATGAGCAAAAAACTGATTTTTGACTAATTTTGACTTGATTTGATTCATTCATGTATCTAGTTTGCACATTCTATAGACACATCATTTTTTTGCTCATATCTGCTGAGGTATGTCATTTATCAGGAAACCAAAAACATCATTAAAATGGAGAACTAATGCAGCAACTTTGTCCCAATTTAACCGACTTCGTACGTCTTACGATTCTCGAGATCCCAATGGGTAGCCTCTTAAAATCTAAATGAACCTTTATTTTGTTAGTTTGGATTAAATTATAGGTAATATAGGTATGATAATTTTTCATGAGCAAATGTTTGATTTGAAACTCCGGCAGTCCGAGAGCGGAACTCATTACAAGCCGAAGGCCCCCACAAGGGGTATTGATCTGTGGTTACGTGACAAGCAAAAATCTAATTCCGAAGCCGTCTTTGAAATAAATTAGCAGTGTATCAAGTGAGAATGATTTTTAGGGACGATTTCACGCTATCTGATTCCTTATAACCGAAGCCGCATCTGCGCTGCTCGGAAATTAAAATCCGAGGTATTTAAAAAGTTTCTTTCCTGCTGTTTAAATAAATCTCTCCAAGTTTTTTTATTTACCAACACTAAGTCCTTTGTCGGAGATCTGGGGAATATTGATTCGCGAATCATTTGCATAATAATAAAGTGCTTTGTATGAAAATTATTTTTGATATCGCGAATTCCTTATTGATTTTTGATGTTTGTCTTCTGTTTGCGCTGTTCTATTTGCGCGGGATGATATTAAAGCGCTGTTATCTTTTATTGCTTCAAGCGCCAATTGACAGCGCGCTTTCATTTCTTATATTTCCCTTTACATTTCCTTCTACCAATTCCCAATAAATTAATACCAAAAAACACATCTCTAAACCCCAATATACACGTCATCGCCAATATTAAACTTAGCTATTAACATCTTTATTACTTATTACCCAATGGTATTTTACTGTATTAAAGCTGGTTTTTCAATGTCCTGATAAGTATCTGATAAGTCTCTGTTAAAGTAAACCTCATAACCACGAATTTTGTTTTTTTAATATCTTGTTAGCATTACCAAAAGGATACATCTTAGATGACAAGAGGATAAACTAACAGCTAGTTTATGCTACCGATAAAATTTTGCCAGTAATATAAATTTATGAATATTCTGTAGCATTTGTCTATTTTTTGACAGTTTTTCATAACATTATCAAAATATGGAATTAGTACAATGAATTTTGAAGAGTAACGACGAAGAAGAATCAATAGATTTAATAATGTAGTGTACAGAAGACTTTACGTTGTAAGATGTCATCAGATCATTTTAATTTCTGGAGTGACCATGATTTTTTCAAAACATTGAGATTTAGTAAAAATACAGCAATGTATTAACAATAATATAATTAATACAACATTCAAAATTCGTTTACATAAGAAGATATAAATATAAGTCAAAATTATTACCAAATTGAGAGTTGACAATTAAATTTGACTGTTACTTATCAGCCAGATAAATATTTATTAAAAAAACACCTTTCATTCCGAGGGAGTTTAGCAGCCTGAAAAATTTAACCTGTTTGGTAGTCTGAGCAGAAACATGCAGGATCTATGTGAAGTTTTTCAAAGTATAAAAGAAGCAGCTGAAGAAATGGGTCTTATAATCAACGAAAATAAGACAAAAATCCTGATCACCTCAAGAAATGGACAAGTAGCACATCATGCAACAAATCTTAATTTTGAAAAGGTTGACAGATACATTTATCTCGGATCGGAAATAAATTCAACCAACTCCATAAAAGAGGAAGTGACAAGAAGAATCCATCTAGGAAATAGAAGTTATTTTGCCAATCTACACCTACTACGAAATAAGTCGTTAAGCAAAAACTTAAAAATAAAAATTTATAAGACATTAATTAGACCAGTAGTGACTTATGCAGCGGAAACCTGGACATTGCTAGCATCAGAAGAAAATATGCTAAGAACTTTTGAAAGAAAAATTCTTAGGCGAATTTATGGTCCAATCAGAGAAGCAGATGGTACTTGGAGAATAAGAATGAATCATGAAATCCAGCAACTATATGACGACAATGATATTGTACATTTTATTAAAATAGCAAGATTAAGGTGGATGGGTCACGTCGTACGAATGGAAGAATACAGAAATCCCAAGAGAATACTGAATCAAAAACTAAATGGGCAAAGACCCAAAGGCAGACCAAGGGCAAGATGGTTCGACAACGTCATTAAGGACATAAGAAAGCTGCACATCACAAACTGGATGGAAAAAGCAGCTAATAGAAGAACCTGGAGGAACTTGATGGAGGAGGCCAAAACCATTCAAGGGTTATAGAGCCAAGGAAGAAGAAGAAGAAGGTAGTCAACAGGAACTTTGACAAATGATTGAAAAAAATCTTCAATTCAAGAAATTATTAGCAAAAATTTTAAGTTTGTAAAAATATATATAAGATTTGGAGTTTAAATCTCAATATTGTCAAATATTAACCAAATAGAAATACCACTATGTCCAAGTAGTTTCCATTGTAATTTATAAGTAGCAAAGGTTATAAGCTCATAATCTATACTAATAAAGTGCAAGTTAAAGTTATAAAATAAATACTTGAGAGCCTGTTCCATCTAGGAATATTGTGTTAAAAATGATTTTTCAAAATATTTACCTTAAAAGTATTTTGTGTAATGAACAAATACAAAGGTAATACCGGTAGCAATTTGCGTTAAAAATGCGTATTGTATTCAAAAACAACCCCATTATCTAATGATTAACATATTTTCTTCCGAATGGATGAATCTGCATAGGAACAAACATTCGTTTGCGTGAAAATGAGTTGCAAAATGTTTTCCAAATGCAAATTAACTTCATACAATACAAAACTCAGTTAGTGCTTGAATAAACTGACAATAATGTACTTTACTATTTGTTCTGCAATTTCTTCCAGACAAAAGTAATATTAAACCATTTTGCAGTACAGAATACACATTGAAAAACATTTTTTATAGGTGGCTACTACAAAAAATTATTCATTTCCATTTAAAACATAATCTGTCAAAGGGAACAATTGCCCACGACTTAGATCATGTATCATTATCATGATAGATAGTTGCCTATATTGTATGTGTTAAATTTTTGGCCAAACATAGAAGGATGGATATACTATTTCCATATCTTTTTGTAGGCAAAAGTATGAATTAAACGTCAAAATTAAAACCTATCATGACATATCCGACATTGTACATAATTGTCAAAATGTTTTGAATATACTTTTATTAATTACTTTATGAGTTAGGTGTAGAGTTTCAACATAACGTGCTTTTATAAAGGAAGTCTTTTGGAAAGCCAAAAGGGAAAATTTATAATTTCTAAAACGTACTACTTTAAACATTAAATAATAAAGATATTTATAATACATACACTTAAAAAGTTAATTTTGATTTTTTTGTAGGTCTACTTGAACAAATAATGTAACTGTTAATCATTTTCTTAGAATAATTTCGACATATACATATATGACAATGACAAAATGTTTAACATGTAGTATTGCCAACACTTGCAATAATAGATGTTTATTTTTGAGTTGATAATGCAAGATAGGCCTTCTATGTTTAACCAAAATCTAATGTTCAAAGCCATGAGCAGATGTCCTCTCTTCGTTTTATTGTTGTTATGGTTACCACTATTGACTGTTTGATAATAAACCGATTGTTTGTGTGAAAATTATTGATATAAGTGTCAAATACATTCGTTTTTTATGTTGTCGCCTAAAAAATATAGTGGGTAACTCGTCAAAAAAGTACATATAAAACTGCGACAAATATATTATAAATTTTTTTTGACAACAATAGGTAAATAGTAAGATTATCTTTCAATTTTCAGAATTACTGACACAGAATTTTTCCATTCGTACGTAAGTCGTAAATAGAAAGTAACAATCTTACTATTAACTTTATTATGAAAATCATAAATAAATATGAATTGTGTAAAGTGGCCCACATTATTTGGAGTTATTTTGTGGTGCGAAAAATATAATAAGCGATTTGGAATGTAAATACTAGTATTTTTGTACGGTTACATGAACTCCGCCTCAGTTAATAACTTGTCGAATGTTATAACGTACTTAGATTCCTTGTAGCTTAAAAAACTTAAACTGAAATCTGAAATGAAAATATCTTTCCTGAGAGAATTAATTAACAGAGTAGAAGAAAGTAGGGTTTTACTTTTAATAATTTGAAAATGGTGAAGATTGAATACATCTGTCCGAATGTGATTAAGTCGAAGAAATAGCCACAGTAATCTAAATAAAACTTTAAAAGTGGCCTCATTATTCGCCGTCTACTCAGAGTAGAAATAAGAAGAAAACTACCACGCTCCATTGTTATTAAGAGAAAGAATTTTCCTTTGCTATGTTACTCTTTGACGAATTACTCGGATTTAGTGTAATACTCAGATTTTTCTTCCTACATGAGATGATTAAAAGTTGTCTCTTGCATATACGGAAACACAATAAATCGGTCATATTTAACCATTTCCAAACCCAATTTTTCAAAAACACAAACGCTGAACATTAATGTTGTCAAGCTGTCTACGTATGTACATTTTGAAGTTAAATCTGACCGATTTTCAAATGTACAAAATCGTAAAAATTTTCTTCACGTAACAAATGAATCGTGTGATGTTCTCGTTTTCGAAACATGATACTGTTTCGCAGGTACAAAATTTCATTTTAAATGTTATTTAATATGGATGGATGATATTACTCAATCGTTTGACAAAAAGTCATTATTTACAAATCGATAACAAAATTATTATCATTATTATTATTAAAGTCCTTTTAGTAGATAGTGTTAGCATCACACTACACCAAAAACAAGAAAAATATTAAATTACTATTCTTTTTTTTATCAAAACAAAATTACTATACATTACTTGCCGGACACTTTAGCTAGTGCGGAGAATGCAGTTGGTCATTCTATGCAATAGTAGTTTTCCAGTTGTATTTCAAAAAGTGAATTGCATTTCTGATGTCAACTGACAATTTACTAATTTGAATTATTTTAAAACTTTGTGAATTAAAAGTTGTAGACCATGAATTAAATATTTATATATAATTTTTAATTCTGATGTATTTATTTTAAAATGAAAAGCTTGAATAAAATTGTAACGGATTTTTTTGCTTTTATCAAATGGTTTTAACTACTTTGACATTAAAATAAAAATCATTTATAAAAATATGCAACAAAACCAACGGAAACGAAAACAAATATATAATATTGTGCACAATTGGGCATTAGAAAATGTTTTTGGGTTTTCAAAATCAAAAATCATTGATTTTTTTTAAATAAAATAATCATGATTTTTTTAATTTATAAAGATCTCTACTAGTTGTTTTCTTAATATGAAAATGTTTTTTTATTTCTTTAATATTTAAAGATATCTACTTGTATTATTTAATTGTTTTAAAATCAATATAAATATTTTATTTCATAAACGAAAATGAAATCTGTAATAAAACAGAAACACCGAAGAATTTGTTGTTTTTATTCAATATTATAATGTAAAGTCAAAACGATTCATCTATAGAAAACTATGAAAAGTAACAACGAATTTTTACTTTTTGTGAGACATTTAAATACCTAATTATTATTATTATTTAAAAATTATATTTAATTTTTAGATATTATTGTATAGAGAACATATTTTGGTATTTATTAATAGTTTTGTAGCAAATAAATGCATTTTTATTATATTTTGTATTTTTTATTTAAAAAATCAGAGTAACCCTCAAATCGTCAAATAATTTTTTCAAATATTTGTAAACTTTAAGTTTGTTACAAATTGACTAAATGTCAAAACATTATTACACAATAAACTTCTTAGTAAAAAAGTAACATTTGTTTTTGAATTAATGTATTTTTTTTATTTAATATTTTTCTTATATTTTGGTGCAGTGTGAAAGTACCACCAGCCGCATAACACATTATAATAACTGGATTAATGGTTTAACTGCTAGAATTCAATGTATAAATCTGCTAGAGTATGATATGTACAGGTCCTTGCAACAAGATTACCTGGGGTCACGCACTTGGTCACTGCACTGAGTCTAGGGCGCGAGTGGGTGCTACGTGAGGAGGTGCCCGGCCAGGAGGAGCGCCGCGACGAGAGACGCCGACGCCACGGAGCACGCCACGCCGTGGTGCATCGCCGCTGGGTGTTCTCCTGAAACAAACACGGACTAGTAGCTACCGCAACACTCACATTCACATAGATTTACCTATTTAATTAAGTTCATTCAGATAAATAATAAATTATAATTATTTTTGTACATTTTATTAAAAAATGTGTATTTACTTCACTAATGGTCGGTAAAGAATACAAATTTACATTTTAAATAAAAAAATAATATTTCTTTGCATTTTTAAACAATTTCCTATCATAGTTGAACCTCAAAATTTAGAAATTATTATTTTTCGATCAAAATCCTTGGTTTTAGAAAAAACTACCTTTTTATTGGTCGATTTGAATTATCTCTTTTCGTTTCTTAGATATTCGCATTTATTCTCAAAGTTAACACTCAAAAATATATATTCTTTTGAATTAGTAAAATATTTTTTAAAACAAGGTTTAGTTCTCCAATTATTTATTTCTTAAACCCAACGATTCGTTTCTTTAGTTCCAAAAATAGATAGAGGTATAATATTAATGAATTTACCTTCAAAGTTAACACTACAAAAAGTGTTTCTTTTTAGTTCCAAAAATAGATAGATATATTATTTCAATGACTTTACTATTTATTGTACGAGGAAATACACATAAAAAATTATAGAGAGGAATATAGCTTCTTTGGTACGATTAAATAAAAAATAAGAAAACTGAAAATACTTAAATTTCAGTTTCTTTCTTTAACCAACATTTTTAATATTTTAGACTTAATATCGATTTGTTGATTTCGAATTTTGAAATAAAATTGAATGATCTCTTTTCGTTCCTGAGATCCTCGTATTTACCTTCAAAGTTAACACTCAAAAAAGTATGTTTCTGTTGTTCCAAAAATAGATAGATATACAATTTCAATGACTTTACCATTTATTCTACAAGAAAATACACATAAAAAAAATGTAGAGAAGAATACAACTTTAAGAATACCGAAAATATTTAAATTTCGGTTTTTTTCGTCAAAATTTTCTAAAAAAAAATTACATTTTGGACTTAATATCAATTTTTTAATTTTTTGATTTTAAAATTTAAAACAAAAATAAATAATCTTTGGTTTCACCTAAAAATAAATTGAAGTAGAACATTAGCTACTTCAGTATATAGATACTTTCTCTGTATCATATTCCAGCAAACATATTAGGGGTTTCTTCTAGGAAACCCTAAATTTAGATATTGTTCGGTGCTCAATCATAGACCATGTCAATAGTTTTATGAACAAGGGATGCATATTAGGAATAATCGAGAAGTTCAAAGTTTGGAAACTTAGTATTCAGCCTTGTATGTTATACATTAGCATCAAAGCACAGGTAATTTACTTCATGCATGTACAGTACACAATAAGAATAAGAAGTTTACAAACAAAAATTTACATGCTCTTTTTAACATCTTCAGGGCGACGATGTGCAAAACGCAGGAAAACGTATACAGAAAAATGGAATACATAGTACTTTACGATATTAGAAAATAGTCATGTTTTTTTAAATTTGTTTTTATTATTTTCATATATGCATATGGTTTTTGATATTTCTATATAGACAACATGAAATTTCCGGTAAGCTTTCCTAAAGCTAGATGTAAGTTACATAATTCCTTTATATTTAGGTGTATTTTAGACAAACATACTCGCATTTCTTGAGCTACCGATTTCAATCAAGGGGTAGAAAATTGAACAAAAATTCGAAGTGCTCTGGCTTCTATATTGCGATAATTATTCTGAATAAATATGCAAAAGGATTGTAATGAAAACTATAAGTAGATATTCCCCCCTATTCTGTAACTCAGTGGTTAATTTTTAACCAGTTGCTAATTTTTTTCTCTAATGAAAATAGATAGCACTGTAATTTTTGTTTTTATTTGTCAAAAATTTTAGCAACTGGTTAAAAATTAACCATTGAGTTACAGAATAGACCCCATTATCTGGAAAATAGTAGCAAATATGTATTCTTAGTGTTAACAAGTGTTTTAGTTGTTCTTGTAAACATTTCCAACTTGCCTCAATTTCCTACATTATATCTTGTCTTTAAAAGGTTTAGTTCTTCAAATATATTTTTCAACAATGCACAAAATTCAAATTTCTTTTCTTGTTCAAAAAAATAAGTAGGTAGTTCTACTTTTAATTCGTAAACACAATTGAATACTCATTCTTTGAACAACTATTTGAAGTATGAAGAAGAAGGTTCAAATGCTCAGATCCAAGAATTGTTAAATAGATTTTACGAGAAATGATGTTTCGTAATATCGTGAAAAATCTAATAAATTTTATAATAATTGACACAAAATTTTCATTATCTTAAAGGAAAATGATGGAACTTTATCTCTCTAATAATATATTTTTAAAATTTTGTTTTAAACATGTAGTACAGTTTGCCTAATATAAGCAAACTTTAAATGAAATGAAAATAATAAAACTGGACAAAAATTTAAAAATTTATCATTAGAGAGACATAGAACGAAGTTTAAAAAAATTTGGCAATGTTTTATTTACTTTGAAAATGTTGTGTTATTACTAAACAACATTTTGGCGTATTTCAAAGGCTAGTAGTGAACCTCCTTAATCTATGAATTTGGGAAATGGGTAGGTATGTTTCAAGTTAAGTTCAGTTAACTATATAAGGAAGAATGGTTATAAACAGGGTTAAATTCAGAGGGAGAGTAGAAAATAAAGTGTGGGAAATTGATAAAAGTAAATAACAGTAACGAATTTGCATTTGTATAATTAATTCTGCAGAATTTGTTCTGGGCCGATAAGGCAGCGAGACGAGCGCGCATTCTTGCTGGGAGGCAATGGAACGAAACAAAGTTATTGTTAAGCTCGTGTTTGGTGAGAGCTCCGTTCGTTTTTGTAAATATGCAGCACGCCTCCGTGAAATTAATTAAATGCGTAAATAATACCATCCGCGTGTTTCGTGTACTCGCGGACATTCGAACACCAATGAACAAATTAATTGCGTTCATTATCGACTCCAAGGGTTGGCTCAATAAATTCCTCCCTCACTAAAACTACAATTCAATCATCAACATTCTATTCCAATAGTTACGCTACAAGAACTGTAACTATGGCTTAACATTCGCGAATGTTATAACAGTATGTTAAGAATCCAATATATAACTTTTTATTTAATAAATAAATGTTATACCGTGAGTATTTTTTAATGTGAAACATGAGGATTTATCATATCCATGGTTATGATTTGATGTCTGCCTGTTTCTTTTAAAATGAAACATAGGGAACGAACTAAACATTTGCTTTTTTGGTTATAAAATTTTCTGACAGGTCTACACCAAATACAACAACAATTTTGAGAATCATTCATAATTTTAGAGGAAACTGAATAGTATAATGGTCTGCTAGATCTTACATATCCAGATTCCTTTTATTGGTGACCTTTAAAAATAGAAGTTTATATTGGGCAAATCTTCAAAATTTAGATGAATTAAAAGATCAAATTCTAAACACTTCTCAAAATTATATAATTCTCCAAATATCTTTCTACGTAATTCAAAAGTTTTACAGCAAATTGAGTCATTACTTAGCACTTAATGGATGGATTTTTTGAAAATTTATCGTGATTGTTGTTTAACTGTTCGTTATTATATTTACTTGTTGTGTATCAGATTATTCTACCATTCTACGATTTCATCTAAAGTTAGTAATGATTACTTAAATTGTTGTTGCATTTGGGGTAGGGCTGTCAAAAATTTTGTATCCCAAAAAGCAAATGTCAAATTCATTCCCTATGTTTAAGTATTTTAGAGTTATTTCATTATCTATAAATATTAGGTAAATCGTTTCTAGGATTTCCATCATTTGGTCAAAAGTTATCCTGATTGAGTTTACGTCCTGTACAAGATATTCCTTCTCGAAAACCTTATTCTCTACTTCATTTACGATCAACCTTTTCCTTTATTCTATCGAGTAAAATTATTGATAGTATTTTGCTGGAGTTAATGAGCAAGGTTATTCTTCTCCAGTTAACCTGGTTAAAGTCACCCTTTTATTGTACCATATGAGATTTAATTTATGTTGCTATTTTATTACATTTTTTTTTACTTCAACTTCATTACTTAAGGTAATAGTTACTGACCGCTGTACTAAATAACATCATTACTACTGTCTCTTTCATGTATTGTGCTAACTACGAAAATTTTACTCGTTTAATACAAAACAAGATAATGTCATTATTAAAGAAGATAATTGAACAAAAAATAGGAAAAACAACATATATTTCAACTTCATTACGTAATGGTTACCGACTGCACTAAATAACATTACTACTTCTGCCTCTTTCAACTATTGTGCTGATAATTACGAAAATTTTACAAGTTAATGTCCTTATTGAACAAGATAATTAAACAAGAAATAGGAAAAATGAGAGATTTTTGAAGATGGACAAATAAAAGATTTGACTAGAAGTCGGTGAATCCAAATCTGATCCATGCGAATCGAACAAAACAAGGTAATGTCATTATTGAAAAAGACAATTAAACAAAAACACCTGCGATTTTGAAGGTGGACAAATAAAATATTTGACTGGAAGTTGGTGAATCCAGATTTTATCCTTGCGAATCGAAGGCTTTCCCGCACAAAGGTTAGCCATTTCGCATTTGGCATGACGGAAAACGAGAAAGAAAATTTATTCCCGCGAACATACACGGCGAGGTAATGAGAATTTGTGGTTCATAACAGGACTAATATTACACAAAATTACTTTTAGCGAAACGGGTGCAGCTGCTGCTTGCTATCGATCACGGCTGAAAGAAGTGCAGTGGAACATTCTCGCATATCGATATGTCTAAACAGAAAGCCGCGTGCCCCGCAATCCATTAACTTGAAGCCGTAAAATGTGCCTGTCAACCCACATCGAGCCGCGAAACGCCAGGTGTGGGCAAAAACTCCGCTGCAATTGCACTTCGCCCAAAACGCTTCAAATACATCCCGTTCTACTTCAGAAATACCCGTAAAGTAATACTGGCATCGTAAATAATTTTTGGATATACCGGGTGTCCCAGCTCGACCGACACATGAGAGATTTACATAGGAAATCAGTTAATTATGTATAGTATCTCCCCAGTGCAAGATATTAACTTGAAATTTTGTATGCTTATTGGGGAATATTATTTCTATGGATTACAGTTATTTGAAATATGTAATTTCGTCTGCAAGACGATATTTATTAAATTATAAAATCTAACATTTTCGTTCAAAATCAGTCAGCCATGTAAATAAAAGAAAATATCTATGTGACATTTCTGACAGTTAATGACATGCCATTGTAGATATTTATATTTTTGTAATATTGGTATATTATTTAACAAAAAGAAAATAAATTCAACTTAAATAATATTAACATACAAGGAATAAGAATTAAAATCAGTTATACTTCACTAAACTGTCAGATAAATATTTTCTTTTATTTCCATGGCTGCCTGATTTTGAACGAAAATATTAGATTTTAAATTTAATAAATCTCGCCCTGCAGACGAAATTGCATATTTCAAATAAGTGTGATCCATAGAATTAATATTCTCCGATAAGTATACAAAATTTCAAGTTAATATCTTGCACTGGGGAGATACTATTCATAAGTAACTGATTTCCCATGTAAAACTCCCATGTGTCGGTCGAGCTGGGACACCCGGTATACCTAAGATGATGTCTTTTGACCTAATTATTATTATTATTTAGAAAGATATGTACCTGTCGTTCACATAATTTACTTCTGGATTTTGACTTATTTATTGGTCAATATTATTTTTTTAGAAAGATATGTAGGTGATTTTAAAATAATCTTACGTAATGGAGAAATGAATCCCATTAATATCACTTGGTTAGCACCTTAGATGAGGTATAACAGAGATATGGCATTGCCCAAATATATTGTCGAAAGATCTAAGGTTTAAAATCGCTTGCAGCCAGCAGTGAGAGAACAGTGGACCAGTGGAGTAGTTATATGGAAAACTCAACCAAACAAATAATGAGGATAGGTAACTAACACTATGACCAATATTTCGTTCGTCTAACTGTAAGTGTGCACTACTCAGCTGGCTCTCGACCATACATGTATTGCTTGCTCAGTAGTACGTAGCTATAGGAGTGTGCTATATCTCTATGTTATACCTCATCTAAGGTTAGCACGATCCTATTGAAACTGTGAGATCAGGGGGTCATTTCTTGAAATGTGAAAACATTTTATAATCAAGGCATGTAACAGAAAAAAATACTGGTTAATTGTTAACCCTTCTAGAAAACGTTATAATAATAACGGTTTTAGTTCGAAAACAGGTTTTTAAAAATTAGAAACCGATTTAAACCGGTTAATATATCGGTTAAAAAAATATAGAAAAATTGCTATCTGAAAAAAATAATAAATATAAGAATGCAATTTAATTAACGAATAAACACAAAAATTCCCGTAATAGAAAAACGCATGTCACTTATCAATTGTAAATTTGCCTATGCTAATAAAGAGACTACCTATTTTATGGCTCTCCAATAAATTGTTAATTGTAAAAACTGTCATGACTCATGACTTATATTCAAAATATATAACACAGATATATAAAAATATTAAAGATTTTTCTCGCTAAATGATATTGGGAAATTTTATACTTCCGTGATCGGGATATATTGCTTTGTTATTTGTATTGAGAATATAGGCGGTAACGGACGTTTGAGGTTAAAACTTAGAAAATCGAATAGATATTGTTTCCGCTGTAGAATTATTATATTACTTGTATCATTGCATTATTTTTCCAAATAAGATAATGGTGATGTGAAGTTGGTTATCCCGATTATAGTAAAGACACTAGTGCCACTTACAATCCGATTTTTATCGCGGATATGTAGATGATAAATATTTCATATTAATCCAAGAATTAATATTTGTCATACATGTAAACTGAGATTTTTATGTCATTTTTCAAGAATTGACGCCTCTTGGTTCAAAATGCAAGTAAAATTGAAATGGAGTAGGCAAGTTCATTTTTCGAAAGTCATAATTTTCTTTGAATGCTAGTGTTAATGATCATTATTAAGGATGTAATAGAATTTAAGAATTATATGTTAATAGATCTATTGACTTAATTTTCTGGTTAAATTTTTTGTCGTAAAACTATCAGACTAATAGTTATGAAAATAGATAATGTAGAAAACGTATTGTGTATAGGAGAAATATGCGTGGGACAGAATTTGGTGGTGTTCCGGAAGAAAAAATACGAATGCGAAATGGTTCCTTTTTGTGGTTGTTTTAATATATAGACTTACTTCGTATTCGGCGCGTACGCGATATCTTTCTCGCGTTTTGTTTACTTGCAAACGCATAGCACTCCTTTATACAAATGCCCGACCTAAAATCAATTTTGCACGTGTTTGTTTGGGCCTCTTTGAATACATAATATTATTTATCAGTCCTCAAATATCGGAAGCGGATTTTTTATGGATCCATTTACTTTTTCTCCTCTTTTCTCTCGCCTGTGAGCGACTGCGGACATAAACGCTTTATTTCTCTATCCTTTTAAACCGTCGACTCTTCTCCGTCTCTGTCTTGCCCCGCCTTCGCTTTGCTACATCGTGTTACTTCAAAGGACTCTGACAAAACGACATTCACTTTACAGCCATTCTCCAATCCCAGTACTTCCTTTTTATAAATATACCTTCAATTAAAATAAATATGGATCTCAAAGGGATTCTTCCACAGTTTCGCATTTGTCTACGACGACTCTTCTTTCCTTGCTCTAGCAAACATTCTTACTTTTTATTCATCATCTATGGTGCTTTATTCCTAAGTGGAACAAGGTCTCCTTTCATGTAAATTTCAGTATTTGGCCTAGAAACTGATTTTTCACAGTAGAGCCTAGAGCAGCAAAATTGGGGGAGACAAAATTTGGAAACTATAGTAAGATGGTCAAAATCATGTTAAGTAATACTCATGAATAGGAACAGGATAAAGGATAATTATTCAAGTATGGTGTTCTCTTTAAAAAAAATGTGTAGATACGTACATTATCAAGTGTATTATAACGTGTCGTTTGTAAGTTACAAACAATGTATAGAAATACATTTAAATAACAATGCACTTCTAGCCGTTTCTATACGTTTTATTATTCATCTTGGTAACGTCATTGACATTAGGGCGGTAATTTTAAACAGGCCTAGGATCCGATGCTGCAGTAAGGTTATACTAGTAGCATTTTTTAATTCTTGGACCTTACTTGGATATGAACCCAGTTCTTTCCTATAGCTATAAAGTCCCATGAAGTATATGAATGTTTTATAATTGTTTTGTCATGTATACTAATATACCCTCTTACAAGGAGTATTGAATACTAGCTATCAGCTAAACAAAATTGGTAGTTAATGATTAATGTTCGACCGAAGTTAGTTTCGTTTTCGTTCTCGGCCAAAAATTGGGGCTTTCGAGTTTGTTCGGAATGGTTTCATTCGCTTATTTTTTTGTTTGTTAGTAGCTTTGTTTTGTATGTTATTTAATTTTTCTTCCTTTAATAAATGTAATTATTATTTGATTATCGGTATCCTGAGGCTCTTAGTACAAAGGTGCCAAATGCAAGATGAGACTACATCTCATTAATTTAATTAGTAGAATTAAAAAAAAAGTAACGTTATTTAAAGAGAAAAGCTTACATTATTTAATTTTATAATTGAATTTTCAAAGGTGAGAACAATACTATATTTCTGTCTTCAATAAAAACTCAACTAAATTTTAACTTAAATACAAGAGTTTCGGTTTCTACAAGAAGAGACGAATGTTCGGTTACGGTTTCGTAGGCAAAACAAGACAAGGCTTTGAAAATATTGTGTTGTCTTGAAATTCCAAAATTTTACTAAAGCGAAGACTAGATTAAAAAGGTGTGTTATAGTCTTGTCTAGATATCAAGATTCTAGATCTAGATTGTTTTCAAATAACTCTTTGGTAACCGCTCTCTTTTTGTTTGACAATTACTGTAACACATTTATATATACCAATTATCATCTTATAATAAGAAATGAGCTGTTTTCAAATTTTATATTATATTTTTCTTATACCCTACAGATTTTAGTTTTTGTTGACATAGATTTTAGAAGGATTTTCTTATTGCGTTTTACAGTGTATTCTTTTATATACTTAACAATTTGCTTGAATTATAAAAATAAATGGAAAATTAACTGGAACTATAATCACATGTATTTACCATCATTACATTTATTGATTTATTGACTATCTACCTAAGTATATATAATTAAGCCTGTGAATCTTCTTACTTCCAATTTTTAAAATTTTGTACTTACCTAATAATGTATGAGCGTATAAAATTCATATTTCCTAATACTAAATAATAAATCTAGAGTCTTTAAACTGTCTAGAATTTTTTCAAAAATATTCATCAAGAATAAATCTTTGTCTTGTTTTGAAATTTCAAATCAGCGTCTAATAATTTCTTTAAGTTGTACCATATCTAGTATCACATGAATAAAGAGAAAGTAATAATTTCTTTATTGATTATGATTTTCCCACAAGAGGATTCATTTTCTATTGAATTTCCTTCCTTCAATTTTTAATCAACAACGTAGTATTTGCTCTATTTATTTTCTTGACCTCAATATGTGTCACACCCCATTAATATTTATCTTCTAAGGGTTGAAAATAATCCAATTGGGAGCAACGGTGAAATGGTCAACAAATAAACTCCATTTACCAATACCGTTTCAATCCAATCATCAAATATTGATTAGTATATTTGTAGTTCGCTTTTAAATATTTAATATTTAATTTAACAGAGGTTTGGAATTTTATGGGGCTAACCGGTTTATTGCGGTTATTCGAATTTTATTGTAAATATGTTTGAAATAATTAATTAATATGTGAAATAAAATTTGTCAGAATTGAAACAACCCCCTTGGATGAAGAGATTTATTAAACAAAATCCTGCTGAAGTTATTAAAATTTGTAACAATTTATCCAGTGACTAAATAATTCCCAATATTTTAATTACTCTCTTGATTGATAAAATATTACAACAATTATTTTTTCGATAATTGAAGTGATGAAGTGAAATATAATTTATTTCAGTTAATCTTCAGATGTTACAATTAATTTTAATCCATATTACAAATTGGATGTATTTAAAGGATATATGAGAATTATGAGGACAAATATTTTTGTTAATATTTCAAATATTCGATTTCGTCATGTGTCCATGAATTTTTACTTCTTTGTACGAAATAAACTGAGTATTGTAATCTAGAAAAAAAAAATGTGTTTTAGATATGCTATAACATCTAGTTGTGCGTCTCCATTTTTAATTGCAATCGGTAGTGTCAAAAGGACACTTTGCTCGTAATGTATATATTTTTTAATTTTTCGTAAAATGTTAAAATTTGTATAAGGGACTGCTATAACATCTAATTGTGCACCTCTCTTTTTATTGCAATCGGCAATGCCAAAAGGCACATTGAAATATTGTTTATGTAATTATTATAACATCTAGTTATGCATCTCCATTTTTGGTTCCAAATCGGCTTTTTCAAAAAGGCAATTTATTTTTGACAGAAACTTAAAAATCATAAATAAGTTGGCTTTTAATTTTCATAGGAAACATTTGATTTCTTTGTAATAAATTGACATTAACAACTATCAGAATATATTTCATGGTAAATATGTTCAAAATACATTAAAACAATATTTCAATCTTTGCAAATTTTTGAGCGATTGAAATAAGTTTGTATAATGCAATAAACAATAGTGAAAAAAAAAATTAATAAAATATTTAAAATGATCTATTTTGAAGGGAAGTTCGAAAATATAAAACGAATGCAAGTTGAAGAATTATTATCCTTAGAATGATCTCACTTTCAACTAAAATAAATTTAAATTCGTACACCAAAAAGTATGTATAATTTACCATACAAGAAGTCATGTGGTGCCCACATCAGATTTCTTTTGAAAAGCAGAATAGTGGAACAGGTAATACGCGTTGTTGACAAGGGTGAATGAAATCGTTGGGAGTGTTTGTGTTCGTCTGCTGGCATGAGCTGCTGATTGACAGAAATGAATCGATAAGATTGTTCTCGACGTGTCGATCGCGTGACCCCGTGTACCTGTTGTTCGCAATCTTCCCGGAATCTCGAGAAGCTCAGCTATTTTTTACTTAATTGTATTGATTTCGTTCTACACGGCATTCTTCCACCGCTCAACAAATTTCTCATATGAGACCTTCGCTAACACTTCAACTTTAGATGGGATCGTTTCAAGGTATAATACCAAAAATTATCTCCAAGTATTATTATTCTTACTAATTTTGTATCCACTATTAAACTTACTAATTATTACAGTTAGTCACCGATAAAAGAGAAATGTACAGTATTTATTATAAAGTAGGAGTAGGTATTATTAATATGTAAATAAAATATTAAAAACATCAACAAAATCTGTGGCACTAAAATTGTTGTTTCAAGTAAATCAGTTGAATTTTAAGAGAAAGCTTTTTGGTCTGTATTTAGTACGTGAAGCCATATTTGCTATTCTAATAAGTACCTTTAAGTTATGGTACAACCTGTATATTACATTGGGTATAAATTTATTAAGAATCTCCTATTAAAATTTACAAATTGTTGGGCTACCTTTAATATAAGTTGCGTTTTTTTTATATTCTAGAGAAAGATATATTGAGGAATATTAGATGTCTATACACAGAAGAGGATCGGTTTATTTTCGTTTAGAAAATATTGGAATTGCAGTTAATATAATAAAAGAAAATGCAGGAGAAGAAGTTAAATGTGACGGAGATGAACATGTTTTGATGGAGTATGAGAAAAACATGGAGAGATAAAAATCGGAATGAAACAATAAGAAAAATGATCGAAATGGTGGAAGAATAGAGGAAGGAATGAATGAAATATTATGTTGGAAGAACAAACAAAGGATGAAGGACAAAAGGAAGATCGAGAAAGAGATAATTCATTAATATCCAGATGAACTGAAAGAAAAAAAATAGGAAAATTAAAGGAGCAGTAAAAGGATAAAAGGAAAGATATGAAAAATAAGAAATATACTGTATTAGAAATACGAAAGGAAGATCGAGAACAGAAGTAAGGCATAGGTCACAGAAAAAAATATAGAAAAGGGACTGAAAAATTTAACGAGCAACGATGTGGAAGAAAGGAAGACATGAAATAATAGAAAAATACTGTACTAGAAATATGAGAAGAAGATCGTTAAAGAAATGGAAGGATTGTTATGCAGAAGCATTGAAAGAAAAAGGACAGAAAAACTTAAAGGACAATAATACTTCATAAAAGAGAAGACGTGAAGAAAATGAAAAATAATGTACTAGAATTGGAAACAAAAATTAATAACGGATAAAGAGTTGGAAGAACAAGGTTGCAGAAAAATTGATAGAAAAGGGATAGGACTTGTAATAAAAAAAAACTTAAGAACAAGAACAATATTAGTAAGATAAAAAACAAGGTAGGGAAAAACTCGGGTTTTTTTCACGACAAACCCAACCCACCTGATTTTTTTTAAAAAAAACCTGGTTTTGATTTTTTTTAGATATTAACAGTTAACATTAAGTTCTGAAAATTAATTATTTCATTATTTTAACACGAAATACGAATATTTATACCTTAGATCATTATTACTAGATACAGACTTGTCTATATTGTACGTGTTAAATTTTTGGTCAAACATTTTGGAGGCGGACGCATGATATTATTTTTATGTTTTTTAAGTGGGTTTTTTAAAACAGTCCTGACAAAAGAAAGACCAAGATGTAGATGGTAGAACAATACCATATAAGAAATACCTTAGTACTACTTTATCGAATACAGATAAATGCGCAAGTTAGACTTACCGTTGAGAATATGCACCCTAACATTAGCAGGGTTAGCATTACTAGGGGTACAAGTATACACGCCTGTATCTGCCTGCACGGCCTTCTGGATGAGCAGGCGGCTGGTGGTGGTGGCGCCCTTCTCCGTGACCAGGCTGATCCCCCCGCGCGGCGAGTCGAAGTTGATGAGCTGCTGGTTGTGCGCCCACAGCATCGTGGGCGGCGGCTCGGGCGCGTAGCGGACCAGGCACGTCAGGTTGATCGTCGAGCCCTTGTTGATGTAGAGATCCGGCCCGCCCATTATCTCGGTTATTGGTTCTGGAATGAGAGTGGCAGTGTTAAGGAAGTCAGTGGGCAATGGTAGGTATTTAAGATGCAAGATGTGGAGTATATTATATGCTTTGAGAAGGTATTAGGCACAGTTGAGACTTTCGTTATATCTGTTATTGGCTCTGTAACCAGAACGCCATCGTCATTATCTCTGTTATCTCTGTTATTGGCTCTGTAACCAGAACGCCATCGCCATCTTATAATTGTATAATACTAGATATTTAAGATGTAAGACATATAGTACATAATAAACTTCGAAAATATACTGAGTCATAGTTGAGACTTATCATTATCTCTGTTATTGGTTTTGCAACAACAACACCATCGTCAATAATTGGACAATGATAGTTATTTCAGCTGTAGGAAATGTAGTACATTATAACATTCGAAAAGGTAGTGAGGTACAATTGAGACTTATCTCTGTTATTGGATCTGCAGCAACAACACCATCGTCAAATCAGTTATTGGACAATGATAGTTATTTAAGATGCAAGATATGTAGCACATTATAACTTTCGAGAAAGTACTGAGACACAGTTGAGACTTCCATTATCTCTGCAACCAGAACGCCATGTGGTACAATACATAACATAGTCATGTGGCAACATATTTACCGTATCAGGCATTCTAGTTGTTATTTTATATGTAAATCTGAATAAATTACTGTCTGGGTATTCATAACAAGTATACCCAAAACAAAGTCTGGATATTCGTAGGTAATGTTGACAGTACTTTATAAAGAAAATTAAAGTATTGTCATTGAGTAGAAGTATCATTATATTTTCCACAGTTGATACTCACGTCATCAATTTCTGTTTGTAGGAATTATTAAACTTTGGTCTTGCATTTTTGGAACATGCGCATGTCATAGATGAGACTTTTATTCATTATTTCATTATAGTACATGCTACAGGGCCGGTTTTTCAATTTCCTATACTTAGTCGATGTTAAATTAATTCTCATGGTAATCACGAATTTCTGTTGTTCAATATCTTGTTAGCGTTACCAAGAGGATAAATCTTAGATGACAAGAGGATACACTAACAAACCAAATTATGATGCTGAAGTTTACGAAGTTGATTCGAATATAACTGAATGTAAAATATTCTGTAGAATAATAGAATAATAGAGTAGTAGAGTAACCGCAATAACGGATATTTTCAAGTATTTAAAAAAATTGTGTATGTCATTCATGTCACTAATGTTATGAATGTTATTTTGGAGTAGACAATTTTTGCTTCATTTGTGTAGGTAGTTTCGTTAGTTTAATTAACAATTCTTTTTCTATGTTTTATCCGTTATTATATATGTATATAATACTGTCAATTTTGACGTGCATTTACTTCGGAAATGACACGATTTCTTTCGACGAGATGATGTCATCAATCCCCCTCCCCCAGATATTTTAATCACATGGTTACAATTAATGATGTGAGGATCAACAGCGAGAAATAAAGTATAATAAAATTCGTATGATTATCGTAATTACTCTGCTTCTTACCAGGACAGTTATTTTTTATAATACAACTAGTTTGTTATCGGTATCTAGACGTTGACATTTCTGTCATAAAATTAAACGTTACGGGACCAGATCCCAATGGAATTATAGTTCATAGATGAGTTCATTCGTTTATCTATCTCACTTATAGTTTAGTTTTTAGTTTAGTCAAAATTTTACAGTTTTACACAAAGAAATATTAAAATATTATCTTTTAAATGTTTTACATGTAGGTATTCATAGCATTGAGAGTGTATCACGTAGGGATATTTGAAATTAGAAATAGCAATTAATAGTGCAATAAGAGGAGAAAAAGTGATGATGTTTTACATGTGGACACGAACAAATTGAGCGGCTTTAGGGAAGTTTGCGGAGTAATGTTTTCGCTTTGCAAATGTCAGAGGAGGGAAATTTTGGAAGCAAAGAGAGCGGCTTTATAGTAATGGTATCTAGATTAATTTGAGGTCCTAACGGTCAGATTCATTAGGAGTAGGCGCTCGCTAGCGCCCCGCTTGTCGCGGTGATATATTCATTCTCCTCACTTATACTTCGTATTGTGCAACGATTCTAATGCCGGATATTTATTACTAACTTTGCAAGGTCTCGGCTTGCTTAAATCTTCCACGCCCTTTCTTGCGATAAGCCAAATGTGGCCCTACCACATTATGTCGCACCCTTCAAATTTCACTCTAAAACATGCCGAAAATAAACTTGTATAAAATCTCATGTGCTCAGCACATAACCTCTCGCTCTTATATATTTAATATAATTAGTACTTACAGTATTAGCACAATGGAGTATGTGACAAAGAAATAAAATACCCATATTTTTTAAATTCGATTCATTACTCGTAGTTAACGAGGAAATAATTATTAAAGATTTGGGGAAGGGATGCTGTCACGTCATCGTGGTAGAATCGTGAAATACGAGACATGAACTGGGAGTATAAGAAACAGTCTACCTGTCTTTTTCCACGATCCTACCATGCTGACGTCATGCGTCCCTTATCCGGAACATTAAATTGTTAATAACTTTATTATTGCAAGCAAATGTTTAATTTTTATTATTATAATGAGAAGCTATAGGCGTTAGTTTGAATGGCGAGAGGTTATAATACATTTACAATTTTAATCTGTAGCAAGGGAAACTTAAATCATTCATCAAATTTTAATATTTGTAATCTCCATAACCAAAATGTCTTAGGTTCGAATCCAGTAAAAATATTTATTATCTTATTTATTTATAGCTTATTGTAAATATGTGGTTGTGTGTACCTATTTTCTGGTATTGAGCCGAGTGTGAATTTGGAGTTCAAATTCTTCGCAAATATTTATCCAAACAAAAATAATTCTATGTTCAATCACTGTAGATCCATTACAGAAACTTTAAGGAAGCAGGTATCTTAAGGTACTTGAAGCTCTGGTCTCCCATTAAAGTTTTTGTCATTATTTTAATTTATAATTTAAATGGATATATTTTTATTTTTGCAAATAAATAAGTGTAGGTAGTTTATTGAGAAAATGAGTAAAATGACCAGAGTAAAGTTTACTGGTCTTGTTGTAAAATAAAGTAGTAAGTTCTGCTTCTGACAACTTGGTTCAGTTCGAATTGTAGAAAATTACCTCAGGGAAGCATCTCCGCTAGTATTACAGTTCATATACAAGACAAGCTTTATTGTTCTCCGTTTATTGTCTATCAGGATATATGTACTAAACCGGGATTATTAACATTGTTATATAGAATTTACCTTAGTTTATTCCAGGGTAGAACATTACCTGTTTTACACACTTAGTAAAATGTTTTTATGTTTATTAAGAATGCGTGACAGTTCTGTTAATTACACCCGGAATATATAATAATAATAATAATAATAATAACATAATAATAAAAAATAATTATTTAATAACAGGTTTATAAGTTCATTTAACCCTTAATGTAAAGCATGTTTAAACTATAACAATGTTAAACCTATGGCTGAACATTACAAAACTGATTAAAAAAAAAATTACAAAACGAGCTACAATTTTACCAGAAACATTTAAAAAATACGAAAAAAATTTCATTCATTTTAAAAATTGATTAGACAGAAAGTCGCTTTTTCTGAAGTACATATTTTGTATAATTATTATCATTCTAGTTTCAAGGGCAGGACGCGAAAGAATTTTTTCTTGTTTAAGAAGAATAAAGACTTATTTAAGAAATATTATGACCCATAAAAGACTTGCAAATTTAGTAATAAAAAATATTGAAAGGTAATTGAAAAAAAAATGGACAAAGTAATAGACACCTTTTCTTCCGGATACCTTAACCATCGGTTAGTAAAATGCGATATTTTTTTAAACCATGGTTAAGGTAACCGACACTTTAACCAAAGGTGAAAAAAACCGCGCTCAGAGTTGTTTATAATGTAATTTTCTTTTATTTTTTGTTAGATAACATTTATTTATTAAAAATAATATTGGTTTTTAATACTTTTGGTGCACACCCTAAAAAATGTCGGACCGGCCTATGCCCACCAAATAAAATTAGCTAGCGACGTCTCTATATGTTACAAAGATATAATTAAAAAAAAAAGAAAAAAAAATGTTAGAAAAACTAAAAATTTCTTGTTTTATTTTCTATTTTAATGATTTTCAAGATTATTAAAACATGTTTTCCTAAAATATTTCGTTTTGCTTTTGTTCGTACTTCCATTGTTCCCAACACGATCTACTTCGGAATAAATCATTTTTTGTTTCCCCAAACTAAATTGTGGCTATTTGCCGGTACAAATTGTGTAAATTCTTTATTTTCCTCGGCGGTAACAACAGTCGTTTGTTTTATTTTTATTTAACAGGTAATTGAATTGAGAATTAACCCGGTGTTGATATTCAGGTACATACCTCGTCTAAAATTGAGTTTTTTACCCGAGAGCTATCTGATTAGGTAAATATCCTCTCCAGAATGCAGTCGTATAGTTGTAACGCGTAATGCAAAAGTTAGCAGTCGCTGTAATGAAAACTTTATAATCAGCGCAGCGCGGTAGAGAAACGAATGACCGCTAATAATACTCAATTTTAATTATTCTCTCGTTAGAATACAATGT
Source organism: Stenolophus ochropezus (assembly GCA_035578165.1). Taxonomy (NCBI): domain Eukaryota; kingdom Metazoa; phylum Arthropoda; class Insecta; order Coleoptera; family Carabidae; genus Stenolophus; species Stenolophus ochropezus. The sequence goes on from JAQOWZ010000010.1 coordinate 1,385,187, forward strand.
ATATTTTTAAAACCACATATTAGCTAAAAATTAATGTATGGTACTCTGGATACCGGAGGCTTATGTTGCAACATGGCTGTGATATTGCATGTGTAACGCCCTTTCGCAACTTATACAATGAAGCCCCTTTATAGAAATTATTTTTAAATCTTGTTTCACATATCGAACAGTTTTATTAAAAGAAAAAAAAATATGCTTCGAATATTAAACATGTATTTAATTAAATTGTAAAGACATTTAAAATTGGTTGTCAATAGGATCGCTTTTATATAACAATTATTAATTTTATAAACTCACTTTTATAAAGATGAAAATCTGTCATTTTAAACCTAAATTTCAAAATTTTTTAGAGAAACTTTTTTTCTCCAAATATTTTCATTTTATAGATTTCAGTAATTACCGATGCGCTGATGTCAAATTTTCAAACAGAACTCAATTATATCTTCCCGTTCTTGAGATATTCGTGTTAAAGTTGAGTTTTGGCAATACCTAAATAAACAGGTTCTTTAGGTATACACCTTTAAGGGTTAGGTTTACGAATTCCGCGATTCTACGGGCAAAATTACGTTAGTATACCAATTTTTAGATTTTGATTTCCAGAGATACAATTTGTAGAAAGGAAAAATGAAATCGGCGAAAATCGAAAAAATGGCAAGGGGTATACCTCAGATTTTTTTCGATTTTTGGCCATTTTCATTTTTTTCCTTCTAGAAATTCTATCTGTTGAGATAAAAATCTGAAAATTGGTACACTTATATAATTTTGCCCGTAGAATCGAATGGTAAGATCACCGGAACCTTAAACCTAACCATTCAAGGGATATATCTAAAAAACCTACTTTTTTAAGTATAACTTCGAAAGCAAATATCTCTAAAACGAAAAAAGATAATTAAATTCTGCTTGAAAATTTGGAATCAGCGTACATAATTCTTTAAAAAATATTACAATTTTTTTTTTAAATTTGAAACATTTCGAGCTAAAAAATCTATATTTATTTATTTATTTATTGAAGAAACTATTGAATTTTTTATTGCACACACTAAAGGTTTAATCATTGACATGAATTCATTATCATAAACTAATTGGTACACTACAACAGAATCAATATGGTATAAATAATTTAAAGCGATATAGGTATTCATGAAAGATATAAATACGAGATATTGTACAACAATGTGTTTGTTCACGTATTACATTTCAGTTTCAGCAATTCAATACCTATTTATTAGTAAACAGGAATTGTGAACACTAACAATACTACAAATCGCTTCCATGAATACCTAGCATTTGAAAAATAAGTAAATAAATACGGTTCTCTAAATAGTTGTTGTGACATATGCTGGGTTAAAAATTTAATTATATTAGAACATATTTAATATTTGGAAGTAGTTTTTCTCGGAGTTTTGTATTTTTCTTGTTCTTGCTTCAGTCTTGTAAAAAATACTAAACAAAAACAAAACAAGGCAAGAAATTGTCTTGCAAGAAAAGAGCAAGAATTACAAGATTTTCTTCAATTCTTGTATTCTTGCGTTTTTTTTTGCTAATTTAAATTTTTTATATAGCTACAAATAAATATTTGTAGGTGATTAAGAAAATAATGAAGTATATATTTTTAAATGTAGCAATATATATACCTATATATATATATATATATATATATATATATATATATAAATATATAATTGTATAATAGAATACTATACTTTATCCATAAATATAACATATTTACAAAAATATATGTTGTCTTTGTGATACACTACTTGGAAGACTAAGGTAAAAATTATGTTAGGAATAAAAAGTAACATTAATGATCTGTTTTTCAAGTGAAGAAAGTAGAGGGTCATTAAAATAATAAAGCCAGTATTTTTGTGAAATTTCTTGCTGGCTTTTTCTCTTTTACACTATAAAAATTCAAATATTCCATCATTGCTGTCATCTTTGCATGCACTGATCGCTTTTCTTACTTGGGAAAATTCAATTTCCGCTCTGCATCATATGCTCGCGGTATAAAATTTTATAAATGAATCAATAGAATATTTTAGATTTTGCAAAGCTATGAAAATTTCACCCGTAAGTCAAGCAAATTTTAAAATAATATCCAGGAGATTGCTGTAACGATATTGTGAGAACATGCAGCGTAATAATGTGGAAATAAAAATAAATGCACCAGGTTATTTTATACATATTTATGAGCAAATATGCACCCGCTTTTTCAACATAAGCTTGTACGTAAACAATTTATTATACAAACTATATTCAAGGGCGTAAAATATATGCAGATTTCATATTCATGAACCAAATGCATTTTCATAAAAATTAAATCATTTTTTCACACCGAAAAGTCCAAATATATGAATTGCTATAATTCTAGCATTATACAAAAAGTAATTTAAAAAAAATTGTGTCGAAATTTCTTGAATCCCTTTGAGATTTTCCTACTATTGTAAATCGTGTTAATAATAATTAATAATTCTTGTGAATATAACCGATAACTTGCAATGTTTAGCATTATTTATACATTATTTCTAATTAAAATATTAATCATCTGACTTCAATAGATAAAATACCTCTAATAAAATTCAGTGCTTTAAACATATCAATTCTCCTTAACACATTTATCCATTTTTTTTATTGCTAAAGGAATGATTATTCCTCTATAATCTTTTACAAAGGGAAATATATAGAAGGGCAAGTAATCTCCAATACCACTTTATTTGGAACATCCAAACTGCAGTGCAAAATTGAGGCATCTTTCACTAATCACTACAAACCTACATATCAAATTTTGACATTTTGAAATGCTCGTGACATTCCAAATATATTTTCTACGAAGTCAGTAATTACTATTTTATTGCAGCAAACATCGAAATAATTATTTTTTTCTTCAAACGTCATAAAAGTGACATCTTCTGTGACGTGATTGACAAGGTTGAAGTTTAATTTCTATGCCAACGTAATATAATTTTTTATTCTAGCCGCCGTATAATATTGTCGCCGCCGTATAATATTGTCGCCGCCGTATAGCCAATAAGATGCAACTTGTACAATAGAAATCTGTAATATCGCCCTAAATGTCACTATAAAAACTAGATAACCTAAGAATAAAGTTACTAAAAATTATGAATAACTGACAGGTAACCTACAAATTAAACGTCAAATAGTAATTTATTTTTTAAAATTTCTAAGTTTGAAGAAAAAATAGCATGTGTTATTCAGAGTAAAAGTGTCTTTGTGTGCCTCGCATGCAATTGTCCGACTCGCTTCGCTCGTCGTGCAAACTTCCATGCTCGCCACACAAAGTATCACTTTTACTCTTAATAACACAATATACTATTGTTATGTTAAATTATAGAATAATAATCCAGTGGATAAAGTGACTTTGAAAGATATTTACACATTTTTTGCCGGATAACAGCTTCTAATAAATTTATTTTCAAGTTAGTTATCCGTTACTTTATTCATATATGGAAAGACCGTGAAATAGGCTAAAATTCGATTATGCTTGTTTAAATTTTTAGCTATTTTAAGTTATTTCACTTATGTTTGAAATTTTGGATTTAGCGTTTCAAGAAACACTTAAAGATCTTTGAATAAATATTAAGAATAAACAATTTTTGTTTCTAAAGCTGAAAATATTTATATTTATTAAAATTAGCAAATTCATAAATGTTTAGTAAATAAAGTAGCATATTATGTTCAAAATTTATAAGGACAATATAGCTATAAAATAGTTGTTATACTTATAAAGTTTGGAGAAGTATAACATTTATATCAGAAGAAGAATAGTGTTTCAAATACAATATGAAAAACTGTAAGTAAGAACTTGGAAATGGTCCAACATTAATGGATTTTACTATAGAAAGTTCTCTTTAATAATAGCGCTATTATATCATCACTTAACTATGATGATAAAATGCTTAAACCTTCCACTTATATTTCTTGAGTACAAAATTTTTTCTCCGTGCATACTTCTAATATCATAAAATATTAATTAAATTGTAAAGTAGGTCCAACACCCCTGCTAAAGCAGATATTAATGAAGCTTCATTATTTATACATGAGCTTTTTTTGTGTATAATTGACAAAACTTCAAAGTTATTTGATAATTTATTTATGGGCTAAATACATAAAAGAAAAATATTGAATCACGTAATTAGGACATCAAATATTTTTTGTTCAATATAAATTTCTTTTGAGAAGCAAATGTTTGTAAAATGTGGGAGTATATTTTGTTTTATCAGCCGTTCCCAAACATTCCAGGAGGTTTTCACAAAATATTTTCTTTCAGTGACCTAGATTTTGATGCAAGTTGTAAAATATCGCAGTATGGTTCCACTATGAGCTGTAAGCAGCAATAAAATTTGAAAATAACTGCCGTATTGAAAGCTCTGTTTCTTGAAGGAATGTCGTCTAACAGAATAAAAAATATATTTATAAAGTAATTAATAAATTTTACATACTATGTATTTTATTAAAATTTTGAATAAAAATCATTAAAAAAAACCATTTTGTAGTCATATGACAACATATCTTTAGAAATAGCAAATTTTTATTGAATTTGAGACCTATTCCTCATATGAATATTGTACCAAAAGAAAAGAAATATATTTCTTAAATGTGACCCACAATACTTAAGTGTATTTATAAAATATAACTTACAAGTATACGATTATTTATATTTTGATATTACAATTTTACAATTGTTATCAGTTTAGAATCTGCAGTAATTAAAGCAATGTTCTTTCTATAGTAATGTCATAGCATAGAGGAAAAAATTGACTTTTGAAAATAGTACCAAAATTGAGTATATTTGTAGGAATGTTATATTATCTTTTAATTATTACTATATTTAAAAATAATCATTTATTTAAATCATTTGTTCTGCATTTTTTTTAACAATCCAAATTTACGAAAATTGGAGAAAAACTTGGGTAATGTTACCATGTGGTAATACTTTCAAGAACTACTTAATTTGTTTAACTTCGTTGATAAAACGGTTTTATATAGATAATAAAAAGATTATAATTAATGACGTAAATTAGTTGTAGAAAAAATATTGTTTGTATTTTGTGCGCAAAATTTTTTCAGTTTTTTTTCTATTGAAATTTTGATTCGGCCAGCTTAGAAACATAAACTTAATCCAAAAATATCTATTTTGAAAATGTGACTAAAACATGTGATCGGTAACTATTAACAAATAAAAATTTATTGTGCTTAAATTACTATTCCTTCTAGGAATGTCGTGAAAATGTTACCCACAATGTATATGAATATAATTTACAGGTATCCTTCTATTTAATTTTTAATATTACAATTTTTATTAGCTAAAGATATGCACTATATTAAAGTAGTGTTCCTCCTAGAAATGTAGCGCTATAGATGGAAAGAAAGTAATACGTAAATAATAAATATGTATTTTAAAATTTGGGATTAAATTTTGTATGTGCAAGTAAATTTAAAAACAAAGCAAATCCCTAGTTGATATTTGCTACGTCAGTTCATTTTGACATACAAATCACAGGTCAGGAGTTGGGACGTTTTCCTTTTTGTTTAAATGCGTGAACAAGCAGTGGGCATGAATAAACCAGTACAAAGGCTACGGCAGCTGTTGGTTATGAAAGAAAGGCCCATCAGCGGGCATCAGGTAGGCGCGTCACGGGACCCGACGCCCGAGCGCCGCGACGCCCCGAGCGCCGCTTGGTATTCACGGCGCAGGCGCGCGCAGCTCATCAGGACGGCGTAACGAAGCGGAGGACGCTGGGCTCAGCGCTTCTCAAACTACGCCCAAACGCTGTTCGGTATGAGGGGGTAATCTGACCTAACTAAAATACAAATATCCACAAAAAGCGAGGTCAGTTTTTTATAAGTTCGAAAGTCGTATATTCACGATTCATAACTCGTATACCAAAAAATAATCTTTTATTGTAAAATTTCGGTAATTACAACATCTTCAGAAGGTAGATTAGTTTGATAATAGTATATTGTACAACAAGCATGGAATTGCACTCATTTCATACAGTTTTCAGCATAAGCCGAATGCAAATTATTTCCTGATTCATTTACATTTTAATAATAAAAATGTCTTCATTTCACTACTTCCGAGCAACTAGCTGCAATAATATAAAAATTAAACAATACGATTTTTGACAGAAGTGTAATTATACCTTAACGTTGTCTATGCATATCGCGGGAAATAAAAATGTGTTTACAATATAATATGTATCCGTAACTATATAACAAACATTAAACAAGCAAATATCCTAATGGTCGTAGAAAAAAATTTGTAAAAACAATTCTTATATCCGTGGATTTACTTAGGCAATTGGACGATATAACATCTGTACATGTCATTTTTTTATGATTTTTGATCTGATCAAATGAAACTTTAAGAAAAATTTATATGGAAATTTTGCTAAGAAAATTAGTGGTTATTGTTAAATGAGACTAATTTATGTAATTGGGATATTTTTTTTTAATAATGCATAAATTTTTAGGATTTCGTTTATAAAATTTGTCCTTGAGAATTGAGGCTTTCTTCAATTCAAAGTCTTCTCTCGTTTCTTTATTAAGAACTCATATGTTCTGGAAATTACGTTACACGGTTTAAAAATATGGACAAATATACGTCCCGTATGACACATATATTATATACATTGATTTTCACTTAAAAAATTGCATCAAGTCAGCGGTGATCCAGAAACTTTCCTAAGGGAGAGGTATGGGGGCGAATTACCGTGTTTTTTTTTTTGGTTATAATAAACAATAACATGTATGAATATCAAATTAAATGTAAGTTTGGCACTAGTGTTTCTAGAACAATATTTCGGCAAATAGATTTTGTTCTTGACAATTCTACTTTAATTCTTTATATCTATGTATATGAGACGCCTTTGTGCTCCAGATTTACTTATTTTTATTTTTGAAATTCCAAAATTCCGTCCCCCCTTCCTCAAATCTATCACTGATTGTAATACAATTGTAGTTCCTGAATAATACTAACTTGTAGTGGAAAATGACATCCCCAATAATTTCATCTATCTACCAACCAAATCATCAAAAGTACCTCCTCTTGTAATACGCAAGGAACTTTACTGGTAATTGAACAGGCGGAAAAGTTGTGTAAGTTTTGCATTTAGTTCGGATGCGCAGTGCATTGTATGATAAATAACACGTGTTGAGCTTGAGAATCCGTGCAGCCACAATCCTTAGTGCAACCAGCAGTCTCATTAATTCGATGCGGTTAAGACAGCAGTTTCGGATTATCGCATTAGTTACAGCGCCCACGTGATAAACACCACCGCTGCATGATAAGGGGCTTTCATACCGCTAATTAATTAATCACTCATTTTTACCCCTGGATAATAGGAGGATGTGTCCTCTCTGCATGAACTCACTGCCTTCATTATTCAATGTCACAAAATTTTTATTTTTACATGAGGTTCCATATCAGTTTTATATTTATGAAATTAATACACCCGAATAAAATCTTTCAAAGAATAATCAAATTAAATAATACCCTACAAGAATTGTACTCACTGTAACAAAACGCCTGATCCAGTTAAACAAATACTCGTTTTGTTATTTATCTTGTTGTTGATTTGTTTCAAAATTCTTTCTGATAAAAAATAGTTCAAAGATTTGTAAAGATTTTGTTTGCTTCGGACGGTCATAAACCATCAACCCTGAACGAAACCGTTTTCTGATTCTCGAAAGACAGAAACATTCTAATTTTTTGTGCATTTCAGGGTGTTGAGAATGTACCCTGTTAGAGGCTTTGGAGTGCAACTTATTTACACGCCTATGTAGTATATGACTAGTGAAATTGCGAGAATCAGAAAACGTGGATGAATTCAGTAACTTGAAGAGGGTGGGTCGTCTGAGGTAAACTTTTGAAATTGGAATGTTAAAGGAGAGTCACAGACAGATAGTCAACGAGTAAAGAGGAGGAGTCAATCATGACTCGTTTTGTAAGTAAGATTAAGTTTTATTTCTCACATGTATCTGTTTATTAGTAGTTTTTAGCTATTAACTTGTAACCATTAATTAGTAATTTTTAACTTGTATTTCTATTTTATTTTAATATATTTTATTGTTAAGTTTCTTTATTATCGCTTTGTTTATCCCAATTTTTTAATTCGTTTCCTAAATTTAGTTTGATTATTCTAATTAAAAATAATCTGGTGGCAGCAATCATAAATTCTACCATTTTCGACATTTTAATTCTAAATTCATAAATGACTTTTTATTAAATTAAAACTCCAAATTCAATAGTTCAAATTTCTCGTGGTTCCATTATTACATCACAAAGGGTTATTAAATATTTAACAAGATTTAGGCCGTATTTATTTGGAACTTTTTAAATAACCTGGTAGGTTAATTCTGTTTACTTAGTAAGTTTACAGTAACCTAAAACCTAAAACTGATCTCGGATATCAGGGGTGGGATTCTATAACTATTGCTATTGTTTGGATTTGTTACGATAACAATTGCAAATATCAGCTATAATGTTTCTTTCTATTTTATAACAATCATCATTATTTGTGGTTAATACGTACCTACACATATAAAAAAATACTCTACAAATCTACGCTCATGTGAGAATATCTTAAATTCATTGCAAATCTGAATTTCCACCATGGTGCCATTTGACGATTGACGTTTCTAATTAATAACAATTGTACTTGTTAGTATAACAAGTACAATTGTTATTTGTAGTTGCTATGACTTATGGAATCCATGGAATCCCACTCAAGATTTTTTATTTATTTTTATTAATTTTTGTATGTTCTATATTAAAAGCTAAGCCTCTGTAAGCTATAATGTTTAGCGTCGTCACTGTAGAAACCTATCAAAAGTTAAAAGCGTAGTTCATACTTGGTTATTAGATAGTAGATTATTGTTCTTGATAGATTATGGAGACGTACTATTTTTAAAATAATTTTATACTAATTCAGCGTGATATGTAAAATAAAAATACTGCTGTATTCGAGTGGTTCGGCTCACTATAAGTTGTAGGTTTCTTGCAGAAGCTGTAGGCTAACATTCTACTGAATTGTAGAAGCGTATACATTTTATCCTCAACACATGTTATATTGCTCGACATTGTATCTTACACACATTCAATCTTGCACACCTTTTATCCTGCACACTTTTAATCCGCGAAAAAATGTTACACACATTTTATCTTTCAAATCATTTTATCATTCACAGATTTTATCTTTTACACATTTTATCTTCTGAAACATTTAACATTGAATATTTTATCTAATTATAAGTATGTTAATTGGATGGGCAATATATGTATGAAGGTATAATTACAATGTTTTAAAAATGAAATATTGTCGAAGATAAAATGTATGGAACATAAAATAAATTGAATATAAAATGTGTGGATGATAAAATGTGTGCAAGATAATTTTTTGCGGATTAAAAGTGTGCACGATAAAAGATGTGCAAAATTGAATATTTGAAATTTACAAAATCGAGCAATATAACATATGTGGAGGATAAAATGAATACGCCTCGAATTGTAAGTAATACTTGTCACATATGTTTCTTGGTTCCATCTAGAAATGATGTTCCATAGATGATTGTAAAAGAGGTTTTGTAATTTTGAAAGAACGATATAACGCAATAAACGCCTTAAACCGAGAATTACATTACAGTTGAAAGATTCCGTGTAAAATTTAATTTAAAATTTCATCACGTAACTTGTGCTATGAGCTTACATGTTCTAGGCCATCTCTTGATAACTATCAAGGGATGGAGTTATGTATTGTCCTCCCTGCGAGATCACAATGAAATATAGGGTTGTTCCCAGCTGACTCCCAATAATTACATTACACATTTCCTCGCAGCGAGAATTAAAATTATTCTACTTTGCAATACGCCAAATATGCCGGCAAATATTGACTAACCTTTGCTCCGTTTAAGCTTATGAATTATTAACCGAACCACTAGGTGGCAGTAATTAAATTTATGCGACCTTCTGTATGAATTTCATTAATTAATGAATATTACTTCGTCGCGATATTAATGCAACCAAACGAGAGTTGCATTTGTTATATTGTTGCTATGATCTGGATCCAGGATAATTATCAATTAAATCCAAACTGAATTTTCCTATTAATTAAATTAATTACTATATTTGCATGGATCATTTTCTACTCTTGTCAAGTAGTAGTTCGTAATTACCTCCTCGAATATTATAATGTACTTACATTCCTTGAAGCTTAAGTAACTATGTTTACTTCCTTGCACGAACAAAGTAAAAAAAAATCGGTTTTTATAACTCAAAAATGATTAGCAATAAAAAAATTTAAATTTATAGTTGTGCACCTCCTTTTTTTATTGCAATTGGCAGTGCCAAACGAGCAGTTTACTCGTAGTGTTTTTTTTAATTTTTCGCTAAAACGATTAACCGTAGAATGTTGAAATTTCTATGACTTCCAGTTATATTTCATTTTTGGTTCCAATTTAGTTGGCTTTCAATTTTTGTAAGAAACATTTGATTTCTTGTTAATAAATTGACATTGACAACTGTCAGAATATATTTCAAGAGAAGTATAAATAAATGAAAACAATGTATTTTTGTGCAATTTTTGGAACGATTAATAGTATATTATGCAACAAATGCAGAAAGTCACCTACTTCCCATGATGTATGAAAATTTCGACACGAGACGAAGTCGAGGTGGGAAATAGGGGATTCTGCACGAGCGGTACACTATACTTTTTTTACGACCATACTGCCATATGTTATAGATCAAAAATACATGCACGAAAGCTATGACATAAAAGACAATATGGCGTAGGTAACCGAAAAAAAAATACCGTACATGCGCAGTGTTGGCAAATACTCACACTTTAATCCACGATTGTGGGAAATGCACAACTTTCAACCTTTTTATAGTCTGAGAAAAGTGCCACTTTTCATAGTGGTCGTAGAAGTAATAGTTTTTTGTGTAATGCAATAGGAATAGTTATTTTAATTTTAATAAAATTTTCAAGACATGATCCATTTCGAATGCAAGTTCGAAGATATGAAACGAATTGATTTTGAAGAAGGTTTTGTCGTAAAATGATCTCAATTTCAAGTGAAATAAGTTTAATGAAGTGCAGCAAAAATGTGTATAATTTAGCGTACATGGAAGTCATATGTACACACTAGATTATTTTAGTGTATAATCTTTAAAATCAACCACAGTTTCTTAAATTGAACGAAAATATTTTTAAATGAGTTAAACATTTAAATGATATTATTTCAACTTTCAAAATTTTGTCGTTATAGAAACTTTTAAATGAATTATTAAAATTAATAAATTAATTTTCTTTTCAAACAATGCGATTTCATAAATCGGATTTTCTTTGAAAATTCTCTGAAGAAAATTTCTTGTGAAAGATAAAAGCTTGTACAAATATTATTTTAAATCCATGCAATTATAATAATTACTCCGCATAGTTTAGAAGCGTTCAATTGATAAATGAAAAGTTAATTTTAAATATAGCAGTAATTATGATGAAAATTCATATTTATATAAATAACCAATTAATTATACAATTCATATTTATTTCCAGTTATTGTCTCATTTATTCCTATAATTAAATTTCCATGAAATTGTGAAAAACATTTTTAATTAATTAGCCAGTATTGATCACTGATTTGAACTCACCAACAACTGTGAGGTAAATGGGGTGGCCTATGGGAGGCGTGGTGCTGATTTGGCATTCGTAGATACCGGAGTCTTTCCGTTGTGGGTACCGAATCCTCAGCGTCCACTCTTCGGTGTGCGGAGAGTGGATGGCTTCGAATCTCTGATCGGAGGTGTAGGTGTAGCGGCCTACTGTGAGCAGATGGATGTCTCTGTGACGAACCCACGACACCTGGAAGACAAGACATTGAAAATATTAAATAGAATCGGTGGTTAAAATTATAATCAGTGACAAATTTAAATATTTACATCCAGATTCATAAAAGGGATTAGGTATTAATTTGGGTTGGTAATATTACAGTATTATTGAATTTTTAATTTAAAAGTATATATCATGTAGGTTATGTTTTGGTTTACTAGAATGTTTTTTAGATACAATGTTCTATTTACGGGTAAAGCTGGTTAACATACTTGTACTTGTTCTTAATATTTTGTGGTTCAAATCGTACAATTATTCACCCAGATTCATAAAAAAGATCCGACACTAACCCAGTTTAGTTATACTTCTTGTTAACATCCTGAAATGTCAAATTAACTCGAGTCCCAATTCATTAAAAGACTTAAGTATATTATTTAGTTCCAAAGATAACTCTACTAATGTTATGGAATTATCAATATTTATAGAAAATTATCAACATTATTAAGTGATACAGAGGAAGTTTTGTGCTGATATTTGACAATCTAGAAGTTCAGTACTTTTATTACATGCATTAGCAAAGCATTCATTGATGTATGGTTGTAATATTTTTTTTTAAAATTCGTATTACATGGAGTAAAAACGTTAAGGTTAATGTTTTTTTATTTTATAATATAGTAATTAAATAATAAAATAAAGATAACACTCGGTAACGTTTCAAATAATTTAATTAATATATGTGCTTATTTATTAGAGTAAAAAATAATTTGATTTACCATGTCCAATGGAAGATCGAGATGAATGTTAAAAAATATTAAAAAAAAGATTATAACCGTACTTCAATAAATGCTTTGCGCTTGTAATCAACGTATTTTACATCTAGGTTATCTTACATCAGCACAAATCTTCTTCTGTATTATTTAGAAATGCTGGTAAACATCTACAAATATTACTAATTAGAAGAACCAAACAATCGTTTAAAATAAATGTGGTTGTATAAATGATGAATAGGATAAATTTGAAAATGGAGACAAGCAAAAAAAGCTTACTATGAAACATACTCAATGGTACAAATAAAAAGGCGACGCGAAAATACAAAGAACACATACTACCAATTGCATCAGAAAGATTGAAACATACGACAACAAGAACAACAAAGAAAGGTGAACCATTAGAATTATAACAAAAAAGTAATACAAAAAAGAAAAATATTAATATTATTACTAGATTAAGATGAGGTAATGAACAAAGAAACAACAAGTAGGGGCTACCAATTGACAAGAGAAGATGCAGGTTTTGTGGATATCTTACAAAAATATTAGAAAAAAAAATGTGTATTAAACAAATATTGATTCTATAAGACAATTGGCAAGAATTACATTATAGTTTATGACAAATTAATGTCAGATTCATACAAATTACAGTTTTATTTTTGGTAAAAACTACAATGCATTATTAATCGCGGAATCCTATGCAAAAACGGTCGCTGTTCCGGCGTGGCACAGGACAATGCGTCCTGCCACGGTCCGAGCAACAGTCCTGCAAAGGATAATTCCTGCTCGCACACCGTGAAATACAGGACATAAATTCTTTCCTTGTAAAAATGTCTTGCAAATGTATTCCAAATATGATACTGTCTGCTTTAACTGTTATAAATGTTTCGACTATGTACAGCGAAATTACTAATTTCACCGTTCAGGTGCTCGAAATTATATCCTTAAAACGTCCTTTTTCAGGATTAGCTTTCAGGTTATTAAGTCTCAGAAATAATACAACTATAATTCATCACAAACAAATTTCTTTTAAAAAGAGGACAGCATCAGTACTAATAAACCTGGATATCGGAACTCAAGCCCTCAAGGAAAAATTTCCTTTTTTTTACAACAGTAAATTATTATTACTTCAAAGAATTATTGTACCTCCTTCCATTTTTTAGTAATTGACTACTACTTTAAAATGGGTGTGAGTTACACCCTTAAAAATATTACCAGTGAAATCCTCGCATCAAAGTACCTACGTATACAAATTTTCATTTTAAAATTCCCTTAGAACAGCCAAAATTACAGATTGAATATCAGCCAGTAGGAATCAATGTGACCGGTAATAATGGGCGTCTCAGCATATACCGAGGATCCTGAGACGCTAGTAATCTGTTCCGCTCTGTGGGGCGTCGGGGCGGTAGTGGACCTTTGGGCCTCCGCCCCGCCTGGTGATCTGGTTAGATCGCATTCCAGGGCATTAGATGCCCTGAAGGTGATCTAGTTTAGCCGGCTGGGAATTGGAGCTTCACCGTGTGCTCTAATTCCAGGTCTACGAAACTAGAGCACATTCTGGAGCAGATGTAGCTGCTCTGAATTGTGTTCTGGTTTCAGTGGATCAAGAATTAGAGCAGTCAGAAGTGATTGCTCTAATTCTAGATCTGCTAAAACCAGAGCACTTGAAGCAGTTTTAGCTGCTTAAGATTAAGCTCTGGTTTCAGTGGGTCGGGAATAAGAGCACTCAGAAGTATGAATTAAATTTTTGGTTTTATTTTTTTTCTGGTAAAATTCATAATACTGCATTTATTTATGCTAATAATAATAATGTTAATAATGACATCATCTGAGTATAGGAACATCACATGTTAATTTATCTGAGATATCATTAATGCAGAGGAGAAATAACAGAGGACCTAAGTTAGATCCCTGAGGAACACCTGATGTTTCTGTATATATTTAAGAGTTAAACCCATTATAAGTTACATATTGGAAACAATTATGTAAATAAGAATATATAAATAAAAGAAAACGGTGATGAAACCCAAACATTTGAAGCTTTTTAATTAATACACCATGAAAAATATTATGAGAAAAGACTCATAAATTAGTTATGGAGAATTCACTACAAGTACCATTTTAATGTGGAAAATATATGGTATAGAATTAGAATTGAAGAGATATTTATACCAAGTCAGATGACAGACCACAATAAAAATGCTAATTAAGTTCATATTCGTAAAAATGAGCAATGATTCAAATAAACAACATCAAAGATATACTACAAAGCATTACCATAACGATAACTTTCACATTAATGTGAATGTTTCAAATATTTTTATAAAGGTGATATTTCAATTTATCAAAGGATATTGAAATGATAAATTCCGAAAAAAATAATGAAAGTGAAAAATATAATAAGCAGCAATAAATGAAGCACTTAGAAAATGGGAAATCAGGTGAGTTTAAAATGATTACAAGGTGGTTGGGCTGACGAACAATCAATGTACAACAAATACTGCATTATTTACGAGCGAGCAACTCGGACGTTTTTATAAATAGACTTTTGACGCGTATTGGAAAACAATTTAGCTTAGTGTTTAGTTGAATCGGACCGTGTTGTTTATTTTACTTGCCTGTTGTATGACTTGTAAATATTTTATTGGCGATAGCGAATATGGGTCAGACAGGCGGATGAAATGCGAACTCGGGATCATGAATTGCAAACTACTTTCGCACTGCATCTCAAGGCCCGGTCATTTTATTCGCATTATATTTATTTCATATTTACAATCTTTATTTGATTTTCATATTTGTTCATTTTCAAATACAGAAATTTTAAGGACAATTATGGTACGTATACTTTGAAATTGAACCAGAGAAAATTTTTCAGGAAAGGGTACATTAATGGAACACGGTTTCCGAGAGTTGTCATTTTTATATTAAATTTTAATCGTTGAAGTGTTACTATTTACTAACAGCTTCTCCGGTTAGTAAAGTAAGTAATACTCAAAATGACTTACTACCTTGGAAAGCCAAACGGTAAACATTAAAATTTTTCATTCTAGTTCTAGTAGCTATTAATATACCTTGTAATGTTATGAGTATCATAACCGCCGTAGATGAAGGTTTCAAATATGAGCTCGTAAAGCGATTGTATTAAGACATCTAACGTTTGATATGAGTCATAACAACAGTAGTTTATTCAATAGTTTATCGGTTTTAAAAAATGAAGATGTTTTTACTAAATATTTTATAAAATTCTCTTATGTGTAAAGTTTTCGTGGTCTACTATCGGAAAAATAATTATAGTCAATCGGAAATAAACAGCAATAACTTTTACAGTAGGTGTTCAATTTTTAGAACTCATACACCTTATTAAAGCCTGAACATTTCTCTTTAATATGTGTAAAAACAAAGATATTTTACAAAGTGTAATTTTTAGTAACATAAATAAATATTCAATATGATCAGCATTTTATACGTGTATTTTATTTAGATACGGGCTTTCCGTTGATACGAATCAGGTCAAAATTTTCTTAGGATCCTGATGCAAATGCAAAGGAATAAGACCCTAAAGTCCTAAGACATATGAAAGGTTCATTTATTTATTTATCAACAAAAGTTTTTTCAGGATTACTTATGTGAAAATAATAGAATTTTGCCTTTTTAGTACCTGAAAAGGTATTTTGATAAAGGTAATATTTGTTGCGGTGTTTTGATTGTAATGAAGAAGGGGTAATATTGGTAACGAAATTGTGAAGTTTTGTAGGGCAGCGAATTTGATTAGAGGAAATGAAATTAGCGGCTCATATCCCACATTTCTATTGTTGAATCCGCGTCGTGCTCACAAAGAAACCGAGAAGCGTATTATAATTTATTTATAACACGTCGACTGTTTACGATTTTTGCGGTTTTCACTGAGTAAACTTTAATAAAAGCTCAACAAAAAGACGTCGGATAAAAACCAAGAGAAGGGAATTTAAACTTGAAAAAATTTTAAAAGAAATAACGTGTTTTCCCAAGTAAAATCTCACTACAGGATTATAAACTTTCCAAAAATTTAATGAGCTTTTAAAGAAGTAAATACTCCAGCAGATATACGCAAAAGGTAAACATAAATAAATCAATCAATGACAAAAAAAGTTACCTCCAATTTAATCTGCGACTGAGAAAACAATTTTTTACAAAACACCAACAAAAACATAAATTTATTATTACATTTTCAAGAAACAATATTTTTTACTTAATACCAGATTCTCAAAAGAAAATACTCCACAATCTTGTTTAATTAATTATCCACTAAATTAAATTCCTAGTTGAAAAACAGCTTCAAGTACTTTTTTTCATGAGAAATATTGAAACCTAAATTTATAATCAAAATAAGTTCGGTTCCGGTTTTATTGACGCCAAAAATAGTTTTTTTTTTGGTCATACTAATTTAATGAATGAGATTTTAAGTATAAAATGAATTAAAAATTTTCAAATTGCAATAACAAATTCATTCTAAAATTATATATTGAATGCACTGAAAAACATATATAGAATATATTACTACAGTGGCGGGAGGTAATGTGTTGGACACATCAGATATTTTCTCGCATGAAAAATGAACCCTATTAGATGTAATAAGTACAAATAAAAATAAGGAATTTATATCTATATAGATAAAAAAAGTTTTTGGTGTTACAGCTACTGTATTAACTTAGTAATTTCTACAATACAGAAATTTGAATTTTAGTCATTATGAATGAAGAAAAGTTTATGATAATTTGAGAAGTACCTCAAACAGAATATGTATTTGGACTAATAGTCCTTTGTGAGTGGAAGAATTTCCATTGCGGTTCCTGATATTAATTTACATGGCTAATACTAATCCTGGGAAAACCCTGCAAGCTACAGGATTTCTTCAGGAAAGCTGATTCTTTTAATGAAAAGAAAATGGATTTTCCTGCTGTCATTTGCAGTTATTTACACAACATCTGCAATGTAGAGGACACGAAATAAATCACAAAACAAAGAAAAGGAAATGTTTATTTAAACGTATTGTTAGTAAGAGCCATTATTTATTTTTCACCAGGAAAATAACGAAGTGTTATTATGTTTAATTTTGAATTGAAATATGCTGGCTAATCACGTTTGTAAATTTGGTTAGCGCAATGCAAATGTTTAAATTACTGCAAAATTAGATATTGTTTCAATATTGTTCGCGTTTTCATATTTTAAAATTTAACATAGAAATTAAGTTAATTTTAGAGCTGCGTTTATAATTTTGTTATAATTACATGAATTTTATCTTCATTCAACTGGAACTTTTATCATTGCGAGTAATTTACATTTTAATCGCAAAAAGAATTACAACATATATCATCCATTGTATTTTAATGCTATTAAATATCTGCAATTTAATAATAGCTCTATTATTATTTCAAATATTCATATTTTAATCTACTCTCTATAAAATTATTAATTCATATCTTTGTTATTACCAAATAAAATATATGTATAGTTTATAAAATAAAATATTACAAATATTATTTATTTATTATAATGAATTTTTCCGAGAGAACAGTTTTCAAACAGTGGAAATTAGTTTATGGTTAATCTAATAATGTAAAAATTATTATAGAATATTTAATATTTATAAATAAATAATTAAATATAAAAGCATGTGTTTGAACATCACTATCTATTGTGTTCCTGTTTTTATTAATTTATCACTCGTAATACCTACATGAGTATTGTTTTACCTTTGTATACATATAAGAAGAGAGCTGGTAAATTATTAATAAATGTATCTGTAGGGTAATATTATTTCATAAGATCTTGCACCATTTTTGGTACAATTTAAATTGGCTAGCATCAAACAGCAAATTGGTTGAAGTATTGTATACGATCGTAGATGTGTTTAAAAAGAAACACTTTCTATTTTTCATAGAATCTGTCACTCAATTTAGCTGTGAGCATGCACATATACGAATCTCACGCGTGTCTAACGTTTATTCGTTTTTATTGTATGTAGTGTTATTATAGAAAACTTAGTGTTACTTGTAAAATTGTAAGTATTGCAAAATTTAAATGTTAATGAATGAATGGAAAATTTTGCTTGTCACATTGACATATAAGTGCGCAGAATCAGAGCCGTTATATTATACAAGAAATTTCATTATATCATACAAAACTTCGTCAAAACAATTTTTGGTACAAGATATTGTACCATTTATTGTTCCATATATAGTCTAATCTAAAATGGCCTTTAGTAACATAGCCTAGATTACCACAAAAAGGTGCGTAATTATATTTATTTCCAAAGATGTCATGTATTGAATGAATCTGAATCATATTTAATATCTCAGGGATTAATATTGCTACATCAGTTTTTGAAAATTAGGATGAAAAGTAAGCTTTTACTCCCGGAAATGTAAAAAAAGTTTATCGTCTGACTGAAGCACTCAATCTGTATTATTACAACTTAAATTATAAGACAATTTGCGTTTTGTACGACTTTGTTAAACAACAAAAAAAACACAAAATAAAGAATAACCTGTATGAAAATGTTAAAAGCAAATAATTTTTCTACATATATATTTTTCATTTATAAAATACTTTGGGGCATAACTGAGAAGGATGAATTTTCAGGAACGGTGTGAGGAATCCTTGACCACACGTGAGACCCCGTTCCAGTCACCTCAATGCGCAGAAGTTGGAATCACGTTGCGAACACATTTTAACTGGAGAAATAAATTTTTGATATTTTGGCTACGGTTGGGATCCGGCTGGAATTATTTATAGAGATTTTATTTTGTCGTTACTGTTCACATGCGGTGCGTTTGCAGCACATCGGATTTAAGTGAAGGATGAACCGCCGCCGAACGATGATTTGTAGCGAGAAAATGGTTTTCCAATAATTGACGCACACAGAATTTTGAATATCTTAATATCGCATGCAATTTCGTATGTGCTTAATATTCTGTGAATCATGGCATACTTCTCTGCTAAATGCCCTGATAACTACCTGGTCATAAGCTCAATTTATAAACACTGACTACGCTGAAAACTAAAACCAGAACGTACGATTCTGCAAAACTACGAATATCTACACTAAAATTTCTCCAAAACAAATAATTTAACAAACATTTACGGTATTCTAAAAATTTTATGAAATAGGAAATATTTACTTAAAATTCCTTTTTGATATTAGTATCATAAAGTAAAATGACAAGTAAGTCTAAAAAATGGACAAGTATGTAGTACAATATCACAGGTATTTAGTAAGGTCACTATTATATAACAATTATTAATTTTATAAAGTCATTTTTAAATAGATGAAAATATGTTATTTGTAAAGAAGTGTTTTCTCCACATATATGTTCTTTCAAAACCTAACTTTCAAAATTTCTCGAAGGAACTTTTTTTCTCAAAAACTTTTGACTTTCTAGACTTTAGTAAATATCGATGCGCTGTTTTCAAAACTTGCAATACTGTTACGTCTTTTCGTTTTTATTCTGTCGCTTTATTATTTAACTTTTATATATTTACAAAACCTCATATCAAAGTTGTGTAAAGTTAAAACAAACCAAACAACTGTATTAAACTAAAAATTCTGTTGACAAACGTGAAATATCCCAAAAATACTTATTTTTGCGTCCAAAATTTTGATTTTTGGGAAATAATATAAATTGATAGATCTCGACGCGCTGATTTCAAATTTTCAAACCGAATTTAATTATCTCTTTTCATTCCTGAGATATTTGCTGTCAAAGTTGCACCTCAAAAAAGTGTGTTTTTCCGAAATATCTTTAAAATGGGTAGAGATATAATCTAAACGATTAAACCAGTCGATTCTACGGGCAAAAATACATAAAGAAATGTTTTCTCCATATATACGTTCTTTGGAGCGATTTGGTGAAAAATGAGAAAATCGAAAAAACCTAAATTTGAAAATATCTCCGAGGAAGTTTTTGTCTCCAAAACTTTTCATTTTCTGAACTTAAGTAGATATCGATGCGCTGATTCCAAATTTTCAAACAGAATTGAATTATCTCTTCCCGTTCTTGAGATATTCGTGTTCAAATTTGAGTTTTGGCAATACCTAAAAAATTAGGTTTTTTAGGTATAATCCTTAAATGGTTAGGTTTACAACTTCGGCGACCTCACCAATCGATTCTACAGGCAAAATTACATAAGTGTACCAATTTTTAGATTTTTATTCTAAAGGAGACAATTTGTAGAAAGGAAAAACAAAAATGGCTAAAATCGAAAAAAATGCCTGATGAACCCCTTGCGATTTTTTTCAATTTTTGGCCATTTTCAGTTTTTTCCTTGTAGAAATTCTATCTGTTGAGATAAAAATCTGAAAATTGGTACACTAATGTAATTTTGCCCGTAGAATCGAATGGTTAAGTCGCCTATGTCGTAAACCTAACCATTTAAGGAGTATACCTAAAAAACCTAATTTTTTAGGTATAACTTTGAACTCAAGTATCTCGAGAACGGGAAGAGATAATTGAATTCTGTTTAAAAATTTGAAATCAGCCCATTAATATCTACTTAAGTCCAGAAAATAAAAAAAAATTGGAGACAAAAAGTTTCAAAGAGAAAAATTGAAATTTAGGTTTTTTTCGTTTTTTTTATTTTTCACCTAATCGTTCCAAAGGACGTGTATGTGTGCAAAACCTTTCTTTATATAACTTTTTCCGTAGAATCGAATGTTAAAGTAAATGAGATTGTATCTCTACTCATTTTTGAAATATAGTCGAAAAACACACTTTTTTGAGGTACAACTTTGAGAGTAAATATCTCCAAAACGAGAAGAGATAACTAAATTCTGTTTATAAATATGATATCAGGGTAGCTAATCCTTTAAATAATATTATACACAAAATTTTGTAAAATTTGAAAATTTTTGAGGAAAAAATTCGATATTTTCAAACATTTTCGGATATACTCAAAAATACAGCATCATCGACTTTGGGAATTATTTTCCCTGTTGTAATATTCATTGACGTGAATATCAGGTTCATTATAAGTTAGTGCATTTGTATTTCCACAACATTATTTCGGTAAATAGTTTTTGTTCTGAACAATTCTACTCCAAATCAAACAATTCTGTATGTTTGTGTATATGAGACGCCTTTATTTTCTTGATTTATTTATTATTATTTTCGAAATTGAAAAACCTTGCCAATCTAAGGGGAGGGGGGCATTGCCCCGTCGCTCTCTCTCAAAGCAAGAATAATTTCAAAATGTCTTCGAGGTTCTTACTACATATTTTCTTTCTTTCTTTTAAATCCTCATTAACAATAAGAAGCATTGGTTTAATAGTATGAATTATTTTAAGTATTTTTGTTTTTCTTTGTTTTGAACAGGGTACGTAACCGAAAAAAATACAGGTTAACACTTAATCTTTATAGAGAACGTTACGAATATTCCCAAAAATTCCTGTAATATCTTCAGAAAAACGAAGGTTTGTAAACTGACAATACTGACAAAGAAAGTATCTACTTTTGTGACTCTCCAATAAAAATAGATAACAGATATAAAAAAATAATTTTTTTTTCGCCGTAGATGATATTAAAATAAAAGTTAATATTCGCTAAAACCGGTTTATTCATTTTTTGGTTAACGGTTACCGGTATTTTTAGCATTAAAAATATCGGTTAAAATTTTCGTTCAAAATATCTGTTACCGGTTTTTATTAACAGGTTGCACGACCTAGTTTTGAAGAAAAAAAAAAATGCTGTGAAATCTAATGTATTCAAATATTACAAATTCATAGATCAATGATTCCCCGTTATAGATGACTGGAATCTTCTGAATAAGAATTATCAGTTTTGAAGAAAGAAAAGAATGAAACGCTGTGAAATCTAATGTATTCGAATATTAAAAACTCGTAGATCAATGATTCCGCGTTATAGATGAATGGAATCTGTGGTTTTATGAGAAGATAAAATATAAAAACCGGTTTTTTTTTGGTTAACGGTATTTTCGGCCTTAAAAATTTCCGTTAAAATTATGGTTAAAGATCGAAATTTTCGTTCAAAATATCGGTTACCGGTTTTTATTAACCGTTGTTTTTAACCAGTTACATGCTCCAGTTTTGAAGAAAGAAAAGAAAGAAACGCTGTGAAATCTAATGTATGCCAATATTAAAAACTCATAGATCAATCCGCGTATAGATTACTACCATCCTCCTTTTATACGAAGAATTTAATTATCGCTAGATGAGATTTCCCTACAAGCTCACTCCTCGTGTTTCGCCACTGTAGCGATCGGGGGCGGAATCGAAATAAAAAGCGGCTGAAGTGGCGAAGACGTCCGCACGGCCGTAATTTCCTGCGGGAGAGAAGCCGGATGCGGCGCTGCCAGCCTCCAGGAACACCATTGTTTCTCCACGCACAATATCGTGTACATGGGCAACAATGGAGCTAAGCTGCCCGCAAACATTCTTCACTAAACGCAGAAATTGGTGCAAATATCAGCGATAAAATACCGCATAGTGGTATCTGGGTTCCTAGCTCAGTTTATGTATGATATGATCGATTATAATCATAGGTTTACCGAAAAACAATTTTAAATTTAAAATTTATTTTAGGGTTAAATATATGGTATAACAATTTAAAAAGCTGTTTTCGCATGTACATACGGATATCTCTTCATGTATAATTCTTTCTCTTATATGTATTGTATGAGAATATAGATTATCAGGCCATGTAACCGAAAAAATACTGGTTAATGGTTAACCTATATTGAGAACGTTATAAAAATAATGGTTTTCAAAAACCGGTTTTTAAAGATCTGCGCTGATTTCAAATTTTCAAACCGAATTAAGAGATCTCTTACCGTTCTCGAGATATTCGTATTCAAAGTTGAGTTTTGGCAATATTTAAAAAAACGGATGTATACACCTTGGATTTTTTTGATTTTGGCCAATGTCAGTTTTTCCTTGTAGAAATTCTATCTGCTGAAATAAAAATCTGAAAATTGGTACATTTTTGTTGTTATGCTCGTAGAATCGATTGGTGGGGTTGCCGAAACCTTAAACCTAACGATTAACCCATATTCAGAACGTTATAAAAAACCGGTTTTAAAAATTTGACACCGATTAATATATCGGTTAATAAAAAAATAATAAAATCTTAATTAAAAAAAAATAAAATATAATAATATAGACTAAAGTGATTATGTAGTCATATTCAAATACAAATATAATAGATATAAACAAATATTTAAATTTTTTCGCGCTAAATGGTATTATTAAAATATATGTTAATGTTCGCTAAAACGGGTTTATTTATTTTTTGTTGTATATTTTATTGATCCTAAAATATATGTTGTAGGTAAATGTGTGGCAAAGAATCAGAAGAAACGTGAAAATATTTTAAACAATTTTTATTATTTTTGATATTTCATCGGCTTAAAATATATGAAAAAGATAAGATACGCGTTTAGTAATACCCTCTGGAGGTAGAAGGAAAATATGAAAGGTAGAGATATTGTAATAGAATTTTGTTAAAATTTACGAAATAACATTAGCCGTAGTAAGTTAGGTTGAGAAACAGCGTCGTTACGTCTGTATTTAGTGCGGGAGAAAATGCAAATTCCAGCTTGTGGCAAGTACGGAGCACTTATCATAATATTATCATACATAAGGAGCGCAGACGTATTTTTCTGGAGGTGACACGGAGCCACGGCGCAAACAACAATTACCCTGTCGCCATGATGGATCGCTAGTATCGACGTGGCTCTCATTCCTGCAACCACAACGGTGCAATCCAATACACAATCACACATGGTAAACTATTTATTTCTTTTTATTTATTTTGAAATTATTGTTCTTGTTTATTCCAAAGATCACTATTAGATGATCTTGGAATCTATTGTTCGTCTTTATTTCAAAGATCACTAGTAGATGTTCTTGGAATCTATTGTTCTTGTTTATTCCAAAGATCATTATTAGATGATCTTGGAATCTATTGTTCTTGATTATTCCAAAGGTCACTGTTAGGTGTTCTTGGAATCTATTGTTCTTGTTTATTCCAAAGATCATTATTAGATGATTTTGGAATCTATTGTTTTTTTTATTCCAAAGATCACTATTACATGATCGTGGAATCTATTTGTTTGTGTTTATATATTGACATGTGGTTGATATATTAATGATTAACGTATTGTATAATAATGTGTAATTTAATTATTCTTTATAGGTTGGTTTATTGTGTTATTGTAAATATGTTACTTATTTATTTGTAATTCTTTATAGAATAATAAAATCAGTTATAAAACTAACATACAAATTACATTACACTAAACAAGTAAGTAGTTTATGATGGATAAGAAGCATAAAATATCAAAAGCATGACAAAACATAAATATGAACATATTATCAAACAACAGGAAAATGAATATGAGTTAATTGGTCTTTCTGAAGACAAAGAATTTTGGTATACATTGCCGACGGAATAAAGAAATTTAAAAAACCATGACATATTATGTGCTAAACCAGCAATAAAAAATACAGTCTCAGTGATAAGACAGATTAAAGGATACAGGAAAATAGGAGGAAACATAGATGAAAATTGAAAAAAAAGGATATTTCGATGAAGATGATAATCTCTGCTTTAAAAATTAAATATGCATAACGAAGTTGAATTGCATAATATCGAAAATAAATTTATTTTGAAAACAGAATACATATGAATGTTTAAAGCAGTATGAAAACGAATGTATTCGAAATAAGGTAAACACAAAAATGATTGAAATTCTTCGTTTTTTTTTGTAATCAAAAGATTGGTATGAAACGAATTGGCATGAATGGAGAAAATCATTCCTTACTATTTTTCTTGATAAAGGCTTGGCAACGATTAGGAAAGCATGTAATTTTAAATTTTTAGGTGGTTCGTTAGTAGATTATGCATTAACAAAAGAAAGACTGTTTGGAAGCTGAGAGAAATAGTATAGTTATCATAACGTGTAATTTAATTATTCTTTATAGGTAGGTTTATTGTGTTATTGTAAATATGTTATTTATTTATTTGTAATTCTTTATAAACCGAAAAAAAGTTTTTCAAGCATAGCAATGGTCAATTACTTATGTGTACCTACTAATTTTCAAGTTTTAATTTAAATTTTAAACAGAGCCAATGAAATATGAGAAATATATTTATTATTTTTGTAGGTTATCACTAGATAGTTTTTTGTTTGTAAAAACAAGAGCAAAAGATCTGAAGTAATAATGACTAGCAATTAAGGTTAAACAACAAACTAAATTTATCATAAATTGAAAATGAACTTTCCCCAACTAGAAACAAAACTTTATTAATCATTGTTCGACTTTTCGTTACCCTAATTAATACAAACTTCGCAACAATGAACAGCGAAAAATCGCATGAAATATTAACACCAGCCATAGTTTTTATTCGTAAAATCGTTTTTCTATTTGATTTTTTCTGCTGGTGAAAGATACAGTTAGCTATCTGTCACAAACATGTTGTGATATTTTTCAAATACTTTTTCATTCATTTTTCTTATTTACGAGTGAAAAAACTTGTCAGACACGTAAGTCATTCATAGTAACATTAAAAATAATAACATACTACGATGACGTTAAGAAGAAATGCCTAACCATATTTTTTAAGTGCAATATTTATTTTTACAAAGTGAAAACAATTCTTTTAAGAGCACCAATATCTTTCCAACTTTTGTATGTCACTTTTTTCTTGTTTACTCTAAACATTGGAAGATTAAATTTAATATTTTTTGTTTTATTAACGTCAAGTCAATATTTTTTTTGTTCTACAAATAACAACGAAAAAGATTTTCTCCATTTCAAATAAAGATGAAAATAATATTTTAAGTTGTTGCATACAAAATTATTTTATGAATAAAACATTTGTCAAACAATTGCAGAGCTCTAATTAGAAGACTGAATAATTCAGCTGAAACTGAAATTTTATACTCGTTGCATTTGTTCATAAGTTCATAAGCTTTTTATCCTGAAATCCAATTATAAAATTTTGTTAAAATTATATATGAATATTTATTTTTTACATGATCGCATATTTTTTAATTTTTAATACGACACAAAACGAAGTACTGTAATGTGAATTTATTTTGTTTGTCTCAAAATTGATTAACTCTAGAATTTGAAAATTTGTATATGAGATATTAATCTAGTTGTGCACCTTTTATTGTAATCGGCAGAGCCAAAAGGGCACTTTGTTCCCAAGGTTTTTTTAATTTTTCGTGTATCTCAAAAATAATTAGCCATAGAATGTTGAAATTTTGTATTTGGCACTGCTATAACATTTATTTGAGCATCTCTGTTTTTATTGCAATCGGCAGTATTAAAATTAATTTTTCGCATAACTCCAAAACAATTAGTCATTTACGACCAGATTTATAAAAAAGGTTTAGTTATATCCTTTGTTAACATCCTGAAATGTCAAACTAACTCCAGTCCCAATTTATAAAAATAACTAAGTATATTATTGAGTTGTAAAGATAACTCCATTAGTTTGGTGAAATTAGAAATATGATTATCAGCATTTCTAAATGATACAGAGGAAGATGAATATTGTAAATCATTCGTGTGAATAATTACTATGAAGCCATGAAATGAAATAAATGTGCTGTATTATATATATTTCAGCAACTTTTAACAGATAATTAATGTACGTCACTGTTTCACAGCACATTTAACACAAGGCAATTTTCTTTAGTGTTAAGTAATGAAAATTCGGAATTGTGATTGGTTCTACTAGAATTCAGTAATGAAAGTTCAGAGGTATGATTAATTGACAAATGTTGAATAATAATATAACTCAATATTTTCCAGTAATAATTAATATTATTTACATTCCAATTCTGTAAAGAAGTTGCTAGGTCTTAGTAACGTTACTAAAAATTTTAACTAATAGAAATATTTGTAAAAGCTGTCATTTTCATATTTTATTTAGTGTCTACTATTTTTATCGGCTAATGATGTAAGTAACGTTGCTATGAGCTAGTAACTTCCTTACAGAATTGGGGTAATTATTAAATAGAAGTTTTCTTTGTTTTTTCTTTTCAATGTGTCACATTTTATCTTATTGTAGCTACTTATATTTTGGTATCATTCTCCTAGTTTCTGTCGGTCGTGAAATAGTTATTTACGTGGCCAGTGGTGTAAGTTAATCTTTACAGGACGAGCTGGAAATTTGTGAGGCGAGCGTCGAAGGATGAGCTTTCATAATCCAGTGAGCCCAGTACAGATTAATTGCACACGTGCCGAGTACGAAATTTTATTTCTACCTTCATAGCGTCTTTTTTTTATTAAGTTACTTTATTGTTTCAAAAAAAGATTGACTCTATTTTGGAATCAAAAGTAGTTGACGATGGTAGAACAATTTATAGCTAGATGTTGTTAAATGAGTTTCGACAGTGAATCAAAATGTACTATAAATGTATATAATTACTCACATAAACCTAATTAAATTAAATTTGTAATATTTATAATAAAATGCATAAAAACTTTTATTATTTTCTATTATTTTTACAGGTTAGTTACTGTAATTGTTTATTTACTTAGCTACCAAGAATCCTGTAAAGTGACAATTATATAGAAGGTAGAAATAATAGTATATTATTTAACAAGCATAATATGTAGGCTATATTACACGAGGATGTAATTAAAAATACGAGCGGTAGCGAGTATTTTTAATCGTCCGCGTTTATTGTAGCCATATTATGCGAGTCAAATACTATACTTTATCTACAACTATCAGGCATATAAAAAATCTGATATTATTTGTTAAATATTCAGTTAGGTGTGAGTAGTTCATATATAGCTTAACAAATGGCGCCACAGTAGCACTTAAATGTCAAAATAACTATTCAAATTGTATTTATTATACTTTTATAATCATTTATATTGATATTTATAATAAAAAATATATTATTAATAAATTAACAGTTTATTAAAATGTTATGTGTTAAATTATATGCTCTGTTTATTACAGAAAAGTGTAGCGTGTAATATAACATTTCATATTACACTTGTGTAATATGAGTAGTATATTATATGTAGTATCACACGTATAATGTACCCATATTTCAATAGTTGTAGATAAAGAAAGTTATAGGTTCCAAATTGTGTTTTGGGATAAAGTTGCGCAAACAATTTGAGGCCACTCAATCCATATAGATTTGTCAAATGACTGTAGATATGCAGATAATTGAATGTGCACATGAGGTAATAGATGATTGCGATTGTAGTAAGTGATGTTCGCAATTAAACTTCCCAATGCCACAATTACTGAGCGATTATACGTCTAAGCCATTTCGGTAATCTACAAAGCTCCTAAAACGTCTATTATTCCAATCGGAGGGTTATGGCTATGGCTCGGCTTACAAGCCGCAGAGGTAACAAATTCCACCTTCCTTGTTTTATAACGTCGTTGCCAACTGTTAAGGGCGACTTACTCTAAACTGTTTACTATGTCACTTACTGTTATGTTACATTGCCATTTCCCTAAGGTTTATTATCTATTCCTTATTCACTCCGAAATAGGCTTGCGATAAAAATTAATTCATAATCAGAAAATTAGTAATTGGTACTTCATAGAACATGAATTCACATCAATATAATGTAAAATATTTGGTTATTTCGATAATTATTATTTATTGTTTCGTCCATTCTAACATTGTTTTACTTACTGTGCGCGATTTTATTACATTTTTTGCATAGTCGATCTACTAACGAAACTAATATTTATTTTACTCCTATTATAATATGCACATTTTTTGCTGTACTTCATTTAAACTTATATTATTTTAAAATGAGATTACTTTCGCTAAGATTCGTAGAAAAAATTAGCCACTAAAAAGTGTTACCAGTCTATTACAGTAATAGTACTAGATCTATTACTTTTTGAAGACTTTTAAAGAGAAGATATAATTTTGGAAAACAGATGCAACTTGAATATGTTTACAAGAACACCTAAAACAAACGAAAACATAATTTAGTTGCTTTATGAGCACTTTTTAACACTGATAACAAAAATTTGCTAGTATTTTCCACATATATCTATTGATATCTATTGAACATTCAGATTTTCATTAGAATTCTTGTGGAAATTTATTCAGAACGAATATCCCAACATAAGAGTCTTAGTTCAATATTTTACCTCTGCCTGTGTGAATGTGAGCCAAAAGATTTTGAAAGTTAAAATTAAAAAGAGGGAACGACTGAAGACAAGTACGTTTATCCAAAATACAACCAAATATAAAATAATTACGTAAATTACATCTATCTCATGTATCACACTAATTTTTTGTGTACATTTTATTCTCATTGAAAAAATGCATTTCTAATTAGAAAATATGTTTTCCTAAAATAAATAAAATGTCTTGAAAATATAATGTACATGATGGGGATGCCAGAAATTTTACACAGTCGATTTGGCAACCACTGGACTAAAACAATTATTATTTACAAGTGATTAAAATGTTACATTATACATTTTACTGTGAGTTTTAAATTAAAATAAATGTTAATGTGCAGATTTTTTCTGATACACAAATTTTCAACAATTATTTCTTTTCCTGTGCCACATACCTAGAAACCTTTATTGAACTTAAGGAATCACATACACTATTTGCGAAGTTCGCAGGATGTTGAAGTTATGACACATTTTGCCACAATTCCTCACCGTAACAGCTCACCGATTGGAGCGAAGCCCTCGCCCGTGGCATTAGTGTTCGCTACACCCGAACAATCTCTTGTTATTGATTGATTATGCAGTAGATTGCAGATGAAAAGCACACGTTTGTGCCATTCGCCGAAGTTGGGCGCTCGCCCGCCGGGTAAGTGGATTACTTACCTCAGACGGTAATAGTTACCACTACCCCAAACCATTACAACTACCAAACTGTTTAAAATACTTCGTGACGCGATCCACAGCAGGGTTCCATTACATTATAAATGATAGTAAAGAAAATGTTAAATATATTTAAGTTTTATCATTGGACAAATTGCTTAAAAAAATCATGAATTATAAACCTACTGGAATATGAAATAAGGGAAACAAAGAATAATCCTTAAAAACTACAACTTTTAGGTTTTACTGTAAAATTTGTGTTTTTCAACCGAAATAATATAAAAATAAAAATTCTGTTTCAAAAAATTTTGTTCCTAAAAATAGTCTATACGATGATTTCATATTTACAAACAGTTTTTAATTAACTCTGATCGTTCCTGACATTTTTGCTTTCAAAGTTGCACCTGAAAAAATTGTTTTTTTTTTTGTATATCTCAAAAATGTGTACAAATACAATGTTAAAGAAAACGTTCTTGGGAACGATTCGATGAAAAATGAAAAAAATTTCAATTTTTAGTTTGGGAACATATTTTTATGGATTTTAGTACATATAGATACGCTGATTCTAAATTTTTGAACCAAATTCAATTATCTTTTACCGTTCTTGAGATATTTACCTTCAAAGTTAGACCACTAAAAATGTATTTTTGATAGTACGGCAAAAGGTATGTAAAGAAATGATTTATCCACATATATGTTCTCTGGAACAATTTGGGGAAAAATAATAAAACGAATAAATCTAAATATCAATTTTTCGCCTCTAACATTTTTGTCTCCAAAGTTTTTCTTTTTTTTTTTACTTAAGTAGATATCGATTAGATAGCGCTGATTTAAAATTTTCAAACAGAATTCAATTATCTCTTCTCGTTCTCGAAATATTTGAGTTGACAGTTTTTTTAGGAATATACCTTAAATGGTTAAGTTTAATGTTTCAAAGACCTCATTAGTTGATTCTACGGACGAAATTACATAAGTGTACCAATTTTCAGATTATTATTCCAACGGATACAATTTTTAGACCGAAAAAACAAAACTCGCTGAAAGTCGAAAAAAAAACTAAAGTATAATATATCTTTTTTGGACATTTTCGCCTAACGGAGTGTTAAGTTGCGATTGTAATACTGGGCCTTATTTATTTATCAATTAGTATGCGAATGAGGTTCATGAATTTTTCAAATATCTTTTCATTACATTTTTTTTGTAAGTTGAAGGAGATATATAGGTCAGTGTAATTGGAAGTTAAAACGAATCTAAAAAAGTTTAAATTCGATATGAAAAACTAGCAACACTTTGAATAGCTATTAGTGTTGGACAGTGGCACCGGTTAAATTCAGTGGATTTTGCGTTAGTTTAAATGACAGAAAATCCTGTTAAAAAGTGTTACAAGTAAAGTTAGGCGGGAGCAGCCACAAATTATGCAAACCGTATCATCGGCGAATTAAAGTTTCAGAGGTGGATTTGCGCTTGGGATTATTTGAGCAGCGAAGACTTTCATAAGAACAAGAATATTAACTTTTCGCGAGTTTTAACGACCGATGAAATTAGCGAAACAACTTCCACGTTGTGCACGTTCGTCCGGACACGAGCGGCCATTTGTTCGCAGCCTTCTTCTGTTTTTCCGGTTGTCCCGGCTCGCCGAATCATTTGTCACTGCTGAATAAGATACAAATTCATTGCACGAGATTTCTCTGCTGTCCTCCCGCTGCCGTACAGACTCAGTACAAGACTCCGCTTTTTATCCCCGGAATTTACGGCTTCGATATTTAAAGCGAAAAGCGCCACTGCATTACCGATGCCATTTCATTATTTTTTATACTCGACTCTTTTACAAGATTGATTACTGCTAACCTAATTCCGGCAGACAGACCTACGCTATTCCTTTTGCATCAGGATTTCGCAGTCGACAACTTCTTCCAATTGCACTACATTCCTACTCAAACAGCTATCGTATCAATTTTAACCATTTAAGCTACAGGGAATGTAAGTATATTATACACGATAATAGTTGTCATATTTGTATTGGCGATTGACGAAGTTGATATTTTGAATAATGAATTGTTCATCTATGGAAAAATATATTTTACAGTAAGAAATTGCGAAAGAAATATCAGTTTACTTTTGGTAGAAACAGGTTAAAAAACCGGTTAATAAAAACCGGTAATCGATATTTTGAACAAAAATTCAACGTAATTTCAACTGATATTTTTAAGGCCGAAATACCAGTAAGCGATTACAAAAAAAAACGGTATTTGTATATGCATTATGTTATCAACTAATGGAGAAAGAGAAACAGAAATTAAGGAAAAGATAATTCCAACAAATAGAGCTTTTTACGCAATTAAAAAATATTAAAAACAAAACATACCAAAATCAGAATATATAAATCAATAATAAGACCAATAACATTATTTACATCTGAAGCTATCACAATGACAAAAAAGAGGAAGAAGATCTAAAAATAATGGAACGCAAAATACTACGAAAAATATTAGGACCAATTAAGATATCAGAAAATAAATATAGAATAAGAATGAACCGTGAAATAGAAAAAGAATTTGAAGGAGAAACTATAGTGAAAAAAATAAAACAACAAAGAAAGAGATGGCTCGGTCATGTACGGCGAGAAGAAGAATATAATAAGATTAATCGTCGAGTGGATTAATTGTATATTATACAACAAGGTTGAGAAGACTGTTATTATTATCTAATATATTGTTAATTCTAAAACGCACAGCTTTGAATTGCGTTTCTGTTTAAAACATTTTTAACGTCGGCGCGAAATCGCGCAAAAATATAACCTTATGTCATAATAAAGTATCCATGTACATTTCAACAATACGGTATAATTATAATGTGAAGGACTTCTTTCGTTTTTACCCCGTATATTTTTCTTTTTCGTTTAAATAAGTTTAAAAGAAATTCTAATTACATTTTTTAACATAATACAGTAATTCAGAGTATCAAACACATAATGTAAAAACTTTTAAATGTACAGTGATTTCTGTAAAAGTTTTTAATAACATTTAAAGTCAAAAGGACAAAATAAGATAAAGCTCGCAGCTAATATTTATAATAATATTATAAAATATCTAAAGAAGCCGGTCTTTGGAACTAACGTAAGTTTTAATGATTCTGCAGGCACAGAATAAGAAGATTACGCTAAAAAATTAACGAGGTCTGTGAATACAAAAAAGGCGTATTCCACATGTGCCCATTTAAAGAATAAATTGCAATTAAGCCGCATTCACTGCTAAACTTGCTCTAATTAGCTCAGTTTTACAAATTCGCAAAAGATATTAAAGTTTTATTGCGTTGTGTTTACATCAGTGTGCTTTCATTGATAAAGAATATTACATTCAAACTACAATTGCTGCCATTTAAGTTTGCTAGTACGCTTATCTGTATTTAAATACCAAAGTTATATTTCTGCGGTGAAATATAATTTTGAGTAGATGCAATCTAAAAGGGCAAAGCATTCCGAAAATGAAAACATAAAAATGATAAATTTATGTTAATAAAATGATGATGTAGATAGAAGAGATGTTAATATTAGCATTTCAAGGGAATTTGCATAAATTTTAACAAACATTTATATGTATATTTACAACCACAAATATGTATACTCATGAAATAAATACAGGTAATTTATAAATTTTCATGTGTACGAATATTTTACAAAGGAAATTATTAATGAAACATGGCAAAATATAACAAACAAATATCTCAATTCAACAAAGCATAAATTTTGGAAACACAAAATAATGAAACAATGGATTTACAAACAAAAGTGTCACATATAATGATTTTTGAAATTTAAGACTCTTTTGATTATTTTTGATATTACAGAAATTAAATAACTACCACACAGTGTACACTCTCATGTATAGTTCATTTGTTTAGTCTAGATTTCCATCATTGTCCGAGAATCTAGTACTTTTTGTACTAGATATACAATATACTATTTTCTACGACCATTAGAATATTAGCTTGTTGTATGTCTGTTATTGCTATGGATACATAGTATATTGTAAACACATTTTCATAACTCACTGTAAACATAGACAACGTTAAGATATAAATTCATATCTCACAGTTCTGTCAAAAGTCGTATTACTTAATTTTTGTTTAGTAACTAGTTGCTAGAAAATATTGAAATGAAGACAACTTCATTATTAAAATATAAATGAATTAGGTGATAATATCGCGGTCGTAGTAAAAATATAATGTAAAACTCGCTTGGAATGTCCATTTCATATTCGTATAAAATGAGTACCATTCCATGCTGTTGAACAATATTAATATCCTACTAGTTTATTATTGCAAAATAATGATTGTAGATCAAATAATTATCTAGGAAACATTACCATTAAACATTATACCCTACACCCTCAGGTGAATAGATTCCTATCGTATATATACTTCTATCAACCTATGTATTGATTAAATGACATATACAATTAAATTACAAAAACAAAATCATCAAAATGTACGTTAGTTACGACAATTGAAGTGAACTCAATTAATATCTATTATTACTCCTTTGCCTCGAAGGCAATTGTACACTACTGACCTCAAACGTTATCATCTTTACAATTCCTTTGATACCACAATTACAATAATATTATAATTAATTATTTGCAGCATGTGAATTGTAGCTACATACATAATTTTATAGAAGGTATGTTGAAAAAAGATAAAGGGATTAAAAATAATAAATACCTTACGTCAATTAACTTTCAAGATTGAAATAAATTTCTTTTCTACTGAAAAATGTTTTGAAGTAAATCCTTAAGAACACGCAAGTTTCTCCATTTGTCATGATAGAGTTATCTTGCATTTATTATAAAATAAATAGAATACCTTGTGAACAAAAAGGAAATATTAAGTAAAGTAAGCCATAAATAAATAAAATTCATTGTTTACATGCTTATCTGAAAATGTGTTCGTACAGCAACCATAAAGTATAATTCTTTCCAGTCACATAAAGCACCGATGAAGTTAATATTAATGATCAAGCTTTTAAAAAGCTATGTACAATAGAAATAATAAGAATGGTTTTATTCTAGAAGTTTTAATTTATGATTTACGATTTATTTTTGAAATAAATTTCAAGTAAGTAGTCTTTCATTAATAATGTATTTGCGTATTAAATTCTCTCTCGTATTTTATATGTGAGTGTAAACGCATGAATAAATTTGTTTAAAGGTAAGATATGCAAATTTAAGCTCAAACATTATTTTATTTAGAATTTTAAATTTAAAACTCCTGTAGCATAAATATCTCCAGCAAACGGAAATTTAACATTTTCGCAAAAATTCAGAATACATAAGATTGAAAAAAGTAAAACATTGTACGACTTAATTATAACGCGATCAAGAACAAAATAATTTCAGCGCGCTGCGATTATTAAAATTCGTTAGGGAAAAAACCGGCGCGGCAGTAATCAAACTGTGCATCTAAATAAGCGCCAGACGAAAAAACCCCGCAAAAAAGTTTTCGCTGTGATGGCATTTTCGTCACTTTTGTAAACGCTTGTAATGAACATGATTCAAACTTTCCCCGATTTAAATTACACGAAACATGTTTGAAGTGTGGATTTTCCTCAGTTCATGAAAAAAATATCTTACTCACAAATATATATTTGCGTATGAATATTGAAGCCTGCATGTATAATTTTGTTATTAGTAATATTATATTATATATTAAATATTTTATAAACAAACATTTTTTTTTTCACTTGGATATGAATAAACAGTACCACGCATTAGGCTCATATCTGGCATCTCGATGGATATTCCTCCCCGCTGGGACCATCTATGCGTAGCTCGAGGTTAATGTCTGGCACCTAGACGACCTAGTGGACCCTCTGAACCCGCTGTAGTGAGTAGCTCTAGGCTATGTCTGGCACCTCGATGAATAATCCTCTGAGATCGTCTATGCGTAGTTCGAGGTTGATGTCTGGCACCTAGACGACCTAGTGGACCCCCTGAACCCGCTGTAGTGAGTAGCTCTAGGCTATGTCTGGCACCTC
This sequence comes from Stenolophus ochropezus, assembly GCA_035578165.1. Classification (NCBI taxonomy): domain Eukaryota; kingdom Metazoa; phylum Arthropoda; class Insecta; order Coleoptera; family Carabidae; genus Stenolophus; species Stenolophus ochropezus. The sequence goes on from JAQOWZ010000010.1 coordinate 1,421,677, forward strand.
GATGAATAATCCTCTGGGATCGTCTATGCGTAGCTCGAGGTTATGTCTGGCACCTAGACTACCAAGTACATTCTCTGAAACCGTTTTCGTGTTTATTTCCAAATAATTAAATTCCCACCAACTATGACGACTCGAACAAGCTAGGTATGTGTTTGCTATATTTTTATACAAATGTTATTTAATATTTTTACTAAATATAACTGATCTAACATTGGTTGTCTAACAATTGTAATTTGTTCTGCATAAATTCTCAGGCTCAAGAATGTACCGTATCTGCAAGAGCGTTGCTTTCTGCACGTTCACTTAGGTATAAATACACAAAACATAACCGTGGCATAATCTAACAAGAGATCTCGAGTTGACTTTTAAATTGTTTTATGGTTGTGGTATCTATTCAAAGTTTTTCCCTGAGTGAAAGAATTGAGAGAAATGAGACCTTTATGTATTCTGCTATGAAGTATAGAATTGTACGAAATCCATTAGTATACTCTGCTTGCTCCAGGTATCCAACTAAGCACTGGATTTTTAAATCCTAATACGACATGGAAATAACAAGACAGGGATCCATCTATATTAAGTTACCAGATACTTTCTCTGTTTTTTGACGTAAATATCATTCTTTTATTTTAATAAATACCTGTCCAGATTCTCCCACTTTTGATAGATACTCTGTATTACGACGATGAAGGGTTATTTAATTAAAAAAACAACGTAGGGTAAGTCAAACCTTCCACTAGACAATCTTTGGCTAATTAGGTAGTTGCTACCGTTTCAATATAAATGATAGATAGGTATTTAATTTAGATATTAATAAATATATCAAAGATTTTCGTTTTATACACAAGGAAACAACTCTATTCATAGACAGACTTTGATAGATGACGCATTTTGGCCTTAATAGTGGTTAGTAATTGACATATCTGGAACACATTTGTGAATTATTATAATACACCAAGAGCACCAACATCTTATTTTCGAAACGGTATGTCGTTAGTAATATTACGATATTAATAATAAGGAATTTCCATTTTCCCAGGTGTAGTACATAAATTGTAATATGATTCTTAAATCTTTCGACAAAAATTCCTTGAGGTTTTTTCATGCCAAATTTAAAGGAGATAATGTTGTTATCCAATTTACTGTTAGTTAGACAAGATTTTTTTTTAAATAAATAGAAAATTATTGATTTTTTTGTAAAAACAATAAAGATAAACTAAATTCATTAATAAAAATAGCCATTATTTTACAACCTACAAATTACCTGTGTCAACTTTACGGACGTGTGCACGTGAAGTACATCATTCGCACAGTTAGGGACTTTTTGATTTATTAAAATTATGTAGTAGGTACAAATAGAAGAATAGTATAACGTACACTAAGATTGAGAAAACTATCCCTTACCGAAGGACATAATATTACATGAATATTTATTGTTTCTTAATATTCACAAAAATAAAAGCTGTCTTTGTTTTTATATTTGAAGTTTTAGTTTGTCAACCTCACTTATGATTTTTAATTTGGTTTCATTTGATTTACTTATTAAAATTACAAGGAAAATTTAAATTGTTAGTCCACACTATACATTTTTCTTGAATTAAATGATTCAAACAATGTTTGGATTTGAAGATTTGATATACTTTAAAAAGTGACAGTTTTCATTATCGACCATGGTTAACAATATTTTATTATTGACCTAGGTGACCATGGTTACCAAGTAAATGGTAGTAAGAAATAATTTCTCATTTCAAATATAGGTTTATAATGATGGGTGTCTAGGCTAGTAGTGATAAAAAAAATAATTATAGTTCAAGTAAAACATTGCAAATAATGAAGACAGAAACAAAATATATTTTGCAACGTATTATTTTATTGGATATTATTTATTATCAATTTATTACTTAGAGGTTGACACTTTGAGAGTTGATTTCAAAATTTTACACAAAATATTTCTAAAATTTATTTCTTCTCCTAAGTTCATATTTTGAACTGACATGAAATTGAAGTACAAATTATTGGATCCAATTTATGCCTTACATTATGAGAGAAACTACTTAATAAAAAGTATTTTGGGACTTATTAGATGTAGAATTTACCAAAGAATTCAAATTTTGTATTCCCAGGTTAGTATCTTGCACAATGTAGGAGTGAGACGTAAAAATATTCATGGTGGCGTTTATGATTGCGCTGCCAGTACGTCGGAACCATTTCCTTCGCATCATCCTGCATATTATGATGATATCAGGCTCCCGCGGTATAGCTACGACTTTATTGTACACAGTAAGCAAATTAATCACCTCCCAGGTAACTTCGTGCACATTAAACTGATATCGCGTAAATGAATCTGCATAAAATAAATGTTAACTCACTTGCTCCAGGCGCTTATAAGAGCCTATTTATTTACAAAAATACCGCATGAATTTATGTTCTCACTTATCGCCGCCTTGTTATCACGGCGAGTAAATTTAGCTTTTTATTTAATTTGAGCAAATAAAAGCCTAGAATTAAATCTAACTACTACTATCGTTCTCAGTATATATTTCTCGGTAATGAGGTTTTTGTTACGAGGAAATTAAATGGTTTACATGCTTAATCTTAAAAGGACTATATTATGATATTATGAAAATACACGCACTGTAATAATACAAATTAAACTATGAAAATAGCAACTTCATTCTATTAATAAAGACAACTATTTATATCCTCAGGAAATTGGTGAATTTGATCAATTTTAAATTTTGATCATTTTTGGCAGATCTTCAAATGGCGATGATCAAGTAATATCTCTAATATATATATAGTGGTTTAACACTCCGTTGTGGAGTTGCACCGCTTTTACTTAAGCTTTCTAGATCCTTTTTTTGGAAGGGATCGGACTCCGTTTCAGTTATTTATTAAATATTCTTCGCTATGATGTTCCATTTCATCCTATCTGTTGTTTTATTTTTCCACTTGTTAATTCCTGCTCTTCTTAAATCTTCTTCTACTTCTGCTAGCCATGTTGATCTGGGCCTATCTCTAATAGGGAATGTTAATTTCCTTGTTTAGGGACAATGTAAGTCTAAGTAGCCATTTTAAAATGAATGCATTCAACACTGAATAATCCAAAGTATATTCAAAAAATTGTCAAAATATTTTTGTACAATATATAAACAAATTTTTCCAAAAAATGATCTATCTCACCCAACTTACCCTATTGTAAGACGCAGAACCACTGATAAAAAGTAACTAAAGCGTTGTACACAAAAACACATACTGTCCAGATAGCCCGAGGATTAGTTAGTCAATGCTAGTACAGATGATATAACAACTACTGAAGCACATAATAGGTTTATACAGAAGCGACAGTGAGACAGAGAAACGAGAATTAGAGAGAGATGGAGAATGTGCACAAATTTAAAGGGCACATTGTTTAAAATCGGAAAGTTTCCTCACATCTTAGAGAGAGAGATAGGGGAAGAGCACAAATTTAAAGTTCTACACAATGCTTCAAGGTCATGGAACTGGATAGGGGAACATGAAAGGTACCGACTCGGAGTGTCGCTTCTGTATGTAACTATTCTGTGACCGAACTCAAGATTGTGACTTGTGATCTGATGCCAATGAGTAATGTAATACTAGATGTTTCAATCTTCATTTCCAGGATCCTACTTAACTTTCATAATGTATGATAACTATATTCGGTTACGAAAAATGACCCTTGTAGTGCGCTCTTCACACTAGTTAGAAAGTTATAAAGCATCTATTATTAAAATAAGATGTAAAATGATGATGTGATAATATGTTCGCCATAAGAGATGAGATACACATAAGGGGAAGAAAGATCGAAATAAAATTGCTGCCCCCTATGCACAAGTGCCATTTGGCACTGTCTACACACCTTAAACTTTATTGCGAATAAATCACGCCCATCATAAAATAAAAATTGAGACTTATTGTTTCTTAGTAGCCATAAAATAAATAAATAGTGCGGTGTTTGGCAGCATATTTTCACAATAAAGCGTCAAATCACCACAACAGCTGTTCCAAAACAGATTCGGGGTTTGTGGTCATAATGTACGAGCGACATAATATTTTGAAGCGGGTAATAATGTTACTGGCATGAAAATTCGCTTTACTGCGCTGCAACTCTGTTCATTATAAATTCCGCGGATTCAAAGGAAAATAATAACGGGGTTTCAAAATTCTTTGTATCATATGTAGATTTTTATTTTGTTTGATAATATAAATGTGGATATGTTATTTCTTCATACAGTTCTCAATAAGCTGTTTTTCACAAATTTAATTATTAATAGCTTTAATTTTAACACAAATAGTATTCGGACAAGATCCAGCCATTTATTCTATATTCCCCCGTGAGAACTAACAATTATAAAAAATCTCCTGTAAATAGAATTATGACTCAATATAATTCCAGTTTTGTTCACATCGATGTCGTTATTCTTTCTTTTCAAAAATTCAAACAAAACATAATCAACTATTTAAAATCATTGTAAGTTTCTGCATTTATATTGTTAATAATCTCTTTCTGTAAGTTTCTTTGTAAAATTATACAAGTACAATGTAACTCCTCTATGTTTAATATTAGTGTTACGTACTAATTTGTAAAACGTGAGTACCAGTTATTAGCCTAAAAGGACTGTTGGTTCTTCCATTGTTGTTAAATAAAATAAATAAATAAATATTAATTATCAAATATATATCTCATAATAAAATTATTATTCATAAATGAATACTATATCAACAAAAAAAAATGCGTAGCTGCACTACTTTAAGTTGTAGCTCATGTCTTGTTCTTGTCTTTTTTGCAATACTAGTGCAAGACCAAGAGAAATACAAGATTCTTGTGAAACACTTCTATCTATAAATATTATTCTTGAAATGGATTTCAATGTTTAACTGTAAGAAAATAACATTCAAATTTTAAAATTACATGTTTGTATTGACCTAATGTTAGGGATTTAAAAATGAAAGAAATGAACTTCATCAAAACTATACTACATAGATTTTATTTTGTGAAAATTTGCGCTGAAAGTATAGCAAAAGAAGGATAAGAAATAACGATATTCCGATGTTATAAAATTTAAAAGCCTTTAGCAAGTTGGAAACAAGAAAAAAAAGTATAAGGTACTTAAGTGCTCAGAGTTCATTAAAGAAATTTATGAAGTTAATGTGATGTTGGAAGTAATCAGTTCATTTAAAATGCATTGTGTATGGCACTATTAGTAGTGCCATTGCGATCCGAGCGAAGTCCACACAATGCGTTCAATTCCCCGGGAGAGCATCTTATTCCAACGCGGTAGCGTTTTAAATTTTAAAGGCTATCAAAACACTTCTCTTATTTAAACACTTCCACCCATTCGCAAAACTTAGATTGCCACATTCGCTACAATTGTGTCGCCGGGTGCATAAACTGCTTCTCCTTGCCAAGCTCATCCTTCTAATAATATACAGCGTCCTTAAAGTCTCTACCACTCTGGACTAAACAAGCCTCAAGAAAATGCTCTACTTGTATTTTAACTGTACTTGATTTAGAGATAATTAGGGTTTCAACAAGCTAATTATAATAGATTATTGACACTCTAAATTTACATTTTTATAATAAAATCCCTAGCGATATTCGAAAATTAGATAATAAAAAATTCAAATCCATAGTAAGACAAAAATTAATGGGAAAATCTTATTACAGTATCGAAGAATACATGCAAGATGAAAATTTTTGACCTCGTAAAATAGTTTGACTTGAGTAATTCAAAGCTATTTCTTGTAATACAATGTGTTTGTCTTGATTGTAATTATTAGAAGACGTACTGTGCATGTATTTTGATCTACAGTCAATAAATTATTATTATTATTATTATTATTGTTTTTATGAAATACTTCAAAATCAAGTTTCTTTAAATTCTCTACTTGATTTGACTTGATTTTCTATCGTAGTTATTTGATTTCATATCGAGCAATTTCAAACTAATTGATATAACTTGATGAACAGATCACATTTCGTACTTTTTAAATTTACTGATAGTACTAGAATGAAGTGAAAAAAAAAGAAAATAACTGATGTAAACTAAGCAATAGATAGATCTACTACATTTTAATTACATTGTAGTTTTATGAGTTACATACTCTACTTATAAATAAATCTGAATCGCAAAGGCGTCTCATATACACAGAAGTTATAAATATTTATTTGATTTATAGCAGAATTGTCAAGAATGAAAACTATTTGCTGAAATATTGTGGAAACACAAATGCCTAACTTATAATGGATCCGATATTCCCGTCAGTGCAAATAAAGTTCTGAAACAATCTGTTGCTGATATTTATTTATTAGTAAATAAATTATTAATAATAACATTAATAACACTAACTGCCAGTATGGCTATGCCTCAACGTAGCTTTTCTAGATTAAGGAAATTGAAACTCCTGAAAGTAGTTGGATCAGAAGAAAGTTCTAAACCGATTCGATTTGACGAAACAATTTGATTTGGTACTTTTATATAACTAGTGTTTCACGAAAATCTTGTATTTTTCTTGGTCTTGCCTCAGTCTTGCAAAAAATGCAAGACAATAACAAACAAGAGCTAAAAATTTCAAAGCAAGACAAGACAAGAAATTGTCTTGCAAGAAATGTGCAAAATAGTAAGATTTTATTATATTATTTAATAACTTTTGGGAGATAATTTATTATTTAATATTAAGTTTCTGGATCCGCCACTTTTCTACTTAAAAGCAGGCTATTAAAAAAGACATTTCATAATTTTACAATAAGAATTGATTTGGACTAGACTTCAAACCGTCAAATCAAGCCGTGAAACCCTAATAAATGTTTAAAATTTAAGAAAAGTTTTAATTTGTTTACGGCTGTATGATGAGTGTATATATGGAGACATAATTCAAAGTGCCACGTAGTTGGAATAGAGCAAAGTTCTGGCAATATATACTGACATATATTTGCGGTATAAAAAGCTCTCGAAGAAAGAAAACAAGAGAATAAAAGAGTAATTGAGAACTGCAATCAACGAAAATACATCTGTCTGAAGTTGGGAACTGTCATCAGTGTTTTCACACAGATGCGCCAACTTACTGCATAAAAACTTAACTGCCCGACATTCCCCTAATATCCTTAACAGATGCATCTCATTCATAAAACTCCAATCAAATAATTGCCAAATAAAAATCTTCATTACATATAATACAATGTTTTCGAAAAGTATCAAGTTTATATTGATATTTAATTGCAGGGTTGAATAGTGTATATTAATGTAATTATTAATAAAAGTGTGCAATATTTACAAATAAATAATTAAATTTAAGAAAGTCCAGAATCTCTTTTGCGAGATCTCGCATTATTTGCAAAATAAGCTCCCTCTCGCAAAAGTTTTGTTTCTGGACTAGTGATACAAATAACTATTATATAATAATATATTTGAAACTTTAATTATAAATTATAACTTTGGGAATTATTCAGAAATTGTATTAAGTTAGTAAAAAAACATACAAGAAATAATACTATTTGTAAATTTATTTTCATATCAGTCAAGTTTAATTGCAAACGACCAAACGATCTAGTTTCATTGTTTGTTAGTCTAAAATATTATAAAATTATTCATAATTTGAAAATCAGCGTTCAATCGTTGCTTAATTTTAATAAAAAAAAAAATTTGATATATTGCTATAAATTATGTTTTTACTGCAGGATTTCATCACAACACCTCCGCTTGAAACGGAACTGAATGTAAGACTAGCGATATGTTAAAGATTGGAAATATTAATTTTGGATTTAATTTGCAAGATCAAAAGTAGTTTTTGTTTTGGTGGTTTTAAATTGATGAAATTTTAATGTAAAATATGAGATGAAACATAATTTGATATTCCTTATTGATTAAAGTGTACATAATAACAAGATTATGAAAATTAATGGAAATAAAATTGAAATATTTCACGGTGCGATGCAATAATAAACTAATTTAGAGCTAGAAGTAATTAGATTGAGCCAGTACATCATATTCGAAGGCATCGATTTCCCGTTGGCTCCTTTGTACGTCTGCCAGTGTGTATGAACCGCGTAATAAATGATCGCATTAACAATGGTTACGTATTTATATATTAACATGGCGCTGTACAATAAACCCACCGCTCATTGTCATACGCGAAAAATAACCCGTGCGTTTGATGTGCTATCACATCAAATTGATTGTAAACAAAGAATGATTTATGTTTATTATGCGTTAGTCTAATGAAAATACACATTTTTTTACTATATCAAAATATTATTTTAGTAAATATGTTTTTGATGAACTATGCATTGAAAAGTTTGTTATGCGAGTTACCAAATCGAATGTAAACTCGAACAATGCATAATTTAAATTTTAAATAAATTCATATATTCAAAAACATTTGGGATTTGGACATATTGATGAAATCAGCATATTTGATAAAATCGTACTACCTCTAATAATCATGTTTTTTACAGTCACCATTACATATTTGTCTGCTTTTCTTGTGGAAACCTATATTGCAGGTTATTTCTAAAATTATAGATTTACACTGACATAAACATGCACTAGATCTTACTACTTCATCTGGTATGCAAAATATTGTACAGATATTATTTTTATAAGAGGAAATCCGAATTCGAATCCACCAAAAAATACAAGTAAAATTATTAATGAAGATAAACGTTTTCTTGACCAGGATCGTGATGAAGGAGAATAAAATTTCTGAAGTTTAGTCAGGATTTTTTAAAAAGTTTTATTACAACTCCAAATAGTTTCGGCCTCACTTAGGCCTTCTTCAGGGACTACAATATTATTTAGTGGTGTTACAAGATATAAAATTAGTTTATAACAGAAATTACAAAAAACTTACGTGTAAGTCAAATGATGAAAAAGTTGGAGTTGTAATAATTTTTTTTAAAAAATCCTGACTAAACTCCAAAAATTTTATTCTCCTTCATAAAATTATTAATTTCACGTTTTTAGGATTGTACCGCCAATTGTTATATTGTAAACAAAAAATCCTAACAAAGGAATGGTTTCATAATAACAATATTCTTTAGAGGGTGTAATTCTGCCTGCTGGTTCAACAGATATATCTAGATCCTCAAAGTTTTAAACCTGAAAGATTTCTCCCAGAAAATGTTGAACAACTTTATATTCTTGTAGTTTTGCTCTAAATCTATCAGGAGAGAGAGTATCCGCAATTTTTTTAAATCCCATTTTAAATCCCTATGTTCGGGTGTTCGAGTCAACACCCTGTATATATAGCAGGTATAGAAAATATACAGTAGAGATGGAACACAAACTATTTGTTAATACATTTAAATAAATAAATGTGGATAAATGAATATTTGTATAAATTTATTAAATACTTCAACCAAATACCGCCAATTTCACTGTCCACATTGCTTGTAGTTAATTTTTGCAACCAGCATTACTTATACGCCGTAACTGGTCATGTGGCAGTCTATATACAGGTGTCATAGCCATATTTTGAGTGTAAATGAAGCGAATAGAAGAAAGAGTTTGGCAGGCAGTGGGCCATGCAGTGATGCTGAGATTTATCTGCATTGGCAAAACAACGGAACATAGCCGTGGGTCGCGACACAGAGATATATCGCGGCTGGGTGTAATAATGAATGACTGACAACATTGTGGGATCACAGTTGTGTACGCCCGAATTGCCTGTTAAAAATCGCGCTTTGTTTAAATATCGGACGCTCGTTCTACTTTGTTATCAAAATCTACTACATCCTACCGTCATTTATATCATTTACTACAAATGGAACACCAAAAACCACATTCTGTTATTTTTTATTTGGAGTATTAACAAAATTTAAACTTAATCCCAGAAATCAAATCACTAATCAGAAGGATGACACTGTCGTTCTGACAACCTGACTTCGTATCCCCCCGTGGGTTTTTTAACGTAAAACCACATTCGCTGTTATTATTTATTTGGTGTATTAACAAAATTTGTATTCGAACGCCTTAATAACTAACTTAATCCTAAAAATTAAGTCACTAAACAGTAGGATGACGCTGTCGTTCTGACAACCTGAATTCGTATCCCCCGGTGGTTTTTTAACGCAAAATCACATTCGCTGTTATTTTTTATTTGGAGTATTAACAAAATTTGTAGTCGAATGCCTTAATAACTAATTTAATACTAAAAATTGAGTCACTAAATAGTAGGATGACGCTGTCGTTCTGACAACCTGAATTCATATCCCGTTCATTAATTTATCATTTCCTACAAAATCGACTGTGGTAAAAATCAATACTGCCATTTTTTTTGACAAGTATATTTTATATTTTATTAAGTAATGTGGTTATTTATTTTAACAGTAATTAATTAATTTTTATATTAAATGTGTTCAAAGTGTTAATAATCTAACAGAGTATTTTGGTATATATAATATAATAGTACCAAAGGCATAACTTCAACCCTAAAATGGGGGTGGACTGCACCTCAAAAATTTTAAATGGAAAAGGGTGTCAAACATGACACAGTTCGAAAGGCCTTTCAATTCTCTTTTCAACAGTTTTTTTATTTTTCAAATCCGATCATTAGTACCAGAGAAATATCATTTAAAACAAATTTTATCAGGTGTGCAAAATTGCAATCAAATCAAATATCTGCGATTTGTTTTTGAAACATATAAACCACCCTGGAACCTTCTGGAATTCAGTAATAGTTTTAGATAAATCAAAATAGATCAGATGGACGAATTATTGTTTAGAAAAGAAAGAACGAATAAATGGAAACAAAAAAATTATGCCAAACAATAAAATATGGAAGTGGTTCTATTCTATTTTATATGTCTATATATACAAGGTTACAATCGATTTGTCCTTTCGGATATTATAAAAATGAGAGACAGCTTTACAAAAAAGATAAAAAATATTTATCATGATTTATTTCCTGCAACAATGTAAAATAAATACTGCAGGAATAAAAATGTCCTGCAGAAGATTTAATTGTTGAAGTACAGGAAAATCCAATCACTCTTGGAAAATTGTGGGTCGCGGAAAATATTTCCAATACGATAAAATGTAGCAAAGAGCAGAGAGCATGTAATACGTAGAGTCGGACAAGTATACTCTTAAAAACTATTCCAAAGCCATTCACAATACCCAGCAGGAATAAAATGCTCACAATCGGAACATCGGACTACGCTGCTTTATTCACAATTAAACGCGAAATCGATTGTCAGAAAATTTTGTTCCACTTTTGTTCTTTTTACGGATGAAGACTGGGTCAATGGGATGGAATTATTTTGTAATTAAAAATTTTATGTGCTCTATTTTCAATTAAAATTCTTTTCAGTGTATTGCGATTTATAATTTTAATCTTACAATCACATATATTCCAGATAAACCCAAAACAAAAAATCTGATGTGGCCAGCACATACCCTCTCGCCTGTCTCTTTACACTTTTTGTTAATATTTATATTAGAGTAGAGTTTATTTTACCGTTTTACAATAATACATTTTATAATCTTCCGTTCGTTGACTGCTGATACGATAAAATGAATCATTAAAATAATTAGTACTTACAGTATTAGTAAAATTTCTTTTAAATTTGCAATAAATTTTCGGAATCATTAGTAACTTGTAATAGTTAAATGGGACTAGCTAGAAACAAATTTGAACTATAAAATTATAGCTAACGATATAATATTAAATTACTATTACAAAAATTCTCATGTCTTCATAATTAATTTATCTTCCTTGAACATAATTCAAAATTGAACCATGGTAGGACTTCGGCGACTGTAGCATTCGATTCTACGGATAAAATTCCATAGGCATACTAATTCAAAATTTTTGAACAGCTATTACAATTTTTAGATGGAATAAAATAAAAATGCCTTAATTTTTTTTTGGGCCATTTTCAGATTTTTATAGAAATTATGTCTGTGGAGACAGAAATTTTTAATTTGATACATTAGTGTAATTTTACTCGAAGAGTTATTTAAGAAAGGAAAATTAGAAAAAAACCTAATTATTTAGGAATAACTTTGACAGCAAATATTTCGAGAAATTAAAAAGACATTTCAATTCTGCCTGGAAATTTGGTATCAGCATATCAAAAAGTATTTAATGTTCTATTCTAAAACAAATTGAAAATATAAAGTTATCACTTTTAAAAATGGACCATTGATTAAATAGCTTTAATTCTCTAGCTTTCCACAGTGTGATTATTATAAATTTATTAGTTTAGATTATTTTTTGTTATTATACATATTTTATTCTTTAATTATTATAATATGTACTTATACTTGACGATATGTTAAAATCTCTCTTACAACATGCATCTTATTATTAGAATTGAGCCAACAAGGAAATAGTGTGCCTAATAATGTTTTATTAAAAAACAATAATGAATTTATAAGAAAATAATACGAAAATACTTGGGTAAAATTTCTAAAAAACATTATTCACTCATAATTATCAGTTCTGAATGCTTCTTCTAATATATTCTGATACAATGTTCTTTATGTTCATATGGAGAACACATATGCCATGATTCGTTCACCTCGAATGACTGAGGAAACATCGACGTGATGTTTCCGAGATCGTGGAGGTCGACGTTTCTCCTTTTGACGTGGGGAAACGTCCTTCGACAAACACCTTGTCCTCTGAATGTGACACCGGCCAACAAGGGTACCGAACTCGATTGGAACTTACACATGTATTAGAATTTTTCACGTGCGAAGTTACTGCCGCGAGAATGACAGCAAAAACGGAACGAAATGGATTTTTAAAGGAAATCTTTCTAGAGCGAAATTTTTTATTAAAAATGAATTAAATTGTTTTTACCTCCCGGCTATCAATATATAGAATCTGGGCATTGGTAGTGTCCACAAAATAAATGACGGTTTGCAGCTGAAGTAGGAAACACCAAAAGTTCTACTTTTATAACAAATTATACTATATACTAATTGTAATAAATACTTCAAATTGTATCAAGAGACATTGGAGTTTACCTTGACGCTTACAAAGTTAGTAAAATATTAAATGAAGAATAAAGATACCTAAAGTACCCAGCCAAGAAACATCCGAAATAAAAATATTAAATGCACCGGTCAACATTGCCGTCAAAATTTCGATTAACATTTTTACCTCCCGCCTATCAATTTATAGATAAGGGAGGTATTGGTTTAGAACAAATTTCTTCAGTGTGAGTTTTCAACATATGAGCACAAATTAGGATCCCTAAAATACGATTTTACTATTTTTAACATGATGTCTTTATGTCCGTGTGTGTGAGAGCAATGATTTTTCATCTACGATAACTCCAATACGATACATATAAAAAATATAATATTTGGTAATTAAGAGTTATATTCAAATATAATAGATTGATCACATTTTGACTACAATTGATTAAACGGAAGTAGCACTTTCCTAAAAAGACGCCTCTAAACTCCTTTTTTTTACAAATTACGTTATTATTATTACCGGCCTGCATAATTATAGTTTATATATAACTTCTGGATAAACAGAAAAAAATATTAGTTATATTAACTTTACATATCGTCCAAGCTAAGGAATTTCTATAAAACAGATGAGTTATTCATAGGTTTACAAAATTTGACATGTATGCCGTCGTCAAATTTGACGTAAATAATTTTCAAAGATAAAATAATTAAATATGAAGTTTTTTTTATTGTAAAATACAAAAAGATGGAAGAAATATACAAGGAATAGATTTTAAAATTGAAAATATCTGAATTTCCGAAATTCATTGCCGCAATTAAATTAAAAAATGTAATTGTACCAGGGCATGTAACCGGTTAAAAAAACCGGTAACCGATATTTTTAACGAAAATTGCGAACTTCAACCGAAATTTTAACCGATATTTTTCAGGCCGAAAATACCGGGAACCGTTAACCAAAAAAAAATAAACCGGTTTTAGCGAACATTAACCTTTATTTTAATAACATTTAGCGAAAAAAAATTTTAATATATTTTTTTTATATCTGTGTTTTCTATTTGTATTTGAACATGAGTCATGACAGTTTTTACAATTAACATTTTATTGGAGAGTCATAAATGTAGGTCTCTTTGGCCGTTAAGGTTACTGAAAAAGTCCAAATAAATACGGCCTTTGTCAACACAGGCAAGTTTAAAATTGAAAAGTGACCTGCGTTTTTCTGAATAAATTACGGGAATTTTTGTGAATATTTATTAATTAAATTGTTTTTTTTAATTGTTATATTTTCTCAGATGGTAATTTTTTATTATTTTTTTAAATTATTTATTCTATAATTTTTTTTAATCAAATATTTATAATTACTTTTTTTTTAATTAACGTTAATAATTTTTTAAACCGATATATTAACCGGTTTAAACCGGTTTCCAATTTTTAAAAACCGGTTTTCGAACTAAAACCTTTATTACTATAACGTTCTCTATAAGGGTTAACCGTTAACCAGTATTTTTTCGGTTACATTCCCTGTTTGTAACTAACTTTTAGTAATTTCTAATTACAGTTGAATATAAAAAGTTACAATTTTTAGGTTTTTACTGTAAAATACAGCTGAAATATTCCAAAAATACCCATGTATGAGTCCAAAATTTAGGTTTTTGATTATTGACACCCTTTAAACCCAATTTTAGGTCAGGTTTGGGTTCCTTTTTACCCATTTTAAGGTGTGACAAATTTCCAAATGTACTATACAATATGTTTAGACACTTTTTAACTCATTTTTGGGTATAAAATGCAACACATAATCGTGTTAAACTTATTTTTTTAATTATGGACACCTAAATCATTGTTAAGCACTTTAAATCCATTCCAGGGTGTGAAATAACCCAAATAAACCCATTTTTAGGTAAAATTTATTGATTTTTTTGAAAAAACCAAATTGATAGTAGCCGATGCGCTGATTTCAAATTTTCAAACCGAATTTAATTATCTCTTCCCATTCCTGAGATATTTGGCCTCAAAGTTGCACCTCAAAAAAGTGTGTTTTTTGAACATATCTCTAAAATGGGTAGAGATACAGTATCAACGATTACACCAGTCGATTCTACGCGCAAAGTTACATAAAGAAATGTTTTCTCCGCATATACGATCTTTGGAACGATTTGGTGAAAAATGAGAAAAACGAAAAAAACCTGAATTTCAATTTTTCGCTTGGAAACTTTTTGTCACCAAAATTTTTTATATTCTGGTCTTAAGTAAATACAGATGCGCTGATTCCAAATTTTCAAACCGATTTTAATTATCTTTTACCGTTCTCGAGATATTTGTGTTCAAAGTTAGCCCTGAAAAAATCAGTTTTTCAGGAATAATTCTGAAATGGGTTCAGATACGACTTTGGCGACCTCACCAATCGATTCTACGGGCAAAATTACATTTTTGTACCAATTTTCAGATTTTTATTCCAATTGATACAAATTTTATAGAGGAAAAACGAAAATCGTCAAAAATCGAAAAAAATCGCAAGGGGTTCATCAGGCGATTTTTCGATTTTCGCGATTTTCGTTTTTTCGCTCTAAAAATTGTATCCATTGGAATATTAACCTGAAAATTGGTTCACTTATGTAATTTTGCCCGTAGAATCGATTGGTGAAGTCGTCGAGATCGTATCTTGACCCATTTCAGGGATATTCCTGAAAAACGTTTTTTTTCAGTTCCAACTTTGAACCCAAATATCTCGAGAACGGTAAGAGATAATTGAAATCGGTTTGAAAATTTGAAATCAGCGCATCTGTATTTACTTAAGTCTGAAAAATGAAAAGATTTGGAGCCAAAAAGTTTTCCAGCGAAAAACTGAAATTCCGGTTTTTTTCTTTTTTCTCATTTTACACCAAATCGTTCCAAAGAACATATATACGAAGAAAACATTTCTTTATGTAACTTTGTGCGTAGAATCGACTGGTATAATCGTTGAGACTGTATCTCTACCCATTTTAGAGATATAGTCAAAAAGCACACTTTTTTGAGGTGCAACTTTGAAGCCTAATATCTCAGGAATGGGAATAGATAATTAAATTCGGTTTGAAAAATTAGAATCAGCTCATCGGCGACTATCAATTTGGTCTATTTTAAAAAACCAAAATTTTTGACAGAAAAATGGGTCATTTTGGATTTTTTCGGCTGTAAAATCAAAATTTTAAGGTGCAAATCTAAATATTGTTAGTTTTCATGATTAACTATGATTGTAAATTACTTGGAGATGAGAAAAGATATTCATTTTTATTTGGATATGGTTTGGAATATATTTGCGAATATAGATAACAATTATCAAAACAAAATTTCCAAATATAAGTACTTCCGGTCATCATTTCCGTTGTAGGCAAAGGTTCGTGGTCCAATTAACAACTATCAATTGTTTTACAGACATCCTTTTGTTTAGATAAAGTTCATTTGTCCTAATTATTTGTTTATTAACTGTTTCTTATATTATTATTTCCACCTTCTATAAACAGGGTGGCTCAATGAAAATTATCAGCGCAATTTTTGGCCACTTAACATCAATTTTGCAAAAAACGCTCGAACACGTCATTTTTAGTATAAAGGGGGAACACCTGAATGGATTAGTTCCAATGGCATCACTTCAACCCTAAAATGGGGGTGGACTGCACCTCAAAAATTTTAAATGGAAAAGAGTGTCAAACATGTCACAGTTCGAAAGGCCTTTCAATTCTCTTCTCAACAGTTTTTTTTATTTTTCAAATCCGATCATTAGTTCCAGAGAAATATGGTTTAAAACAAATTTTATCAGGTGTTTAAAATTGCAATCAAGTAGGGTTAAACAAATGACAAAATCGAATATCAGTATTTTTCCCGTAACGTAGAGGGCCGAAATAATAGTATAATATACTTTTATAATTTCGTAAATAATACAGTCACAGATGTAAAAGGAATAATAAAAGTTAATATATAAGACACAAACTAATAGCACTTTAAAAGTACACAACTTAAGTGTACTATTACTCAAGATCACGCCCATTGTATTCTTCAAAATGTTCCATGTCGATTATCTTTTGTTTTCTGCTAAAATATTTTAGAAGTAACTCGTGTTTGGTATCAAATGAAAGGATTATTTGATGAGGGCTGGCGTGCAGAAATGACAAAAAAATTCCTTGTCGAATGTCTTTTGTTTTCAGCTAAAATATTTCAAAAGTAAGTCGTACTTGGTATCAAATGTAAGTACTCGACTATGTTTGGCGTGCAAAAATGTCAAAAATCATGTCAACAGGCTTTTGTTTCTGGAGAAAAGTTGTCAGAAGTACGTCGTATTTGGTATTAAATGTAAATAAAAAATGACAAATAATTACCATGTCAATCAGCTTTTGTTTTTGGCAAAAAGTTGTCAGAAGTATGCAGGGCATGTAACCGGTTAAAAAAACGGTTAATAAAAACCGGTAACCGATATTTTGAACAAAAATTGCAAACTTTAACTGTAATTTTAACCGATATTTTTCAGGTCGAAAATACCGGTAACCGTTAACCAAAAAAAAAATAAACCGGTTTTAGCGAACATTAACCTTTATTTTAATATCATTTAGTGAGGAAAAATTTTAATATATTTTTTTTATATCTGTGTTCTCTATTTGTATTTGAACATGAGTCATCACAGTTTTTACAATTAACATTTTATTGGAGAGTCATAAATGTAGGTAGTTTCTTTGGCCGTTAAGGTTACTTAAAAAGTCCCAAATAAATACGGTCTTTGTCAACACAGGCAAGTTTAAAATTGACCTGCGTTTTTCTGAATATATTACGGGAATTTTTGTAAATATTCATTAATTAAATTGCTTTTTTTAATTGTGATATTTTTCTCAGATGATATTTAAAAAAAAAAAATTTAATTATTCTCTATTTTTTTAATAAAATTTTTATAATTAATTTGTTTTAATTAATTTTAATTATTTTTTTAACCGATATATTAACCGGTTTAAACCGGTTTTCAAAAACCGGTTTTCGAACTAAAACCGTTATTATTATAACGTTCTCTATAAGGGTTAACCGTTAACCAGTATTTTTTTCGGTTACATGCCCTGAATTGTACCTTTAAAGAACTCGTCAGTAAGTATTGTCTCCAATACGATATATAATATAAGGTTTAGAGCAAAGGTAAAAGTTGAGATACAACGCGTTTCGATCTTTCGATCATCAGGTAACTGGAGAAGAGGATTTAGGATTTGGAAACTGCTTCCTTCGGTTTTTGATACAATGTTAGAAATTTGATGCAAGGAAATTTCTGGTATAAATTGAATTAAAATATTTTGAACAAACTAATTTTAAAACCAAATGTTTAATGTATTAAAGATTTTTTTATAGAATACATTACTACTGTGGCGGGAGGTAATGTGTTGGAAACATCATTTTTTTTTTATTTTGTATATCCCTATACCATTATTACTTTTAAGCATATCCGATTAATTTTACATGTATATTAGTGACGAATTAACTAAAAAAATCTGCAATGACCTAGAGCTTATAGTTAATTCAACCTCATAGCACAGCTGTATTTTGGGTTAATAATAGCTGCCCGTAAAAATATTGCCAAAACAGCAAATGATTTAGATTGTCTGTAAACACAGATCTAGTTTGATGTATTTGTACGTAATACTAGTAGGGGATTATTGCGTTCATGTTCAATACTGCGCTATTGGATTGATTACTGTATTTATAATTGAGTATGTTTGATTATAAGCAGTTTATTCCATTTGTATTGATAAACATTGATTGCAATATCCAATTGGCATATTGAAAATAATCTATAATCGCTTCATTATTTCATGACATCAAAAGTCACTCTTCAAATATGAAATCTCATTACAATACAACTAAATGTGCAAGTTATTAAAAAAAATAATAATATTAGCTTTTTATATTTAGGGCATAGTTTTGCATGTTATTAACAATATCGCATAAAATTTCAGAGCAAAAATAGATTAAATTTCACTGGTGTTTAAAATGCATAATTATTTATAAATCATGGTTTTTTTTTGTTGGAAAAACAGTGTACCAAGTTTAAGAGACTGATATTGCCAATTGGCATTTTTAAAATAATCTATAATCACTTCATTATTTCATGACATCAAAAGTCATTCTTCAAATATGAAATCTCACTATAACTAAATGTGCAAATTATTCAAGAAATAAAATAGTATTAGCTTTATATAATCAGGGCATAGTTTTGCATGTTATGCACAATATCGAATAAAATTTCGAAGCAAACATAGATTAAATTTCACAGGTTTAATAGTTATTTATGGTACAAGTGTGTTACATTACAGATAAGTCACGTGGGAAAAGTTTAGCTCACTTAGGCCGAGTGTAGTATTTTTTCAAGTGACTTAGGTAATTAACACACGTGTGCCATACAACATTTTATCCAACACATTTTAATCATTGATATAAAATACATATAAGATTTGTGATAGATGGAATTTCGAAATGACATTTAGGAACAAAATAGTGTAGAGAAGGTTTTATAACGTAGTTACTATGATACGAACAAAAAAAACAGTGAGCTAATATATTTAGCTTACTAGTGACTTATGACCTACTTTATTTATCTAAAAACAGCATACTTATATTTTTATAATTACACGGTGTTGGATAAATTGTATAATTAGTAATAAATCAAGGTATTGTTTTTCAAAGTGTAAAAACAGTGTAGAAAGTTTGAGAGACTGATATTTTTAATATAGAATATCACTTTAAAACATTGTAGTCGTTTTCGGGATGATCGATTCGAAGACAAACAAACTGACAAACTTTTTTCATCAAGGTTTTCAACGGGAAAGTCAGTAAGACGCTATCAGATAGAATATAAAACAAATTTCGGCAAGTACTTATCCACTCATCCAAAAGCTGTTTTCACGGGATTGCTCATATTCCAACACGTAATTCACTCCTCAAACCCTCAAACTTTCCTCACACAAATCTATGTATTCCATTTTAAATGCTATTTTCACAAAAACCAATTTACATCAATATGAGTACTTAATAATAAAGTTTAACTCCATGTATTAATAATTTATTTACAACTAAGTAATTTGTAACACCATAAAATTAATCCACAGTAGAACAAAGTGTACGTCATTATTTTCAGTTTTACTATATTTTAATACTTAAAACCATTTTTTCTATCTGTTACTATTACTATTCATTGTTTGTAAAACATGGTTTCGCATTCTTTTCTCTTTGGTGTCAAGTTCCTTATTATCCTTATCCGGTAGGAAGTATTTATTATATATAATGATATTAATTTTCTACAACTACGAAAACTTACACTTTTCACACAGGTATTAAACAAGCTTCAAAGTTGAGTAATTCCCACAATCATGAGTAAAAGTGTCAGAAATCATTTATTACAGCATAGGCAAAATTGCGCAAGTGTAGTGAGAGATAAAAAGAGAAAAATCAAGTAGGTATTATTTATGGAAATAATATTGTAATTTTTTTACTGATTAACACAAAAAGCCAGTTCTACATTAAAATGAGTGATTGAATTAGTCATGTCAAAACATATTGTACAGAATCAGCTATTTCTCACCTTGTATGATTCCAGCACTCGACTTTGTCTCATATCAAAACTTTCCCACCTCGTGAGGCATAAGCAACTTTCTGCTCTTGTTGCACAATATACTATTTCGTGAATTGAATAATATTGATCCAGAATATATCTAAATTTTAATGTCGTATACTGTTATGTACTATATAGTAAACGGCAATGGTGTTTCATTATTATGTGCACATTTCAGGAGGCCAAAAAAAAATTAAGTAAGAAACTAAGGGCCCGATTCTCAGTTATGACTATAGTAAAAATACGTGAAATGTGTCACCAAATATCACTTCTTTCATTTCATGTTATTCACAAAAATGCACAATAGCTTGTAATGAAAACAAGTGATATGATATTAATTATCACTAAGACAATATGTTTAGTATCGAACTTAAATTATAAAGTCTTTCTTTGATCTTTCTGTTTCCTCACATTTCAACAAAGTTTATTCACCAATTATCATATGTATCATATTATATTAAGCTAATATATGTGTTTTAGTCTCAAATATTTTAAAAAATTGTGTCATTTAAATTAATACTTTTTTTCATGTTTCTGTTCGCTGTTATTTATATTAAACTAGTAATGTTAATTGTAATATAGAATAGTAGTTTGATGGAAGAATTGGTGATAGGTTTAATGTGATGTTATTAACAAGAATACCCAATAGCTTGTAATGAAAACAAGTGACATGATATAATTAATCACTAATATGATATAAGTAACTTGATTACAATTCTTGCGTAGATACTGTGTATATAGGATTTGGCTATCTGTTCGCTGTTATTTATATTAAACTAGTAATGCTAACTGTTATATAGAATAGTAGTTTGATGGAAGAATTGGTGATTGGTTTCATATGATGATATTAACAATAATACCCAATAGCTTGTAATGAATACAAGTGATATGATATTATTTATCACTAATGTGATATAAGTAACATTATTACAGTTGTTGAGTAGATATTTGGTAGAGGATTTGAGTAGGGATAGTGATACGTGTTAAACATGTAACATATCGACGTGGATATTTGTCCGTGCTTGGGTGTAAGTGTAAAACGATGATGTATTTCGCTGTTATTTAAATTAAACTAGTTATGTTAATTGTAATATAGAATAGTAGTTTGATGGAAGAATTGGTTATAGGTATCATATGATGTTATTAACTATAATACCCAATAGCTTGTAATGAAAACAAGTAATATGATATTATTTATCATTAATATGATGTAAGTAACATCATTATAGTGGTTGTGTATTTGTTACAGGATTTGGCTAGACATAGTGATACGTGTTACACATGTAACATATCGACGTGGATATTTGTCCTGGCTGGGTGTAAGTGTAAAACGATGATGTATTTCCGTGCACGAAAGCAAATATTGTTATTTAGTGTAAATTCCTGCGCTGTCAGCACGGCACATGGCGCTGCCGCAGCGCGAGTGTTTGTTTAATATATCGGGGCGGGAGACACCTGCAGCCAACAGCACCAGCTACATGACTTCCCCAATTGATCCGCAAAAAGAATATCCAAAGCTGCACTTTTCCCCACTCAGCCCACGACTGCTTCTACAATAATAACACAGATGGATCTACCAGCAATAAGAGTAATTGGCTTATACTATCATTTCATTACTGATAGCGTTGATTGAAAAATATATAGATTGGCCTATCTACTCAATCAACGCTGATACGTATTGGTATAACTAAGAATGTTATTCCTGCTTTCCTAATAGTAATACATCAACATTCATAGTCCTTTTGAAAGAAATTGACTTGTTCTATGCTTACATTCTACTATATACAATTTTGGTTGATCCGCTATGTATATTAATGACATAATAACAGCTTGATCTACTAAGAGTAATTGTTTTATTTTGTCATTTCGTTACTGATAAGTATTGGTATAATCTACGAAGATTATTCCTGCTTTCACAATAATAATATCAACATTCATAGTCCATTTGAAATAAATTGACTTAATCTATCGTTATATTCAACTATATATAATTTTGGTTGATTTACTATCTATATTATAATATCACTCGTTACACTTTTTCCCTTGTCAGACGACTTTATTCCTGTTTTTACAATAGTAATACAGCTTGATCTACTAAGAGTAATTGTCTTATTCTGTCATTTCATTCCTGATACATATTGGTATAACTCTAAAAAGGTTATTCCTGCTTTCACAATAACAACACCTCAACATTCAAGAACTATATACTATTTTGGTTGATTCACTATCTATACTCATCTCGACGATCGAGCATTCCTTGTCCAGCTCAAACTCCTAGACCATTCAAGTAATTGCTGTAATTTTTTTTTTTCAACTTATAGGATATAATGCCGGATTGACTTTTGCTGATGTCACATTTTTATTGTGAGAAGTTTTTGTGTAAAAAAAAAAACTGTGTAAAAATGATTCATTGAAACAATAGATCCAAGAGGTCATAACTATCTAAATTTGAGAAGAATTACGGATGTCACTTTAGACAATTTGAAAACAATATCATGAATAGTAGTCTTGAGCAAAGGTTTTATAAATATTTTAACGTATTTAATTGTTATAAATTTTAAGTAGCACCTAAATAAACGGGAAATATTCCTAAATGAACTTCACTGTAGATAGTGGCAGTTTTCTTAGGATTGTAATTATAATTTATAAATCTAAAAATAAATAAAATATGTTTTATACAGTGGCATTAATACTAGAATCCTCAATTATAGTTTATGAATTACAAAATTACTTCATTTCAGACAGCTAAACAGTTAAAACAGTTCTAATATCGATCAGCTCTTGTTTCTTCCAAAGATTTATCAGAGGTAGTTGACTTGCAGATATGACAAAAATTTGTCTAGCCGTTAGTCTTTTGTTTGGGAATGTTTCACTGACGCCGGAGGCATAGGAAATACTCGGCGAAACCGAGAATTCGCTAGTATTCTACGATTTTCGATTTTGTCAAGTGATTTTATTTCTGCGATTACAATAATAACGCCGCTCGATCTACTAACAATAATTGCCTTATTCTGTCTTTTAATTCATGATACATATAAGTATAGTACTTTCAGTAACCATTACCAATTTAGAAGTAATTGACATGTTCTTGTTAATATAATCTCTAATAACCTTCAAATAGAAAAAGAAAATAAATGGAATTAACTAAAACTTGTAGTAAGCTGTAAGTAAGTAGTCACAAAATGTTATAAGATTTTAAAGAACTCAAATCATAAAGTCTTCCTTTGATCTTTCTGTTTCCTCACATTTCAGCGACGTTTATTCACCAATTTATCATGTGTGTCACATATTAAGCTAATATTGATATTTTATGTTTTAGCCCCAAATATTTTCAGAAATTGTATCATGTAATTTAATACTTCCGTTTTCATGTTTTTATTCGCTGTTATTTATATTAAACTAGTAATGTTAATTGCAATCTATAATAGAACAGTAGTGTGATGGAAGAATTGATGGTAGTTAATGTAAGTGCATTTGGTGAAAGACCCGATCCCATTAAACAAAGTTGTGTGTCATGTAAATTAATACTTTCGTTTTCATATTTCTATTCGCTGTTATTTATATTAAACTAGTAATGTTAATTGCAATATATAACAGAACAGTAGTGTGATGGAAGAATTGACGGTTAGAAATGGAAGTGCATTTGGTGAAAGACCCGATCCAATTAAGCAAAGTTGGTCCTGAAGAGCGGGTCCCGAGAAGAAGGAAGGATTTAACCGGCGGTGAATGCGGATTGCCGGACGCCGAATGGAAAATAGATTAGCGGGGAACTTATATATTACAGCGTTGTACTTGCAGTCGATATTGTAGGGCTGCTTGGCCGCGCGCCAAATAATCATTGCGGAAATCGAAAATCCTAACTTATTTCGCGGAGGGCGCGAGCGACGGAAATTGATGCGAGATATCAACCGAGATGCCCTGCTCGCCCCGGCTAATATAATTAAATCGCACTCATAAACGCGCGCTCTGCTGACGGACACCTATCCAATCACCCAAATTGCCTGTTATATCTACTCAGCCACCCAAAAAAACAAATTGACAACACACATTCTTCACCCGAAACTACCTTTCATGAATTTACATTGTAAATATTTTATATATTCTTAATACCACTATAAAATAAACAACCGTTACCTTAAATATTTGAAAAACTCAAAAAGGAGGAAAAAAGAGTTGTTCGAACTTTGTGCATGGTATACATGTTGAGTATTCCTTACTTTCTTTAGTGCTACTGATGAGAACTTAGTTCTAGAAACACATATCTAGTTTTAGACCAGACTTACATTATCATGGATATCAGTAAAGATATATTTATTCAAGTGATGATATTATCAGAATCACAGTTAATTATTCTACCTAGTACAATACAGGCCCTATACGTGAAACATAGTATTTGCCATATTCGTGGTTACTACAAATTAAGATTTTTTTAAATAACACATTTTCATGTGGTTGGTAACGTTGGAATTGACGTGTTGGACAAATATATGACCCGCTATGTCTCCTGATCTCACAGTACTAGATTTTTTTAAACTATGTAACATTAAAAACGAAATTATTTGATGGCAATATGTATAATAAGTAATCAATTAAAATATAAAATTAAAAACGCTCTAGATCCATCAAACTTACACAAAATACAAATATTGTAATGAGTTTTATTATGTTTTACCTCAATATTATATCTGCTGTCTCATTTTAAATTGAATGCTCTGATAAATTACTGTCAATCAAATGTCAAGTCGTAAGAATAGTAAAACGACACTTCATGTTTTACGTTAAAAAAATTCTCGGTATTTACTTAAAGGTATGATACCATATGACTATAAGTACATTCGAATATTATTGGTCATATTTTCTAATATAAAGTTGAATTTAAAAAATACCCAAAAGTTCTCATAAAAATAATACTCTTCTTTGTTCCTTTTTATCGGGTTGTAGGTACTACAAAACGTGCTTATTCGTTGAAAACTCACTATCCGATTTTTAGCAATTTTCCAATACCTCTCTTACTGTGTGGCGAGAGGTAAAAATGAGCAAGTGATTCAGAATCCTCCACATATTGCATCCATTGACTAGGAAATAGCTTTGAAAGGTTGGATCGACAAGAAATAAACAGCTACCCTTTAAGTTTAATTGAACTAAAGGCGAATTCATGTCAGTTGATATTTGTTTTCTTTCGAACTCTGTGCACGTTTTTAACTTCCTATTTTCTGCAGGGTAACAACTTTAAACACTTTAATATTGAAAAAATTCTTCAAAGAAATAGTTAGAATTCTCTTCCATTCACTGCTGAAATAACAAAAATAAAAAACAACTGCAAACAAAACTTATTCTTCATTGCAATCGCACTATTTCTTTTCCTTGAGTTTCTTTCCCAATATTTCGCTAGTTTCCATAACGTCTTATTTTATCTCAAATATTACTTCGACACTTCATACAAACTAATAGTTAATAATGA
Source organism: Stenolophus ochropezus (assembly GCA_035578165.1). NCBI lineage: Eukaryota > Metazoa > Arthropoda > Insecta > Coleoptera > Carabidae > Stenolophus > Stenolophus ochropezus. Next base: position 1,447,700 of record JAQOWZ010000010.1, read on the forward strand.
TTTGAAATACATTATTCATACTGTTTGTCACAGCTTGAAGCAGTTACTGATTTTGGAATTGAATAAATAACTCCGTAAGTAATTCAGAAGTTTCTTAATCTGTTATCTCCAGTACATTGAAGAATTTATGTGAACCAAACGACATAAATTTAATGCAGTTTACGAAGTTCAACAGTGAAATATACTTCGTTCACGACAAATCTTACTTGCGTGTTTAAGACCACTCGACACGTGGAATTTATACGCGGTTGTTATCTTCATTCAATTGTTCGGATAAGCTTCACACAGCTTCTTGGATTATTCTAATGTTTCAGCTTAGAATCCATACAGTGAATTTCAGCCTTGATGCAATATTCACTAATAGGTCATTCTTTACTAAGGATCGTACCGTTTCAGATAAAATGAAACACTTTAACTTGTCATAATTTATAGCTATTAATATACCTAGGATAGTTATGAGTATTGTAACCATCGCAGATGTCAGTTTGAATTCCAAGCTCGGAAAGCAAAGATTTTTAAAAATCTAAGGCCTGGGTTCAATAGTTTACCGGTTTCACGTTATTAATAAATACTATTTTAAAAAATTATGAATATCGTTTTCCTTTGTCCCATGTTATTTTGAGAATTCTATACGGTAAATATTAATTACCATACTGATTTGCCAAATTATAGGGTATATAATTATGACTTGATTACCCTGCTTACTTTTCTCTATGTAAACAAAAAATTAATATCCTGAAACCGGTAAAAGATGTTTACTAGTGAAGTAATAAAGAAGTTATAGTTTGAGAAATATTTATATGTTTACTAGTTTATATCTAGATCGTCCAAGATTAAATCATTCTATATATTCAAAAATATTTACAAAAATGAAAGGTAATGTATTTTAATAAATAAAATTACAAAATAGTATATGTACCAACTTGCTATAACATAATACGTGGACGAAAATAAATAATAAAACTACGATATTAGAAACAGAAAATAAGATCTAAAAACTTTTAATTAAAAATTCCACGAATGTTGTAACGAAAAAAAATGTGAGCTGCGAGGTCCGCCTATGATGCGTTTCATAATTGGTGACGATGATAAAAAAGACCGATGCCAAATTTCGGCACATTAAAATAAGATATATAAAATATATATTCATTGCAGGAATTGTTTTTCGGGTAATACCAACAAATAAAATTGAATATTCTCGTATGTTAATTTATAAAAATAATAAATTATTTTATATTATTTGCCGCCCCTAAAAATCTGTCGCTGGGATTCTAACTAAGAAACTTCGTTTGGAACGGTCCTAGGTAGGTATATATTCATAATTGATCTATTAGAAAGCGTTGCACCTTAGTTGAAACTCACGGTATAATACCTAACATTTTATAAATAAGTGTTATACATCAAGTTACAAGATTTGTAGGAAAACAAACAAAAAAATATAAAGAAAACACATAAGATAATTTATTATTATTAAATGAAAATATATTTCTCTGCTGTTCCGGCAAACAAACTTGTCTTTTTTGTGAGAAACATTGTCAATCTTGTAAATAAACATTTGTTTTTCTCAAATCTGGTTAATTCCTACGCAAACTTTCAATCTCTCCTGCCAATTACTGTCAGGCAGATATGCATACTTAGCTGCAGAATGTGACAAGGAATGTATTTTTCACGTGACTTGTAGCCAAGCTCATATTTAAATTAGTTTTTTCCTATTTCTGGCTGTCGGGTAAGTGACAGTTTAACAAGTAGACAGCGACACAATAAGAAAGTAGCGAGACAAGTACACCTATTTAACTTCATTCTCGACGGATGAAATTGACGTTTGTGCTGGTGAATCAATGACACCACACATCAAGAATGCAAACACTGAGAATGATAAAGAATTCCACACATTATTTTCTTTACTTTATTTAATATTGTACAGTGAATAGTCACTTAGCAAACTCCGTCTCCAATTAAATTAAAAGTAAGTAAGGAAGATACATATAAAATTATTTAGTTATTAATATTTGTTATTTGAGTCACAAGGAACATAATTACGTCTTAATGTAAGAGAAAATTAAAATGAGTAATTTTCGGTCTTTTTGCAAAGTTCAAATTTAAGATGTGAGAACTATTCATCCTAACATTCGTGGAAATTGTAATAGTTATAATTCTTAATAATGTATGACAATATTGAGATTTCATATTTTTCAATATTTTTTCACTACTAACATTTAAATCCTATTTAAATATTATTCTTTTTTGATAATAACAAAGATTGACATAAATATTTACTTGTTTCTTAATATCCACAAAAATAAAATAGGCTGTCTTTGTTTTTGTATTTGACGTTTCAGTTTGCCAACCTCACTTTTGATTTTTAATTTGGTTTTATTTGATTAATTTATTTAAATTACATGGCAAAGTTGTATTGTGAGTTCATAATTTACATTTTTCCCCCTATTGTGTAACTGAGTGGTTAATTTCTAAGTTGCTAATTTGTATCTTTTTTTACGACTATTAAGATATTTGTTTATTGTATGTTTGCTACTGCTACGGATACATATTGCTACGGATGTATATTGTAAACACATTTTTATTTCCCACGGTAACCGTAGACAACCTTAAGGTATAAATTTATACCTCACAATTCTATCAAAATATAGTATTGTTTAATTTTTGTTTTGTAGCTAGTTGCTAGGAAGTAGTGAAATGAAGACATCTTTATTATTAAAATATAAATGAATTAGGAAATAATATCGTAGTCGTAAAAAAGTATATCGTACAACTCGCTTGGATTGTCCATTTCATTGTTGTACAATATACTATTTCATTTTTACTTTGTTTTTAGGATAAATAAGGAATCAAAAATAGCAGATTTTTGTTATAGAAAAATGAACTCCTCTGCAATAATTTTTTTTTCGCTGACATTTTTAATTGAATAAAGTACTGGAAAAATGAAAAACAAGATTTTGTGTATTTGATATTTGTTTTGATATTTGCAATGTGATTCTTTTGAGTGAAGTGGGAGTAATACAATTAAGTTTAGTTTAAATGTGTTTTAACAAAAAGTAAAGCATGGCCAGTGAACATTTCCAGTAATTGGTACAATTTAAGCGTTGCTAGCAGCGGGAGCATTATTTACGTACAGTCCGTATTTCTATCACCTGTCACGCTGTTTTTGCGCTAATTTAAAAATTTAATTCCAAAATGGCTACTCGCATTTCCGTTAATTTTAATTCTAATTATGATTTCTTTCGGGGAGAAAAAGTAGCGCGTCCGCAAAGTTTCGCGAATAATTTTCATAACGAACTCGTTGAAAAGGAATGAAATTTCGCTTATTTTACATTTGCCTAAATAGCGTGAAAGAATAGAAAGCCTTTCTTTTTCTCCGCCAAGTTTTTACGCTTCCGGCACTTCAAAGGATTTAAATATACAGGGGCAGAAGTGGGGGTAGTTAATTCTTGATAATTGTATCACCTTCCTCGTAAATGTCCCGATAACGCCCGCATCCTGCTTTATTTAAAGCTTGATAACCTTGCCCAACCAGATCGCTTTTTCTACACACTAACTCTTCCCATTTCTTGCCAACATCGCAATTCCTAACACTTGCCATTTTCTCGCATCAATTCCAAATCTTCTAATACCTATTTTTTTAGTAAAAGAATTCGTAGTCGATACTTCGTGGAATATATTATTAAATAAATAAAAAGTACAAATTTATGATTACTTTACTCATATTCATTTATAAAAATACCAGAAGTTTATTTCATATTTATTTTTATACATAAAATTTTAGGAAGGAGGGTTTAAGAAATAACCTTGCGACCGGGATGGGTTTTGCATATGGAGTTCGACAATGCTGTGCTATCACAGTATATCTATACTGTGGTGCTATCCTAAAAAAATATGGGATACAAGAAACTTAAAAATGCTCGAAATTGTGTAATACTGATTTACAATTTAATAAATGTAATTGTGAAATACAAAAAGTAAGAGGTAAAATATTTGCATGTAGAAAATAAAGTTAATACAAAAATTGAAGTTTTTATTGTCCTGAAAACGATATAAATATAGTTGTTGAAATAAGTTATGAAAAACAGTTTCCATTGGCTTTTATTTAATAAAAATAAATTATTTTATGAACAGTAGAAATGTACCTATATTCTGGCCCTTATTTAAAATTACCATGAGACGGCAATGAAAATATTTCTTGACATTTATGTTACACGACGGGGTTCACTCACATTTGGCAATATGCAATATAATTCATAATATATCAATGTGTAGTTTCATTCGTTATAATAGTTGAACGATGACAAATACTTACTGATGACATGAAATTCCTAAACTTTTGTTTTTCATGTTTTAGAAACAACCACAAGCAAAGAATTGTATTTATAATACAAATTACTTATTATATTTATTTCTCTAGTATTTTGTTAATTTGAAATTTGTATTTTAACCTTTATATGTGTGTCTAGGAAAACAAGAATCGTTGAACTCTAGCTACAACAAAACAATGCGAAAACAGCAATTCAGTTTAGCTTAATGCAATTATAGTTGCAGGTGTTATGAACGTTTATCCTACTTTTTAATAATTATACAAAACGATGTTTTCGTTTGTGTTTACTTTTAATACAATTGGAGCTTTGTAGGTAACTCAATAGCAGATCCTAGTAATCAATTTATGTTGAATTATTCTCATGGCTCATAGTTTTCTGGAAAGTCCCCGTGGTTGGTGGTTGTAAGTTATAACTGCTCGAGTACGCACTGCTTTAATTCCGCCTTAATTGCCCACTAAATTCTACAATATACTCTATTTTACGCTGGGTGTAAATTTCCATGGTATTACTGCGTGTAGGGGAAATATACTGCGTGTTGATGTTTTAATTTATTTTTGCGACTTTGGTAATTTTCAGCCTTATAAAACTACCATTAATCTTGCTTTAAATGTCTCGTTTAATTATAAGCTAATTATAATAATCTACTGCCTTCTCTGAATTTTACACACCTCTTCTTTGCGTAAAGCATTTATTATTTTATTTCCTTCCTAAAACATTAACAGGATTTTTCAAAATATCTTGATATCTACTATCTACATACTTAATAATAATAATAATAATAATATATATATATATATATATATATATATATATATATATATATATATCTAATGCACACTGTAAGTAAATTTTTATTGAACTTGGCTTTCTTACAGTTCCATCATTGTATATTTTTGATATAGCAATTCTTGTTAAAAAAAACTTATCGTTGTTTATTTTCAATAAAAATTTGTACTCAGACATGACCACTAGACAGCAGGAAAACATAAGTATTCCTAAACATAAGTCAGCTTTTTTCGCCAAAGGAGTTTACTACAATGCTATTAAAATATTTAATAATTTGCCATCATGTATTAAAGAAACAACTAACCTGAAGTTTTTTAAAACTAAATTAAAAGAATACCTTCTCACTAAATGTTATTATAGTTTAAGTGAATTTTTTGTAACATGTGCACAATGACACTTGTCGTTTACCTTCTGTATTCAGAAATGGACAATAAATATTATTATTATTATTATTATTATATATATATATATATATATATATATATATATATATATATGCAGTTCTAACTGCATTTATAATGTCTGGCACCTAGACGACCTAGTGGACCTTCTGAACCCGCTGTTGTGAGTAGCTCTAGGCTATGTCTGGCACCTCGATGGATATTCCTCCCCGCTGGGATCGTCTATGAGTAGCTAGAGGCCAATGTCTGGCACCTAGACAACCTAGTGGTCCCTCTGATCTCGCTGTCGTTAGTAGCTCTAGGCCATGTCTGGTACCTAGGCGACCAAATGCATTCTCTGAAATCGTCTCCGGGTTTATTTCGAAACTACTGCGAATCGGACAAGCTAGGTATGTGTTTGCTATATTTTTATACAAATTTTAATTATTGTTGTCACAATAATATAATATTTTTACTAAATATTACTGACCTAATATTGGTTATCTAACAATTTTAATATGCGATAGGTACTTTGTGCTTTGCACGAACACAAACACAATCAGGATAACTATTGAGCAAATAATGGAATTCCAAGTAGTACTTTACCTAATGTTTACAGACAATGAAATCTTTCAGAATACCTATTTCTAAAATCCTTTAAAATATTTACTGTAATTTTTTTTCCTAAATGGCAATATTGATTTCAGCTAAAATCTTACCGTGCCATTTCAAAGGTCATCTCGTGCAACCTAATGGCACGCGTACCGTTGGTTGCCATCCGATTGCTAAATTCTTATAATAATAGGCATATGTTTATTTTTTTATTATACTTGCATCATAAACTTTGTTTCACAAACAAAAAATAGTGCGAAAACGCATTTATTGATATTGTTATGCCCTAAGCAATTTTTTAAAATTCTTTAGAAGTGTATTAACTTGCTGAAAGACTCTTTTAGTCACATATTTAGTAATCTTTTCATTGCATTTTGTATAATATCCGTCTTTCTTAATCCTAAAAGAGTAATAGCAATTGATCAGACTAGGCTAGATAATAGATTAGACTAGTGAGAATAGAAGAGAGTAGAATTAGATGTAGTGTATATAGTTATAAAACTATTCAATAAACATCTACATTTAAGTCAAGAAGTGAGTGACTTTGATTTAAAGCTTAAGAATCCAAACTCCTTTAAGTGCGAATCTTTATTACGTTGTGATCCAAACACAAAGGATCATAACAATATACCAAAAAATATAAATAATGATAAATGCTCACTCACCGTTCGGTTGCCCAGATTCTTGACTCTGCAGAGCAAATGCACGGTTTTGCCCACCAGGCCGGTGATGTTCGACGGCACGGAAGTGTCGAAGTACGGGCCTGTGCCGGGCGTGGGCCACTCCTGCAGGAAGTCCGTGCGGAACCTCCGGGAACCCCCCGCGGGACAACCTGGAACAGGTGAGTTATCAGGAGACGCTGCAAAAAATATTCACACCGCGGCCGAACATAAATACCGGCCCCAGCAAAACAAACCGTAAGCATAATTTCATTAGTTGTGGAATTAACACGTTACGCGGGAAATAAACAAAATTTGTTTTGGTGATAGCGGGAAAGCGAATGATTTTGTAAATAACCATTGGAAAATTTACCGGAGGAACATTTTCCACAGAGCTTTGTTAAATTTTGTAATGGACACCTCTGAAAATACACGCAACACTGTACGTAACTTTTACTAAAACCAACTTTTTACTTGTATTTTAGACTTCAGTTTCTTTCAATCAGGCTTGCATAAAAATACGATTTTTAAAAAGAAAATAAAAAAACAGATATTTTTTTATTTAACTCGGATTTTTTTATTTAAATCTCGCATTATTTGCGATCAAAATAAGCTCGCTCTCGAAAAAATTTAGTTTCTGTACTAGTATGTAATAATATAATAATATAACTATTATAGCGACGAAACTCTACGATATCGTTAAAGCAAATTTTACATTTAATACATTTCAAAGTAAATTTAATAAAAAATCACATATTAGTGCAAAAAAATATGCGTTATAAATTCAAAATAAAATACCAATAAAGTCGTTTTACCATCGAAGATAAACAGATTTAGTAATTCTTGAAAGTATTGCCACTTGGTATCATTACCCACACATTTTTTCCTCTAATTTTCGTAAATTTGAAATGTTAAATAACAGTTGCAGAAAATTATGTCATTGATTTATCAAGTGATTTAATTAAATGCAACTAAGTCTACAATTTATGTAGTAAAAGCTTTGGAGTAGAAAGATTATAATGTGGGATGAATTTGAAGGGATCGTTTTCAGCAAATGTGTTTTTCTTGTACTTGGATAACACCTAATAAGTTTCCTTATTTAACTAGAGTAATGAGAACTTAACTAGAAAACTATTTAAATTACTAAAACAAATAAATTTCCATTAAACTTTGTAAAACTTAATTAAAATTAAATAAATTATCGCTGTTTTCATTCAGTTGTAAGAACAACTACAAAACCTACTAAAACTACAATTCGTAGAATAATAAGATAAAACAAAAAAATATATTCATACTGATAACAAAATGGTATTGTCCTGTACAATTTGGTGACTTAATTATTAGCCGGACATTTTTTAATTACCGAAAACTGTTTTCTCATGTTAAATGCCTACGACAACACTTTTTTGAAACACACGGTATATAAAATATAAATAATAAGTGTAAAGAAGACAGACGAGAGGTTATGTGCTGGCCACATCAGATATTTTATGGGATTGATTTTTTAAATAAAAGTCATTAATTTTTATCAAAGATAAAAATACTAATTATAACAAAAACATATTATTTGCTACGAAACTATTAATAATAACCAAAACATATTCTGTATATAATAATAACTTAAAATTCAATAATATTTTATCATTTTAATTGTCATATAACAGAAGGAAAATATAAGTATTTAAATATGTATTTAAAAGTAAAAATTCTTTGTTAGATACTCTTCCTAGTTTTATTCAGCAGATGAATCGTTTTGATTTTATTACAGATTTCGTTTTCGTTTATGAAATAAAATACTTATATTGATTTTAAACAATTGAAAAGTGCCGTAATACTCAGATATATTTAATATAATAAAAAAATCATGATTTATTTGATTTTTTTTAAATCTATAATTTTAGATTTTTTGAATAAATCATGTTTTTTGGGAGCAAAGATTTGGATGAACGATTGAAGAAGGAGGACGTTGAAACAGAGAGCTCGTTGGTTATTTAACGATGAAAAATGAAATTTAAAGTTTGGTACGTCTAAAGTTTTGATTATTCATAAACGAAGGCGCGTATGTAGTCCCCTAGTGTTTACTCACGAATGAATTCCAACTTTATGTAAATGAGTTTTTATTGTAGTGGCGCGAGTAGATATTCTTGAATGAATCGCAGCGCTTTGTGTCATTTCACGTACGAATATTTTAATTTCAAATTAGAGACGTTAGTAGCCGAGCGACAATGTACAAATCTGTGTTTGACGACCGTAACAAGAGTGTAATAACGACGCATTTAAAATGCAGATTTATGAAAATGCTGCGGTTTGCCGCTGCTAGCTTCCCGGTTCTCGATTGTCCTGTGCTCCGTGCTTCGGCCGCCTTGAACTCTGCACTACACGTCATTTTAACTTCACCCAGCCAAATAAAATACACCACCATTCTCTTCCTCATTTACCAATACAAATATCTCCAAGAATAAAACATATATCAACTTGTACTTTCATAGTATAAAATATATACTTTATCTTTTTTTACAATTAGGTTATTACCATAAAAATAAGTTTATATATAGTAAATTATCCAAAAATAAAAAATACCTATTTTTGGGTTCAAAATTTTGTATTTTGAAAATAGTTCAAGTTGATAGAGGCCTGATTCCAAATTTTTTAATCGATTTGATTCTATGTATCATATATATAAGTGTACCAGTTTTTATAACTTTGGAATAATAATTACAATTTTTCAAAGGACGAGAAAAATGGCTGAAATATTGTACATATGTTTTAATATTTTTTCAATTGTTATTATTTATGAAGAAATTAAAAATTCGTTTTTAAATTAAAAATTTATTATGTCTTACATCTTTAATATTTTCAATCGCAGATGAACGTAGAAAGTTACAATTTTTTAGTTTTTTTCCCTTAATATTTTTCATATAAACCTGAATTAATCCGAAAGTAGGTACACATTTTTGAGTCCAAAATTTAATTTTTTTAAAATAGTCTTCAGTGATAGAAATCGGTGCATTGATTTCAAATTTTCAAACAGAATTTAATTATATCTTTTCGTTCCTGAGATTTTTGCTCTCAAATTTGCTTTCAGTTTTTTGCTCACGAATTTTTTTTCTCCAAAATTTTTCATATTTTAAACTTAAGTAAATATCAATACGTTAATTCCAAATTTTCATACCGAATTCAATTATCTCTTACCGTTCTCGAGATATTTGCGTTCAAAGTTAGACCTCTGAAAAACGTTTTTTTCAGGATAACCCTTTCAGGGGTCACTCTACGTCTTCGACGACATCACCAATCGATTCTACGGGCAAAATTACATGAGGGTACCAATTTTCAGATTTTTATTCCAACGGATACAATTTTTAGAAAGGAAAAACTGAAACTGGCTGAAATCGAAAAAAATGCCTGATATACCCCTTACGATTTTTTTCGATTTTCACCGATTTTGGTTTTTTCGATCTAAAAATTGTATGCGTTTGAATAAAAATCTGAAATTTGCTACACTTATGTAATTTTGCCCCTAGAATCGATTGGTGAGGTCGTTGATGACGTAGAATGACTCCTGAAGGGGCTATCCTGAAAAAACCGTTTTTCAGAGGTCTAAATTTAAACGCAAATATCTCAAGAACGGTAAGAGATAATTAAATTCTGTTTGAAAATTTGAAATCAGTGCATCGATTTCTATCAAGAATGGATATTTTTTTAAAAATAAATTTTGGACCCAAAAATGCCTAATTTTGGATTATTTCAGGTTTATATGAAAATTTTTAAGGAGAAAAACAAAAAAAATATCCAATTAAAAAATTTTTACATCTAAAAAGAGACCTGGAAATTTAAATAAGAACTTTTAATATACTAGTATTTTTCAAAATCACTACAATGTAAGAAAATAGTTGATATTTAGTTTAAAAATAGAAAGCATTGACAAATAAAATGAATAATAAATGAAATCTATCGTTACTTATTCATGGCATAATACAAATTTAAAAAGAACAATATGTAGATGTGTATCTTCTATGATCAAGTGAAATGTTTATTGATTGTAAAGTTCAAGTACAGCTTGTTATAAATAATTCATTACATATTCTATTAGTAAATCAAATAATTTCAAGATATTGATTGAAATTGTCATAACATGACTTTACGATTTTATAAGTTCTGAAAAATATTTTATTAATTAAAATATTAAATAAAATTGCAACTGACTAAAAAATACAGCAAGAAATCAATTAAATAATAATAATAATAATGTAGTTTATAAGTAAAAATTTATTGATTCTTAAGAAAACGGTATATTGATTTTATAGAAAAATATGTGTCTATAAATTCAACCTGAAATTCGATCATAAACTACTAGAATTACCGCAACTTCACCTGAATTTTTGATCCGTAAAATATGTGCTTCAGTAAAACAACAAAACTGCAAGAATCCCGCTGCTGAGATGTAGGTACACTGAGTTTTTCGCTTGATATCTGATGTAATTTCGTGCGTTCGTCACGAAGACCTAATAATTCCGGAAACATTTTACAGACTTCGAAGGGGAACTCCTTAACAATTTTTTACAACTTTGAGAATGTCAATGTTTGTAAGGGAAGAAATAAATTTCAGCTCGGAAGAAAGAGGTGACAAGGAATCAGATAAGTCAAGAATAATTTTCATTTCGAGTTAAAACAGTTAATAAGAAACATAATATAACCATAGCTTGCTTCACAAATGTAAAACAGCAAAAATATTTTCAGTTTTATACTGAGAACATGAATTCAAATCCAATCGAAACAAATTCTTCTTTATTTTCTACATGTCGGGTGAATACTAGAAATATTGATGAAGGGATTTTACATGCGAAAAGAAGTTTTCAGTTATCGTTTACAATTATGTATTAAGAAATTTTAATATAAAATGTTTCACAATCAAATGGATTGAACGAAGTAAAGAAAGTATTGTAATCGCGAAAAAAATCGGTTTTCAGGTTTTAACGAAAATATCCAAGTTCGAAGATATAAAACGAATGGAAGTTAAAGAATGATTAGCCGTAGAATGATCTCACTTTCAAGGAAAATAAGTTTAAATGAAGTGCAGCAAAAAATGTGTATAATTTATTGTATAAAGAAGTCATGTAGTGTCCACAACAATTTTTTTATTATTTAAAATGTAAATTATTGAGATTTTTGTAACATTTATTCACAAAACTTTAATTGATTACAACAAACGGATCATATTTTTGTTAATTCCACACTTTATGTTAAAATCATTAATAGTAGGTAATCAAAATTTAGTGTACTAATAACTGCAGTTGAATATAATAAAGTCAAAAATATATTATTATAATTATTTTATAGTAAACTACTTGAAGTAATCAAATCATTTCTTTGATTACAACAAATTCATTGTCAAGTCATATTTTTCGTTGATTATCTCAACTATTTTCATTGTAACAATTCTTTAAGTAAAAATAATTTACTGATGATATGAAAGAGTATATTACTCTTGGGTTTACTCTGCACTCCAGTTGGAGTGCCCGAAAGATAATAACTGGTGAAATCCTTGTTCAGAATAAATATATCATTTATTTATGTATTTATTTCCATTATTTTTTTTGTCGTTTTATGAATTTACGAAATGAAAGCAGCAAAGCAAATTCTGTGATAAACTGTATCACACATAGAAATCTATATTAACAGATAATAACCTCAAAAAACTTTTTCCCATCAAATATACAAGTGTTCCGAATCCCAAGGCGAAACTTCAATATTTCAAAAGACAAAACGAAATATCTCTATGAACATATGTTTCGTACAGCGAAACAAATAGTCGTAAAAAAGCATTATCAATGCATTTGCAACTAGTTCCGTTTTATAGCTTTATTTTTCAGATTAAATAGACTCCGAACTAGTTTTTTGTCGCAATAATAAAAATTATTGGTCTGTATAAAAAGAATTGCTAATAATACAAATTTGAGCCAATAGCTTTGCAAAATGTGAATTATATTTTAAAGTTCAATTTTTTCATTCGGCAATAAAAATATCGTAAAAATAACATTTGAATAATAAACAACCGAATTTACGGCTCCATGAAAAATATATGCGATTGTAGCTCTAAAATCCAAGTTCAAATCTGTGTATTTACAGCAGAAAAATATTCGGTGATAAGAAATCAAATAAAGAATATATATTTTCAATTGAAGTATATTGATTAAAGCTTATTTCACAATATTTTTTTCCTAAGACTACTATTGAAAGTGGAACTTTTCTCACACTGTATAAGACTTGAATTAATATTTCCCACAATGGTAGGTAAAAGTGTGAGAAATCTTTCTTACAGTATTTGCTAACACTACGCATGTGCAGTGTGAGCCATATTGTTTTTTATGTCAAATAACTTTCGTGCATGTATTTTTGTTTTGTAACGTTTAGCAATGTGGTCGTAGAAAAAGCATAGTGTGCCACTCGTGCAGAATCACATATTTTCAGTCTTGTATGAATCCAGCACGAGATGAAGTCGAGTGCCGAAACTTTCACACCTCGAGGGAAATAGGCGATTTTCTGCATTTGTTGCACAGTATACTATTTCTTCGTTAATAATGTATATTACTATTTTATTTATTTACATTAAATATTCATAATTTCCTACGTCCAAAATTATTTTAAGTAAAAAAACTTCAATAACAGTTTTAGAGCATTCTGTAACTAAATCAATAAACAAAATTAATTTGACGTGCTTTGTAAGCTCAGAAATTAAGTATGAAAATGATGTAAATCACCCCAACAATAGCAGTAGGCATGGAATTGAAACAAAAATTAACAAACGATTAACAGCTAATCTGTCAAGTTCGCTGCGTTAGTTTATTTTTAGAATTAATGTAATTACTGTTTTGTCAAATTACGCTAAAAAATATAGCAATTTTATTTTGTTTTTATGTTTTAAATATAAAATTAATGTATGTAATATTGTTCATGTCGCTAATAATTTCAAATAATTATAAAAATAATCTAAAGTAGTTAGACTGCTTGACAGATAAACCGTTAAACATTTTTTTATTTTTGTCTCAATTTCATGGTTACCGTTATTTTTGGGGTGATTTACTTCATGTTACGTCCTATATTCCGAGCTCACTTTTATAATAAAATCACTTTTAGGAAGTCTGATTTTACATTATTATCTTCTGAGCCTAACACCATTTTCAACAAAAGCGAAAATGAGCCAATGTATTTCTTGCTCAGAATATTTGAAAATAGATATTCTATACAACTTTGTTTATAGAATCGAAGAATGATATTGCCAAGGATCTAAATTAAGTAATGAACAATATTGTTCTATGTGAACTACACAGCAAATGCGGTGATGAATAAAAATAAAAATATAGAGTTTGCAAGCATTCCCAGCGTTGGTAAGTGATAAAAAATATCCACACCTACTGGGAAGAAATAAACATTAAAATCGTATTACCGCGTTATTTTCTTCATGAATACAAAAGCCATTTAGTTGGTTTGCGCGCCACGGCTTCGGTATAAAGAATGTAAGTGAAAGCGCCGTACGTGCTGCATTAAACCACTCTTAGTCCTGAGTTCCAATCCGGCTGATGCGCTGTTTATGGCCTGTTGGATCAAACTGATTCCCATTCGCACCATCATACATCGAGTTTTATTCCTCCAAATTTAAAACATGATCAGAATATCGCCAAATCCAACGCATATAAATTTAAATGCGAATGTAAGAGGTAGTGAAATTTTTATAAATTTAAACGACGAATATTCAATAGAAAAATTTAATAAAAGTATGATAGTTATAAAATAGTATATTGTACAGAAAGCATGGATTGGTATACTATACTCTACTGTTTCTTGGATCACGATATTATTTCCTAATTAATTTATTTTAGTAACTAGCTACAAAACAATAATTAAACAATACCATTTTTCACAGAACTGTTAAATTATGAATTTATATTTCACGTTGTCTCTGATTATCGTTAGAAATGAAAATGTGTTACAATCGCGGATTTTTTCCCGTACAAATAATTTTTACATGGTCTTATAAGAAATTTTCCGATGGATCTAATGGTGGTGGCGTTTCCTTGATATTTAGATTTTTTAATTTTAATTTGTTATATCTCGGAAGTTATTTAGAAAATATTCATTATTTGTATATATGTGTTATGAATGTATTTAACATATAAAAATGCAATGGCTTTGTTAAATATATACTTAAAAAAAATTAAAACTAACTGTAGAAAAAGCCAATTTTGCATTTTGCAGTGCATTTTTCAGTAATCGGGAAACTTTTCGATTTGAAGAGATAGACCACCATATACAATGTGCGCTCAGCAGACAGCATGTACTGTTATAGCAATAAAATTTCTCATATATAAATTTTCACAATCAACATACACTTTTTAGTCTTAGAATAAAGAATTAAGTTTATTTTCAACACTTTAAATTATTCAAAAAGTCTACGGGCTGTAGAAAGTGATTTATTACAGTTTTGACTTACAAAAAATATTATTTTTAAATCTGAGCAATATTTAAAAATTTGTCAAGTAGTACCAATTAAATGATTTGTTTACAACGCTCCTTTCAAAGTTGAAAAAATAAAGAATGTTTTTCACAAATGTATAAAAGTTGTTATCATCATTAAAAAAAATGATGATCATAGAAATCATGTAAGAAGTTTACGAAATAATTATTTACATATCAAATGCGGCAGCACTCAGTTCTCTAGTTATTGCTACAGTTACGCTAGGACGATTTCGGGAACCAAGTTCACGCAAGAGTGTGTTAAAAATATAGAAAATAGTTAAAAGGTAATGTGAAGGATAAAATCTCAAAATGTAAATATCGTTATGATAGCAAACATCTTTTATATTATAAGTAATAAAATATTAAACTGTAAAGTGAAGAAGAGGAATGCAATATTTATCCTGAGTGGAGAGAAAATTTGAGATTGTAGTAAATTATTAAGCAAGCTTCCGTATTCAGGATAATCATCCTTCGCAGTGTAAATATTATATTGTCACATTGCAGGCGATTTAGCATGCTAAGCAACGAAGCAGTGCAATGTTTAAAAACAGACAAGTAGGAAATAAAGAAAATGTAATGTAAAATCATGGTGGAACAGATACATTGCTAGCACCGTTCAACGAACAAAAGGACAACGAAATCTTAGATGGAGCGCACTTTTAGATAAAATATTCATGTTTAGAATGTGACTTCGCGTGCTTGGAATACAACGCAGTTGCATGCATTCTGGGACGATGTTAATACCTTGCTCTATGTGTGAATTTTCTTCTTATTCCCAACAATAATACAACATTCTTACATTTGAAAGTCAGAGCTCATCCGAAAAAATAGGTTATTATTATAGTACGACAAAAGATCTCAAGTTGACGTTTAAATTGTTTTATAGTTGTGGTATCTATTCAAAGTTTTGCTCCAGGTACCCAGCTAAGCACTGGATTTGGAAATCCCAAAGTAATATTAGCATGCCTAACTTAATATAGATGGATTACTGTACGACATGGAAATAACTAGACAGGGATGTATTTAAAATATTAATACCGTTAATTTCTTAGCAATAATCATTATCTTCGTGGAATTGCAAACAATTTTTGCATAAAAACGAAACTTCTATAACATAATGTTCTTATTACCAAGAGTACATCAACGTTACTACAACTTGTGACAATTATTAGAGTATTTTTCATAAAACATGGTATTAAAATTTGAAATACATCCCTGTCTAGTTATTTCCAGGTTGTACAGTAATCCATCTATATTAAGTAAAGTATGCTAATATTATTTTGGGATTTCCAAATCCAGTGCTTAGCTGGGTACCTGGAACAAACAGTGTATTCTAATGGATTTCGTACAATTCTATACCCTATAGCAGAACGCATAAAGGTCACATTTCTTTCAATTCTTTCACTTACGGAAAAACTTTGAATAGATACCACAACCATAAAATAATTTAAACGTCAACTCGAGATCTCTTCTCCAACTATACTCATTGCTGGGTCACCATATTTTTATACCGTAGAATACTGCGGGGACTCCAGCTGATGTGGAGAGCAATGGCAAACAGACAAATGTTCCGGGAGAGGATATTATGGTGTAATTAGACAATAATCTAAGGAGCCTAGAAAAATGTATATTATTTTATAATATTTGCGTTATTCTTTTTATAAAAATTCGAAAGGAAAATAAAAATATATATTTTTAATACGTTGAAGTATATTCTATATTGGAATAAACTACATTAGGATAGTCGTGGTTATATTTTGTTAATATGAAAACTGCTGCAATTCGTGAAAAAATAAAAATTAATATCACAAAACCTCCTAATTTTGTCTTGTGATAGTTGCGAAATAAATGTAATTTTTTATACTCTTTTGTCTGTTACTAAGCAACGATTATTTGTATATTTTACCGATAAATTCTTGGTATTTGATGCCAAAATAAAAATGGAAACAAAATCATACCGTGAGTTTATTTTGAAACATAGGATTTGCCATTTGATTGACAGCAATGTATCAAAGCGGTTACTTTAAATTTTAAAATGAAACATAAGTTGTCAAATTGACATCATTATTAACTGTCAAATTGCGATTTTTTCAATAATATACGTCGTTGGAATAGACGTGATAAAGAAATAGAAAGACCAGCTAGGTCTCCTGATTTAACAGTACTTGATTTTTTTTTTATCTAGACACATCAAACTTACCTAAATTACAAATACTTTAAACGAGTTTTATTATTGTTTAATCTCAAGATTATATCTGCTATGTTTAATTTTAAATTGAAAACTCTGCTAAGAACCATAGCTATAAGAAATCCTACGCTTCACGGTATTTAAAAAACAGCGAAGAGTACAAAGTCAAGAATTTAAATGTTTAATGGTTTATGAAAAGTGAAAGATTGTCTTTTTTCATTTCCGATGTCAGACGTCAAGACAGCATGAAACATTGTTAATTTAATAACGAGATGAAAATTTATCAATTTTAAATTGGGAAATAGTTCGTAAAAATTAATGCAGCGCATGAAAAAATAATTTAAAAAAGTCGATTTAGCTTAATTGATACATATTTACCCGGGGCATTAAAATCAATTCGGTGTTGTCGCACGGAACACTTTTGAGAATTCCATTTGTATTCGCATTACAGGAGATAAATGGTACTCATTGACCTGTACGTAAATAGTTGAGCTTGTTTCGTCTGTAGGGAGATTTCTTCAGGGATGGTAAGGGTGAATTTCATTAGCCGGCGCGAGATGGATGACTCGGGCGCTCGGCTTTGACAGCCCGGCGGCCAATAGCGCGCCGTATTGTAATCAGCGAGTGGCGCAGTCTAGCGGCAAACCGCCCAGGCACTTAGCCGGAATTACGCGACAAGTGCGTCGGGGATGGGGGTTCTTGTCGCGTTTTCCACATTCTGTGCTCTTTCAACCTACAACCCTTACTTGCACCTGGATACCTGGTCTATCACTCTTTACTTGTAATTCTTGACGGGTTTTCTACATTCTGTGCTCTTTTAGGAACTTCTCTTGCACCTGGATTCTGCTTGGTTTGTCACATTTTACTTGCATTTGCGTGGATAACAGTCTCTTCATGTGACCTACAGCTCAGTTCTAATTTCTACATTTCATATAATTAACAAATTTATAGTTGCGAACAAATTTGTCGCGCACTTCAAAAGATCAAAATTGTCATTTACATTAGAATTTCATAAGACAAAAAAATCTTGTCTTATTTTACTATTTCTTGTCTTGCCTCGAAAAATAAGAAAAAAGATATTTAAGTATATCTTTTCTTTCATTACTCTTCTATATAAAAATCTTGTCTTGATCGTCATTTTCTTGCTTATTTCTTGTCTTGCAGGTTATCACATTTATTTATTTTTGTTTAGATAATATCAATGTCAATTACTAAATATATATCGTCTAATACAATTATTATTATTACAAATAAAAAAATCTCATAGTTGTACTGTTAAGTTTTTTTTAGCACAACTGCGACATCTCTAAAAGCAGAAAAACGTTTTTCCAAAGTTTCCTGGTTATAAGAACGCATTTTGTGCCTTAACTTTTGGTTATATAATTTCAAAGAATAGTTATATTATTGAGATAATAATTATTATTATTACATATTTTTTAAAATTAAATTTACATACCCATATTGAAAATATTTATGTCTTCATTTTTTCTTTACTTACATATTTTTGTAGTTTTAGGTAAATAAAATATGTTAATGTTATTACATTTAAAAAATATAAATCTTATCTTTTCCTTGTCTTACATTTTTTGCAAGACTCTTTTATTGGGTTGTAAATAGTTTAAATTTATTATTTAAAAGTAGACAATTTCACACAGTTGTTTTTATATTCTACAGTTGGCATTATTTACTAGTAATGTATCATTTCTTTCAGTGGATTGTGTGATCAAGATGTGATCGAAAAACAGGCAAATAGTGATCGTAGAAAAAGTATAGTACATAATTCGTGTTGTAAAGGCTCTTATGTAACTTTTCCACTTCGTGCATAATATTCATGTTACAACTCTTTATATGTAATATACTATTATCTACTTATTAAAGTCAGAGGAATGAAATTTTAAGGACAAGTAAAATATATATCTGTCCGAAAAATTATTTTTAAATATTGTTGAAACATCTCGATGTACTGATTCCAAATTTTTAATTAAAATTCAATTATCTTCATTTGTTTAGAAAATATTTGCTCTCAAGGTTGTACCTTAAAAATTATATGTTTTATAGTATAATATCTAAAATGGGTAGAGATACAATCTCAATTATAAACTACTGGAAAATTTATATAAAGACATATAAAAATAAAATTATTATATTAAAAAATAAAAAAAATGGAATGAATAAAATTATAGTATTTAACCTTTCTATCAATATATAGTTTTAATGAAGCAGAATTGGGTATTATAATTCATTGCCTTTTTGTTCATATATCGATAAGTATTTTGCGAGTTTAATGCAAATTTGCTGTACGCGTTTTGCGTGCAGTGATAATAAATTTAGAGTACAAAGTAAAAAATGTATCGCGTATAAAGTTTTATTCTTCAGCGTAACAATCCCCGGGTAACAGCGCTGTATAACATAACAAACTGTAAAGTTAAAACTATAAAGCTGCCATTTCTATATGACTGTCATAAAATCTCATGCATAATCAAAACAGGCGTGAGCCCTAAACTTCATCAAAACTGTCATTCCAATGTGACAAACCCAAATTAATTTTTAATCATCCATAAAAAGCGGAATTGGGGGAGTAAAGGAAAGCGGTTCCTTGGAGCGTGGTGACGTCACGGGCGGTGGTCGCAGCCGTGTTTACCGCATCCGGTGACGTATGAAGCGGCCCGCACATACCAAGCAGGGAAATATCGCCCCGGATCATCGTAAAATACAGACTTGCATAATTTTTACCCGCTCCTCAAATGGAAAAGTAAATTGAAAAAGTCATTTGCTACTTTACTCGGATGTATTCATAACGAAAAGGCAACCGCATTCCCCAAAATTTTCCTCTACCTTTTCTCGTATTCATAAACAACTCATTTGACTTTTTCAGGACAATTACTGTAAATATTTTTGTTCTTGTTTCATTCAATCATTGTGTTCAACCGTAAAAATTAGACATTTCAAGATTTAGTTATAAAATTGTGAATTATATACAAAAAAATCATTTGAAATTAAGTAATAATTTGAATAGAATTACAATGCAATATTATGTCTCTTAAAATAACTTTCTTGGGAAGCCACACAGTGTTGGAGACGGTTCTTCCTATCCTCATGACAGTGTTGGAACTAGGATACTGGAGTCATCTTTAGCTGGTCGGTTAAAGCCTTTTAAATGTTTTGGAATTGAGGTGATTTTTCAAGAGAAAAAGTCACAAGAACTCAAATTAGACGAATAAGGAGGCTGAGGAGCCACAGGAATGTTTTTAGTCCCTAAAATCTCATCATTCCAATGAAGTAGTCAAAATCTGATGAACGGTGGTGTGAGTTTAATTTAAATTTTCCCCCAATCATTCAATACTGTCAACCGTCGATCTGAACGCACAAGATCCCAGATTTTTGAAGATGAAGGTCTTCAACTGCGTGTTTCATCTTCAATCAGCTCTTTTCCTTCTGAAAATATCTAAAACAACCGAAATACCTGGTCTCTTCAAACAACACTGTCTCCGAAGGTTTACTTAAGTTTTGTAGAAGTTTCTGTTGCACTGTGCCCAAGTCTGAAGCAAAACCTGATAGCACTCTGTTGTTTGAAATTGACGTTGCTCGTTTTTAGAACGCTCTAGAAAAAGCTGTTTCACGAAAAAATCTCTACGGACAACCAAATAAATGTAGCAACTTCAAATTTATACTGAAGGCATTAACATGTTCACCTGCCTCCCCTCCAAATTCTTTATCCCAAGTGTTATCAGATCGGATTATACTTTGCCAGTCTTATTACTTAATTTACACACCTCTTGTTTCAGATTTTAATGCGCTGATTCCAAAATTTCTAATATAGAATTAAATGATCTCTTTTCGTTCCTAAAATATATATCTTCAAATTTCCACACAAAAAACTGTGTATTTTTTAAAATTATTATATACATATCATTTTCATCAAATCAAATTGTTTAATTTGATGGAAGTAGGATATTTTTAATAAAAAAAATTGATAAATTACAGTGCTATAGTCATAGTTACATTTTGTTACGAAAATTTTGAACTGTTATCATTCGTGAAATAATCAAGCAAATATAATTCGGTAATAAATAATATTTACTCAAATTTCTGCGAACAACAACTCAAGTGAAAAATAATTCTTAAATCACTCCAGCTTCGCTGTTGTAATCTGAATGTCATTTTTCACACTCGTTTATCTGTTACTAGGCAACAACTATCAATGATTGAAAAACCGGCCCTAAGACAAAAACTCATCCAGAAATTCTTTATGATTATTATCATTTTCAATATTAAGTGAATTGATATTAACCAATTAATATCTTAGATAAAAATAGCAAACAAATGCATAACTACAGAAAGCAGGAATTTGGAACAATATGAAAATAAGTTAATTTTATTTTGTAGTTCAGTGTCTGTTTTGTTTGATCCTGTGGAAAAATAGGTGGATAGTAAACGTGATTGTGGCGCACATGAACGTAACGATATTACATTTCGCAACGCTCACATTCGCTGTCTAGTTAATTGTCTCCTACATTTGAATAATGATGTATAATGTCCAGTCCGGACATATGTATCTGACAACATGGTAGACGACATGCATGCAACGATAACATGAAAAGTATAGCCACATACAACACATTACACATCCGCCATCACAGGGTGTAACAGGTTCCCCAATTCGTCATTTTCCATAAATTATCATTAGTTATTTATAAACTCTATGGAAGAAGCTGTTGACACTAGGTGAAGATTGTAGATAAATAAATAATTAAAGAAAAACACTTGGTTTGTTTCATAAAATAACAGATAATCTATATTATACAATTTATTACAAAATTGTCAAGTTAGTCTACAAAATATGTAAAAGGTTTCTGTTGAAACAATTTTATACTCCAGATTGTACTGAAGATAACAACACAGTCTACAAAAAACTTAAATATATCAACTACACTAACGATAAGATTGCATACCACTTAAAGAATATTAATTTTGGTTTTTATAATAACAATAATTTAAAGACTCTTTTAGTAAATAATAAAATTGTTCCAAGAGACCCTTATTCTACTTGGCTGGCATTTATAAAATCAGTTGTAACTACTGCAACTTTGTATACATAAGTCAAACTAGAAGAAATTACACACTTTAAAGAACACATAAAAGTTTCGGTAATTTAAAATCAAATTCCAATGTTGCTAAACATATGTTAGATTATAACTACACATGTGATTTTCAAAATTTAACAATACTACATTTAGAAAACAACTTACATACATTACATCTCCTAGAATCTTAGGAATTAGGAAAGCTATTTTCAATAATACACCTCTAATTAATGAACAGTTAAATGGTATTCATTCCCAGTTCCTGGAAAATGTTATCCCTAAATTTTCCAAAGACAACTTAAGTATAAATGCACCGCTGTAATTTTCTGTATTCAGTTCTTCGGATGATGTCATAACAGCCGAAATCGTACAATAAAGATTTTATTTTGTGCAACAAACCGAGTGTTTTTCGTTATTTATTTATTTATTATTTTTTTTTATTTTGTCGCTTTAATATCTAACTTTTATTTATTTCCAACTCTTATAAACCCATATCAAAGTTGTGTAGTGTTAAAACAAACCAAACAACAGTAGTAAACCATAAATTGTGTTAACAAAGGCGACAAATCCCAAAAATACTAATTTTTGTGTCCAAAATTTTGATTTTCGGAAATAGTGTACTTTGATAGACCTCGACGCGCTGATTTCAAATTTTCAAACGGAATTTAAATATCTGTTTTCGTTCCTGAAATATTTGCTGTCAAAGTTGCACCTCAAAAAAGTGTGTTTTTTAGCTATATCTCTAAAATGGGTAGAGATACAATCTCAACGATTATACCAGTCGATTCTACGGGAAAAGTTACATAAAGAAATGTTTTCTCCGCATATACGTTCTTTGGAACGATTAGGTGAAAAATGAGAAAATCGAAAAAACCTAAATTTCAAAATTTCTCCGAGGAACTTTTTGTCTCCAAAACTTTTCATTTTCTGAACTTAAGTAGATATCGATGTGCTGATTCCAAATTTTCAAACAGAATTCAATTATCTCTTCCCGTTCTCGAGATATCCGTGTTCAAAGTTGAGTTTTAGCAATACCTAAAAAAACAGGTTTTTTAGGTATACAGTTTTAAGGGTTAGGTTTACGACTTCGGCGACCTCACCAATCGATTCTACGGGCAAAATTACGTTAGTATACCAATTTTTAGATTTTTATTCCCAGAGATACAATTTATAGAAAGGAAAAACGAAATCGGCGAAAATCGAAAAAAATGCCTGATGAACCCCTGACGATTTTTTCGATTTTTGGCCATTTTCAGTTTTTTCCTTGTAGAAATTTTATCTGTTGAGATAAAAATATGAAAATTGGTACACTTATGTAATTTTGCCCGTAGAATCGAATGGTGAGGTCAACGAAACCGTAAACCTAACCATTTAAGGGGTATACCTAAAAAACCTGATTTTTTAGGTATAACTTTGGACTGAAATATCTCGAGAACGAGAAGAGATAATTGAATTCTGTTTGAAAATTTGAAATCAGCACCTTATAATCTACTTAAGTCCAGAAAATGAAAAATTTTGGAGACAAAAAGTTTCACGGCGAAAATCTGAAATTTAGGTTTTTTCGTTTTTCTTATTTTTCACCTAATCGTTACACAGGACGTATACGTGGACAAATCATTTCTTTATATAACTTTTCCCGTAGAATCGAATGGCATAGTAGTTGAGATTGTATCTCCACTCACTTTTGAAATATACTCGAAAAACACACTTTTTTGAGGTGCAACTTTGACAAGAAATATCTCCTAAACGAAAAGAGATAATTAAATTCTGTTTGAAAATTTGAAATCACCGTACATAATTCTTTGAAAAACATTACAAAGAAAATTTTGTAAAATTTGAAAATTTGCGAGCAAAAAATTCAATATTTTCAATTATTTTCGGATTTACGCAAAAATACAGCATCAGCGGCTTTGGGTATTACTTCCCTTTTTATTACTACATACATATAAACGATAATATAAAATCTGGTTTTAATATATAAGTATCTAATTCATTCGTATTTATTTGAATTTGATATTTTTATTTGCAATATTCTAATTCTAACATAATTTTCGAATATAATACAAATACCCCATTACCGCGTTGTGGTAAGGATCTCAAAAAAAAAAAACAAACGCGAAATAAGTAAATCGATAAATATAGGAAAAAATTTCCAGTTTTTAATTTTTGCAAATAACTTCCAAGTAGTTTTTTTCAATTTTTTTTCATTGACTCATTTTGGAGGCACGGTGCTTCATACATTTTGGTGCTCTTCTGCCACGTTGCAAATAAGTAAGTTATATTTACATAAACGGTGGCGCGAAAATAAAATATCACCTATATATTCTGTAATATCTACTTTCGAACATGTTACCCTATTCATTTCTATGACGGAGCATTGTGTAGCCCTTTAAATTTGTTGGTTTGCTCTATCTCTTTCTAAGATGTGACGAAACTTTCTGATTTTAAACAATGAGCCCTTTAAATTTGTTGGCTTTCTCCATCTCTTTCTAATTTTCGTTTCTGTCTCTTACTGTCACTTCTGTATAAACCTATTCTGTGGACATTGTGTACAATATCTTTTCGATTAATATACAACCCTCAGTTATGGTTATCCACTGACTGTAGAATTTGTATTGTGGACAGCAGTGTTAGTATAACCGTAAGATAATGCGGGGTTTCACGTACCATTTGATGAGAACAATCGCTCACGGCTCATGTCAATCACAGCCATAGATCACTAGATTCTTACTTGATTACCTCCCTGGACATGTAATTAATACCCGCACGGAACTTACACCAGAATCAATTATGAAGCAGATTACTTCCCTGATTTTTATTCCGCAAATTCCAATTCCCGAATCGATTAAAATTCCGATTCCAATGAAGCGGTTACATTTTCTACGAAACTAGCTTCCCTTATTGATTTCTCTTGTTAAAAACATGTTCGATTAAGTAGAACAACGGAATATCTACTATTATATTCCGCCTTCATATTCCTTTCAACTACATGACATGCATTCATACAATCAAATTTTATTTCGAAACGTATTTAGCTTACAATAATGCTAAAATAAGTAATATCATATTAATAAGCATTATTGAAATTGACATAATGCAATCAATTATGAAGAACATGAAAACAGATTGTGCTCTTTTTGTTTCTTTTTCAAAATTTTAAAGGTATTTCATTAAAATTAGAATTGTTGTTACCTAACATGTAGAAAAATATTTTTCCTACGACCACTGTTAAAAATAGTCTTTTTAACGGTTGCTTAGCAAGTTAAAAATAACAGTTTATAACACAGTAAATACTTTTAACAGCACTTATGTTCAGTTGTTCATAACAAATACATCATGACCTGTCATAAATGTCATTCTATATTTTTTATTTTCTAATATATAACTAGGGTCGTAGGAAAAATAATGTATGATATTTGTGTTAAAAGTGATTTTATTTCGTTCGTGGGGTTTGTTAGACTCGACTTCGCCTCGTTTCAAACTTCCCCACTCACTCATAAAATGTCACTTTTAACACTTATATCATAAATAACTATTAATAAGAACAACACTTGATAAAGTACTGAAATTCGAACAAATACATAAATAAAAACACTTGGTTTTGTTTGACAATTTTTACAATAAATATTTATTGTGCAATTTCAGTATTTATACCATCTTCAAAACGTAGTACTGTACCAAATATTTTGTTTTATTTATTTCTTATAATCATATTTTATTACCAATAAGAACCAACAAGAACATTATATGTCTTTAATGCTGAAATTTTCTAGAAAGTAAATATAAGTTTTATAATAATAATTCATTTAGATGTATAGATGAATATAGTACTGTTTTTTTGTTACTATTTATAAAATAACATTCACTGTGTCGATAAAATTGTTATCAATTGAAACGAAGTTTATTTTTTCAGTGCTGTCGTCTTCATTAGTTACTATTACTCAAGAAGGAAGCATTGTTGAAAACAAATAGTTTCTCATTTTTGTAATATAAAATACCTTTAGCGATTTATACCCAGATTGTTAAAAAAATATTAGCCTCTAACCCGGATTAATATCAAACTAATGCCAGTCCCAATTCATAAAAGAATTAAATATATTATTTAGTCGAAAAGATAACTCCACTAATTTGATGGAATAAGCAATATTTGTATATGATTATCAGCATTGATAATGACACAGAGGAAGATCTGTGGTGATATTTGACAATTTAGAAGAAAAATGCTTTGATTACGCATGCGCATTCATTGAAGTATGGTTGTAATCAATATTTTACATATCTTTATCTTAAACTCATATTATATTTCACCAAAACGTTAAAGCTAATATTTTTTTTATTTTATAATGATGTAATTAATTATATAATATAATAATTATAAATTAGTGGAGTTATCTTTGGAACTAAATAATATATTTAATTCTTATTAAGACTTGGGAGTGAAGTTAGTTTGACTATAATTTCACTATGTTTACAAGGGGTATAACTAATTCGAATTAGTGGCTAATCATTTTTATGAATATGGGTGTTACTGGCTAAGTATTCTACGAACTAGCAAATTTAATGAAATATTCATTAGAATTGCAGAAATTCAATTTATATAGAATTTATATTTTATTCTGTATGTGAAAGGGTTTCTTATTTTGAATGATAAATGATTTAATGTTTCGACTGTACAGAAATGCACCTGCACCATTTTTCGTTTTCATATAAAAGTCAGGGTAAAATAAGCACCACGAACGTAGGTACATTAATTAAAAATTTAACTAATCATGCAAATCTTCCTGGTTCGGGCATGTTTTTTACTTAGAAACAAAGTATTTATTATAATTAATGACTGGAGCGAAAACGGAAAGTGAATTATGGCTACAACACGCATCATTTATATCCCGTAATTATATGTCATTAGTTAATTTGTATTCGCTGAAAAATAATACCTGCTGAAAGATGTATTTCTCTTGCCCTAAATACTCTTTTCATAAATACCACTAGTTTCACCGTATTTTAAAATTAAAACAATCATAAAACTAATTTATCGGAGTGTGAAATTAAAATTAACAACTGTTATGTATGTCAGAGAATCAATATGTGTAGTCCATGTTGAAACTGTTCATCCGAATGAAATTTTTATATCTCCTAGTTTAATTAGGTTGTAAAAGTAGCTTTTGTTTATGAGGAAAATCTAATTAGTTGCAAACACAAAACATCAATATTATTAATATTCATAAAGGATATATATTATTTTAATATATTGAACTTTATATGCAAAGCATTATCTACCTAAATAAAATAGAGTAAGAGGGCGTGAAATGGACCACATTTTGGAAAAATAATTACTACTCTTTAATAATGAATAATATTTATAGCTATTAATATACCTAGGAAAATTATGATTATCATAACCGCCGTAGATGTTAATTGAATTCTGAGCTTCACATTATTAATAAAGTTTTCTTGTAAGTAACGTTTTCGTGATGAAGTCTTTATGGTTTGATAAGACATGACAATTGTCCCATGTTATTTTGACAATTCTTTACGGTAATATTTTTACCATACTAAATTGCCAAAATTACATGATATACAATTATGATATAGTTATCCTGTTTACTTTAAAATTTTATTTATTTATAACAATATATAGTCCAGGAAAAAAATTAAACTATGTTCTAGAAAACTACAAAAATTTTATTCAGGTTCACAAAAGTCCAATTCTCCTCCACTATACATATAGGTTAGACGTACCGAGGCTATAAGGACATGATTAACAGATTGTTGTCATTTGTCATATGTGGTACATTTACACAAATTACACATTTTATCCAATCATCCTTCTTTACCGTTTTTTTAAATTTTCCTTGCATCCCGCATATTCATTTTCATAATATTCAGCTTCTTCATTATTATCACCCTATGATTAATCATTCAACAACAGTTCTTCAGAACTCCTGGAATATCAACTAGATCGTCTACCTTTCTATGTGCGAATTATTTTTTCTGTTTACTAGTTGAATTCATTTTTTTAATAATAAAAATCCTCTGTTCCATCTCTCCTTAGCAGTAAGACGGTACATCTGACCTCAGAGCAGAGGTTAAATGGATCACTAAATTACTTATGACTGTGTACAAATGAAACCACATTTTTAAGTTTTGCTAAGTCTTATGCACATGTTTTTAAACTATGTACATAAATAATTACTTTAAACCTACCGAAGTAGTAATTACCAAAATTTTTTGCAAATTTTTAAAGTACATCTTGAATTCTTCATTGTTGACAACATTAATTTTGAAGAGGCTATTTACACTGTCTTTAAAAAACCAAATTAACATTCTTTGTGACAGATATCACTTTACTGTATTTTTAAAACCAAAAGTCCTCTTCTACTACCGGTCCATATTTCCCCCACTTAAATTATTTTTTTTGGTAATTTCTCACTTGTTCAATTTCTGGCGTTCGATATTCTTAAAATAAATTAATTTATCATTCACAATTTATGGGGTAGGTGACCAATTTCTAAATTTTGTATATGTGATAGCTTGTACAAAAATAATATACCCGTATTTTTTTAAAATTGTTAATTATATATTGTTTTGAAGTAAATAAATAATATAGTACTTGGGAGGGGATTATGACGTCAACTAAGTTCATGAGACGGGCGAATGTAGACAGAGACGGAAATATGTGGTGTGAGTGAGATAGATAGGTATATTGCCACACCTTCAAATTTTAACCAATCAGCGTGCAACTTAGTGAACGTCATAGTAATGGACGCTGTTTCTATTTAACGCAAATTACTAAACAATTGCTGATAAATATTTAACTTTTTTAATGTCAACGTTCATAAATAAACATACTTTCTATAATTTAATAGTTTTTTCATTAAAATTCTACCTTGGTCACCTACCCCATTGTTGGGTCTTTTAGTTAAGAGTACACTAATAATACTCATAGACCGTTTTGTAACAAACAATGACCAATTCGTTACAATGATGTGAGAAAATTAAATTCAAAATTGCTCTCTAGGTATATCAGGATGTAATAGAAAGAATAATGTTTAATTTAGCCAGTAGTACAACTCATTGAGGTTGACAATCTGTATCATTAAAATTCAAAAAAAAATCATCACAAGTATCTCAATTATACAAAGCAATGTTGTGTCACGGATGATGATGTTTATAGAAATGATTTGGTGTTTAGTTGAATGTTAGTGTTAAGTGTTATTTTAGATTTTCATTAGGCGTAGAATTAAAATGTATTAATCAGAGGAAAGTGTTGCGTCACATTCCCTCGCCGCATACGTATATATACATTATGGTAACGAAGACGCGTAGCATTCTTGTTTACGGAGCTTCGAGCTTGTGTGTGAGACAAGCTCAAGCTTCGCTCCAAGCTCCTATGTTGTATTAAGCTCGCCTACCTACACTGCGACCTCTGCTACTTTACATAAGCACCCTCTTTCATTTGGGAACAAGGCAATATCTCAAATATTTATTATTCAGGAAATGAAATTGGCAGATCTTGGGAATACTTATCAGGTTTCTTTTCATGTCACATGTCTTCTTCAATTTAATTACATACTTTCAATCAATTTACAACAAGATAATATTACAAGCCAGAGCTGGGAGTATCTTACAACAAAAGATATTCAATAGTATATAAGATACAGGAAGTATCTAAGATAAAGTATCTTAGGTACTTTCTATTTTATGTAAAATGTATATTTTATATAAATACTTTTTAAAAGTATCTGTACCTTTTATCTTGAAAAAGTATCTTTTATCTTAAAAAGTATAATTTATTATAGTACGTATCTCTTATCTCAAGAATGTATTCTTTGTCTTAAAAATGTATCTTTCATCTTAAAAATAATATATTATTATACAAGTTTTGTAAGACGGCAAATTGTTCCATGAGTGAGAAAAATAATAAAAAATAGTAGACTCAATTTATCTTTAAAACCCATTTGTTTCTAAAGCTATTTAATACCAAAAATGTGTACACACACACACACACCTAACCTAACCTAATCTAACTTTACCTAACCCAACCTAACATATTTTTTTTTACCTAATCCAACCTAACTTAATCAAATTGGTTTGAGTTAGATTAGGTTGGGTTAAGTTAGATTAGTTGGCTTAGGTTAGGTTAGATTAGGTCAGGATGAGTTAGGTAAGTTAGATTAGGATGGGTTAGATTACGTTACGTTTACATATCTTTTGTAATAAATAGCTATTTGTCATGCTTAGTAGAAACTTTTGCCAAATTTCATCAAAATCGACAATTGACCAAACTTATTACAAACTATAAACTTAATAGATTGTTCTGTTGTACGTAAGTGTGATTTCAACAGTCGAAGCAACGTGACTTACAAAATAAATAAGTTTCCAAGGGCTGAGTGGAAATCATTCCTTGTTACCATATTTTGTAAGAAATAAACTATTTTTGAACACTTTCTTAAAAATCTAGAATGACAGCTAGATGCAAGAAAAAGTGTCTAAATGCTCAGGTCTACAATAATGGAAAACATTCCATATTGATACATTATGCATTAATGCAATATTTATAAGAATTCAAATCAAATTTGTTACCATATATAAGGTTCTTTTTCCATTCCAGCTGATATTGCCAATATCTGCATTAAATCAGCACACCCATTCCTAACTAATTGTAGAAAAACTTAAAATAATATGAGCTACTTATTTCCGTATCTATTTCTCAATCTGAAACTTGAGAGAAGTAGGTATATAATTTATTCAAAACAAAGTTCTCCAATGAGTAATTATTGAAAATGAAAAGTCTGAAGCATTGATTTAATCTCCGTAGGAAAAACAAGTGTAAGAAGTAAGACAGAAGCAACAAGAAGCATGAAATGTTTGTTTTCTTTTCGCCTGTGAAAATCTATACGTGTGTTTGTGTGTTTGTGAGTTCGGCTCTCAACACGCAAGTAGCATGATAGATAAACCTTCACAGGGCTTTAGCAGCCGGAGTACCAAAGGGCACACGGGATGCGCATTTTGGAGCCCTTATTGACGCAAGTTGGGAAAAGACAGGAACAGAAAAGAAACGAGATAAGGATCGGTATCGTTAGTAGATGATAATAAACATGTAAGTATATGAACTTAAAAAAATGTGAGGAATAAAAATAAACAAATCATATACATTTACTTTTCGTAAACAAAATTATTAAAAATCTAAATCATCGAAATATCTTTTATATATATCATTTTGAAAAATTACATTCATGTCAGGAAAATTACAGTTTAAGTTAATTCACAAGATTAAAATTATAGTAGAGTTTAAGGTACTGTGCAATTCACTTAAAATTTCAACTGCTGTTTAAATGTTAAACTTTAGTGGTGCAAATGGTTATCAGTATCTGTAAGTGACAATCAGCTTCTGCAAGTTTATGTGGGAATGAAATTAACATATTTATGTTAGTGCGATAACGAACGTGTGTCAATCCAGAGATGAAGAGATCAAAAACTGAAAGGGAGAGAAAAAAGAATTGCCAAAACAGAAATATAAATAAACTCTAGGAAAAAGAAACCAAAGAAATCGCAAAATTATGCATAGAGAAGTATATGTCGCTGAGATTTGAGCCACAAAGAAAACACACAAAACTTATTCTGACAATATTCGAACGGAGTTCGCTAAGATAACATTTTCCGGCTCACTGAATTTGCCTACCGCATAATAAACACCGAAAATTCAAACATATTTTATACTTTAAAATATTTCTTTCATTATACTTCCACTATCAATAATAATATTTGTCAGGCCCGGATTTAAAGGTGGACAGACCAAGTTCACAATTTTGTCAACAATTTACATTACTGGAAAATAAGAAAGAGCCAATCTGGAAAACACCAAAATTTATGTACTTGTAACTTTACTAATGTACAACAGAATGACTTAATTTTTACGAGAAGAAGAAAAAATGCGAGATCCTTTTTCAAACTTAGAAAACATCTTGAGAATTTATCTTGTTTTTATGATATATATTCTCAAAATTAACAATTTAAAAAATTGACTGAAATTGCTACGATCGAAGAATGCCTAAAACATCTAATACTTCTGAGCATCAACAATGATATTTTAAGAGTATGAAGATATTGTAGAATATTATAAAAAGAAGAAAGCAAGAAAAGTATGAAAACTAAATTGTATTATCAATACAGAATTGGTTTTATTCGACTGGATAATATGTAATTAGAAAAACACTTTTAAAGTAGTAGTCATTTAATAAAATCCACTAATACACCAACATTTCGACTGTAAATCTGTCTTCATTAGGGTGAATAATGTTATAAAAAATTATTCAATTATATGTTAAATTAACCATTTATTAAAAAAAAAATCATAAAATATAAATTTTCAATTTTTATTCCAGGTTGAAAAAGAGTGCCCCGCCAGCATAAATCTGACTCTGATATTTGTAATATTTGCTGTATACAACTGACATTAACATGTAAGATTTTGATTTCTGACATGTAAGTTGCGTCGATTTGAAGACGAAACGAAATCAAGTTCCTGCTTCGCTAATGAGAGGTAATTGATTGAAAGCTTCTGGAGCCTAGAGGCCCAAGCATAACTCGTTTAAAGTTGGCCATGAAGGCCATTTTATTTAACATTTTATAAATCTCTGTTCATTTGTTCCAAATGATCTCGTACAAAAGAATGAATTGCTAATGCCTGTAATTAGCAACGGAAGTTTATTCAATCAAACAAAAGAGAAATTGTTTGGAGAGAGATTGTTTCTGAGATTGTTTTCTTCTAAACGTTGTTTTCTTCAACAATGCTGCTCTAAGTGTAACGTTTTCATTTCGAAATCTTTGCATTAAAATTAACAAACATTTATAAGCATTCAACTTTTAATACTCCTTTATGTCGAGGAGTGATTGTTGCTAGAAGCGAGTAAATAAACCTTTTATTTTCTTCCTCCCACGCGGCACTTACCGAGCTTTTACGGAAGTATTCTTTTATTTTAACCACTTCCCGGAAGTGAAAAGCTACGAAATTAATTTCTTATTCAATATCCAATAAGAGGTTAAACTGAATTTTACGCAAAATACTTGACAAGTGTGGATTTCTCAGTTTCTTCGCATTTCAGGAAAAAGTGACGTAAATAAGAAATTCTTATTCATTTGCATCAGGAATTGAATTAAAAATTTCCAATACTCAGCGATGAAATACGAGGCTGTATTTAAGGAGCAGCGAAATTTAATATAGCAACGCACAGCATTATGGAAATCCAACACTGCTATAGAGTGACGTGTATTTCGCATTGATATATTGACACGTCTCTGGCTTTTTTCACGTGTCGAATGCACGTTTCGCTCAGCCCGCTTTTTCTACACCGGGTCAGGACTGGCTCCATCCAATTTCACCCCTCGATCCATACAATACGATCCTTTAATATTGCTGTTATTTTCCCAATATCCCAAACAAACTGGGACGAGAATTAAAAACTAAAATTATTTTAAGAAAAATATATGAATAAACAAATTGAATCAGATTTATTCTCTCAGAATCAGTTCGGAATTGGACGACGTATTCGTAGTTTAAAAACAGCGGTCCAACTAACTTCAAACCCAAACTGGGATCGTTAGTCCTGTTTCTACAAATGTTAGATCTATTGCAAACCAGTTCTCTGACTGTCAAAAAAGACAGATGGTCGGAGCATGTACTGTTAGTCAGAACAAGTTAAATTAAATAACCTCAAAATTGTATAAAGTTCCAAATTTGAATTTACTGAAGTGTAAGCATAACAAACACTGATCTCTCTATAATACCTGGATAATAAGGCATAGTATATGAAAAAGTGAATCCTATGGCAGCCATTTTCCTGAGGTCTGAATCTAATCCAATTGTCGCGACATATGAATAAAGTCGTCAGTATCCACAACGAAATATGAGAAATATTGATGAAAACGAGTACAATATGAAATAAAAACGAATTGCGCAAGAAAGTTATAGAAATATTAATATTCGATGTAAAGAAAAAATATGTATAATATTCACAGAATGTCATTTTTAATTTAATACACTCTATTTTTACATGATATAAATATGCAGAGCTGGTTTTATGTCGGAATAAAATTTTTCATTCAACAGTGACAGGACATTGAAACGGTAATATATAATTATTACATTGTTTCCAATTTATATATGTAATTAATATTATATTATTACATTTCTAATTATTTAATATATTTATTACAGCAAAAAGAATGTCAACCAGAAAATGCAGGTAAAGTTATACAGAGAGAAAAATGGTGTCATTAACTGCAATTGTAGCTGAACAGAAATAAAAAAACAGACGTTCTTTACTATGCTCAATATAGATTACCTTTAAAATCAAAAGAAGCACATGTATGGGAAGCCTGAATCTATTTCTAAAGTCGTTATAAATTTAAAATAGCTTACATTTTGTCATACGTCATTTTCTGAGAATAATGTATACAATATTATCTAGAAACTCATCATCTGAAGAATCTCTTTTGTCAATCATAGACTCGAACTACAAATATATGGAAGGTTAAAATTTAACACCATCGCAACAGTTTAACTCTTTCTTGTAGAACCATTTTCAAATTTAATCTAGAGTTAATATATACTCGCATGCATGAAACTGGACATATGTGTGCGTTTTGTACATCGCTTAGTTTTATTATAAAACCTCATACTATAAAACACAACCTACCGTACTTACAAGAAAATAACTATTTTTGTAAGGAGTCAGTGAGATTTTTATTTACCAATTATTCATCGACACGTAAAATAATAACAAACCGTCAGTTGTAGGTATATAGTTGGAATTAATCTTACATTTATTAGATAAATTTAAGAGAAGATTAAACTCGTTAATAATATTGGTTAAACGTTTTAATTAAGAAGTATAACGCAAATGAATTGTGGTGTATTTTTAATTTAGGGGTAGTGCTGAGAAGTTGGGAGCTTAGTAATTTAGCGCAACTTTTGATCATTTTAACCATTATTATCTCTAGCTAAACTACTAACCAATGATTGAAAAACCGGCCCTAAAGTTTGTCCCAACAAAAGAATGCTCCGGAACTATCCATCAATACATGAACTATAATCACAAACCGTCAGTTATATATACATGGAACAAATCTTACATTTATTAGTTAAATTCAAGAGAAGATTAAACTCGTTAATAATATGGATTAAATGTTTTAATTAAGTAGTATACCGTAAATGAATTGTGGTATATTTTTAATTTAGGGGTAGTGCTGGAAACTTGGAAGCTTTGTAATTTAGCGCAACATTTACGTATTTTAATCATGATTATCTCTAACTAAAGTACTAACCAATGATTGAAAAACCGGCCCTAAAGTTTGTCCCAACAAAAAAATGGTCTGAAACTATCCACCGATACATGAACTAATCACAAACAGTCAGTTACATCTATAGGAACAAGCCTTACATTTATTAGGTAAATTTAAGCGAAGATTAAAGTCGTTAATAATATGGGATGATGAAAAACTGGTCCTAAATTTGTTCCAACAAAACAAATAGTCCTAAACTATACATGTATACCTACATGAACTAATAATCACAAACCATCAGTTATACATAGTTGGAACAAACCTTACATTTATTAGGTAAATTTAAGCGAAGATTAAACTCGTTAATAATATGGGTTAAACGTTTTAATTAAGCAGTATCTTGTAAATGAATTGTGGTGTATTTTTAATTTAGGGGTAGTGCTGGGAGCTTAGTAAATTAGCGCAACATTTGGTGTTTATAAAGTATCCCGGTAGTGGCGCTGGTTGTTTGGCATTTCGTTTACCGTAACAACTCGGAGCACTTAATACCGGCAAGACAGTTTAAAGTAATTCCGCTGATCACGCGGGTTGTATTACCGACATCATGTGATCCGGCTACACATAGTCTAATGAGGACCGCTCTGGACAGATAAGGCTCTCCAGGGGTATTGTTGGGCTACAGCACCAACCACTACATAACCGTTCCCGGAAAAATTCTATGCACTTAATGCGCTATTCTTCCCAACTTTACATTTTTTTAAAGAGCTTTTCTACTTATGCTGTACCTTGTAGCTAATTTTCTGTAAATGCTATCACATTTCTTTCCTTTCCATTCCGTGTTTCTTTTTCCTGTTGTATATTATCTGCAAAATATTTTTAAAATATGTTTTATAATAACTTTTTCTCGAAATCGATATTAAAGTAACTGCGCAAAATTAGCCAAAGTAGTAGCTAAAGTAAAACTTTACAGACTCCTATAAAACTGAATTAACCTATATTTTAATTATATTATATTTTTGCTGTTTATTTTAGTCTACCTAATTTACCTGATTTCATGCACACTACGTCTAAGCACATGTAAACATAAATGAAAATTATAAAGAAATAAGTCACTTTGACAGTACGTTTATATCATATGTAATACCACTAATAACTAAAATTTTCTTAAAATTTTTGTCGCTATAGACTAATTGTTGCGACGAAAATCAAACGAGTCCATAGGATGAGTGACTATATTCTAAAGCAACAAGCAGGAGTTTTTTTCATTTAATTACTTGTCAATTTTGAAGGCGTTGCATCTCAGCAACGCCTATTTAGACGTGTAAATTTTGCGGTAAATGCCAGTAAATGACAATTGCCAATGAGATTTGAATTTGATAGGCCCTATTCTCCAAAATACTGAGATTTATTTGGATGACAAATTATGAGTGGAATTGTCAGCCATCCCAGTCTCAATAGCTAGCTGACGTTTTACAAACACATAATGCTATTTATATATGTGTTTAATTAATAATTGAACGATTTCAGAAAAAATATAATGTACCTATATCTAACGATTAAAATATTTTTTATTACTCACATGGTTTATTCTTCTCGGCTATCGCCTCGTAGAATAAATACCGTATACATAATAAAAATTTATACTTTAGTCCCTTGATATACAAATAACTATTATTATATTTACATATAAATCTACATTAGTTTGGAATAATATTTATGTTTTAATTAATGTGTTGTATTATAGAACAGATTGAATATTGAATTTACCAAAAATAGTTTCATATAACGACATATTGATTGAAATTGCCAAATACCTGGAAATAACAATTTAATTATTGATATTAATATTTGGAAAATTGAATTATTTGTAGTTTAACCATAGACTTGTTATTATTCCGAAACATGTACTGTATTTAAGCGCTTTATCGCTTTTAACACCGCGACCTAGAAGATTTATTGTGACACAACCGGTACTTAAATTTTGTTAATAATTTTATGCTGTATTTCTAACGACAAGGGAGATATCGAAGACAGGCTTTTCGATGACTCACCCTGTAGATTAAAATATTTTAAAAAATATTTCTAATATTCGTCTTGAGTGGAATGTAACATAATGAAACTATTTCTCGTTGTGGAAATATTGATAGAAGAAACCATTTCCCAAACATGAAGGATGTTTGTCAATATCCTCCATAAATAAATTATTCACAACATCCAAATAAATGTGTACACGGACTAAATTAATATTTGCTTTCATCTCCCAAAGCAAACATATTTGATTTTTGAATGATGTTGATCGGGAAGTCTGATTTAATATGTACAAATCATTTAATTAACAAATACAGCAAGCCACTCAAAAATTCATCAGAAAATTACTCTTATCTTTGTAATTACAGCTGTTTCCTGTAAGAGGTTCGCTAATCCGTTCTTAATTTATTGTTTCTACTCACGCGATCCAAACGGAATAAGGAACACCACTTCCGGTTTAAGAATTTAAAATTCTGATGTCCGCTTCCGGAATTTTCAAACTATCATTAATGAAATCGTCCATCATACTAACATTCCGTCTACTCTCTGGAATATCAAAATCGTAAACATACAAATCTTCATTTAAATTATACGAAACGTGATAAAAAATTATTGGAATTTGCAATTCATATTATTCAGTACGTAGACATTTTAACCTGTAATTAGTAGCTACTAATTTTTCACGAAAGTCTTGTATTTTTCTTGGTCTTGCATCAGTCTTGCAAAAAATACGACACAAGAACAAGACAACAGCTACAAATTTCAAAGCAGGACAAGACAACAAATTATTTTACAAGAAAAGTGCAAGAACAGCAATGTTTTCTTCAATTGTTGTACACTTGCGGTTCTTCTTTTTGCTAATTTGAAACCTAGTTTTGCTATAAGAACCTACTTATAGATATAGGTATATTATAAATATAATGAAGTATAAATTTTGTAAATGTAGTAACATTAATATGTAGTTTTTATTTCCCTAAAGTAAAAATATGTAAGTATTAAGAATCGAATACATATTTTTTTTCAATAAATGTAAGTAAATTTCATTTTTTTATATGGAAATAGAAATAGAAAACAGAATTATTCTTTCAAACCACATAACCAAGAATTGAGGCACAAAATACTTTCTTAAAACCTTTGGAAAAAGATATTCTGTACTTGTACAGATAATACTGTTATGCTATAAAATACTTATAGTCATGTGGCTTTTAATAATAATAATTTTATAAGGTCGTCCGCTCCTTTTTTCTCTTCGATTGTGCTTGATAATAATATTTTCGGTATTCTTGTTATATCCATCCTTTCTATATGCCCTAACCAACAAAGTCTCTGTGCTTTTATCATTCCTGTTATCTTTGTTTCATTGTATAATTCTTTCAATCATTGATTTGTTCTTCTTATCTATATGTCTTCGTCATTTTTCCCTCTAAATATTTTTCTTAGTACCTTTGGTTCCCATACCTTTACTCTAGTTTATTTCGCCTTTTTTAGCATCCAGGTTTCACAGGCAAACGTGACTTTTGCTTTTCATGAAACATTTTTATTTCTGAGGTCTCTGTTAAGTACTCCTAAACACCGATTAGAAATAGAATGTAGAGTTATATACCTTATATACTCTGTAAATATATTTTTATTCACAACATATGCCATAGCATGTACATTTCAATGAGTAACCTTTTATAGTCTAGTCTGATAAGAGAATAATTTTCTTGTGTACCATTATCCTGAAATGAGTGAATCTATTATTTGCATTTCTCTTGAAGTAAATGTATTCCAGGAAAATTAGTGTATGTAGGTTAATTTCAATATGAACTCATATATTTGCAGAAAGGCTTATTCTTTTTTCGGGATTTCAGCGTCCATGTTTCAGGGCAACAAAGCAAACAAGGGAAGCGTGCAAATTGACGTTTGCGCCATCTAACCGTGTTTGGTAGCAATGCTTTCAATTAACATGCTAATAGCTGGTAAACGCTACACGTACTCCACTTCCTGTTCATTTCTATCCATTACAGCCCCCTATGTTCAAAAATTCCCACTTTATCCGCTCCACAAATAAAGAAAATGCTCACCCGGTCATACCACAAAATTTCAATTTCGTTTTGACAAACATGCCAGTAAAGTTTTTAACTCAACATTATTTTAAATTTAAAAACATCAAAATTCTTCTAAAATTATTTTGCCGGAAATAAAATAACTAAAATTTTGGAAAATAGTAATAATTTATTACATTTTTGACCACTACTCATATGTTTATATTTTGAAAATTATTTTTTTTTAATTAATCTATTATTATATTGAAATTTCAAGACAAGACTTTTTCCAGTCTTGTCACAGTATATAGAATAAATTTACTTATACTGTGGTCTTGTCTTGATAATGTAGACTACACAAGACAAGAGTCTAGAAAGTTTAGATCTAGACGGGAACACTACAGAGACTAATCAAATGAACTAAAAAAGATGTTTTCCATTTGCGGTCCTCAAAATATATATTTTTTAATTTAAATATGTATTCCGCTTTCAGGATATGAAGCCTTTGTTTACCTGGACCGTCAATAAAAGTAAGCTGGTAATTAAGTAATAACTGTATCACTTAAAATTAATCCATAAGTATGGAAGCGTCTGTATACAAATTAAATTAGGAAATTGTAAGTACCTACAACGTGATTCCACAATCAATTTGAATCGTTGGGTAAATTCTTTTTAAAGGAGGATAAAATTCTGTTGTTATTTTCATTGGCAAAGAACGGAAAAACGAAATAAAAATTAAATAGTCATTAAGTAAAACGAGAAGGGAGTGTAAGAGTTTAATTAAATACACCTAAAAGCAATCTCCATTACAATATTTTTTTCATTATTAGCTTAGACATCCACTATTATTAACCTTTTTTTACATGAAAAATTGTTTTTCACTACTGCTTATCTGGTAACCATGGTCATCTAGGTCAATAATAAATTATTATTAACCAGGGTTGATAACAAAAAGTATCATTTGTCCCCAAATCCGAATATAGTTTCAATCATTTAACTCAAGAAAAGTATACAAGTATGGATTGAAAATTTAAATATACAGTCTAAATTAAATAAGTAAATCAAATAAAACCAAATTAAAAATCAAAACTGAGGTTGACAAACTGAAATGTCAAATAAGAAAGACAGTTTACTTTATTTTTGTGAATATTAAGAAACACGTTAATGTTCGTGTCAAAATGTTTGTTATTGTCAATATAATTTTCTTAGTAAGATTGGGATTAAAATGCTAATAGTGAAAAAAATTATTTATATCCATGACTGAGAAGACGATTATTGACCAGATGTCAAATTCGTTCTCTATGTTTCAAGTTAAATGAGACAAGCGAGTATAAATTGATGTCAATCGAATATCAAGTCGCAACCATGTATATGACAAATCCCATGTTTCACGTTAAAAAATACTCATGGTATAATAGTCTTCTAAACCTTGGTATATAATATACTATTTTCTTTTGATTCCGAATTAAATTTGATAAATAATCTTACTCTTACACAAATAATTCTAATATAATGAAAAAAATAATTTTACCATTGTGGATTTAATATCAAGTTGTAAATATAAATGTATGGGATGACAATTGTGGCGCAAATGTTTGAATGTCAGGTTCAAATAGCAAATGGGCCACAAATTAAAAGTATTGTCAGGCATCATTGCTGCATGAATATATAGCAAAGCAATAAAGGCGTGACCATCAATAACCGCTGTCTGGAAGCCCGTAATTTAAGAGTTATTCAATATGAATCCGATACAAAGCAGAGCGCGTATCACCATTTAATTAAAGTGAGATGCTGAAGTTATAGGCGCGTAATTAAAATGGATCAGGTTGAGAGTTGAGCATTTGATTTGGAAATTTCATTTCGCGCGATTTATCATTGGACGTTTTCTTTTTACAAGGATTATTGCGTGTTAAATGGCGCGCGCAAAAAACACCCTCGTATTTTTTCAACGCACCAAAACTCTTTTCTCTCGGAAAATAAATTAAAATAACTACCGTTGAACTATTTGAGCAAGTTGGAGCTATCGGCTAAGTTGTTCCGTACACAGGCAATCAATTAATCGTGCGCGTCGTCGCCCTGCCAGGATTAAAAGATTTACCTGGAATTATTACTATTTCTCCCATTCAATTATCACCTTTGTTTCGGGATAATCTCGCTCTGTCTCGCTTCGGCACGGCTCTACGAGACTTGTAAACGCGTCTATGTTTCCATCCACACTTGTAAAATTACTAACAAAAAACTCTGTTCCTTCCAATCATTACATATTCCATACAGGATTGTATCCTGATTTTATTAAAATAAAAAGATGGATTAAGAATGTTGGGAACTTCTAATTTGTTCCATTCATTGAAAAATAGGTGTACAGTTTGCACGTTTCGTTTCGTAGGTACAACCTATCCATAATATCGATAGATGATGCTGTTGGTGCCCGGTGAAACATATTGACAAAAGGTTTGAAAAACACTCAGTACTATTTCAGTAAAATAATACAAACTCTTTATTGCCATTTCGACAATCACATTGTCACCAGAAGAGACGACCTATCCTTCGAAAGATATACGATTGTAATATTTTGTTATCGTAATTTGTAATAATGTAGATTCACAATTTAATTAATTTTTTCTTCGTTGACAATTTCAAAAAAGTTTGTTATCTACAATCATTAACAACATGTAAAAGATTTCGATTTTATTTAATTTCACTGTTAAAAAAATCCATGCTGATGATGATAGAAGAACAGCATACTATTTAAAACAAAAACCCAATAGTAAACTGACATTATTTCGTTTCGTTTCGTGCCATTTATTTCAAAAGCTTAAATTTGTATATTATTTAAATGTATTTTCATGTAGATCGTCTATCAACCTAGATGTTGAAAGTAAATTTAAAAGTTATAAAAAATAACTTTTTTTAGCAATAGTAGTAACAGTACACCTATAAACATATACTATACAAAATAAATTTATAAATAAT
Source organism: Stenolophus ochropezus (assembly GCA_035578165.1). Lineage (NCBI taxonomy): Eukaryota > Metazoa > Arthropoda > Insecta > Coleoptera > Carabidae > Stenolophus > Stenolophus ochropezus. The sequence continues at coordinate 1,490,563 of JAQOWZ010000010.1, forward strand.
GAAGAATAAATTTTTGAAAAATTCATGGACTTCACTGGGATTTGAACCCAGGGCCTTCCCATTTCCGGTAGGATGCTCTACCAACTGAGCTACAAAGTCCCGTGACGTTCATGAATCTTTCACCTGTCTTTTGCCGTGTTTTGCAAGTATACTCTCTTTCGAGCATTGAATACTTGCTGACGACTTAGACACACTTGGTGGTTTTAACGAACCACACCGCAGTAACTAACTGACACACTGTTTTTACACAGTAAAGTTATAACATTTAGAACCGCATGGCGATTCAACATTTTAATAATGAAGAATAAATTTTTGAAAAATTCATGGACTTCACTGGGATTTGAACCCAGGGCCTTCCCATTTCCGGTAGGATGCTCTACCAACTGAGCTACAAAGTCCCGTGACGTTCATGAATCTTTCACCTGTCTTTTGCCGTGTTTTGCAAGTATACTCTCTTTCGAGCATTGAATACTTGCTGACGACTTAGACACACTTGGTGGTTTTAACGAACCACACCGCAGTAACTAACTGACACACTGTTTTTACACAGTAAAGTTATAACATTTAGAACCGCATGGCGATTCAACATTTTAATAATGAAGAATAAATTTTTGAAAAATTCATGGACTTCACTGGGATTTGAACCCAGGGCCTTCCCATTTCCGGTAGGATGCTCTACCAACTGAGCTACAAAGTCCCGTGAAGTCCATGAATTTTTCAAAAATTTATTCTTCATTATTAAAATGTTGAATCGCCATGCGGTTCTAAATGTTATAACTTTACTGTGTAAAAACAGTGTGTCAGTTAAATTTATAAATGTACATCACTATCAACAAACCGCAAAACATCGCGAAATGGGAATTAATAGAGAAACACAAAACATATCAAATATAAACGTAACGACAATAGAAAACCAGTATACCGACTTCTGAAAAATTCTTCATTCCATTAATGGAGATATAAAAGAAACAAATAACAAAGTAAACGGAGTTATTGCTCAAGTAAACATTTACAATAACAACATCGAAATCTTAAAGTGTATAGTGAAAACTGAACAAAGTACAATTAACTGTATGGAGAAGATTATACTAAGAAAAAAATTGATACTAAATGAGCTCAGAGAGGAGGAGAATAATAAAGCCGATTTAGAACACAAAGTAAAGTTAAATTTAAACGTCTAGGAAGAAATTTTGATAAACACGTGCAGTTATAATTACCTTTATCTATATCAAAATAAGAGATTTTGTATTTGAACATAGATAATGTTTAAAAAGTACAAATTTATACGTAAACATTCCTACAACTAAGGAAGAACTACAGAAACATAATACTTTCGTACCAAAACTTAACGAATACCACAATCAATAGTGGGAAACAAAATCATCCGAAGAAGACAACATCAGCTGTTAGAAGAAACCCCTACAAAAATTAAACAAACATCAAATCGATTGCTGATACAACTTTTTTACTCAACCTACTGAACTCTTCACCCATCAAGACATAAACGTACATCGAAATCGAAGCGACAATATAGAGAACTCCACCAAAGACAACGTAAATAAAGACTCAACGAACACTTTAAAAATAAGAAGCTTCTGCCTGGAAGAATGATTAATAGTGTAATAAACTATGTACACAAACAAAATAGATATTGTATATAAGAAACCAATCAATTTGTTTCAGAGCTACATATGTAACTATCTATCTTAAATGTATCGAAAACCACGAGAGGGAGAAGAAAAATGTAGTGTGTTTTAAAGGGTTTAAAAAGAAATAAAACGAAATGACGATGTTTAGCAACACACATGGTGGTAAGACATGAGCTAGTAACATATACATAAATCAAAGGAAAGTTTTTGCATCGGACTATCGGCAACACTCAATCTACGTTCGAAGGCCTTGGAAAAACTGAGTTATCTTTTTCATTTAAAGTTCTGGAAGCAGCCGAATGCAATTTCGGCAGTGACTCTCCCGAGACAGCTTGTGAAAGTTTGGAAATATTGTTCACCTAGCTGGCTCGGGGCGCGTGGATATCTTTATATAATATTGCATATCGTACCGTGTCGTCCCACGTAAACAACCCGGGGAGTGGAATAATCCGGTCGGTTATCGCACGAGCTCTATCCACACTGGATTTTTTTATTTATTTAAATTACTTTTGATATATACACACCGGGACGGAAGTACGTATGCGAAACAAAAGATAACGTTTCGCGCAATGCCGCCGGAAACTCCACCAGTACTTATGACGATTATTATTTTTCAAAACAGAATAGAGCTTTTAGCCACCACAAACTCGTTCACCTAATTTATACCAACACAAAATCCATTTAGATAAAATCTTCTATTATTTTAATCTATTTTAATCTAGTCTATACAAAGAAACTAAAGTTTATTCAAACTTAAATGCAAAGAAGCTAGCGACAAGAAATTGTAACTGCAGAAGACTAAAGCTAGACATCAAGTTTAATGATTAATGTATCAGCTCTTTGTGTTTCTTACAATTTCCTACAGTCTGCTTGGAAGTTATATTTGTTATTCTTACAATAAAGATGGTTTCACTACATAAGAAATAATACTTTACTACTTTCAAATTTCAGCTTCTCCAATAAAAACCAAATAAAAATACTACTATATGGTGGATTGAAAAAGAAAAAAGAGTGACATGAAAAAATATATATTTAACTTGGACCACATTTTATTTTTTTACATAGTCCTAATTGAAGTCAACAGGCCTAGTCCAAAGTTTGTCTAACTTTTTTTATTCCCTCCTGAAAATGGTTTTCTTTAAGCTCCTCAAAATAAGCATTTATTCCAAATATGGCCTTCTTCATTGGATCGGAATTTCTTTCCAGCGATGAAAATTTTAAGTTCCAGGAAGAAAAAATAAAGTTCAAGAGAACCAAATCCGTTTGGTCAATTTTTGTTAAGCAATTCGCCTTGAATGCGCTGTCATATTGTCGTGATCTTTTTTTGCCATTCCCTGTACCACTTGTCATATATTTTTTATGTCTAGTTCATTATTTAAAATATGAACTACATATTTATACGAGATCCCTATGGTTTCCTTTAAATGGACCAGGGCATATAACCGAAAAAAATACTGGTTAACGGTTAACCCTTATAGAGAACGTTATAATAATAACGGTTTTAATTCGAAAACCGGTTTTTGAAAATTGGAAACCGGTTTAAACTGGTTAATATATCGGTTAAAAAAATAATTAAAATTAATTAAAACAAATTAATTATAAAAAAAAGGCATAGGGTACCCTTAATAAAATAAGAAGATAATACAAAAAGACGCACAACTGAATTATAAAATATAGGGTGTTCCATTTGAAAATGACGAGTTTTAGTCATTTGAAATTGAATAAATTTGATTCGCTTTATTGAACACCCTGTATAATTAAATTTTAAAAAAATATATGTGAGAACATAGAGTGTAGTTACAGTTCTACAGAAAAAAAAAATTCTTAATTTTTACTATTAAAATAACTTCAGTATCTCATTATAAAGTAATGCGTGTATTTGGTCTTTTTTAGAGAATAAACGGAATAACTTGGCAACGCCGCGGAAAACTAAAACAAAATTTATATGACCGTATAGAGGAATGAAATACACTTGAAAAAATATAAAAATATACAGGGTGTTCCATTTAATAAAAGGCAAACAATTTTTGCCGAGCCGTAACGCAACACCCTGTATATGTGAAAATAATTTTACGTTATGCTCCTTGAGTTGACCATTAACTTTTGTTAATAAATTTATGCTGTATTTCTAACGACAAGGGAGATATCGAAGACGGGCATTTCGGTGACTCACCTTGTATAGAAGGTGGAAATAATAATATAAGAAACAGTTAATAAACAAATAATTAGGACAAATGAACTTTGTCTAAACAAAAGGATGTCTGTAAAACAATTGATAGTTGTTAATTGGACCACGAACCTTGGCCTACAACGGAAATGATGACCGGAAGTACTTATATTTGGAAATTTTGTTTTGATAATTGTTATCTATATTCGCAAATATATTCCAAACCATATCCAAATAAAAATTAATATCTTTTCTCATCTCCAAGTAATTTACAATCATAGTTAATCATGAAAACTAACAATATTTAGATTTGCACCTTAAAATTTTGATTTTACAGCCGAAAAAATCCAAAATGACCCATTTTTCGGTCAAAAATTTTGGTTTTTTAAATTAGTCCAAATTGATACTCGCCGATGAGCTGATTCTAAATTTTCAAACCGAATTTAATTATCTATTCCCATTCCTGAGATATTAGGCTTCAAAGTTGCACCTCAAAAATGTGTGTTTTTTGACTATATCTCTAAAATGGGTAGAGATACAGTCTCAACGATTATACCAGTCGATTCTACGCACAAAGTTACATAAAGAAATGTTTTCTTCGCATATATGTTCTTTGGAACGATTTGGTGTAAAATGAGAAAAAAGAAAAAAACCGGAATTTCAGTTTTTCGTTGGAAAACTTTTTGGCTCCAAATCTTTTCATTTTTCAGACTTAAGTAAATACAGATGCGCTGATTTCAAATTTTCAAACCGATTTAAATTATCTCTTACCGTTCTCGAGATATTTGGGTTCAAAGTTTGAACTGAAAAAAATCGTTTTTCAGGAATATCACTGAAATGGGTCAAGATACGATCTCGACGACTTCACCAATCGATTCTACGGGCAAAATTACATAAGTGTACCAATTTTCAGATTAATATTCCAATGGATACAATTTTTAGACCGGAAAAACGAAAATCGCGAAAATCGAAAAATCGCCTGATGAACGAACCCCTTGCGATTTTTTTCAATTTTTGACAATTTTCGTTTTTCCTCTATAAAATTTGTATCCATTGGAATAAAAATCTAAAAATTGGTACAAAAATGTAATTTTTCCCGTAGAATCGATTGGTGAGGTCGCCAAAGTCGTATCTGAACCCATTTCAGAATTATTTCTGAAAAACTGATTTTTTCAGGTCTAACTTTGAACACAAATATCTCGAGAACGGTAAAAGATAATTGAAATCGGTTTGAAAATTTGGAATCAGCGCATCTGTATTTACTTAAGACCAGAATATAAAAAATTTTGGTGACAAAAAGTTTCCAAGCGAAAAATTGAAATTCAGGTTTTTTTCGTTTTTCTCATTTTTCACCAAATCGTTCCAAAGATCGTATATGCGGAGAAAACATTTCTTTATGTAACTTTGCGCGTAGAATCGACTGGTGTAATCGTTGATACTGTATCTCTACCCATTTTAGAGATATGTTCAAAAAACACACTTTTTTGAGGTGCAACTTTGAGGCCAAATATCTCAGGAATGGGAAGAGATAATTAAATTCGGTTTGAAAATTTGAAATCAGCGCATCGGCTACTAACAATTTGATTTTTTCAAAAAAATCAATAAATTTTACCTAAAAATGGGTTTATTTGGGTTATTTCACACCCTGGAATGGGTTTAAAGTGCTTAACAATAATTTAGGTGTCCATAATTAAAAAAATAAGTTTAACACGATTATGTGTTGCATTTTATACCCAAAAATGAGTTAAAAAGTGTCTAAACATATTGTATAGAACATTTGGAAATTTGTCACACCTTAAAATGGGTAAAAAGGAACCCAAACCTGACCTAAAATTGGGTTTAAAGGGTGTCAACAATCAAAAACCTAAATTTTGGACTCATACATGGGTATTTTTGGAATATTTCAGCTGTATATGAAAAATTTTACAGTAAAAACCTAAAAATTGTAACTTTTTATATTCAACTGTAATTAGAAATTACTAAAAGTTAGTTACAAACAGGGAATGTAACCGAAATAAATACTGGTTAACGGTTAACCCTTATAGAGAACGTTATAATAATAAAGGTTTTAGTTCGAAAATCGGTTTATAAAAATTGGAAACCGGTTTAAACCGGTTAATATATCGGTTTAAAAAATTATTAACAATAATTAAAAAAAAGGAATTATAAATATTTGATTAAAAAAAAATTATAGAATAAATAATTTTAAAAAATAATAAAAAATTACCATCTGAGAAAATATAACAATTAAAAAAAAACAATTTAATTAATGAATATTCACAAAAATTCCCGTAATTTATTTAGAAAAACGCAGGTCACTTTTCAATTTTAAACTTGCCTGTGTTGACAAAGGCCGTATTTATTTGGACTTTTTAAGTAACCTTAACGGCCAAAGAGACCTACATTTATGACTCTCCAATAAAATGTTAATTGTAAAAACTGTCATGACTCATGTTCAAATACAAATAGAAAACACAGATATAAAAAAAAAATATTAAATTTTTTCTCGCTAAATGATATTAAAATAAAGGTTAATGTTCGCTAAAACCGGTTTATTTTTTTTGGTTAACGGTTACCGGTATTTGCGGCCTGAAAAATATCGGTTAAAATTACGGTTAAAGTTCGCAATTTTCGTTAAAAATATCGGTTACCGGTTTTTATTAACCGGTTACATGCCCTGAAATGGACAATATCATATCGGAATAAAATATCATTAGCATTTGAATTAAGTGTTACTTATAATTTAAGCCCTTATGATAGTTCAACTATGTATAATAGACATAAATGTTTGACTATGACAGTAATTATTATTATTATTTTCCCCTATAAACACTGTTACTCGAATTCCTGTGGGTTTATAGTTCTATTTTAATGTTCGTATGAAAATATATATTGCCAAGCAATAAAGAAAAGCTGTACCTTATTGCCTATGTCATAAATGTACGAAATGTTCAAAAATGTATATTTTTCAATTTGGTTCTGATAAGCCATCCAAATATAATTAGCCAGAGCGTAACTAGCAATAAAGTTCCCCATACAGATAATACCTTTAATGCGCGTACCCCTTTACATGTAGTAATTTTATTAGCTCTGTAATTAAATTTGATGAGACGTTTAAAATTTTAATGTTCGATAGGACAATCCGTGGCGAGAGGATTGCCAGTGGTCACTGAACACGTGTAAGCCTTGTTAGCGGCCACGGGTTGTAACTGTGGCTGAATGGCTCGTGTTACGGCCATTTCGCTGGATCATATCCATGCTCATTTGCTAATCCGAATTGGAAGATTGTCGCGAACTCAATTTGTTGCAATGCCGTCATTGTCAATACCACATTCTGGTTGCAATCATTCTAATTATGAAAACCTCTACAGTTGAAAATTTCATCTTTTTGAAATAATCGCTAGATGAGTAAATTCCTGGGAACGGATATATCGAAATATTTCCTAGGATATTTCCCGGGAAGTTTTTGGGGAATTTTCTGAGGAATTTCTGGAGATATTTTCTGGGAAATTACTGAGGAAAAATTAACTAAATTACTAATACTAAAAATATTACAATTGATGATGTTGCTGTAGGTAAAATTATTAAGAATTAATTTTAATTTTTTCCGTTTTCCATTCAAAGTTATAAATTTATTTGAATATTAAAACTGTCACAAATTAGTCAGGACTGGTTAGAACATGTCAGTAAAGTTGCATCTGCGTTAATTTATTATCGGGAATTTTCTACACTAGTTGCTAAAGCATAACTTTACAGACTTCTATGACAAAATTTGACTTTACGGACTCTATCTGTCAAACTTGAATTAAGTTATATTTAAATAGTATTATTTTTTGCAGTTTATTTTAGCACTACCTAAAATAACAAAAATATCATTCTATAATATTATTGGTGAATTTATTTATTATTTACCGTTGATAATAATTTACCTGATTTCATGCAGACGACGTCTAAGCAGGTGTAAACATAAATGAAAATTATAAAGACATATTTGACACTTTGACAGTATATTTGTTATCCCATCCATCCCTGCCTCAATAGGTAGTTGACGTTTTACAAACACAATGCTATTTATTTATGTTTTTAATTAATAATTTAACGATTTCGGAAAAAATATAATGTATATCTAAGGAAATCGATAAACATATTTAAATAAAATATGTATGTTCCATTAAAAATAAAATAATTGGGTCCCATATTTTGAGCACCACAAATCGAAAACATTTTCTATTTACTTCATTTATACAGTCTATTGGTATAAAATTGTTTACTAATTTAACCAATTCTATCTCTTATAGTTTTCGAGACAGTAATAATATACCATTTAAATTAACAACCTCTATAAAAATCGTAGTGTGAAAATGTAAATACATACATGTAACATGAATTTCAGTTCCGCAAGCTCCACCTCAGTTCATACCTTCTCAAAAGTTATAACGTACTTACATTGAATAACTATTATTAAAACCATAGAGGGATATTGAAATTTGTAACAAAATTTTGAAGTATTTAACTCAAAAAATTACTAATAAATATTGTTGCTCTCTACATGTTTTATAATTGGTTTAATTTAATATACTTTTTCTGTTACATTCTGTATATTATGTTTCGTAAAAAAATATTAGCGAGGTGAATTTGTGGCGAAAACCGCAATTATTTTCAATTACATATTTTTGATTTCAGAGATATCTGTTATTGAAATTAAACATGAAAACGTTTTCATTTTAATACAAAGATTACTTTTTGTAAAAAATATTAATAATCTAGAGTACACATTCGTAATATCATCCACATTTCTGTCACTTTTTAAAGTACGTTTCACATTATATTAAATGCATTTCCCTTCGTGAGTGTTTATAAATATAAATGTAAACTCCAGCAAGAAACAGGTACAAAAGAAACAGTTTCATTTGTATGACTCTAATAAAATGTTTTATTTATAGTTTTGTGTATTTACGATGTATTTCACTTGAAATAGAAAAATGCATCTCGTATTTTATGGTTAATGTGGTACAGAAATATTTAGAACTGCATATAAAATGAAAATATATAACATTTTCTTCAGGGTTTAACTTTCAATACCTTTTTCTTTGTTTTAAAAGTTATTGATTTTGTTATAAATATAAAAATGTAACTGTTTCGTTACACTTTTAACTAATAATAAAAATATAAAAGAATTAATATTTAGACTGTAGTCAGAGTTGGAAAAATAAAAAATAAATAGGTATTTAAAGCTATTTACATATCTAGGATAGTAATGAGAATGTCAATTGAATTCCGAGCTCAGAGAGTTATGATTCATAACATAACATCCCTGGTTTGTTCACTAGTTTACTGGTTTATTAATAAATATTATTTTATACAGTTCTCTTGTAAGTAAGGTTTTCGTGATCAAGTCTGTCCAGTTTGATATGATATGACAATTGTTCTATGTTATTTTGACAATTCTGTACCGTAATATTTTTACCATACTGACTTACATGGGATACAATTATGACATAGTTACCCTACTAACTTTTGTTTGTGTAAACAAATTTTAATATCATGGAACCGGTAATAGTTATTTATGATATAAGTGTTAAAAGTGACATTTTATGAGTGAGTGGGGAAGTTTGAAACGAGGCGAAGCCGAGTGTAACAAACCCCACGAACGAAATAAAATCACTTTTAACACAAATATCATACACTATTTTTCCTACGACCCTAGTTATATATTAGTAAATAAAAAATATAGAATGACATTTATGACAGGTCATGATATATTTGTTATGAACAACTGAACATAAGTGCTGTTAAAAGTATTTACTGTGTTATAAACTGTTATTTTTAACTTGCTAAGCAACCGTTAAAAAGACTATTTTTAACAGTGGTCGTAGGAAAAATAGTTTATAATATATGGAAAAAAAACAAAAACTAAGAATAATTTCTACTAACTAAAACTACAAAAATGAATAGTGAAATACAGAGAAATATAAGTAATTTATTCTCTTGCCTTTTGTGATTTTTCTTGCGGCTTCGCGAATTATATTATTTCTTTGTAGTTAATATTACTTTTATGTTATTTTTTCAGGTATTCTACGGTCTTCCTCTTCTGTTCTTTTAATCATTCTCGTGTTCCATATTAATTTGTATGTTCTGTCGTCCATTATTCTATTACGTGACTATATCACTTCGAGTGTCTTTTCTCTATTGTGTTATATATGCTTTTTATTTATAGTTTAGTTATTACAAGTTTGTTATTCAGTTGATCCTTATGATACCTATTATCCTTCTCAATTTTCACTTCCATAAATTAATTCGGGTCTTGTTGGTTTTTTTTTTATTGATGTGTAATTTAGGCCGTATTTATTTGGAACATTTTAAGTAACCTGGAAGGTTAATTCTGTTTACTTGGCACAACTCAGCCATCTATTTTACTGGGTTGGTGAGTTGAACCTGGTTTTCTATCTTTGTTTACACATTGCTTCTTTTTCTATATCTGTCAGAAGTTATATCTTTTATAGGTGGAATCGGAAAACTTAAGTAAATAATTTTAATAAATCACTGAAATTTACCATTTACAATTTTCACCAACTATAAAATTTGGTTGTTTATTTGATACCAACACGTCTTAGTTTAGGACCAGTTTAGGGTTGTACTCAAATTTCCCAAATAAATACGGCCTTAATATTATTATATTTAAACTGACTTTCCTCCCTGATGGTATTCTATTAATAAATAGAGAAATAATAATCAGTTTTATAAATGATTTTGGCAAAACATGGTAATTCGTAGAATTCAGTGGTAATGCTAAAGTGAAAATAATGTAGTGGAAACCATTAGGAAATTCGATGTGTATTCATAGCATTGTGTTGGTAATTTTGTGTGACAGCTGTAAAAAACACAGTGACAAAATCAATCCATTATCCATCGGCTCGGTTTCAGGCGCGTTTAAAAATGCACTCCGTACAAAGGCCCGGGCTGAATGCCGCGATTGTCCTGGAATCCACGTCCATCCGCGTTGCCGCTCGAGGAACGCAAAGCCCAGTCTTCACTCATTTGTAGCGATTTCCTCTCCATTCCCAATGAGCCAATGTTGGCCACAATACAGGGCAAAGGCAATGTAACAATGAATTAGCCTACGCTACTTATAAAGAGCTACAGTTAAATAATATTAAGAACGAGAATAATATTATTTATACACTTTTTTTAATGGGTATTGAAAAATATTTATAGATTTGTAACAAATCGTCAAGATTCGAAAAAATTAGCTGAGAGATACTAATTATTAGTGAGACAAAAATGATGAACAAATAGTTTTTTTTTTATAATCTTCCTGCTCTCACGATAAGAAAAGGTATTAATCATTAGGCGTTTCCAGAGCTTTTGTTTCAAGTGTAAAATTAACTATTACTTCGAACTTTCCCGATTGGTTTCACGGTCTTAAGACATATTAAAATTTAGATTCAAAATTATCAAAATAATTTCAAGTGTTAGACCATCACCTCCAAGAAGAATAAAATTATAAGCATACAATAATTATCATATATTTTATTGTAGTTTGTAAGAAGAAGAATAAATTATTATGTAAAGTTGATAAAGACCAAAGTGTATTTGGACTACGAACCCTTCAGCCTTTCTGTATCCTTATAATTATTAAAATTAAATAAATAGTTATTCCAAGTAAGTACTAATTTAATTAAACATATGTATAATAAGAGATTTTAATATAAATTTTTAAGTAATATATTTAAAGTATATTATAATTTGGTGGCAGCAGTAAGATTTTTATTTTAACATACCATTGTTCACGTTATGTATATAATTCAATTTAAGTTATATACAGATTGATTCTATAAAATAATATAATGTGGACATCTACGTCTACTAAATGATATACACGTTGTGCTGCACTTCATTTAAACATATTTTATTTTAAAGTGAAATACGATCCACTAAGTCCAACATACCGCTCTGAGCAATAGTTTGATAGGGCCCTTTTTCAACATAAAGTAAAAATTTAAAATCTGTATTTTATGACTTGTTTTAATGAATTGTTAATTTAACAAATACTTGAATAATTTTTAACACCATTTATCACCCTGATGAATACTGATTTATACTGGAAACATTGTTGTATTAGTGGAATTTATTAAATGACTGCTACTCCAAAAGATTTTTTCTAATTACTGTATTCGAATAAAATCAATTCTGTATTGATAAACATAAAATATAGTTTTGGCACTTATCTTTTCTTATTAGTAAAATATTCTATAATATCTTCGTATGTTAATAGTCTTAAAATATCAATGTTGATGCCCTTAAGAATTAGATGATGTTTTAGACATTGTTCGATCACAACAACCTATTTTTTAATGTAGTTAATCTTGAAAATGATGTTTCTGCGGTGCAATTTGTTCTCATAAAACAAGAAATTCTCAAGATCTTCTATTAAAAATTGAATCATTGCGTTGTACATTAGTAAAGTTACAAGTTCATGGGCTCTTTCTTACTTTCCAGTAATGTAAATTATTGACAAAATTGTTAACTTTGTGATTGTTCACTTTTGAGCCTGTATCTCACTCAAAAATAGATTAGAGTTCACAAAATTACTAGAACAATAAGTCATGTGCATTGGTTACTTTTGGATGTTCTGATTAGTATGAAGGTAGAACAGATATGTAGGATTTTTGGTGTGCAGAGCAGTAGAGAATAACAGGAATGAATTGCAAGCAATTAAAAGCCAACGTGAAGCTCTCATTTCTGCCAGGGTAATAGAGTTTAAGTTATTCTCTGAATTTGCATACATGGCCGGCAAAAAAGCGGAAAATTTCCTAACGTAGCGTAACATATCGTAATCGTAATCGCCAGGGCAGGAGTTAGCGCTATTCCGGTTGCAATTACCATTAAGCGGAACGGAACCCTTCACTATGGTTTTTTAATCGTTGCGAATCGAGGCACGTCGATAGAGTTTCATTTCGGACGTTCCTTACGTTTTATTTGCTTCGCGCAAATGGCGCTGTTATAATTAGCGAACAAAGCGGGATTTGTTCGATTAGCCTTTGTCACTGTTGCACATTACTTGCCATTATGCCACACATTAATATTTCCCGTACCACCACGACTAGACATTTACTTAATCCTTGAATGTTTCTACCTTTCGGTGTAAAGTTATCGAAGTAGAGCAGATTGAGGGAAGTCTCTCCACTGTTCTCTGTTCTTTGCCAGGCTTGGTACTTCTTTTGCCTTTCTAATTTCATCCCTCTATGCTTTTCTGGGCCTATTGCTTTTTCTTTTTCTGGATTCTCTCGTTTAAAATATACTTTTTGTTAGCCTATGTTGGTCCATTCTTTATACATGTCCAATCCACCTTAGTTCAGCCTATTATATGTATTATCACCTCGATTGATATTACTTTTAACTGATCTATGTATATTTTATTCCTTATCATATTTCTTCTCGTCTTTCCTTGATTTTTCTTTCAGAAATCTATTATTTACTTAATTCTTACACCGTTCTACCTTCAGGTGTAAGGTATCGGAGTAAAGCGAATCTAGAGTAGTTTCTTCCATATGTCTCTCCACTGTTTTCTGTTCTTTGCCAGGCTTGGTACTTCTTCTGCCTTATTTATTTTATTTTATCCGTCCTTGCTTTTCTGGGCCTACTTCTATTTCTTTTTCCGGATTCTCTCGCTTCAAATATGCTTTTTGTTAGACTATGTTGGTCCATTCGTTATACATGTCTCATCCACCTTAGTTGACCCTGTTGTATTGTCACCTCGATTGGTATTACATTTAACTGATATCTTTATATTTCATTCCTTATCATATTATCTCTTCTCGTCTTTCCTTGATTTTTTTTTTTCAAAAACCTATTACTTACTTAATTCTTGCACGTTTCTACCTTTCGGTGTAAAGTTATCGGAGAAGAGCGGATTTAGGGTAGTTTCTTCCACATGTCTCTCCACTCTTTTATGTCCTTTACCAGACTTGGTATTTCTTCTGCCTTTCTTATTTCATCCTTTCATTCTTTTCTGGGCCTACCTCTTTTCCTTTTTCCAGATTTTCTCGCTTCAATTATTATTTTTGTTAGCTTATGTTGGTCCATTCTTTGTCCCAATCACCTTAGCTCATCCTGTTGTATTGTCACCTCTATTGATTTCTACCTTTCGATGTAAACTTAAAGGAGTAGAGCGGATTTAGGGTAGTCTTTTTCATATGTCTCTCCACTGTTTTCTGGGCCTACTTCTTTTTCTTTTTCTGGATTCTCTCGCTTCAAATATTCTTTTTGTTAGCCTATATTGGTGCATTCTTTGTACATGTCCCATACACCACAGTTGACCATGTTGTATTGTCACCTCTATTGGTTTTTTTAACTGATCTCTGTATATTTCATTCTTTATCATATCACCTCTTGTCTTTCCTTGAATTTTTCTCAAAAACCTAATATCAGTGCTCGTTAGTTTATTTCTTTGTCTTTCTGTTGTTGTCCAGCTCATGTTATAGTTTTTCAGTTCGTCGTTATATATATTTACGTTATGTTGTAGTTCTTTTTCATTTTCTGCTATAACTGCAAGATATGAAACAGCATAAAATTTCGAAATTGCTATATACATAAAAATCTAACGTGGATACCACATGACTTTTTTGCATGTCGAATACCATTTTTATCTAGAATTTTACTTGTAATTGTCTAACTCACTCCTGCTTGTTGCTTTAGAAAATCAGTTGTAAAATTAAAATAATTGTTGGTTATATTTCACTGGATTTCACTACCATTAAAGCAATAATATTATTTCAATAACAAACAATAAAATGAAACTATCCCTGCTATAGCGACAATAACAGTGATAGTAGAGCAAGTTATGAAACTAGTTTCCAACATCCGATAACCCACAATCGCACTCAAGCAAAGCTGTTGAAATATCTAATTTGCAATAGATAATCTGGCCCTATCTATAATTAGAACATAATTACAATAATCGGAAATCAATGGACGTTGTTTACCTATAAATACTACTCTGCTCATCGTCGTGCGGTGAAGTTGTGGGTACTAACAAATAATTTGGCAATCACCAGAAAATGATTATATTAATAAATAATTAGTTATATACTTCATAGAATTCATATTTTGTATATTGTGTTTGTGTATATAGTTATTCTTCTATCCTCAGGTATAGGATGTATAATTAGTTGTGCACTAATTTTGCCCACTGTTTTTTAT
Source organism: Stenolophus ochropezus (assembly GCA_035578165.1). Taxonomy (NCBI): domain Eukaryota; kingdom Metazoa; phylum Arthropoda; class Insecta; order Coleoptera; family Carabidae; genus Stenolophus; species Stenolophus ochropezus. The sequence continues at coordinate 1,505,581 of JAQOWZ010000010.1, forward strand.
CCTTTGCGATTCTTCTTGCTTTTCTTTTCGCCATCTTTATTACGTTATCCCATATATCCTTCGGTCTTCTCCTTTTCCTTTTCGCTGTCTACCGATCTCCTTTCGTTCATTCGCATCATGTGTCTCTAACAGACTAGTTGTCTTGTTGTATTGTATTGAAGTTCTTCCCTTATTTATTCATTCCTTATTCTAGTTTTGATATATAATGTGTCACTTTCCAAAACTGACTGACTTTTTGAAAAACTAATTTTTTCGTAATCAATTAGGAATCACTGAGTGATGAAAAGAGAATTTTTTAAACTGAAAATTTAATTTTAAAAAATTACAGTTTATATTTCAAAATCCAAAATTAAAATTAAAAGAATTGTATCAAAATTTAGAAAAAAAACTTTCATGAAACACATTGGAAAATGCAATCTTGTGTAACTTGTGTGATTATTTCCCACCGTTACACAAAATGAGGCATTTTTTATCTGGTTACATAAATAGCTATTTTCTACGACCACTATGGAAAATGGTAATTTTGTCTCACTATATAAAGCTTCAAAGTTGCATATTTCCCACAATCTTAGGTTAGAGTGAAAGAAATAATTTCTTACAGTAATTGCAACCACTGCGCATTCGTGAAGGTACTGTTTATGAGGTTACCTGCACCATATTAGTGAAGTTAAATTAGTCAAATAGCTTTCGTGCACGTATTTTTGTTCTATAATATTTAGCATCGTAGTAAAAGTATAGTGTCCCACACCTCGTGGGAAATAGGCGACATTCTGCACTTGTTGCACAATATATTATTCTTGTATGTACCTCTATAGAAAATTTTCAAGAACATTTTGTATTTCTCTAATTCTATATTTTAATCTTATTTCAAGTTACAAATTGAATTATATTTAAAGTTAGTATTAGAATATTTTAATATAGAAAACATCTTAAACACTAATTTTGAATACAGTCCAGGATAGAAAAAGCTGCTTAAAGTAACCTTTACCGAAATTTTATAAGGGACAATGTGCTTATTTATAATGATTTTAAAATATATCTTACAAGAACTATACTTGAAAGAATTCATATTTGTATATTGCGATATTTATGCATAGAGATGCAGCTAGACTGTTCGCTGGTTCTACTAGATAATAGAGTTCCTGTACTAGCCCCTAGTTCGTGGCAGTATATCTGCAATTAGTCCATAATTACAATAATCGGAAATCAATGGGTATTGTGAGGGAATAAATACCCAGCATGTATCCACTATCTAGTCATCTTTGTTGTGCTGCACTACCAGTATGTGGTTAACAGCGCACATTTACTCGCACTGTTCAACTGGGGCAGATCCTTTATGGAACTCGCAGAAAACGCCGGATCAATGCCTACTGCTTACACAATAACATGTTTCACCTCTCTTCTCTTTACAAAATAACATGTTTATTATATTTTCAACCGATGTACAAGTAACGCAGAAATTTATGTTTTTTTTATTTTGTATCTTAATTGTTTTTTTTTATTGTGATTTTTCACAGAGCGTGTACCTGTAGGATATTATTTTTTACATTCAATCTACATTACCAACACTTTATTTTTTTTATTATTTTTTTGATTGGATTTATTCCATTGATTAGTTAGCAATTTGGAAAAAACTTTTGGAGTTTTTAATAAAATCCAATAATACACTAAGGTATCAGTCTTCACAATTAGTTGGTATTAAATAATTATTGAAGTAAAACAAGTCAATTAAACTATAAAAACCATTCATTGTAAGTAGATAAAAAAAACACTAATACATATTTAATAACCAATTTAGTTGTATAATTTCAGAAAAAAATTGTATCTTGTCAACTAGATAAGATTCCTGGAGCTATAATTGGCTTCATCAGAAAACTGAAATTGTTTCCGGAAAACTAAATAAGATCTGTGTCACAATAGATGTGACAAAGGCAATAGAACGCTTAAACCTTCTTTTACTTACAATACAGTAAGTAATTAAAATATTTTGATAGACGCTGTATCTTAACAACACTTTCTTAGTTATGAAATTACTGCGGCAATTTGCACGATTAAAAATTATCATATGTAATACCACTAGTAGCTAGAATTTTACTTGAAACAGCAACAAGCAGGAGTGAGTTAGGCAAAAATTACAAGTAAAATTCTAGTTACGAATGATATTTCACATAACAGTTCCTGTAAATATAAATATTTTTATCAATTACTTGTCACAATTTTGACAGACGTTGTATGTACGCAACGTCTATTACATCGTGTAAATTCCGCGGAAATTGCCAGTAATTGACAATAGTCAGTGACATTTGAATCTGATTAGTTCAATTCACCAAAATACTGCGAATTAATTGGATGACAAGTTATAAGTGGAATTGTCAGTGTAATTTGAAAGTGATTTGTTCAATACACTAAAATCCTAAGATTCAATTGAATGACAAATTATAAGTAAAATATTGAAATATTTAAATATAACTTTCATGAAGTTCAGTACTTTTATAACTATTATTAAGTTAACAATATTGGAGTATTTTAGTATTTCACGATTAAATTCCACTGATCGTAAAAGAGTAATTGTAAACATATTGTTTATTTGTTGTTATTAAACATTGAAACTATTATTATCAATACAAAATAAAACGATATGAAACAGTGCAAAATGATTATAACATGAGTGAAGCAAATAATTGAAAATAGCCTAGTTCTAGTTGATATAGATGTAAATACATATAACACAGTGATCGGCAAAAGCTGCGGTTATGATAGTTTAATTGTATGATACGGTCATCGACAGTTGTGTCGAATGACAACAATTACCTCGGCGTGTTTGTTATGAGAGCTAACCGCGTTAATCCACAACTAATCGCAGTGCGGTCGCTCCTAATGGAGGTGCAACATTCCTCGGGAAATCAAAGGAAATTAACCCCCCCCCCTCCGGGATAATCAATTCCTCGTTTTATTGCCTAGGAGAACAATAGTGTTTATTAAATTTCATTATCTACTAAAATACAATCGTATCGCGATTACGTGTTACGTGTCAGTTATTGCTAACGATATTAGATGTGTAAAGTGTAAGTAACATTGTTCCCAATTAATAAGACTATTGCCAATTTAATATCAGGCTGCCAGGGAAACTAATTTAATTTTAATTTCCAAATATATATTCTAATTGGCTTAAAATTTATAATACCCTATAGTCCCAAATTCTAACGAGTTAATAATAACTGATAAAATATAAGATATTATTAAAATTTCATACAATATTCCCAGATTTAATCATAAGTAATATAATAAGAGCCTTGAATTTATTAGTATTTCACAAGACAAAACTACTTGTCTTGTTATGTTATTTCTTGTCTTTCATTACTTTTGTATCTAAAAGTCTTGTCTTGATCGTCATTTTCTTGTCTTGCAGGTTATAACCTAATCAGAGATTTCATTTTTGCAAATGAACATATAATTACTATGTATCACATGTATATTTTTTGTTTAGTTAATATCAATGTCGATTATCAAATATATATCTTCAAATATAATTATTATTATTAAATTATTATAATAAAAAAAAACTCATAGCTGCACTACTTTAAGTAGTTCCCTGGTTATAAGAAAGCATTTGTGCCTTCAGAACTCATGGAATTGCAACTAAATCGTCTAACTTTTTATGAACGAATGATTTTTTTTCTGTTTACTGGTTGAATTGATCTTTAACAATAAAAATCCTCTGGTTCATTTCTTCTCAGCATAAGTGGTCCATCTGTCCTCAGAGCAGAGATTAAATGAACTACTATATTACTTATGACTGTGTACAAATAGAACCATGTTTTTAAGTTACGTTAAGTTACATGTTCATAAATTATGTACATAAATAATTAGTTTAAACCTACCAAAGTAGTAGTTCACTAGTGTATGTACGGTACATTTTTTTTAAGTGTTGACTGCATTTATTTTTAAGCGTCTATTTACACTGTCTTCAAATAACAAAATTAATATTCACTATGAGAGATATCACTCTAATATACTTTTAAGACCAAAAATCCATCTCTTCTATCGGTCCATTTCTCTCTCACTTAGCATAAAAATGACATCTAGCCTCATAAAATCATAACGTAAAAGCACGCTTCTTAAAAGCGATTTTATTATAGAAGTGCGTCCTTAATATAAGATAGGCATAATTCCATAAAAGAAGGTCATTTTTGGAGTTGCAGTGATTTAATAAATTCCATTAATACACCAACGTTTCGACTGCAAATTAGTCTTCATCAGGGTGATAAATGGTATTAAAACATTATCAAGTAAATCATGTAAATTATTTTACAGAAATCTTTCGTCAAACATAAATAAAACAACTACACGTACATGTTACTTAACAGTTATCAACCAACTCTGTATATAAACGTAATTATGCAGATCGGTAGAAAATTAAAAAATCTTTGTATTTATAATAACGAAATTTTCGAAAATATGGTATTTAAAGGTATTTTTTAGGAAAAACGGTTTAAAGTTTCAAGTAAAGTACTACTTCCGGTTAACCAATTGTAGTCAAAATCTAATCAGTTCATCATTTTAGAATAGAACTCTTAAATACCAAATATTATATTTTTTACATGTATCGTATTTGAGTTATCGTGGACGAAAAATCGTCACAGACACACACACACACATACAGACATCACGCTAAAAATAGTAAAATCGTATTCTAGGGACCCTAATATGTTGAAAACCCACACTCGAGACATCTGACCAAAAACAATACCTCCCTTATCTATATATTGATAGGCGAGAGGTAAAAAGACCTTCTTTTATTAACATCCAGTCAATAAAACCAATCCTACATAATTCCATAAACTCATAGCTCTTATTATATTACTTACGATAAAGTAAACGTAATGTTTAAAATGGTAAGAGAAAGATGATATGTTTATTGTATCTTGCAGGTAATGTTTGCGAAAAGTTTCATTGCAGATTAACTCACCAGTCTTATTAGCATTTTGTCGCTCACCGTTGATACTATTAGCCGAAGTTCCCGAAGCATGAAGTGAAAAAATACAAGGAAGGAAGCTGAGGATAAAGCGTTTTTAGTTTCTCAAACTAAACCAAATTAGATTTGGAATTCCACTGAACTCGTCCTTCACTCTATCTTTATTCTGTAATATTATTAGTCGCATGAACAACTTTATATTTATCAAAGTTTAGTTTACTAAACGTGAAATTATGTTGCAAACTTTACCCTATATTCACGGCGAGTGATTAATTAAATATTTGACAGGATGCATCCATATAAATAAATCTATCAACTAGCATTATTACCCATTGCTTTTAACAGACTTTTAAAATTTCAATAAATTGTTCAAAAATTTACAACAATTCGACTGTAATAATTATTGGACATTATTAAAATATACCGAGAGTTTATTTTATCAGTAAACAGTATAAATTGAGTGACAGAAATGTATTTAAGCGTTTATTTTATGAGTAATAAGGATAATTAACATAGCCTAAAAAATATGAAATATTAATTAAAGAAATTATAAATTATATTACACCCAGATTCTTAAAAGAGATTAGCCACTAACCTGGATTAGATATCACAAAGTTATAACCTTTTTTAACATCCTGAAACTCAACTCAAATCCCAATTCATAAAAAGTAAAATAGTTATTTTTTATACAAGACGATAAAATAATATTTTATCGACAAGCGGAACGTGTTAATTCACGAGCGATATAATCCCGAGTGAATTATTTCTCGCGAGTCGATAATTTAATTTTATCGTCGTGTATAAAATTCTATTTTTTTCTATAGCAGATTTTGAAGAGAAAAAAATTAGAAAAATTAATTTAATATTTAAGAACAATTTTAAAATGTCAGTAGTGTGCGTTGTTATGGAAATGTATTTCTAATAAACAAAAGTTAAAGTACTTTATCTACCCTTGCTGTTAAAGTGTTACTTTATCTATCCTTGCGGTTAAAGTGCTACTTTATCCACTATTTTGAGTTGATAAAATTACACTTTAACATCTGCTATAGAAAAAAGTATATTATTTACTTCCAAAGATAACTTACTAATTTGGTGGAATTAACAATATTTGTTAATGTTTATCAGCATTTTTAAATTTTAATACAGAGAAAGATTTGTGATGATATTTGACAATTTAGAAGTCAAATACTTTGATTACACGTGTGCGTAAAGCATTCATTCAACTATGGTTGTAATCAATTTTTTGAATATTTTTTTTATTAAATTCGTTTTACATGAAACAGAAATGTTGTTAATATTTTTTATTTTATAAATAGTTTTTTTTTCTGATTTTTAATATTCATCTACATCTTCCCGGGACATTGAGAAAATCAAATTATTTCGAACTGAAATAAATAAATATAAATATTTAATCATGACCACATTTACTATTTTAAGTCATTGTGTCCGTTTGAGTTTGAAATTTGACGAATCTGACAAGTATTCCTATGTTTACTCATAAAATAAACGCTTCCATACATTGCTGGCATTTTGTAACTATGATAAGAAAATTACTCTAAGTTTACTGATAAAATAAACATCCGGTATATCGACAATTTTAATATACATTAAAAATCCAAGTAAATTTAAGATACAAGGAATATAAGTTAATCATAACATTCAAGAAAGATGTAGTAACTAGTATGTAGAAAATTTTGTCACATTGTCTGTGCTACTAAAAATTAATCTATAATAATTCTTAACATCTATCTTAAGAATTATTTATTTATTTATGCTATTTCTTTCAAGTTATGTTACATATTATTTTACTTTTACCAGAAATGTATTTCCGTTATCGAAACGAAAAGAAAACAAATATATAAAACATTTAGTAACTATAAACGAAATATATTGCAATACCATCAGCGAAAATTAATCTAAATTTAGATTGTTTATGTAGATATTTTCCGTAATATTTCCCAGTAAAAATTGCAATTTTAATCGCTAAAATAAATAACAGCGTAAATATTTTTCATTTTTGATTGTTCAAAATTTAAATATATTGAAGTAATTATTTATATTTTTAGAAATATATTGGTACTATGATTTTTAATTACAAATATTCATCAAATGTAATGCCGTGTATTATTTTTGAAATACATATAAAATGATTTTTATGACGTATTTATGTATTTTATTACGATTAATTGTAATGTTTTATTTTATATTATAGATGTAATAAATCCAGATCATTCTAAGAATTATAAATTTTAAAGTCCATATAATTGAGCTGATTATTTTATGCAAATGCATATCTTTTTTTGCTAGATTTATTTTCAAAATTTGTATACCTTTTTGTGTACAATTAGAAGCACGTTAGGTACCTATTGTCACGCGGCTGAATTTTGTTAATGTAGAAATATATTTCAGATTATCGTAGCAATAACTTACAAATAGGCAGATATATAGTACAATTATTCTTATTTCGATATACATTTATATACTTCAGAAAAAATCTGCGTATTTAATAAAACATACAAACGCATATTTTAATTATTTTTTGCATAAAATGATTACTTTTATATATATTTTTATAATTTTATTGTGCATATTTTTCACAGTTTTTGTGTATAAAACTATCAGCTCTACTTATAATCCAATTTTCACATTTTAAAATATACTTCATTGTTTATTCAATTCCTATCGAATGGAAAATTTTGGAAGTGGGTATTTAACCTTTAAATATAAAAAGTTTTAATATTAACTATAAAATGAAATACGTATAAATGATACAATAATTTAAAAGGATAATATGTTATACATGAATGTTTTTATGAGGTTAATTACATAGCACAGATAATGTAAGATTTTTATGTGGGGTAGAATTTATTTTAAATTTCCTTCTCATCCGCTCTGCTTTGAAATTCAAATTCGCCTAATAACGGTCATTTTCACACGATTTAAAACCTAACATCGGTTATTCGCATTAATGGTCTGGGTAATTATCGCCACATCAAATATTTTATGGCTTACATTACCACTTGCCTGTTAATTACTATTGTTATCAACTCGTTTAACGTCTTCCCGATTCTTGCTTTCCGTTTTAAAGCGGGAAATTATAATATTTAGGCGATACACAAGAGGTACGAGGTCGAAACTTATCGAAATTGGAATGGATTTTTTTATATATAGAACAGAATTACTAATCTCCATCTTAAATATCAGAGGATATTTTAAATGAAAAATTAACAATGTGGACATAGTTATTGGGTACAAGTAGAAAACATGACATTTTTTTTTATTTATGAGCTAGGCCGGTAACAATTTTTTTTCCACACAATTTTTTTTAAGCACAAAATATTCTCCTTGTCAAAATGAGGAATGAAAATAAAATCAAAACTAACAATTCTCTCTATTAATAAAATATTTTTCCCGAACTCATATTTCTATTGATATTCTCTCCATCTTTTTATGTTTGTATTCCTTTGTATATGTTTTTATTTCTACCGTGAGTATTTTTTAACGTGAAACATGGGATTTATCATAACCATGGTTACGACTTGATATTTGAATGACAGTATATTTACTTGTCTGATTTAAAATGAAACATAGGAAACGAATTTGACATTTGTTTTTTGGGTTATAAAATTTTCTAACAGGCCGACATAAAGAGCAATTACAAATTTTAGAATCATTGTTGATTTCAATAAAGAGCGGAAATTGTAGAATAGTAGAAAGGTCTTCTAGATCAACGAAATCTTACACATCTAGATTTATTTATTGGTGACCTTTAAAATCGGAAGTTTATATTCAGGAAAATCTTCAAAACTTAGAGCAATTATAATTTCAAATTCAAAACATTTCTCAAACTATTACAATTGCCCAAACTTTTATTGCAGATTGTTTGTTAATTCTGTCAATTTTATTCCTTATGTTTCATTTTTAATGAGACAAGCAAGTATACCTTGTTGTCAATCAAATATCAAGTCGTAACCATGGATATGATAAATATTTTTCACGTTAAAAAATACTCACGGTATAAGTTTGATGTATTCTATACATGTATTTCAATTTGTCCACAGAATAAATTATTATATTAAAAATGAATATTGAAGGTAATGAAAAATTTGTAATTCATAGATAAAAAGTAGAGTAAAATATAAAATGCGGTGAAATAAATCGCGAATTCATTTGTCAGCGGTAGCAAACAAACGCGCACAAATTAATTGCATTTTTAACTGTGGTGGCTCATTCCAGCGGTAACAATAATTCTTTCCCAACTTAAAATCAAATTATTCCTGATTTATGTTTTACGACTTGAGGAATAGGACGCTTTACAAAATAATGAAAAGAAAATGGTGGATATAAAATATAATTCAGTAATTCCAGCATGGGTTGAAAGTTTTATGAAAAACCTTTACATAAGTTGTTAATTTGCGTGAACCTGCGGAGCAGCACTGCAGTGCGAAACCGCGTATTAATTTTAATGAAAAGTGCTTTAGTGGCAAACGGAATTTCATTAGGTTCGTCCTACCCAGAACATTCCACGGATTTACCTCTCAAATCATTTCTCTTCTTTCCATAACACACTATTTACTTTTTCTATGACTATTAATACATTTGCTTGTTGTACGTTTGTAATTGCTAGGGGTACATAGTATATTGGTCGACGAATGGCAACGAATATATACCTCGAGGAAAACAGAAAACAGTTAGAGTGATACATGATATATAGTCAATAGTTTGGTTTCTTGCCGGCTTCTGAGTGCTGTGTTACTGTGTGTGTTTACTAGATTATTAATAAAATAATTAAGTAATACAGATAAATTATATTGTACCTTGTTATACCAGTGGGTATGATAATAATAAATGCAAAATAAATATGTTTTCTTTACCCAAAAACTTAGATTTGTTGAAAAATGGAAAAACAAGAAAGAACAGAACTTTATCTGTAGAAGACTTCGTTTCTTATATATATTGGTAACTGACAAATTTACCACAGATACATATTATTATCAGATCATTCCAAAATAAATAAAAGTTTTATAAATCAAGTCTTGGTAATACTTAGGTAGGTACTCAAAATTTTCTGTAACAACCATGGATATTATTTTAAAATATAATCGTATTTATAAAAATCAGACAAATATATTTTTTTAGCTGTAGCATTCATTTAATGTACTATAATATACTAGAAGTTATATTTATATTAATTGAAATAGATAGTTGAAAATTTTTATTATAATTAATACAGCATTTTGCATTTTCAGAATATTTTCAAAAATAAAATTTTACATTAGTTAGTTAAAAAAAACGATATGTTTCCTTCTACATATAATGAAGTCTGAGTAAAATAAAATAATCACAGTGGATGGGGAAAAAGTATAGTATTATCTTTATTATTGTAACGTACGTGGCTCACCACAGATGAGTCATCCCGGCTGACCTACCTGGTCAGGTAGTCTCGCTAAAAGTTAAGTGGGATAGCAGCGACGTTGCTATTGTTCGGGAATTTTATAGAGTCCAGGAGGCTCTGGAATGTTCGAGATTAGCTGCCTGCAGGTATAAAAAGGTTCGCGGCTAGCGGCTCGAGGAAGTTAATATTGGTCAGAGTAAGCAGAGAGTCACTGAAGGAAACGTTACATTATATAGCAGAGGTATGTATTCGGTAAAAGCAGTTGGTTTGTAATGGTAACAAGAATAGTTTAGTTATTATTATGGTTATTATAAAAAATATTTTTTACTAAAAATAAAACGTACTCACTACCAGTAAAAGAAGCATGACTATTGCTGTGATGCGCTTACCTGTAACAAAAAGAATTATTAACAAACTTTGTTGTCGTAAATTTAAAGACGAAGTAAAAAACTGTAATTTTTACGGTCAGTTTAAGTTGGCATAAATCCTGTAAAATTGCACCCAGTGTGCTGCGGTCAGTTTTTGCAAAACAATAAACAGCCCCCGTTCTTGGAGTGATATTCGCGCTACAAGTAGAGCTAGTAAATCTAGGGAAACTTTATTAGTTTGAAATATGTTGCGGTTTTTGTGTCTCACAGTTCCACTCGACACTTCTCGCAAATAAGGGTCACTTGTATTTATTACTGGATGTTAGCTCCGCGTTGGGAATTCATTGTTATAATTTAAACAATTACTGTTTATTTTTAACCCTTTTTTGTTTCTTTTATTCATAGCTTGGGACTTTTATACTTAATAAGCGACAATAAGAATAAACAGACGCTTCATTTATAATTAAACCGTTAAAACAGACAACAACTGCAGTTCAGGTGAATTTTCTAGCAAGAGTTTTACATTTACATCAAGGAAATTATATTTCAAATATGTTTTCAAATCCATATTGATACAAAGAGTAAAAATAAAGTATGTCAGCAAGCAAATACATTTTACCTACGAGCGACAGAAAATGAATAATTCAAGCAATACATTAGCAAAATAAGTCACCTAAACATACATTTTAGATCAATATTCATCAAAATACGTTCTGTTATTTCAGTACATATTTATATATTTATAGAATTTCAAAATAACAGCACTATGTACATCACAAAAAAAGTTAATGGCATATTTATAATTCTATAATTGAACAAATATAATTCCCACACATTGACGTATGAACTACATAAAAGAAGAATAATAAAAATAAAACCAATAACGATGAAACTAAAAAACAGACAACTCTTACGTTGTATCAACACATTAAAATAATGATCCTGGATAGAGTAATGAAGATTGATATAGGTAAATAGAAAAAAGACAGACAAAGGGCAATATTTATTAAAAGAAGCAAGTGAGAATACAATTGTGAGATTTACTTATGACAGGGACACGGTATTTATAATATAAATGTTCAATTGAAGTTAGATTTCATTAGAAATTTACAAAAATTCAATACACTTTTGACAGAAAATGAGATGACACCATATTAGTTTCTAGATTTGGAATATTATCCATACCAACAGGAATTTAACCAGATCACATTAACCTCAACTTCAACAACCTCAACTGTTATTCGACTTAAAAAAATAAGCGATGACAAAAGATCCTTGGTATCAAAACTTTATACGCACTTTCTACGTTATAAAGTTTAAAATGACCGTATGACACATGGCAACTTAATTAAGTATTAACTGTTAATGTTCATTATCCTTTGTCTTGTATCCCGAACAGAGTCGGATTTACGTATTTTTCTGTATATATTTTACAGGAACCTAAACCTAAAAATCTTTCCATTATTTCTTCACCATAAATAAATCTTAATAAAAAGTATAATTGATGGCCAAATAACTATAACGTCTGAAGTAGAATCTAACATAAGAGAATAATCAACTAATTCTTTTACTCTAAATCAAATAAAGTTTAGTAAATAGATAACACTACATTTTCCTTTTTGTTTATAATATGTTGTGCTAAAGATAAGCAAGTTAAGTAATTCCCTTTTGAATTTGATTTATATTTTCGTCAATCCCACGAAATGCTAAATAATTTTATAATAGCTACAATATTTCACTAATACCAATATTGTGTTTCTTCTAGTATTTGCCTTTGTAAATGTTGTATCAATATCACATCTTATATTGTCAAAAATATACGTTATTTACTATTTCCATGCGACATTTTTTTATTAACCGGGAGTTAAAGTAACCGGTACTATAACCAGATGTTATCTCGTTTCTAATAGGTACATGGTAATTCAGTTATTAGTTTGAGGGGTGAAAGTTGTATTGATTTCAAAGAAAAAATCTACCACTCAACTAAATTCTGTTACCAGTTGCTCTGTTTAGTGCTTTATATTTTGTTATTATTTAAAAAAATCTAAAATTAAATGTGGGCCCCTTAAATTTGGGTGCCTGAACCGGCCCTGGTCCCAAGTATGAAAATGAAGAAAGAAGCAATATGTACTATAAGCAGATAAAAGACGATGTAATGGCAGAGAAGAAACATTAAATAGTAACTGCGACTGAATTGGAGGAATGACAATCATAGGTTCTGAACCCACTACAAGTTTTAAATCCCTTGCAGAGGCTTTAGGTTAACAACCTACTCCATTAAAATTCCAGTAAAATGGAACAAATGAAGTTCACTTTTCAAGTTCACCTACAACCAAAAGTCCTAGTGTTGTAGTGCAAAAAATTAAAACGTCTGTATCATCGTCATTCAGCAAATATTTCTCTCTTTTATTTTCTCTTTCTCTCTCTCTAAAATTCAATCTCAAATATTTTTTTTTATTTCTTTACATACTAAATACTATATAAGATGAGACACAATATATGGGAAGAGGAATGTTATGATGGAATCTGTTTGTAATTTGAATCTTCCAGGGTGGGTTCACTTTGTCGTGTTGTTATCTTTTCCTTAGCGTTACTTTGTAAGGCGGTCGTAACTCGAGCTTGGTGTCGGTGTTAGTTAGGGTTTTGTGTTATTTTCCAATCATGGTGTTGCGGTTATTACCGGGTCGCAGGGTCTGGGTCGGCTTACTGCACCGTCATAAAACTTGCGCGGATATACTTCACACGCCCAGTCTGCCCCTCCTCTAATATAAAAACCTAACCGCACTTAATCATATCATTACGTTATTTACAGCCCTGGCATATCCGCCAATTTATTAAAATAAATACTTCGTCAAGGCTTACTTTTCCTGAAGGCTATTATAACACGATCTTAAAGCTTCAATTGAGAATTAAAATATAGAACAATGCGATAACAAGAATACTTGAATATGTGAACTACTCAATAGTTTGAGTAAGATATTTTCTAACATTGATTACTTTATAACGTGAAAAATCTAGCTGTTGTAATACGAACATAATAGACAAATTCCATTTGTCACTTGTCTAAGATACAATTTTAATCAGTTTACCCCATCTACTGAATGCATTGATCCTAAGTAATCTATTCGACGAGGTACATTAGAAATATCAATTCAGTTTTTCATATAATTTTTAACAGAGGAAATAACAAATTTATAACGCAGCAACCAAATTAATTTATGTTTTGGAATTAATAAAACTACAATAAAGAAAACGTGGTGAGAAAAAGAGTAGATGAAACTACTATTGGAGAAATAATTATAGGCAGTCGAAAATTAACATTAATTACTTTTACAACAGGCATTTGATTTTAAAATTCATACATCACATTAAAACCTGAACATTCCTTTTAAACATTTGTAATATTAAACATAGTAAAGTATCAGATCTAACTAACAAAAGGAATACCACTATTATATGTAATACTTTTGGACTTCACTTATTTACTTGAAATAGTAGAAATAGTCTAAAATTATACAAAAGTAGTATTTCTGTGCGGTGTTAATTGTACTAATATTATTATATCGAATATTATATTGAACTTTCTTTTCTAAATATGTGTCTATTAACAAATCAAACGAAAAACTTTATCTTTACGAGAAAAAGCAAAAGTTTTGTTGGAATAAAAACTTGTGCTAGCGTAACTTATTTATCCAAGAAATATAGTAGGTACAGCAAAGTCCATTATTTGCATGGAACTTGTGCCTAATAAAATCATAAGTCAGATAACTAAGTTTTATATAAATAATTTCTTAAATACCCATAATAATTCATAAATATATATAATACATACATATATACGTGTTCTATTATTCATTTTATATTCAATTTTATAATCTTTCGTTGATGTGAACAATTCTGAATTTATTTTGTTCGCACTAACGCGATTATTTTGTAAATACAATCTTATATAGTTTTATTTTTATTCTTTACTAGTGTCAATAATTCGTTTGCTTTTTTCAGTAGATGAAAATCAATAAGAAAACTGATAACTACTGTATTCTGATTGCCCTGTTTTTGTCGTTAATTTTTAACGACTTGTTTCCAATTAATTAATTTTGAAATCTCCGCTATAATAAGACAATATCTCCGAGTGAATTTTCGTAAATGATGCTAAGAACAACAACCAATATCGCTTCCGGAGAAACTAAACAAACTGCAAGCAAGACAAACAAGGGCGTGTGAGCAAATGGAAAAATGTTGCACTTTCCATGTATGTTTACTTCCGCTTCTAAACATCGGCTTTGTGCACCACGCGTGAAACAATATCGACGAGGCACTGGGAACGCTTCGCAATTGGTAGACGTCACTTAGGGTGCCAGGGAACATAATATTCAACAAGAGTAGAAAAAAAATTTTCAGGAATTACAGAACTGTATAATTCGAAATTGTTAATTAAAAACCAAAAAGGAACTTTTTGGAAATTATTACAGTGGTACGAACTTCGGATATAACGAACATAATCTTGCTAATATTGTCATTTATCGTAACCGCAACATTGACATTTGTAATCAAGGAGGTTATACGCGAATCTCCCGAATTGTTTTACACATGTGCATTGCTAGTTTATATACTCGTACTTGGAAACTTATTACGGAGGTACGAAGGACCACTTTTTGGAAAAATAATTATTACTCTATATTATTGAATAATATTTAAACAACAAAATTTATTTATAAGAACAAATAATCTAGGCTTACTTATAAGAATAAAGAAAAAATTTTAACTATGTTCTGGAAACTACAAAAAAATATTTTATCCGGCTTACAAAAAGTCCTACTCTCCTCCACTATATAGGTGAGACGAACCAAGGCTATGAGAAGATGAACAGATTGTTGTCATTTGTCATATGTGGTAAATTCTTCGTGTACACAGCGACCAAAAATTACACATTTTATCCAATCATCTTTCTTTATTGGTTTTTTAAAAATAATTTTCGTTGCATCCCGCATATTCGTTTTCATAATCTTCAGCTTCTTAATTATAATCACCTTCTGATTACCCATTTCACAACAGTTCTTCAAAACTCATGGAATAGCAACTAGATAGTCTACCTTTTTATGTGCGAATGATTTGTTCCTGTTTACTCGTTAAATTGATCTTTTTAACAATAAAAATCCTGTGGTCCATCTATCCTCAAGATAGGTGGTCCATCTGTTTTGAGAGCAGAGGTTAAACGAACCACTAAATTACTTATGACCAGGGCATGTAACCGGTTAAAAAAAACCGGTTAATAAAAACCGGTAACCGATATTTTCAACGAAAATTGCGAACTTTAACCGTAATTTTAACCGATATTTATCAGGCCGAAAACACCGGTAACCGTTAACCAAGAAAAAAACTAAACCGGTTTTAGCGAACTTTAACCTTTATTTTAATATCATTTAGCGACAAAAAAAAATAATATTTTTTTTTATATCTGTGTTTTCTATTTGTATTTGAACATGAGTCTTGACAGGTTTTACAATTAACATTTTATTGGAGAGTCATAAATGTAGGTAGTTTCTTTGGCCGTTAAGGTTACTTAAAAAGTCCCAAATATATACGGCCTTTGTCAACACAGGCAAGTTTAAAATTGAAAAGTGACCTGCGTTTTTCTGAAGATATTACGGGAATTTTTGTGAATATTCATTAATTAATTTGCTTTTTTTTAATTGTTATATTTTTCTCAGATGGTATTTTTTTATTATTTTTTTAAATTAATTATTCAGTAATTTTCTTTAATCAAATTTTTATAATTAATTTCTTTTAATTAATTTAATTATTTTTTTAACCGATATATTAACCGGTTTAAACCGGTTTCTAATTTTCAAAAACCGGTTTTCGAACTAAAACCGTTATTATTATAACGTTCTCTATGAGGGTTAACCGTTAACCAGTATTTTTTTCGGTTACATGCCCTGCTTATGACTGTGTACAAATAGAACCATAGTTTTAGGTTAGGTTAAATCTTATGCACATTTTAATAAAGTAAGTACATAAATAATTAGTTTAAACCTACCGAAGTAATAATTTAAAATAAATAAAATTTATTGTAAAGACTTTTATAGGTGGACTACGGTTAATTTTGAAAATGTCAAAATTGGTACACAGTACCTTCCTTATTATATGTGACGATAGGTAAAACTAGTGTGAGAATAACTTGTCTTCAGCGTAAACAAAAATGAAGAAGACGAAATTAAAAATAATAAATAAGAAAACACTTGATGTAAGTTTTATAAAATAGATTTTATTCTTTATCGATTTCGGTTTCTTAGGCCTTCTTCAGAAGATATACAAATATCTTCTGAAGAAGGCCTAAAAAGTCGAAATCGATAAAGAATAAAATCTATTTTGTGAAACTTACATCAAGTGTTTTCTTATTTATTGTTTTAATAATGTTTCATAAGTGCCTACAGCTAAATCTATTAAGTTTAGAAATGAAAAATATTTGCAAGTGAAGAAGTCATGTGAAAAAATGAAATTGGCTGGCAATACCCGTCAGCTTGAAATGTTTACTAATAGGCCCTCCGTAGAATTAATGACCATGTAAAATTTAATATCGCCCTTGGAGCATGTTTCCGATCATCTTCGTAAAAAGTAGCGATTAGATTAAGCGTGAAAGCGAATGAAACAGGAAGCTGTCGTTTATTAATTTTCTTTAAAGCTTGTGGAAAATGAAGGGTGACACGAATAAATCATGATTAAGTGAAGCCCAGCCTTACCTGCGAAAATCGATGCGCGCACAATTACTCAATTACTGTAATTAATAAATTCAGCCTCGTGTCTACTAGCTACATTAAATAATTAATGGAAGATACACCTTTATACACACTACACCTTCTCCAAACACCTTCCAGTAAACAACATCTTGCTACTTCATAATTAAATATTGATATTTTAACGATATATTTACTAACTAAACAGGTGTGCAAATAAATAATCCAACAACAAATATAACTTGCTTGTTTCAAAAAATTAAAGGATTTTCAATTAAAATAAATATATCTGTGTCTCAACTAAGAAGATTCAATATTTAGTAATCTGTCATTAGTTATTTATTACTTTTGACACTATTTACATATATACAGGTGTTTTACGCGGTTAACCATTGAGATATACGAGCAAAGTTTTAATAGTTCAATTCAATATTCGCCTAAATTTCTATAAAAAGAAGAAAATAAGTGAGGTACAATTAACGCCTTTCTGGGTTACGCTGTTATATATGTTTTAAGTAATCTACTTATTTTAAGTATAATAAACTTCTAACATATCACATTTGGTTTAATATAAATATTTTGTCATTAAAGTTTACAATCTGCCACAAATTGAATTTAATTGATTAAAATTTTGTTTGAAACAAAAGATTTTTGAAAAAATCCATATGTAATAGTATTAAAGACAACTTTGAGCCCAAAATGAAAATATAAAAAAATTGAGGACAATTGACAAGTGTAGAATGTTCAAACATGAAACTTGTACGAATTGTAACAAGAAAGTTATAAGTGAAAAAGTAAATTGACCAAAATCAGTGTTTGTTAGTATGAAGTGACCTATGTGTTTTTTCGGGAAAACAAATACATGACTGAAATGGCCAACTAATGCGACAACTTTGCCTCAATTTAACCAACTTCGTATATCTTTCGTTTCTAGAGATCGTGATGGTTAGCCTCTTAAAACGGACACATGTATACCATCATACTGTTCCAGATCAAATAAGAAAAATCAGAACAAATACTGACTTGTTTTTATTTAATTTTTAATCTACTTAACTGGATCCATAATGATATGTTCTGTTGTTAATAATGAAATGATATTAAATATTTAATTATCAATTTTGAGAATGGTAATAATTCTCGTAGAAGGAAATTTAGTATGAAAGGAGTGTAGTTGAACAATGTTCATAACGATACATTTGGGCATTATCCGGAAAAGAGGTACATTTCCTACGTTCCACTATGTCCGTTCTGCTCATATGAATTTTCCAAATTACAGAGCAGTAGCATTGAAATTGGTATCTCCAACAAAAGAATGAGTAAAATAGGGTTTTTATCATATATGTATGGCTATAAAAACTCGTCGCATCCTCGACAAAAAATTCGGTAATATGCTGGTCCGTGGAATGTGTATCTCGAGCTTGTGCGTTTCCATGGCAACTTTGTCCACACCTCCTTTATCGTTCATCAACATTTCTCCTTTCATTTTGGAAAAATGCGCCAAATGATGACCTGAATCGCTCTTTTTATTGTGGAATATTTAATTTGGGAAACGGAATCATTACGGGCATCGTAAAATCTAGTTTTATTATGTTCGTGCATTCACAAATTGCTGCACTCTCTAAATATTCAAGCAGGGAAGCATACAAATAAAGAAAATTATATTAAATAGACGCGTACTGATCTCTATATAATGTTTTTATAGGGCATAGCATTTAAAAAAAGGTGAAGCATTTGACTACTATTTTCCTGAGGTCTGAATCTAATTGACGCGAAATGTGAATAAAATCGTTAATATCTATAACGAAATATGTGAAATGTTTTTAAATTTGATTTGTTTTAGTTATTTAACTTTGAATTGTTTAAGATACCTATTTATTTAATTGACAGAATGATGGAATCGAGTAAAATATGAAAAGACGAATTGCATAAAAAAGTTAAAGAAATATTCGATGTAAAGGAAAATCTAATCAAATATTAAAAATGTTAAGTAAAAATGTACTATGCATAAAATTCACAGAATATCATTTTTAGTTTAATACATTCTATTTTTACATATTATAAAAATGCAGAGCTGGTTTTATGTCAAAATAAAAACTGAAAATCTATATTTAGTAAATGATTATTATAATATTCGTAAAATATCATTGTTGATTGTTGAAGCTCAGAAATATTAAATGATTTAGGCATTGTTCGATCATAGTCGGTTTTAATTTTTTTTTTGTATTGAATTTTGCTTTTGAGGCATGTTTGAAACAGTCTTTTGTTTAGCGTACGTACAATTTAATAACAACTCATTGTACACGTAACTACACGATGCAACAACAACGATGGTAGAATATGCACTGAAATTCTTATAGGCCTAATGGTTACCCCCACCATTTTTGTCTCTGTCTGTGATATTGGATCGATACTATATTTCATTTCACGCAAGAAAATAGCAAATGGCGCGAATGATCAAATTTCTCTCGCTATGAATAAAAATATAAAAATTATAATTTTATAATTCGTTTCTACGTAGTAAGAAACTTTTAAATGTTTATTATTGTTAGTTACTTCACGTGGTTTATTATTACACTAATAAACTATGAAGAACTTTAGTAGTTTGTTGGTATAGTGCACAATGTACGCAGTGAACTTCTCGTAGAGAGAAGCATTAAAAATATTTTTAAAATTCCTTAAAAGGGTCGAGTTTCCTAAGTGCATGTTTGTGCACATCTCGTCAGCAAACAGAGCCATCTGAGAATAAAATTATTTCCCGATGCATAATCGATTCGCGCTCGAACAAAAACCCAAAGAATTAAATTTCCAAGTTGGCGCAACGTTCAAGTGATTCTAAGTGAAATACGAGACTCGCCCAAAAGCTCTTCGCTAATCGAACTATGCAGCGTTTAATCTGATGCAGCGGACAATCTAAATTCCAATAAATGCGATGTTTGCCGACACTGTTGACGTTGTGTTGTGGCCTCTGCAAACACCAGCAAGACATGAGATCCGGCAAATACCACTCTCTACAAATATTCCCGATTTTACCTACGTTCTATAACACCTACATTCTAACCTACACGCCCAAACATACACTCTCAAATATCAGTTAGATTGAAAGATAATTTACAATTCTTAGAAAATAATTCCATTTTTTATACAGAATGTACTTAATAATAATTATCAGAGAAGTGACTTTTGGTGCCTTAATATAAATATTATTGCTCTCGACGAGTTTTATCACTGGTTAAATTGAATGAACTCATTTCTGTTACACCCTGAACTTATTTGTTTGTTAGTACCTATACAATAATTAATAAGAATAAATATATTTTACGTAGGTGCCAGTGTTCTTGACACTGCCTTTAAAAACTAATAAATTTCTGCTGTTTTCATTGTCAAAAATAAAGAAAATTTTAGAAGCAGGTAAGGCATTTCTCTACGTGAATAAGAAATGCAAAAATTGTTTTGTTTTGTTTCCGTACGTTGACATATAAAAATATCACTTTTCATTACGGTATCTCTGTTTGAAAATGGAAGGAGGCAGGAAGTACAAGATATACTGCGCCGACTTTTATTATATTCTTACTTTGTTCTTTTCACGGAACTTTACTGTAGATTTTGTGATTCAATACGACTTCCTTTATCGTTTCTGATGATATAGGCGCAGCTTCCTCTTTCTACAAATCTCAGCTTCACTTTAAATAAATTAATCAAAGGTAAATATCTAAAAGATAAAATATTCCTGAAGGGTAGGTCTGTTGCCACGTCGCTATAAATTCATTAATTAATATTTGATTTCATTCCAGTTAAATACCTGATATCGCCGATCAGATATATTTTATAAATCAAAATCTTTCTATTTTAATTTCGGCCTCTACCTGTCTCAGCATAACATATGTCTTTGTCCGGAGGATTTTTTTGTTATTATTTATAATTTATAATTAACAAATATTTAAAAAACAGAATTACAATTCAATATTGTTTCTCTCAAAATAACTTCCTTGGGAAGCAACACAGTGCTGGAGACGGTCCTTTCTATCCTCATGGTATTGCTGGAACTCGAATACCTGATGTCACCTTCAACTGGTTGATTACAGACGTTTAAATGTTTTGGAATGTCCCAAAATGAGTTCCCTTGAGATGACTTTTCAATCTCAGAAAGAGGAAAAGACACAGGAACTCAAGTCAGGAGAATATGGAGGCTGTGGAGCCACAGGAATCTCATCCCAAACGAATTAGTCAAATTCTGATGAACGGTGGTGTGAGTAAAATTTAACTCTTCCCCAATTCACTTGCCAATCAACGATCTGAATACATATGATCTCAGATTCTATCGACAATTTCATCAGTTCTGGAAGATAAAGGCCTTCCGCTGCGTGTTTCATCTTCAATAAACTCTCTTCCTTCTGAAAATGCCTAAAACTATTTTGAAATAACTCTATCCGTTAGTCTGCTTAAGTTTTGTAAAAGTTTTAATTGCACTGTGCCCAACTCTGAAGCAAAACTTAATAACACATCCTTGTTTGACATTTATGTTACTCATTTTTAGAACGTACTACAAAAAACTGTTTCACTGAAACAATCGCTACGGACAACCAAATAACTCTAACGAGTTCAAACTCATACAGAAGGCATACAAAATGTTCATCTGCCTCTTCTCCAAGTCCCAAGTTCCAAGTGTTTTACCAGATCGAATGTTACGTTGCCAGTCTTATTACTTAATTTAGACATGTCGTATGTGATGATGAAACAGTTAAAGACTGAAATTTGAAATGAACGATTGTGACTGACATCTAGCAGTTTTGATGTGTTAAAGTTAGTATAATCTTTCCCAATAATTTACTCTTAGTCTAAACTTTGTGTATCATTGACCTAATGAAGAGTAAATTTTTGAAAAATTCATGGTCTTTACTGGGATTTGAACTCAGGGCCTTCCTATTTCTTGTTGGATGTTCTACCAACTGAGCTATAAAGTGCTATGTAGTTCGTGAATCTTTCTCCTGTTTTTGTAGCTCAGTTGGTAGAGCATCTTACTAGAAATGAGATGATCCTGGATTCAAATCCCAGTCCATGAATTTTTGAAAAATTTATTCTTCATTATTAAATTGTTGTATCGCCATACGGTTTTAAATGTTATAACTGTACTTTGTAAAAACAGTGTGCTAGTTACCCATGACTTCCTGCAGAAATAGATACTAAGGCTATGATTGATATATTAAATATTTTCTCTCAGTTTCACTGGTGGTAAGTTCCTCAAACACACTCAAAAAATAAAAAATTGTGTATATTGGCATGAAATATACTTGTGAAACAACGCAAGTTTAGAAATTGGGCATCGAATTTGATTTGCCAACTTTGTTTGTTGGAAGTAGATTTCGTATTTCCTTTTGTTTCCCGTTTTATCCGCGCCTAATCGCGCTTGATAGGGGTGGTTTGATGCAATGTCCATGCAGTGCTCATTACCCGACACGACAGCTGCTGCTGACGCTGTTCATGCGTCGGACACCGCAGCTGTTTTCCTGCGGCCCGCGCTTCCAGGCCGCTGCATCGCAACTTACACATATCTACACCAGGGAGTATTAGCCATGGTGAGTGCATCACTGCGCAGGGTGAATTGACGGGGTACTGGACTTTATTGAATGAAGTATGTGACTTCAGTCTTCAGTGTAAAAGTAAGGAATGGTAATAGAATATACGGGTCAAAATAATATTTTATATATGGGATGTTTATCAGAATTATTACTATTTTAATTTTACGTTATTAAAAGTATATTGTGCAACAAGTGCAGAAAGTTATTTATCTTCCAATAATTTTTGTTTTCTCAGTAGTAAAATTTAAAATAATGTTGGTACAATATATATATTTTGTAAGCGTGCCAGACATAGTATATTGTGTATCTAGTAGGAAAGTGATATATTCCCGGACAGTGGTGGAAATTGTGGGACGAGCCTTACGCGAAACCAGCAACACCAGGAGTCTGGGAAGTCACTTTTCCTACGTGGTACACTTTTTTTTTCGATCGGTTCATATTAAAAAACTATGAAACATATATGATTATATTTTTATTTACGGAAAACAATGGACTATGTACTGTACTCATATCCCAAAAGGGATTTGGGAATTCCATTTGAGTTGTACAGTATACTTTTTCTACGACCTACACGTAGAGAGAACAATAAAATTTATATATTCACAAAGTTAAGGTTATAATCAGGTAAACGAAATAAAAATATTCATCACTAACTGATGAAAAGTGAATTGTGTGTCGCATAGATTAAGGAAATATATTTGAAGAAGATTGGATATCTACTTTATCATCTGTGAAAACAAATTTTAGCAACCCTTAGGATCGGCTTCGGAAACAAATTTGCCATGTACATTAATAACCGTTTATGTCGGTTCCCACATTTCATTATATTGTAATTCATACTATTCGTATCATGAAGAGATATTTTAGTACTGTCTATTCTATATTAAGCAGTAACCAATATGTGAACACAATAAATAATATGACTGTATTGTAAAATATACATGTTATTGTGAGGTGTTTAGTAATTTTATATTTTATACTTTCTCCTTATTTTCTAGTATTTTATAAAATTAAATTCAAAACATGTTACAGATTAGATTTATATATTTGAATTCATATCTCCTAAATATTCAAAATTTGTAGAAAAAAACCTAGGCCTTAGAGAAATGGCAGAATATCAATAAGTAATAGCTATATGTGGAATCAATACATGGTATTATATTTATGAATATTTTAATACTACCTATATATACATACAAAAAATAATAGAGTTCGTACCAATGACAATGAAATATATTACATTCATTACAAATAAAAATTTGTTTAGAATGACAAACAAAATAGCAGATAAAAGAATTTGGATACTTATTTTACTGTAGTTAAGAGTATTTTAATTTTGGTTGTGCATAAAATAGATATAAGCATTACGAATTGTAAGGAATAGCGATTTTGAACTATACTTGACGCTTCCGTCCTCCTCTAAATAATTATCGTCAGTAGGTAAAATGTGCTTTGCATTAATAAAACTTAATATACTATTAGAAATTCTTGATCGATAAGCGATAATAGTGATATACGATAACTTGTTAAAAGTTATTATAGTGATGAATAATATTTTATGATTAAATTATAAGTATTACAAAAAGTTGTATGTTGTGGTATAAACTGAATCTTGTGCATATTTTAATGAAATTAATTTTATTAGTATAAAGTGAAGTTATTAATGAAATTTCGCGTATAAGGCGGCGGTGGAAATTTGTAATTTCCATAAAAGTACATACGTTAATTAAAATCTAAAACAACATGTCAGTTCTGCGAAAGCTGCAAATACGTATTCTTTGTGTCCCACGCAACACCTCAATTATTCAAGTCGGTGTAATGAATTCTCGTTGACAACACTTCATTAATACGGCCTGAAAGCAGAGGAATGCATATGCACTACACATAATTATCCAGCCGGCTGAAAGACGAGCATGTGATGCAACAATCTAAATCATTAGCCTAATAGATGCGCTAAAAGATGAACTGCATCTGCATTTCAAATGCATTGTCTTCCCCATCAATATTCAGATTAATTTGTGCATCAAGTCCTGAATTAAAATTTACTTATTCATCGGCTCTTCTAAATATTTCACTGGCACAAAGGGAATGACTAACAGTTTCTCTTATTTCTACGGACCGTACTTTTCTTCATAAATCATTTATTATGTAGTGCCTTGTTAATTGTTTGATGCAATGTGCATATTCTACGCGTTTTAGTACTACTAAGCAAATAGCATTTGCAAATATTAACAGTAAATTGTGTTGGATACATTATTTTCCTACTCCTACAAGGGTAACACGAAGGGAGATGAAAAAGATGATGATGAAGACATACGCGAGAAGTGACAAACATAAACAATTTAAATATAAGATTGGTTTTATCGACAGGATGTTAATAAAAGAAGGTCATTTTTGGAGTTTAATAAATCCACTAGTACAGCAACGTTTCGGCTGTAAATCAGTCTTCATCAGGGTGATGATAACATACAAAACATGCAATCAAATATACAGACATACATTCAACTGAGGTAACAGACTTACATAAATGGCATTGAAATTGATAATTTTTATTAAATTAAAGGTTACTTTTCAGCAGTTTCTATACCGTAGAATGCAATCGTGTTATGTTGAGTATTGATAATTCTAATGGAAAAATTTTGGGAACGAAATGAAGCAAAATAAATTTGAATTGTTTCGCCATTTATAAAATACTTCATAAAAACTTAGCATTATTCTGAAAAAAACACGAACTTCATATAATAATAGATAGAAATTGACTTTTGGTTGTCTTCCGGTAATAAAAGTGATGTTATCGTTTGCACATACTCTATTGGGCTAGAGAGTATAAGAGCCATTAACTCTAGACATACACACCTTGAGATTTAAAGTAGAAAAAGGAGAACTAAAGGAAGATAATGTAATGTTTACATCAGATTTTGATAAATAAAATGATAATTTTTATTAACTTCTCAGCTGTTTTTAATCCGCAGAATGCATTCTTGTTATGTTGAGTATTGATAATTCGAATAGAAAGATTTTGGACGCGAATTGAAGGGAAATACAATTGAATTGTTGGCCATTTATAAAATGGTGTGGGTGTAGGAGATAGAAGGGAGCACACATCATCATTTAAACATGCCGATATCTGGAATCCTTCACTCACAACACAAAAGGCAATAACGCGAAATAAATTGGCCGGTGTTATTACTTTTTTCTTCTTTCCTGGCCGATAGGGCCGCTATCAATAATCCAATAAATATCGGCGTTGTGCGGAACAATTGCAATACCTACAGCAGTAATAAAGCAACACGATTACTGCACTAAATCCTGCCGAATCAATACGAGAGCGGCGCATGTTGTACCGATGTGCCGCTCTGCTCTAATCCGCATGGATTTATTTCGCCTATTTAATGTTTCATTTTGCCATGCCTGCCGTTGTTTTCACTTGTCATGGACTTTCATTACACCACATGCTTTCAACTTTACTCAACATCAAAATCTACCATTTTTAAATATTCATTTACCAGTATGCATCCACACACAAACAAAAAATCATATCTCCAGTTTGCAGAACAAAGGAAAAATCTACAAAACTATTTTTACCAATTAAGGGTCGGTTTTTCATTATCTGATTTTGTTACAGTTAACTTACCCATGATTAGATTTAACCAGCACAAGTTAACCATGGTTAAAGCAAAGAGCGTTTTTCAATCATGTAGACATCTCCGGTGAAATGAACCTTGCTTATCAAGTTTCTAGTTAAGGTTGGCAAGAAAAATATTACAGTTCATAAGTGCTCAGTTATATTTTAAGGTTAAAAAGCAACTTATCTTTTTTTGCCTTATAAATAATATGAAATTTACAGACTTGATTTGCATCCGAATAAACTTAATAAATTTGTAACCTAACTGTTATTCTGAATTTGTGAGAGAGTGTCCAAACAGTTACAAAATATGGTATGGGAGAACAGAGTGTGATTTCTGTACATCCATCTAAGAATTACCATATTATTATAAGAGTTGCGTACCATTGTTAAAAAACTGCTATTGTAAGATAGAAATAGTATATTATACACCAATGTTGAGAAGACTATTATTATTGACCTAGCGCCAAATCAATAATGGTCTTTTCAACCGTGGTATATATATACTTATTATTTTTTTCACTAATAGAATTTCAATCCCAATACTACTAAAAAAAATTATATTGACAATAACGAACATTTTGACATGTTCATTTGCTTCACGTGCATTAAATCACTCATCCAGTTGCGCTAGTATTAAAAATAGCTATTTTCTACTCCTATATAAATATATCGCCATTATTTAAATTTGTTTGATTATTTACAGTAGCCCTATTTCAGGATATGACTCATAGTTCACTCTCGGCCAATCACAGAACCAGAAATCAATTATACATGTTTATTTTATATATGGATCACCCTTTCTATGGCCGTCTGACAGCTATCATTTTCTAAAATATGCATTTTTCCGAATTTATAGGAATAGAAAAAGTATAGTATTACATACGGGATGATAGTAATTATTCACTCAGATGATTTGCAAACTTCATCTTCACGAATAATGACTATTATTATCCCTTATTGGTTTTTAGAAAATTGTTGACGTTAATTTTTGTGCAGGAATATTTTTATATAAATTGATACCCTAATTTTTTAAAGCATAATAAATTAAAAAAAGACACCGTTAAAGTGGTATTTGTTACCGATTTTGAATAACTGAAAAAATGATATTAAGAATTTTGATACATTATCCGTAGCATTATTGGGAGGAGTCGAACTAATCCCGTTGTCCTTCCGGGCTAATTTCGTGGTTGATTTCCGGTGTCACATATCGTTGGCATCACACATGCCACCTGTATCTCTGTTCTGCTTTCCTGACCTCTGACCTCGTAAATCCGCCCATCACAGGCGATCATTTCTGCACGTGGTTTTTACGCAAATTCCCCTGCCGGCATTTTAATAGCACATTTCTGAAATATCCACCAGTGCATTTTTCAGCCGTTTTGTCGGCATTCTTAATACAGATTGCAATGCGTGCAGTGTGCATTTGCTGCTGTAAATGTTTGCAGCACATCCAATGAATTTTTTCGCTATTTTCATTGCGCGCACATTTATTTAGTTGCCTAATAAAAACAAAGACTGTCTACTGTTATAAACGAATTCAGAGAAATTTTGTTCTAGTATATTTAATTTAATTTAAATTTTTTTACAGTGAATAGTTTCATTATTATTTTTGTTCATTTACTATGAATTTACTAAATATTCCTCTTTTATAATAAAATTCCAATAATTTTATGTTAAATAAAATAATTATTGTACTAAATATATGAATATAATTCGGGTAATTCCACTACTAAGAAGCAATACAATAAACAATTGGATAAATATTGTCAAATTGTCTTTCTATCTGAGGTTTTAGCTATAGTTTCCCTCATCATAAGGTGAATACCAGAGAGCGTAATATTCCACTGTACTATTTCGCCAATTAATTAAATAATTCACGTTATCAATAAATGCATAAAACCAGATATTTTGTCTATCTTTAGGAGTGAATATCACTCTTTTATTTTATCAAATACATGTCCAGATTCCACTTTTAACAATTACTCTGTATTACGACGATGAAGGGTTACTTTTAAACAAATACAACCTAGGATAAGTTAAACTTTCCACTAGACGATCAATGGCTAAAATATGAATTGTGCGGACGAGGTAGGTAACGTTATGTTACATTATATATTCGAAATAATAAAAAAGTGCCAATTTCTGTATTAAAAATTTTTATTTCTGAAAATAGTCCAATGATTAAGGTCGATGCGCTGATTTCTAATTTATAAACAGAATTTAATTATCTGTTTTCATGTCTGAGACATGTTCTCTCAATCTTACACATCTCTAACATGCTTAGATATACAATCTAAACGATTGTATCAGTCAGTTACATAGAGAAACGTCTTTTCCACGTATACCTTCTTTGGAACGATCTGGAGAAAAATGGGAAAAACGAAAAACCCAGAATTTCGATTTTCTTCTCGGAAACTTTTTTCTCCGAATTTTTTAATTTCCTGAACCCAAAAATTTTTCAAACAGAATTCAATTATATTTTACTCTTTTCGAGATATTTACGATCAAAATTAGACCTCTAAAAATCGTATTTTTGAGGGCATAATTCTTAAGAGGTCACCCTATGCCATTAACTATTGATTCTACGTGCAAAATTATATAAGCGTGCCAAAGTTTAAAAAATAAAATATCACAAATATGACCACAAATCTTCTTCTGTATAATTTAGAAATGCTGATAATCATCTACAAATAATGCTAATTCCACCAAACCAGTGGAGTTATCTTTAGAACTAAATAATATACTTAATTCTTAATTTCCGGATACTAACAAGGAGTATATACAACTAATTCGGGTTAGTGGCTAACCTTTTTTTATGAATCCAGGTATATAAGTTTGACTTATCCAAATGGCAATGACATTTATGAGGTTAGATTATCTAGTCGTAAAGTGAAGTAGGTAAGTAATGAGCCACTTTCCAACAGTTTACTTAGCTAGAAAGAAACGTATTAGTGACCAATTGTGAATAAAATGATATATGTGCTTTTAATATAACCCACGATCAATATGAATGTATGTTTGATTAGTTGATATATAGGAAGAAATAACTGGGACATTAACTGAAAGTATTGTGCGTAACGTAAGGTGAAAATCGAGATAAAAATAGAATATGTACAGGCGTAATTAGGGCGTAGGTGATT
This sequence comes from Stenolophus ochropezus, assembly GCA_035578165.1. Classification (NCBI taxonomy): domain Eukaryota; kingdom Metazoa; phylum Arthropoda; class Insecta; order Coleoptera; family Carabidae; genus Stenolophus; species Stenolophus ochropezus. The sequence continues at coordinate 1,535,400 of JAQOWZ010000010.1, forward strand.
AATGGCTGGTAAAAATAATTACATTCCTCCAAAAAACGATACTTCCCTTGCGGGTCACGCAGAGTAAAGCCGGTGATTATATTATTGGTATCTCTCCGATATGATCAGCTGAACAAAGTACACACTAATCCCACTAAAAAGCTGTTTAAAAATGCTTTATGTATTAATTACACGTAATGGCATTTTTAATGAGCACACATAAAATACAGTAAGGTATTTCATTATGATTAATCAGCAAGTTGAGGTTATAACCAGGCACGAGTGCTCCATTTTCCGACAGCTTTAATTAAAATTAAAGTATGTGACTTTATTATGACCTGCGGAAGACTTTGCAAGTCGCTGCAGTCTGGAAAAACACCTTCCTGGGATTTATTTATAAATGGAAATAATGAACTCGCCGAGTTATTACGGTGCAATACCCCGACGCTTTACGTCGTCGCGGCTGCAGCTCATCATTTTATATTACAAGTCATTTGTGTAAAACATCAACTCATCTTATATGGACACTATTTCTTTAACTAATATTACATCCCATATCTTCTTCATTACGTCTTACTTTCAAAACAAGACCTATATTTTCACCTCTGGTTAAAGTCCTAGTTACCTTCATCGTCGGTTATTAGAAAAATATCGCATCGAAAAACTAACATGAGTTGTAAAATCATTTGTGTAAAACATGAACTCATTTTATATGGACACTATTTCTTTAACTAATATTACATCCACGTATCTTCTTCATTGTCTTACTTTCAGTTCAAACATTTTTAGTGGCCATTTTTTCATATCTTGTTGAAGTCCCAATTACCTTCATCGTCGGTTATTGAAAAAATATCGCATCGAAAAACTAACATGAGTTGTCAAAAATATACATTATTTACCAGTGATTTTATACTTATGTGGATTACAATATGCAATCACCCGGGTGAAACTTGTATAGAGAAATTGGCAGCATAAAGTAGGCTGGTATTAACTCTACCCCGGAAAGTATCGATGGCATCTCTTCTACAAGTGAAAACGAGAGAATATCTCCAAAAATGTCGCCGAGAGACTTACTAATTTCGCCGAAAGAACATCTCTTCCACAAATTTCGCCGAGGGAACATATATTCTACAAATTTCGCCAAAAGAGCATTGCTTCTACAAATTTCGCCAAGAGAAAACATCTCCTCTACAAATTTCACGGAAGAACATGTCTTCCACGGATTGTTCCGAGAGAACATCTTACAAATTTCACCGAAAGAACATCTCTTCCACACCTTCCACCGAGAAAAATTCATTGCCAATTTGAATTTGACGTTTGTATATGATGTGCAATGCACTTGTTATTTGTAGCTGTTATGAGTTATAGAATCTCATCCCTGACTAGTAAACATAATTATTTGAGCGTTTTGACGTTTCGTTTCTTGTATTAGTTTTTAATGTAATTTTATTCATGACATAGTCTAGCTGTATACAATTTGACAATTAAAAATTCTCAACATGCTGGACGAGTTGCCTTTAGAAAATAACCAGGGAACACGTCTCATATAATCGAGAATTTTCCATAGTCTTGTTGTATAATGTTTGATTATAGCATTCTGTTTAATAATAACACATATTACATGCTCTTTGAATAGAATATTATTAATGTAGAAAAAATGTATCATCTTCAAAAATAATGAGTAATAAAAATATATGGTGGTGTAGTAGGAAAAGTCTAGGAATTGGAATTGTTGTTTAATAATGGTAGCCATGTAGTTTATTGTTTTGAATCTCGCGGTTTAGTTTGGAAACCGCATCGTTGAAGTTGTGTGAAGTTATAATGAACGTCGGTGGCCGTTGTTCTGCATTTAATTTCCAACTGGCCGGCTAAGCGATATTTTGTACCGCGCGCTCCGCAATACGCTTTTTAATTGTTTTCATTTTACTTTTATTGCACTGCGCTACCTTTTTAACCTCCAGCTCGGATACTTGTGCGAAACTTCTTCCTCCAAGCCCCATTTTGTTTTACAATCATAAAAATTATGTTATATCCACGACTTTTAATAACGGCACGGAAACTATTGTTCGACTCTGCTTCCTGCTTCCATTAAAACTTAAAGTTACAAATTTGTATTAATTATAATACAAATTACATTTTGGGCTCTATCTGAAGTGGAGAACGCACCTCAAAGTAAATTCAATATGATTTTTTTAGTACAGTCCATTTATTTCCTTTCTAGTAATGCCTTCAATTTGAAATAAATTAAGACGACTGATTACTAAGTTACTCAACCCTCCATAAAAGGTAAATCCTTCATATATCAGTTTCAAATATTGCACACGATATCACTCCGCGAAGTTTGCCAAATTAGTAGCTAAAGTAAAGCTTTACAGACTCTTATGTCAAACTGAATTAACCTATATTTTAATAGAATTATACTTTAGCAGTTAATATTAGAACTGCCTAAAATAACATCATTCTATAATATTTTTGGTGAATTTATTTATTATTTACCTTTGATAATAATTTATCTGATTTCATACGATGACCTCTAAGCAGGTGTAAACATAAATGAAAATTATAAAGAAATATTTGACACTTTGACAATACGTTATCACAGCCATCCCCGTCTCAATAGCTAGTTGACGTTTTACAAACACATAATGCTATTTATTTATATTTTTAACTAATAATTTATTACTCACATGGTTTATTCTCCTCGTGGAATAAATTCCATATGCGTAATAAAAAATTATACTTTAGTCTTGATATATAAATTATTATTTCTACTTCCATCTTGTATGATTCCAGCACTCGACTTCGTCTCGTGACGAAACTTTCACAGCTCTTGGAAAATAGGCGACTTTCTGCACTTGTTGTACAATATACTATAATCCTTGTGTTATTCTATTCCATCAATCAAAAGAAACATTTTTTTATTAAGAACCTACTTACAATATAAATATCTTTTCATCTTAGATAGCCTTTATAAGTCTGTTCAACAATTGCTAAGACGTATTACTGACAAAAAGATAATAATAAGTCGTAGAAAGACACATTTCTTTACTTGAAAAGACGTTAAGAAATCTGAATATTGCTGTTGCCTTATATTATTCATGTGTAACTTGCTCGAAATTTATTTACTCTGCAAATATGAAATTCTATAAATATCATATGCGTAGTCTTGTGCTGACAAACGAAAGTTGTTGTTATGGTTACGCTTAAGATGTAGCCGGGTTCAAATCGCGGATTATACTCATCCAGACGTCAAAGAAGATTTATTTGGAATTGAAAAATGCGGAATCATCTACTGTTCATTTCTCTTCATATATTCCACAGCCTTCGCAATATAAATAAATACATTTCTGCGGATATCATTTTATGCATGGCGACCTTCTCATATAGCTATTCAATATTCCAAAAGGAAAATATTTTTTGAACTACCCATACAAATTATTTTATTATAAAATAAATAAAATATTTGGTCTTACACCAGCAGGGTTACCAACTTCATAAAAAATACATTACACATAAATTATAAGAGAGGAATTTTTATAGGTGTCAATGAATTAAAGTGTTCACAATAAGTTTTAAATTTTTTAAGATGTTTTAATTGATTGATAAATATCAGTCATCCGAAGGATCGTCTTATCGTGTAGGCCTAATAAAAATTAATAAAGAACGTGATAGAGGCTATATATACCGGGTGTCCCAACTCGACCGACACATGAGAGATTTACATAGGAAATCAGTTAATTATGAATAGTATCTCCCCAGTGCAAGATATTAACTTGAAATTTTGTATGCTTATTAGGGAATATTATTTCTATGGATTACAGTTATTTGAAATATGTAATTTCTTCTGCAAGACGAGATTTATTAAATTATAAAATCTAACATTTTCGTTCAAAATCAGTCGGCCATGGAAATAAAAGAAAATATCTATGTGACAGTTCTGACAGTTAATGACATGCCATTGTAAATATTTATATTTTTGTAATATTGGTATATTATTTAACAAAACGAAACTAAATTCAACTTAAATAATATTAAAATACAGGGAATAAGAATTAAAATCAGTGATACTTCACTAAACTGTCAGATAAATATTTTCTTTTATTTCCATGGCTGTCTGATTTTGAACGAAAATATTAGATTTTAAATTTAATAAATCTCGCCCTGCAGACGAAACTGCATATTTCAAATAAGTGTGATCCATAGAATTAATATTCTCCGATAAGTATACAAAATTTGAAGTTAATATCTTGCTCTGGGGAGATACTATTCATAATTAACTGATTTCCCATGTAAAACTCCCATGTGTCGGTCGAGCTGGGACACCCGGTATAAGGAAACAAATTTTATTTTGTTGTAGAATTATATTTGACATCTGAATATAATCTCTTCCCGGCGAAGCCAAGAAATCGGTTAGGTACTATGTAATTAATTCTACATACTGTCTTGTTATTACGATTTGATTTACAATTTCGTCGTCTGTTGAAGAAACTGATTCAACTGATGAAATGGTTTCTACTAAGGACCACAATGATATGGTATAGATGACATGAAACAGATTTGTTTATTTGCACTTTAAAAATTGATGCAAAATTTATACTCAAACAAGAAATGCGTTTTATAATTAATCCAGAATTACAATGAAACATTATTAAAATATAAATTAAATTTTGACTGTCATTTAGACTCCCAGCTAAAATTTAATACTTCGGTTTTCGCCAGTTAAGTTAATCTGTAGATTTAATCACTAGCTTACTTTAACTAACGTTTATAGTACAGAAATCGGCCAGTTACATTAATTTAACCGGATAGGTTAGTTACCTGGCTTTTATAAGACCGGGTATAAATCACATAATGGAACCAGATAAAAACAAAACCATTATAAAATTAGCTGAACTGCAAAAATGAAAGCAGTTTTGTATTAATGGTTTCTTCAACTATATAGTAAATAATACATGTAGGTATGTATTAATTCATATTTCTTTCATAAGTTCATTAATATGAAAAGCCCGAATTAATTTTATTCGCACTAAGGCTCGTGTACTGCATATCGTAAAAAGTAACAATCTGTCTTCAAAAATCTCTTATAATTTAATTTAACTATTATCGTATACTGTAAACATTCGATAATGGTGGATAGTTCTGTGGTAACCACAATTAACAATGTAGGATATTTAAATGTGATGTTACGATCAAATGTAAGGTGTTCAGATGAATTAGGAGTATTGAACTGTATTTAAAGGTAATCAATGGATTTTCTCGACTGGTGGATGAATGGGTAAGGTAATAAAGTACTGGAAATCAGTCGTAATTTGAAAGGCTTTATTTTAGCTCCGACCGGTTTCGACTCCACATGGGTCTTTCTCAGGGAGTAAAAGTCAGTATTTAAACTCCCTGAAGAAGGCCCATGTGGGGTCGAAACCGGTCGGAGCTGAAATAAAGCCTTCCAAATTACGACTGTTTTCCAGTACTTTATTACCTCTACCCATGTATTTAAAAGTGTTACGATAAATGGTACAAATATCGTGACTATTACACTAATATTAAATATCATTTACTAAACAGTGAACACTCCACATCGAAACGTGTTACCTTAACGACAGCTCGTTGTATACTCTCTTTCAAAAAATTTCAAAATACGACAGGTCAGTTTCGACCCTGATCCTAAGAACTATTTAGAAGAGACGCCACTTATGCACACTTGATGACATACGTGTCACAGAACTACGTAGACGGCGCCAACAAACAATTTGAAATAAATATTCTTGAACACATATTTTCGTATTGCTACCCGGGGAGAGTTTGGGATAGGACCGGCAACATACATCAACACATTTGTCTCCTTATTCATCACGACATTATTCTAAACTTGTGAATCTCAAGTGGATGCAGATATTACGACAGGTCAGTTTCAACCCTGATCCTAAGAACTATTTAAGAGTCGCCATTTATGCACATTTGATGACATACCTATTGCAAAACTACGTAGACGGCGCCAAGAAACAATTTGAAATAAATATCCTTGAACACATATTTTCGTATTGCTACCCGGGGAAGTAGAGTTTGGGATAGGACCGGCAACATACATCAACACATTTGTCTCTTTATTCATCACGACATTATCCCGTGACCATGAATTATGGAATGTATTTAAAGGTGTTAGGATAAATGATACAAATTTAGTGACTATTACATTAATATTAAATATCATTATTGAATACTCTATATCGAAACGTGTTACCTTAACGATAGTTCGTTGTGAACTCTATTTCAAAAAATACAAAGATTCTAAACTTAGTGAATCTCAAGTGGATGTTTAAACCCTGATCCTAAGAACTATTTAGAAGAGACGCCACTTATGCACACTTGATGACATATGTACTGCAGAACTGCATAAATTTTTTTGTACAGTCCATTTCTTTCTTTTCTAATGATGCCTTCAATTTGGAATAATTTAAGCCGACTCATCACTAAGCTACCCAATCCTCCATAAAAGGTTATAAACCCTTTATGTATCAGTTTCAAATATAGCTGCGTAGATGGCGCCAACAAACAATTTGAAATAAATATCCTTGAAAATATATTTTCGTATTGCTTCCCAAAGAACGAATCTGTGGGAAAGTTTGGGATAGGACCGGCAACATACATCAACACATTTGTCTCCTTATTCATCACGACATTATCCCGTGACCGGCAGTGACCGGTAGCAGCCATTTCCCCCGAATAAACACGCGGGAGCCCCAGACAGCCCGGCACTACCTCACATCCCGTCACAATACTCCGAGCATTAATCACACCCAGCATCGCTCTCAATGCCAACTCGCAAAAATCCCCCATAAATCATCCCCAACACCAATTAAATACCGCGCAACCAACATTTAAATACGAACTAACGGTACGTACCAACATGCGGGGTCTTACAACCAAGTGAGGATGAGGACTCACCTGTAACAAAAGAAATGTTATTAACATACCATACGTATACATGATATACAGATAATCACATTTGAAATGGTAGAAGAGTATTCGAATAAAGTAAGTAAAGACAATGGTCTGTATTCAGCTCTTGTCTTTATCTCTTTATTTAAACCTTCTTTAGCTAGAGACGGTCTGTATGTTTAATGAAGGAGTTAATTAAAACCATATTCAGCAACAAAAAAAGGTCTTTTTATAAATAACATTTGCCAACATATTATTATTAACACCAAATAATTCCCGAATATTTACTATGTCATCAATATTATGCACAATGCTCTAAGTAACTAACCTAAAAAAGATGCGTCATTATCGCTAATCATGAGAGGTGAATATGGAATTATAATGAAGCGTCTATAAGGTGTTTAACTTTAACATTAAAGATGTTTATGTACAATCCAGTATTTCTTGCTGTTTTCTCCAATCTTCTAAAAACATTTTTCAGCTCTTCTTCTGAACGCGTCAGAATGGTATTATCACCTGCATAAGCTATAATTTGATGCTTATACCTGCATATGTTCCATTTTGTTTTATTTCACCAATTTTTAGTACCCATTCTAGGACTAAATTATAAATTTGAAAATCCCAAGTAAAAAATGTCAAAACTAACAGTTTTATATACAAATAAAATAATGGATGAAATGAAACATGCAAAAAGAGTTGTAGATTCAACTAATTAAAACTACCAAGACCCAATGAAGCACAAATAGTCGACACCAATATCACCATAATATATGACATGACATATTCAAATTTAATATTAGAAAATATCCCTCACCGCGGTTATACTACAATTTCTATTTCAATTTTCTTGGTAGTCGGACACGGAATATTATTATTGTAAAACCTGCTAACATAAAGTACTTAAATTTTTTGTTTGTGCAATTTTATATAGAATCACTTTTATCAAATCAATGTTTTTAAAAAGCAAGTCCATTATTCTCTTGTAAATTTAACAGGTAAAAATATAAAATAATTTCAATGAAAGAATGAATTTAAATTAACGGGATATTAATTTCATTAAAGAATGGTTGTACAGAGATTGAATTTATGAAAATATATTCGACTTTGTGCTAAAAATAATTGTAATTGATCCTTTCCTCATTTGGCGGTTCATTCCGGGTTTTTTGCAGGTCTGTACGTGTCGGAGTTAAGGAGAAGCTTCGGACATCTGTCGAGGACCTCACGGAAAAATCTTAATTATCTCTACCAAGATGTTGTTTCTGTATTTGTAAACTTAATTGGAACAAAAATTGTCTAATTTTCTTTATATAATAAAGCAAACATCCTGGAATTATCTTCGGGTTGCTTCGTCTACTAATTATTGCTGCGTTTTTTCCTCTTTTTATTCCGAACAAGAGGTCAGCTCAAATAAATTAACTCAGTAATGATCTGACATTGCTATTGCCAGTATTATCCAAAAATATTAAGTGTGATCTGTCATTTTACCCTTATATCTTTTTCTTTGTATTTTATAATGTAAAAAAGTTTAATAAGTATATTTATCAGTTTTTCTAAACATATGAACAACTCATTTGTTTTCTTAAAATTAAAAAGTTTGAACAATGAAACAGAAAATATAATTCGTAATATTTTATATGTTAAACTAGAAGTTATATTAAATAAATATTTTACGAAAAACTTTTATTTAAAGCTGATTTTCAGTTACAAGTTTTAATAAATTTAATTAGCCGAGAAAACAATCTCTTACGAATTATACAAATTCGAAGAAATATAATTCCAAGAATATATTTAAGACTAAAGATAATGAAACTGACAAACAGCTTATAGCTTAATTTAAAATCCGTATATAATGATTGTATTTTTCTTGTATTTGCCTCAGTCTTGCAAAAGTTTCAAGACAAGAACCAGACAAGAGCTAATTTCACAGCAAAGCAAGTCAAGAGATTGTCTTGCAACAAAAGTGCAAGAATTGCATGATTTTTTATAATTCTTATGTTTTTTTTTGCTAATTTTAAATGTAGACTTGTTATATGTAGCTACCTATAAATATTTATTAATGATTATGAACATAATGAAGTATTTAAAGTAATATAGTATAGTAGTAACATTAACCATTAATATATGAATGTTATTTACCTACAAGTACAAAAATATACAGATAAAAAAAATGAATACATATATATTCAACATATATATATATATATATATATATATATATATATGTAAAATTCATTAAAAAATAAGGCACAAAATGGTTTCTTATAACTAGGGATGCTTTGAAAAATAGATTTTCTGTTTGAACAAATGTCGTTGTTGTGTTAAAAAATATGTACAATATGTGCAGACGTGTGCAGCTATACATTTTGTATAATATTCGTTTAATAAAAATAATTGTTAACACAATCTTTAAGATTTTTATATACAAGAGCAATGAAAGACAAGATATACACAAATTTCTTGTCTTGTTTTTCAATACAAGCCAAGAAACAACAAAACATGACAAGAATTCTTGTCTTGTGAAACACTAATCAAAACTGTAAGAATTCTATTAGGAGTTATTTGCATATTTGCTTATAAATAAAAATTTAAATAAATTAAAAAAATAGGTTAAATAAATCAAACATTGTTGACTTCAAATCATAATTAAATTTTTCTGCATATATTTTAATTTAGCGAATGCAACATTTAAGAAAGATCCTGTGTAACAAGCCTTATAAAGCAGAGGTTTAATTAATACGTGTTGTTTAGCCAACATAAGAATGTGTAGGGGAGGTTATAAAACTCTTCATTTAATTCTGAGGAACAGAAGGAAACAGAGTCGTACAAATGGTGTCGTGTTCCATGCATCCACTCTATTAAACTCGTCTCGTGCGAAGAGGCAGCGAATAAATCTCCGAGGAGTACACTGAGTGACAAAACAGTCGAGCACTGACGTCGCCAAAACAAAATGCCACTAAACTATCTATCCCTTCACACTAAATTTATTACAGAGTGTATAAATTGCCAGTGAAAACGCAAATTAAATTTTAAGACGAGTTATTCTATGAAATACTATCGGTCTATGTAATACTCAACTTAAATTTATATTAAAAAATCACTAAATTGAAGACATTATGAATTTAAAAATTGTTTTTGGTATTTACTATGTTTGGGAATTTAATAGAATAAATTTAAGTAAAGTTTTTACAGACATATAGTGAGTTGATGAAGGGTGATTATCAGAACTCGTACAGCGAAGAATTTAGGACATCTACATATCATTCCCAGCTACTTTTAATTTTATTTTTAGTTTTAATTTTATATTTTAGTCGTAAGAAAAGAATATCATACGCCTATGTGAGTAATCATTCCATGCACCTGTTTTAGTTTTAATTTTAATTTTAGTTTTATTTTTTAGTTGCAAAAGTAGGCAAACTTCGTACTTTCGAAAGCTAAAAATTAAAACTGTCAGCTGACACAAAATATCAAAATGGGCCTTCGGATCTCCGCCCCGTCTGGTGGTCTGGCTAGACCGGCGTCTAGGGCATCTGATGCCCTGAAGGTGATCTAGTTCATTCAGCTGGGAATTGGAGCACTCTAATTCTTAGCATCTTAGCAGATTTGACTGCTATGGATTGTGCTTTGGTGTCAGTGGGTCAAGAATTACAGCATTCTGAAGTGTTTGCTCTACATTTTATCTGCTGAAACCAGAGAGATTTGGCTGCTCTGGATTGTGCTTCGGTTTCAGTGGATCTAGAATTAGAGCATTCTGAAGTTTGCTCTAATTCTTGGTCTACTGAAACCTGAGCACATTTGGCTGCTCTGGATTGTGCTTTAGTTGCTTGGGATTGTGCTCTGGTTTCAGTGGATCAGGAATTAGAGCACTCAGAAGTGTTTGCTCTAATTCTAGTTCTGCAAAAACCAGAGGACAGATTTGTCTACTCTGGATTGTGTTCTGGGTTTAATGGTTCGAAAATTAGGGTATACTAAAGTGTTAATTTGCTCTAGTATTTCTTTTCTTGTTTGTTTTGATGTTGGTAATTATAAAAAATTTTGCCCCTAAGGAAATCTGGAACATTCGGCGCCAATGAAACAAGGTACCTCTAATGCGAAAGGTAAACCATAACGATTGCTACAAAAAATATTGTTGTTTATATTTTTTATATTGCAGAGCGAATTTCGGTTTATATTAATTTAGTTGTGGTAATGTGCGTGTCCATTGTTTTATCAACACTAAAAATCAAATGTCAACATATTGTCACTAAATTAATTCAATTGTTTCATGTAAAACAATTAAATTATTTACAGACCAGTGAAGAACAATATAGATTAAATTAATTTAACACCCTGTACAAATAAATAAATATTATTATACACTACAAAATTGTTATTAGTATTGATTTTTTTTTTCAGTACTCTCTTTTTGTTATTTATTTATATCTGTTTAAAACCTTAAACTCATTTCCATCTACGGTTTCAATTTTAAGTTTTAGTTTTTAAACTAAAATTAAAACAGTAGCTGAGAATGATACTTTATAGTGAGATTGAGAAACAAAAGTGTACCACAAAAATAAATACATTTAAGGCCAAGGTAACATCTTTTAGGGGAAAATGAATCTCTGTAGAATTAGGTTAGTTCCAGACTTCTCAAGAATTCATTGGCTGTAAAATGAAGTGTTTTGATAGAAGTACTTTGAAGTAAATTCTAGCAGTAAACAAGAAATTTATCCGGTAATCTTATTTTCAAATACGTCTGACACTACGACTACAGTACAACTTAACCCGCAAGCAGTATTTCCCACAACTTCAACTGAGGGAATTGTCTCAAATGGTTCCTCGTAAAAATAGACACAAAGTATCATAAATTGAATGAATTCATCAGGAATATAACACACAGCTATTACCTATTGTTGGGTGTGCCGGAAAATTATCAAAGCTTCACCTAACTTACTTCAACAATAATAAATAAATATTAGCACTGCTAGTTGTTTCTATCGACGAAAGGACTTGTGGCGCCCTTCCACAACTTATAAAGAGACGCCCCATTTTAATTTTTTTTTAGATCTTGTTTCATGTTTCGAACTGTTTTATCAAAAAGAAAAAAAAATATGCTTCGAATATTACCTAAACATTTATTTAACTAAATTGTAAAGACATTTAAAATTTGTTGTCAGTAAGGTAGCTACTCGGGTAGCTATTATATAATAATTATTAATTGTATATACTTATTTTTAAAAAGAAGAAAATATAACTTTTGAAACAAATGTTCTTTGGAACGATTATGTGAAAAATGAGAAAGTTTTTTCTAGATTCTCTAGAATCCTGTTACGCCTTTTCGATTTTATTCTGTCGATCTATTATCTAACTTTATTATTATTATTTATTTTCAAAACCTAAAACCTCATATCAAAGTTGTGTAGAGTTAAAACAAGCCAAACAACCTAATTAAATCAAAAAATGTATTGACAAACGCGCAATATCCAAAAAAATACTCATTGTTGTGCCCAAAATTTTGATTTTGGAAAATAGTCCACATTGGTAGATCTCGACGCGCTGATTACAAATTTTCAAACGGAATTTATTTATCTCTTTTCGTTCTTGAGATATTTGCTATCAAAGTTGCACCTCAAAAAAGTGTATTTTTTGGCTATATCTCAAAAATGGGTAGAGATACAATCTCAACGTTTATACCAATCGATTCTACGGGAAAAATTACGTAAAGAAATGTTTTCTCCGCATATACGTTCTTTGGAACGATTAGGTGAAAAATAAAAAAATCGAAAAAACCTAAATTTCAAAATTTCTCCGAGGTCCTTTTTGTCTCCAAAACTTTTCATTTTCTGGACTTAAGTAGATATCGATGTGCTGATTCCAAATTTTCAAACAGAATTCAATTATCTTTTCCCGTTCTCGAGATATTCGTGTTCAAAGTCGAGTTTTAGCAATACCTAAAAAAACAGGTTTTTTAGGTATACACCTTTAAGAGTTAGGTTTTCGACTTCGGCGACCTCACCAATCGATTCTACGGCCAAAATTACATAAGTATACCAATTTTTAGATTTTTATTCCAAAGGATACAATTTGTAGAAAGGAAAAACGAAAATGGCCAAAATCGAAAAAAATGCCTGATGAACCCCTGACGATTTTTTCGATTTTTGGCCATTTTCAGTTTTTTCCTTCTAGAAATTCTATCAGTTGACATAAAAATCTGAAATTTGGTACACATATGTTATTCTGCCCGTAGAATCGATTGGTGATATCGCCGAAGTCGTAAACCTAACTATTTTAGAGTTATACCTTAAAAACCTGATTTTTTAGGTATAACTTTGAAGTCAAATATCTTGAGAACGGTAAGAGATAATTCAATTCGGTTTGAAAATTTGGAATCAGCGCATCAATATCTACTTACGTTCAAAAAATTAAAAATTTTGGAGACAAAAAATTTCGTGGTGAAAACCTGAAATTTAGGTTTTTTTCGTTTTTCTTATTTTTCACCTAATCGTTCCAAAGAACGTCTATGTAGGCAAAACATTTCTTTATATAACTTTTCCCATAGAATCGAATGGTAAAGTAGTTGAGACTGTATCTCTACTCGTTTTTGAATTATTCTCAAAAAACACACTTTTTTGAGATGCAACTTTGAAAGCAAATATCTCCGAAACGAAAAGAGATAATTAAATTCTGTTTGTAAATTTGATATCAGCGTAGCTAATTCTTTAAAAAATATTACAAACAAAATTTTGCGAAATTTGAGAAATTTTAAGTTACAAATTCGATATTTTCAAATATTTTTGGCTTTACACAAAAATGCAACATCAGCTGCTTTCGAAATTACTTCCCTTCTTATAACTACATACAGAAATTATTATATTATTAATTATTAATTTTATGAACTCAGTTTTAAAACGAAGAAAATATATATTATGTATAATTTATTGTAAAGACAAACGATATACCAAGATCTGATTATATATACAAGTATCTAATTCATTCTCATGTATTTGAATTTGATATTTTTAATAGCAATTCCTTATTCTGACATAGTTTTATATTTTAATACAAGTACCCCATTACCGCGTTGTGGTATTAAAGAAAAACGCTCTTGGTATTTTTTAAAATACAAAACCTAGTTTGGACGTTTGCGAAGTGACAAAATAAATTAAAACTGTGCAGTTTTATTGGTAAATGTAATTTATTTTGGTATAGCCAATATATATTAGGAATTCGAAATTATATATACATGTATAACGTGTGTAATTCTGGAAAGGGTAACGCTCGGGGTAACGTTATTATTATGACTTAATCTTTGACCAGTATTTTTTCGGTTACTGTCCTTTGATTTAAACATTATATATATATATATATATATATATATATATATATATATATATATATATACAAATAATTAGACAAGATATTTTCATTTATGTTAATCATACAATGTTTCCAATATTATAAAATATCACTTTGTGTTCAAATATTTATGCATTGTAATGGAAATAAACTAAAATATAAATCTCACCTTATAAGCATTATCACAATTTCCTGCACCAAGAGGTTTTCATCACAAGAGTGTCACTATTATATTAATAATTTTGGTCACTATTGCTTCACATATATTGTCACTATTTTTTCTTCACAAAACAATAACACTTATAGCTGTTAATAAATGTTATTGTCACGAATATTTTCACTATATACACAATAAATAAATAAATAAATAACCACTGTTCATCACAAACGATATAACTATTATAAACAATGTTTTACAATATTATTAAATGTTTAAACAATATAAACACATGTAAAAAACATCAGCACTGAACAAACGTTTTGACCTGTTTTGTTTACAACAATATGGCGGCGAGACCACGTGACTTTGCAAAACCAGTACACATCAAAATGTTTTATCAGGATTAAGTTTTTTAACTAATAAATTGTGGTAATTATAGTCGTTTCTAATTTTCTAAAATAATAATTCAGTTTTATGAGCGCTCGTAATATAAATAATATAATATTGCACTGACGTGTATATTTTAAAAAATAGAATTAAAAATTTATATGAGAGTTATAATTTTTAATTACAATCATTTTGTTCGTGAAATATTAACACATAAAATTTTTATAAAGTATGATTAAAAGAAATAAAACCATTTACATGAAATGACATCTGAAGGTTTGTAATTTATCAAAGCCAACATTGAGGTTTCGAATATTTCAGGCTTTGTTCCAATTGTAGAAATATTTCATTTTGACATTTATATTTAAATGAAATCATTTTAGGCCAAATATGCCAATAATTTACAAGTCATTTATAAAATATATAATTATAAAAAAAACAAGGTAACTAAATATTTATTTATAACTACAGTTCGACTTTTTCTTGTTTGTTTTCAATTTATTTTAATTTAATGTTTGCTATTCTGTCGCTTATTAGTTGCTTGAAGGTAAATAAAATATGCAGACCAATCAATTCAAATTCGTGTTCAATTATTAATGAACTTCAGAGCTTTGGACTTCCGCTTCAGTGTAACGTCCTGATAATATCAAGCAATAATTAAAATCCCATTTGGTTACCATTAAATAATATGTTAATATTTGTTTATGCATCTATCTGGAAAATTAGTGACATGATAATATTTACATTAGTTTTTTACGATTCAAAGTAAAGGTAAACTATAAATAACAGCAGGAAAGTGTTGAAGTAATGTACTTTATTCAATTTATTACTTGAAGAGATTATGATATTACGGTTAATATACTAATATAAATGTGACTACATTATACTCAAGCCTGATTCAAGGTACAGTTATTTTGCAGCCCCTTCTTTTATTATATTATATTATATATATATATATATATATATATATATATATATATATATATATAATTTATAAGAAGTTATTATACTTTCTGTAAATTTATTTTCATATAAGTTAGGTTTAAATGCGAACGATCTTGTTTCATTGTTTCTTAATCCCAAATATTATTAAATTATTTTAAATTTCCTTGAATAAAATTTCTTATAATTGCTACCATCAAAACATACAAAAAAAAACAAATACTAGAATAAACATTTTAGAATGCTCTAATTCTTGACCCATTGAAACCAGGCCCAATCCAGAGCAGCCAAACCTGCTCCAGAATGTGTTCTGGATTCAGTGGGTCAAGAATTAGAACATTCTGCATACTTGCTCTAATTTTGGGCCTACTGAAACTAGAGCGCAATCCAGAGCTTCATTGCTCCAGAATGTGCTCTGGTGTCAGCAGATTAAGAATTATAGAGCAAAGATTTCTGAGTGCTCTAATTATTGATCCACTGAAACCAAAGACTTACTGATATTACTTGTGAGCGTTTCATATAATTGGTTACCGATGTTAAACAGAACCGACGCCAAATTACGGCACAATAAAAACTGTTCATCTAATAAACAAAAAAGATAATGAACAGAGTGTACGAATTTTAAATGAAATAAGACCTGCATTAAAAATACACTTACATACAATTTAAATAAGAGAGATTATTTATTAAATAAAATTTAATACATATTATTGGTATCTACATGTACTATGTACTCTCCATTCATCCCGATTTTTCTATATTTAAAATATTTTATTTTCATGTTAAATATTTTTTTACAAAATTTATACAAAGTAAATTCAGTATGAATTTGTTCAAGTGATACTTTCGATTTGGAACAATTTATGACACCTGACCACTAATCTTCCCAATCCTTCATAAAAGATTGTAAACTTTGCATACGTCATTTTGAAATATCTTACAAGAAGCATAATCACGTTTCATTTGCACATTCCCTAAAAAACCCTGACTTGACAAAGAGCAGAAGGCAGTAAAAAAGAAAGTGAAAGTTGCAGAAATAAAAACGGAGCAAACGCGTAGTTCCTTTGTCATTAACCCAAAATCTGACATATAACGACAAACATTTATCAAGCAGTAAGAGGATGTTGAAATAACAGAGCAGACATGTTTTGACGTCCAAGACAAATAGAGATACATACGCGACCAGCGCGATCTCCTTGTTAAGACGATAAGGTCATCTGGGCCTGGACCAGAAAAACAACCCTTTCATTAGGGGGAATTAGCAAACCAACACACCCCATCTACACACATTACTAACCTTTAAACCTTTTGCAATTTCACTTACATACATTAATCAACATCTCTTTAAAGAATTACATTTTTATTATCACATTTTACAATATTTCTATGTGAAATAATACATCAAATTTTTAAGATGGTTTTTGCATGACATTTTACTTGAATTTTAGTGAAAAAGATTACACTCAAACTAATTAGATTTTTATTGACATATATACACGAAATAAATTTTATATTATACTAACGATATTGATAAATAAAATGATGTATTGACTTCCTAAATTTTTTGTAATGAAATCGACAAAAAAAAATATATATTTATGATAACTAAATACGCCAATTTAGTCTCCGTACACCTTTAAATTATATAGAATCAATGATCTTTTAAAGCGCCATTCATTAGAATTACTTTCCTTAAACGGTTTGTCATACTTTCCACTAAATTTCTTGGAGATTGAAAGTCAATTTTACCCCATTTTTCTACTATAAATGTAGTAGTTTTTTTTTGTATCCTTTGGGTGTATTGTTTTACAGATTTTTTTAAAATAAATCACACTATTCTAGCAGTTTACGTGTAGTATGTTTGGGGTAAGTTTCTTGTTGAAAGATATAAGAATCCCTTAAACCCAATTTTTCAGCACATTTTTCAAATTCTCTTTTATAATATTCGACTAACCAGTTTACCCATCAATAAAACTTAAGATTCCCACCCCTTCTGCATTCATACAGCCCTATACAAGTATAGAATCTCTTCTATATTTCACTGTTGGACATAATTTTTTTGTTTTCATTTGTTCATTCTTCCTTTTCCAGACAATAATTCGTCAATCTGATCTAAAAAGTACTTGAAATGGATATTGTAGTAGGTACTTGATGGAACATATTTAAATATAGGTACATAAAAACACTGGGTTATTCCATAATAATTATTATATTAATGACGATCGTCTTGTTCATTCGGACATCATCAGACTCAGTCTGACATAAAATTATTAAACTTTTGTTACTATATATTCTATTTACAATTTTTAACAAATAAAATAAAAATAGTCTTTACCTAAACATAACTAAAAATAATTTTAAAAATACCATCACTACATTCCTATATGGAACAAAACTTAAGTACCTAGGTACTTGTTTCATGACAAGTTTTACTTGCATTTTAGTGATATACAGTATATAATGGACAAAGCGGATTAGATAAAGATTGTTGAAATTGGTATTTGAATCGTGCACCTAGATATTTAAACCATGTACAGCACTTACTAGATGTCACCTTTAGGGTACTTTAGAGTGCACCACAAGACCATACTAAAAGTGATTTATTTTGTGATAAATATTTCCTTTGAGCAGAGGCACAAATTGTTGACGTTTTGATTTCCGCAATTTTTTTATTGCTTGTTACAATTAACCCGATTGGTTGATTTTGCTCGGAGTGGCGTATGAGCCAACTTTTGCCAATCAGTAGCTGAAAGGATTTCAAGAGTTGTTCAGCAATAACAGACATCGGGAAAGCTATTTCGCTGCAAACCTACAATTATGTCTCGAATTCCGAACTTAATCGCAACTCGTAAACAACACTAACGATTTGTTTTGTTTTCGATCCATATTTAATAAGTTTTTAATGAGGTCGGATATTAACCGTTCAATCCATATAAATGTAGGATTACAAATTAATAATTTATATTACTATTAAAATGATGAAAGTATTAATTTTTACTCTGTTGAATATTGCTCCATTTATTTGGTGTGTTGGTGTGTAAATCTGTTTATTAATTGGACATATTTGTTTGAAATTATTGAAATGTTTTGATTCTGGTTTTTCAAAAAAAGAATTAATTTATAATTACGACGCGTTTGAAAAAAAAACCAAAACAAATAACAACAACGATGATTTTTCTCTCATTAAAACATTACAAAAATGTTTTTTATACTTTGCGTTAACAATTGCTCTATTATTATATCGAATACAGTTTAATAAAATAAAATATTGTTAAACTGTTTTTGATACTTTTGTTGTAAAATTGGTACATCTAATAACTGCATTCCACTTTAAATGTCAAATTCATAACCTGAAATGTTTTTTAATACCATTTATTTTATTTCTGAGTATGAAAACCGAATAAAATAAAACTTAATTTAAATGAACATTAAAATTTCAAAACTCATAATGTATAGAATTATAATTTTTTCCATATTTTAAATGCATATTGACACATAAATGTACCCAATTTCATTTAACAGAGTTACCATATTTTACATTTTTATATCCTTAGATTACAATCTGTTATTTTATTAATTGAAAATTTTAAGATTTTTATTAAATTAGTGAAACAAAGTATAAAAAATTGTATATTATACTCGTTTTATACGACTTATAGTTCCATTCATGTGAAACAACTCATGGAACAATATACTGTCTTATAAAACTTGTATAATTACAATAATACTATTATTTACAATCTGGTATTTGCTTTAAGGGAAGTAATTCTATGAATGGCGGTTCAAAAGATCATTGATTCTATAAAATTTACAGGTGTCGATTTTATTACGAAAAATTTAGGAAGTCAATATATTATTTTATTTATAAATATAGTAAGTTATAATATAAAATATATTTCGTGTATATATATTTAATAATAATCTTTAAAAGAATAGAGTACTCTATTTCTTTTACTTATATATTGTACGGAGACTAACTGGCTTGAGTGTATATTGGGCACTGGTAGATAATACTAACGATTTGGGTTTGTTTTTGAATTATTTTTAATAAGTTTTTAATGAGGTCTGATTAACATTTCAATCCATATATAAACGATTGCATATTAATATTTATGTTAAAATTAAAATGATGTCCGTATTAATTTTGGCTCTAGTGAATATTGCTCCATTTATTTGTGTGAATGCACGTAAGTTTTTTTTAATTTGTTTTTTAATTGAACATATTTTGTTTGAAATTATTGAAATGTTTTTATTCCGGTTTTTCAAAGAGGGAATTAATTTATAAATACATACTAAACAAATAGCAACTTTAACGATTTTTTCTCTCAATAAAAATCATAAATTATTTGCTATTTGATTCTTGTTCAAAATTCTAACAATAAAAATTATTAGACAAAAATAAATTTTCATAAAAATTTCTGGTTTTCACAGAGTTACTAGTTCCTTCAATACCTCCTCCAATACAAGTATCGGATGTGGAAGAAAGAAGTCTTCTAACAGAATTTCCATATTTAGTTTCAATTCAAAGTTTAGACGTTGGTCATATATGTGGGGGTAACATTTTAAACAATAGATGGATTTTAACAGCTGCCCATTGTGTTAAGAATGGTCAAAGACTGTAAGTGATTTTCAGTTTTTTTTATTACTATTTGTTATACTAGAATAATAATTATTTTTATAACTAGATCTGATAGATTTTTGCACAAAATATATGAAAAATATGCGCATAATATGCACAATAAAGTCATAAACATATGCATCATAATCATTTTATGCAAACAAATAATCAAAATATTTTTCTACATTAACAAAATTCACTTACGATATTAAAAATAGCCGCACAACAATTGGAATTTAACGTGATTTTTTATTTGTCAAAGCAAACTTGTTTTATTTTTCAACTTTTATTTATATTCAAAACCTATAACCTCATATCAAAATTATGCACAGTTAAAACAAACCAAATAACACTATTAACCAAAAATTGTGTTGATCAAACTCAAAATATCCTAAAAATACTTATTTTTGTGCCCAAAATTTTGATTTTGAACTCAAACATCTCGAGGACGGGACGAGATAATTAAATTCTGTTTGTAATCTTGGTATCAGCGTAGATAATTCTTTAAAAAATATTAAAAAACAAAATTTTGCAAAATTTATAGTTATTTATGGTACAAGTGTGGTACATTACAGATAAGCCATGTGGGAAAAGTTTAGCTCACGAGGCCGTTAGGCCGAGTGTGGTATTTTTTCAAGTGACTTAGGTAATTAACACACGTGTGCCATACAACATTTTATGCAACACATTTTAATCATTGATATAAAACACATATAAGATTTTTGACAGATGAAATTTCGAAATGACATTTAGGAACAAAATAGTGTAGAGAAGGTTTTATAACGTAGTTACTATGATACGAACCAAAAAACAGTGAGCTAATATATTTAGCTCACTAGTGACTTATGACCTACTTTATTTATCTAAAAACAGCATACTTATATCGTTATAATTACACGGTGTTGGATAAAAAATTTTAGAGCTAAAAATTCGATATTTTCAAATATTTTCAGGTTTATGCCATAATACAGCTTCAGCGGTTTTGGAAATTACTTCCTTAGTTGTTACTACATATTTTCCAAGTAATGTTCATCTCACGGTTCTAAAAAAAATTTTAGAATTAAAAATATTTTTTTTGACGTTTGTAGAAGACTTTATAAAATAAAATTAGTATATTTTTACTTAATATAATTTCAGGTTCGACCCAACTGAGCTTGAAATTCTAGCTGGTACGCTCGACCTAAGCCAAGGGGGCATTCGTTACAATGTGGAAGATATAGTACTTCACCCAAATTTTGAATACTGGGTGAATCGTAATGACTTAGCTTTACTAAAAGTTTCCGAAGACATCGAATTCTCAGAATCTGTCTCCCCTATTCCCCTGGTATCTTCATATGTCCCCCCAGGTGCTTCCGTCATCTCCGCAGGGTGGGGAAAAACCCCGGAAGAAGTCTCCAACAATCCCCAACTCGTAGAAATGTATCTAATAGATACAGTAACTTGCATTTATAACTATCCTAACCTCGAGATCTTCAATAATAATGTTTGCGCTCAGACGAAGATTTTGGGGGAAGGAACATGCAGTGGGGATTCCGGGGGACCGTTGGTGTATAATGGGGAGCTGGTTGGGGTGCTTTCTTGGGGAACTGCGTGTGGGGGGCCGTATCCGGAAGTTTACAGCAGGGTAGAATCTTTCCTGGACTGGATTCTTGTAAATATTAATGAATAAAATAGAAATATATGTACAAATTTCTATCAAACAATAAATAAGACAATGTTAATTCAATATTTCATAATTTATATTTTTTTCAGTTTCAGTAAATAAAACGTTTTATTGACTGAAACCCAGCAATTCCTCCCTTTAAATCAACGTCCAGTCAAGATATCTTCCATTCCATAAAAAAGAATTAATGTTAATTGACACTAGTAATTACAAAGAATATAGGAAATATAATACAGAAGTCGGTTCATTACTAGCCTTTGAAATACGCCAAAATGCTGTTTAATAATACCATTAAAACGTAACATTTTCAAAATAAATAAAACACTAGCAAAATGTTAAAACTTCGTACTATGACTCTCTAATAATGGATTTTTAAATTCTTGTCTAGTTTTATTATTTACAAGTGTAGCAAAATAGAAGACCAAATAAATTAAGACAAAATGTTTCAGAAATAAATAGAATACCACTGAATGTAATTGTATACAATTACATTCAGTGGTATTCTACAGTCACTGTTAAAGTTGCTTAGAGACGATCTCTAGCTAGAGGTGACTGTTTGTTTTTATAGATGATGTAATACTACTATTACAGAACAATGTTTAGCGCGATAAAATTTGACTGTAGAATATGTTTTTCTTAGACATCACCTCTAATTGACAGTAGAATACCACTGATGTTTTTACTGACCTGTCAGTTATTCAGGCAATGATTTACAGGAAAATAAGAAACAACTAACCTGGAAAACACCAAAATTTATTTACTTGTAATTTTACTAATGTACAACCGAATGACTTAATTTTTTGTAATAATAGTGTCTTTCGTCGAGAACTATTTAAATATAATTTCGTAATAGAAAAAAGTGCAGGATCCTTTTCCAAACGTGGAAGTCATCTTGATTCATGATAACAAATTGCATCACAGAAAGATCATTCCCAAAATTAACAATATTAAAAATAGGCAGAGAACTGATCGAACAATACCTAAAACATTAGGTAATACTTCTGAACACTAACAATGATATTTTAAGAGTAATATCATATGAAGGTAGTACAGAATATTTTATAAAGAAGAAAGCAGGAAAAGTGCCAAAACTAAATTTTATGTTTATCTATACAGAATTAGTTTAAGTCGACTGAATAATTTATAATTAGGAAAACATTGTTGGAGTAGCAGTTATCTAATAAAATCCATAAATACACTAAAGTTTCGATTGTAAATTAGTCTTCATCAGGATGATAAATGATATTAAAAGATTATTCAAGTATTTGTTAAATTAACAATCATAAAATATTTTCAGTTTTTATGCCGTGGTGAAAAAGGGCCCGCACCAAACTTTTGCCCAAAGGCCACCAATAACATAAATCTGGCCCCGTTTCTTTAAACTTATAATAATGAAATAAAAAGTGGTTTTTACGATAGTATGTAAATGGATAAGATGTCTTTGAAATTAATATCTCAATTTAAATAGAGAGTTCAATGAGTTGAAAAGAATAATATTTTTCAATATAATGCTTTTAGCTAAAATATCTATTAATGTACAACTAAAAACCCATGAATTTAGTGTTAATTGAATTTGGAATTAAGAACGGTGAAATAAAGTTTGGTGGTGAGAGAAAAGAAAGATAATCTGTACGTAGTTGAGGTACAAGTGAGAGTTAACCGAAACCGTTTTTCGGAAGTGAATCTCCAATAGCCCTGGGATCTGTTATACTTCAATATACCAAGATAAATTCTGCTTCCCAATATCAAAGTTCAGATTAATGGAAAAATTGCTGACTTTCTTACTGAAACTTTTATAGCTTCCACAAATTGCACGTTTCAACTTAGTTGCGAAATGCCGCCCCCGGTTGAAAAAATCACAATTCGCAAATGACTCCCGCCGCACGGAATTATAAAATAAAAAAGACATTACAACGGCGATTCCTTCGGCTTCAGTGTTTTAAGTTTAATAGCGAGCGATAAGGAACGTAAAGTATTTGATCGTGTAATATCCAGTTTTCAATACATCTTCATTATGGCTCATTCCATATTTATGATATTGATAAAGAATATTGACGGGAGTCATCGATAAATTGCCGTTAAGTCTTCCCGTACTCCGGGGAAAACTTACCGGTGCTTT
Source organism: Stenolophus ochropezus (assembly GCA_035578165.1). Taxonomy (NCBI): domain Eukaryota; kingdom Metazoa; phylum Arthropoda; class Insecta; order Coleoptera; family Carabidae; genus Stenolophus; species Stenolophus ochropezus. The sequence goes on from JAQOWZ010000010.1 coordinate 1,559,536, forward strand.
ATTTGAAAATAAAAAGCGAGCATCGGACACAGATATGCTTTTTATTCTCACCGTTTTTACGCAAAACTTCCAAATTACGTCGTCATTCTTAATGACGTTTATAAACGCAAAAAATGCTATTTTCCTCCCACAATAAAGAATAACACGTCAAATAAACCAACCTGCAAAAAGTTACAGCAAGACTTTTTGTCAAGCCTTCGTTAAAAGTATTTCCTTGTCACCATTTTTTAAAATTGCCCGCTGGATTGATATTTTAATTCTGAAACATTTCGCTTCCTTCCTTTCCAACTGTAATAAAACGAAACTTGGAAATTATTTGTTAATGTTATTAAACATTCCTAAAACCAGGGCATGTACATGAAAAAATAATACATATTGAGAACGTTATAAAAATAAAGGTTTTAGTTCGAAAAGCGGTTTTTAAAAATTGCAAACCGATTTAAACTGGTTAGTAAAAAATAATAAAAAATATTGATTACAAACACTCTTTTGTAAGGTGCGATTTTGAGAGAAAAACTCTCAGGTAATTAAATTCTGTTTATAAATTTGAAATCAGCTCATTGATTTCTATCAATATGGATTATTTTCAGAAACAAGAATTTTGAACCATGTTTCAAATGTTGAGTAATCTAAATTCTTTACTTTACTAATGATGAGTACATAGTTTTCGCAGCAATTTATGTTTAGGCCATTGTACACTAACTAGCCTATAAATTGTATAAGATCTTGCACAATTTTTGGTACAATTTAAATTGTATCATTGTAGTATCAAACAGCAAATTAGTTCAAATATTGTAGGTGAACACTTTCTATTTTTCATAAAATCTATCAACCAAATTGACTATGAGCATCCGCATATATGAATATTGTGATCTCAAGCATTTCTAACTTTTATTTGTTTTTATTGTATGTAGTGTTGTTATAGAAAACTTAGTGTTAATACTTGTAAAGTTATAAGTACTGCAAACTTTAAATGTAAATGAATTTATGTTTAATTTTGTTTATCGCATTGACATTTCGAAGGAACGTGTGCAGAATCAGAGCCAATATATTGTACAATAAATTGCAGTATCATACAGAACTTCGTCAAAAATCTAGGAATTTTTGGCACAAGATATTTTATTATCTCATATATAGGTTAGTCTAAAACGGCCTTTAGGAATAAGTTTACTTTTTTAATTTTTTTACTATCAAAAACAACATCACATTATTTATTTTAATGATTAAGTTAGGTTAGGATTGGTCGAATGAAATGTGAAATAAATGGAAGAAGAATACCGTGTAAAGGTAATAAATACATGAGTTTCAATTAGCAAAGATGCACGAGCACGAATGGTCGCTCGGTTCAGTCTTTGATCTGGTCTGTATTTAACGTGTAATCGAAAGAATCCCATGTTTCAGCACTAAATTCATGTTGATTAAAGAGATGGATGCTGGAGCACATTCCGCCAGTCCTACCTCCAGGCTTTATATTTATTGACTTCAGCAAATTGTACGTGACTTGTGTCCCACGCTGCCGGATCCGATATTAATTAACCTTCCTACAAATTATGCTTCTTTAGACAATAGCGGCCCAGGGTTTATCAAAAGTATTCCAAGCGAATTTACTACTTCTAATAACTTTCAAGCCCTGAATTTACAAGCACTTAAATTATCGTAGAATGGACTTAGTTCAATCTGAAAACATTCCACAAAGAATTTCGCAATTTATATAAACTATATATTATTATAACCCTGATATATTTTCTTAAGAAGCAGAAGTATGACACAAACGATACATGTAAAGTTCATTCAACGATAATATATGTAATTATATCATATCAACCAATTTTAACAAACTTCCAAGACAGAAAGTTACTGTTACTGGTTGGTACGTCTAACAAGACGGTAAATATTTATATACCATTCACTACAGGGTAAGTAATTTTATGGTAACTTTTCATTTACTAAATTCATTTATTGCTACTAAAATTAAAAGTTTAATATATATAGTACAATTATTAATAAATAATCATACTTTGCAAATTAATTTGGCAGTTATTTCTTATACCAAAATAAAACCACAAATGACCGGACTTTAACATATTGTCACGGATTTTGGTGTCCCATGAATGAATATTAAAACACTTTATTTTGGCTATAAATCTTTAGAAACATTACGAACGGTACGCTATATCGATCTCAAACAATAATCTTCGATCGGTAAAATTTCTTAATATTCATATACTATTCTTTACATTCTTCATTGCATTTTATGATGGGTTCTTCTTTATAATATTCATGAATCTTCAGTTTTTAGTATTCTTTGTTTATTGGTTAAAAAGGTGATTCTTTTGTTTTCTTCCCTATTGTTTCTTCTTTTCCTTTATCAATAATCCAGACATTGTTTCCTTTTAGTTATGTCGTTCGTCATAATTTCTTTTCTGCTTAATTTGATCTTTTTAAATGATTTGATCTATGTTTCCGTAATTTGATAATTTTCTTGACAATCTCTTAAATTTCTTCCAATTATTCTTTTTGCTAGTGATTCGCCTACTCTGAATGGTGTGTTTCTATAATTTAATAAATCTGCATACTAATTTTGTCTATTCTTTATTAAATTTGTCAATATGCTATGTTATTTTCAATCTTTCCATTTGATACTGCTTTAAAAAATTACTAAATTCTGCAGTTATATTTTGATCCAATATAACATCTAATTTGCTTCATTTCTTGAAGTTGTTCTAAATATGTATCAATGCCATAAGACTACATTGCTTTATTTTTCAATTTGATACGGTACGGCAGTCTTGTGATTAGTATCAATAAGTAAGTTCTATATAACGCTTATTACAAAGATTCCTAGAGTAAATCTATCAGACGCGCTAACGTATTGTGGGTTATGGATAATTTATTGTATTCCACTAGAAAAGTCTGAACATAAGTTTTTTGATAAAACCCAGCTCGTATCTGAAAGAATCTGAAGGCTGCGAAAGAAATAAATGAAATATGCGCAGTGACCACTTCAACTTACAACCCTTGGCACATACTTAAGAAGTCCTGTGCAATCCCTGCGGGTGAACCCTTCAACTTTTTATCCTGTATGAGGAGTTGTGATGGAGGGCGAATCCTTCCTATAAATGATTCGCCAATGGACGTGAATAGTTGATGCTGATGTGTTATTAAAGTGTCACGACTTCACGTGCATGCTGTCACGAATGACGCTAATGAAATTGTTGGGATTGGAGTTCCATCAAAATTACATTTGTAGAATTCAGCAAAGTCAAATTCGTTATTCCGAGGACAACTATCTCATTTTGATAACCGATTTTTAACATTTTAGGCAATCTCTAGCATTTCAAATGACAAAATGTATGAAATATAGTCTTAAGTATAGAAGAACTTAGACATAACGATGTTAAGTCTGGAAAATTAATTTTGACGGTACGAATAAGACGAATAATGCATTAATTTCGAAAATTTTAGTTATTAATATAAATCCAATACTATTTAAACTTGTTGCCAAGTTATTCCCTTTATACTCTAAAAAGACCAAATACGCGCGTAGTTACTGAAGTTATTTTAATAGTAAAAATTAAAAAAAAATCTGTACAACTGTAATTATACTCTCATATATATGTTTTTAAATGAATTTATACAGAGTTATAGTCATTTGAAATTGAATAAATTTGATTCGATTTATTGTCATTTTTACTTAAAATAACTTCAGTACGTCTTTATAAAGCAATGCGTGTATTTGGTCATTTATCTCAAACTGGTATTTAATTTAAAAATCTCGCTTTTTCTATTTTCTCTAATTATGTACCTACTTCGCTTTTTTTTTGTAATAAAGTCTTTTTATTTAGAATTTGGGAGCTTATACTTTTTCTTTTTAGGATTTTCCACATTATCTCTCTTTGTACTCTGTCAAACACTTTGTCTAAAGTTCCACGGTTTTTTGAAAATTTTAATTTATATTTGCTTATAACAAATCCAGTATTATTTAAAATAGAACTTTTATATTTGTATAAAATATTAATACATAATTTTTCAATGTAAATAAAATTTCAATTGTCATTTTCCATTGCAAACATTGCAATTTTCATGAAATATTTATTAAGTTACATCTAAAAAACTGTCATCATAAAAATAAATACAAAATGACATTTTACTATTTTTATTGCAATGTATACATTAACAGCTGGTTACCAATACAATTAAAACTGACATGTGGTCTAATTAAATTAATTTCATTCAATTACATTTTAGTGTCGATTGTATTCCAATTCCAGTTTTTTAATCAATAACAAATAAATATTGTCACATTAGCTCGTAGATTCAATTCATTACAGTTATAGACGGACGTTAGTTTAAATTACAGTCGTTTACAATAAAAGCAAATCATTAAATACGTACCATAGAATACGGCAATAATGTATTATTAAATTTTATTCGCTGCAGTTAGTAAAAAAACAGCCTATAGTGAGAATGCGGAAAACTATGACAAACTAATTAAAAGTACATCACCGATAACTTTTCCCTACGAGTTAGAAATTGTCCCATGAGATTGTTATTTTTAAGATCACAGTCAATCAATAAGTCCATCGTGATAAGATTACAGCGAAGACAAATTCAAAAATGTTATTAAAGAAATGAAGAAAGTTTGAGGCAAAGTTGATGAACAGCGCAAGGCGTCAGAGAATGTCAGGAATTTGTGTTCGGGCATTCCATTGTTCGCCTCAATAATCACTGGACCTACGAACTTCCCGGGAATATAAAGTGCTTTTATCATGTTAATAACACTAACTTTATTTCGCACTTTTAATAGTTTATCATTTTACTATAACCCCACGCTTGATTCTATAAGCCGAGAAAATTAAGTTTTGTCACCAACATTATTAAAGTTTAATCCATTATTTTAACGTGGGCAGTGGTGGTTCACAGGTTAGTGCAAATTAAGAGAAGATAAAACAAATGACAGCTATGCCAATATTATCCAAATAAAAATATTACTGTAGGTATCCGAGTGGTTCGTTAGCTTGTAAAGACTATAGTATGAGAACTTACATAATTTACATAAAGTAAAAAAAAATAGATATTCCTCAAACTTCAAAGTATTACATATACCATTAAATTCAAGTAAAACATTAAATAAAATAAGTATCTAACACCTAGATTCATAAAAAATGATTAGCCACAAACCCGGATAAGTTATACCCCTTGTTAACATCCTGAAGTCATAGTCAAACTAACTCCAGTTCTAATTAATAAAAATATTTGTTGATGATTATCAGCATTTCAAATGACACCGAGGAAGATTTGTGGTAATATTTCACAACCTTAAAGTAAAATACTTAGATTACACGAATGCGCAAAGTATTCATTGAATTACGGCTATATGAATTTTTTTAAATATTTTTTTATTAAATACGTATATGGAACAGAAACGTTAATGTTAATCATTATTATTTTATAATGTACTTTTTTACGATTTTTAATTTTCGTCTAGATTTTTTTTTTGGACATTGTAAGAATCAAATGATTTTCAATTGAAATAAATTAATACATATATTTACTTGCTACATTATAAAATAAAAAAGAAAAGATTACCATTAACACTTTAGTTCCATGTAATACAAATTAAATAAAAAAATATATTAAAAAATTTGATTACAATCATACTTCCAATGCTTTGCGCATGTGTGTAATCAAAGTATTTTACTTCTAGGTGGTGAAATATCACCACAAAGCTTCCTTTATGTCATTTAGAAATGATAATGAACTATAAATATTGCTAATTTCATGAAACTAGTGGAATTATGTTTGAAACTAAATAATATATCTACTTAATTCTTTTTATGAATTGGGACTGGAGTTGGTTTGACATTTCAGGATGTTAACAAGGGGTATAACTAATATATAGTAATAATAATCCAATGGTTAATCTTTTTTATAAATCTGGGTGCTAGATTCTTGACTTCTTAATAAGTAATAGTTGTCTTACTTTGTGAGTAAGTAAGTAAGTATTTAAGTAAGTAAGTAAGTGAGTCTAATTTAAGTGAAATGAGCTAAAAATTTTTATTGTACTTTATTATTTTATTCTCCTACAAGTTCCTCAGTCAAGAACCTTCCATTACGTAAAGAATTTGAGGTTCTCCCTTTAGTGTGTAAATTACAGTGATGGTAGATTTCGGAATTGGTCCTGCAGATAACTATGCCTGTGAAGTCCATCCGAAGTATGTGGTGAGGTAGTCTCGTCTATAAGGAAATGACTGTTCGCTAACGAGCCGAGAAATCCCTGTAGTAGGAGTTTCGTACCTTTTACCAAGGCTGGAATTACTAAAGTTTAACTTATAACCAGTTCACTTTGCGTTTCAGAGCGTCTAAGTTATGTTGAAATGCTGCTTCTAGGGTTACGTGTATTTCTCCTGCTCTCACATTACACAAAATACTACCAAGACTTACCTAATTGATTCTTTTAAATATTACAGTTATAAAGAAATAAATAGAATATTAATAACACTTGATTTTCCAGTTATTTATTAAGTAACGACGTTTCGACTTTGCAGTCATCATCACACTCTATAAGAAAACATTAAGGCTCACTTATATAGGATGGATTACAGATTTAATAATGGGGAATTACTTACTTCTATCTAGTCATAAACAATATTCTTATTCAGGTTTATTGCTGTCCTAATCTCTAACATTTCTAAAATATTCAATCTACCTCCTTTACCAGCTATATGTAGAATTTCAAAAACCCCATCAGAATTATGTTTTGAATGCAATATTCAGCAAAACCCGTAAAGCACTTTTGTTTTTCAATAGAAACTAAGTGTTCTTTTATTCTACATTTAGCGTCACAATCATTACATTTAAGTTTATAAACCCCATTTTAATCTAATTTATTAGATTACATTTATTGCTACTAGTTTTATTATTCGTTGCAATATTTTTAAAAGTTTTGATTTATGCATAATAATTTGTTTCTTTCATAGGGATTGTTAATAGTCTATGTATCATACTATTGAATGCCGACATTTTTATAGAAAAAGCTTGATTTGAATCTTTTGGTATTATTACATCTGTAAAAGTAGGTTTTCTACAAATTTTATATTTTAGTTTTCTGTCTATTTTGTTAATCGTTAGGTCTGGAAAATTTAACGAATTATCTTGTTCTTAATCAAGTGTAAATTTGATTGACTTTTTTAAACTGTTAATAAACTCTAAAAACATGTCAAGTTGTCTGTCTGTACCAGACCAAATGCAAGAAACATCATCCACATGACGACACCAAAATTAAATGGATGAATTAAATTTACTATTTTTCATAATACAATTTTCAAGATAATAAATAAATGGAAAATCAAGTGTTATTAAGCTTTTATATATTTATTGTTAACATGTTTAACAAGAACCGACTACAAACTCACTTTCTATCATTATTTCGAATATTGAATCCTATTTTTATTGTAGTAATTGTAGTTAAAGAAATTTAAAATTCAAAATATAAATATAAGTGAATTGTATGCAATTATTTGTTGTATTTTTTGTGCAATTTGACGGTGGAAATGATGCATACATTTCCATATGAAATATATAAAACGATTTGCGAAATGAATATTAAATACAACAAATGTTTCCGCGTCATTTCCAGGCGAGCTGTCGGAACCACGTGGCAGATACATCACCAAGCCAAGCAAAATAAAGAATAAGTTCCGTTTCTAAAATTACCACCGGAATTATGCCCAATTAAAATAATTGTGGAAATTAGAACAGAACTTAGCAACCGACTACATTCACATTCACTGAACTATTATAGTTATTAACATACATATTTTTTCTTTCTTTCAACTTAGTCTTTCGTGACAAACTTTTTCTTAGGTATTTTGTTTATTACAAAAAGTTTGCTACAGAAATTTTAATTGCACATAAATTTTATATTTTATCACTCAAACATGCATTCCCAGAAACGACGAATGAAAAAAATTGCACCAATTGAACATTGCAAAAGTGCACCAAAGTTACTTAAGCGCACCAGTGTCTATAACTGATATGTTCATATATTCATAAATTTGAGGTAACTATTTATTCAATGATGGGCATTTTACTAGTAGTGGTTTTTGGGTTTTTGGCATAACTCAAAAACGATTAGCTGTAGAATATTGTAATTTTGTTCAAGGATTTACTATAACATCTAGTTATGCACCTAACATTTTTGGTTCCAAATGGCCTTTTCAAAAGTATAGATTACTTTTGGTAAAAACTTAATAAAAATAACAATTTACTTGGCTTTTCATTTTTGTAGAAAACATTTGAGTTCTTGTTAATAAATGGACATTGTTAACTGTCAGAACATATTCCTGAGACATATATACCAAATATCTTCAAATTAGATTTAAAAAAAATTAAATCCGCCTGGTTTCTTTTGCTTGTTATATGTTTATTCCAAGTGAGACCTTCATCAAGATGCATACATAGATATATTGCTTCTGTCTGTTGAGGTATTACTTCATTGTTAATTGTTAGTGCAAGACAGATGACATATTTTTATGTAAATTATGAACATTTTTTAGTTCGATGCTCAAAAAAGTTTTGTTACTTGTAGAAATAAACATTTTAATTTAAATAATATGAGTAATACATTCTGAAAGGTTGTCCTGATTTTGTGATGAATATATTTTGTGTTTTCGCAGCAATGTGTGTGTAATATCTGGGAAAGATTCCAGGGCACATATTTAATAACTCCAAGGTAACAATTTAATGTAGCATGCTTGAAATGAAGAGATAAAGACTTTGAAGAGTATTGTTCATCACACATCTCTTGATCAGAGAGACAGCAGGCAATTTCAGGCCCTGAGCGATCTGTTTTCGCTTACAAAGACTTATTCGCCGAGTTATTAAACATAGAAAATTGTTTTAACGCAATATTTAGGAAACTTTGCTCAGTGTCATAATGAGCAATTTCAAAGCAAATTAGAGATCGAGAATACATTCGCGGGACGCCTTCAGGCAACTTCCTAAAACAGCAGGCTAATATAACAAAACTCTGTGGTGTAACTTAGCAACAGTAAACATAAACACTTCAGCTAACAACTACAACGCTCAAGGACCAGTCAACACTAATTTTCCTGCTGTCTTATCGACCAGAAATATCCAACAACTACATTCTACATTAAGTATAGACAATCTATGCATTGAAATTCCTTTTCGTGTCACCGTTCACGTAAGTTTAACTTACTACCATAGCAACAAAAGTTCTGTTATTTGGTTACCATTGTAACACGGTCGCTTGGCGGCTGTGCATTTTTGTAAATTTTTGGTAGTGTAGTACTCCAGATGTTACGAAATGGACAAATTTATGGTTGAGGACGCACTTTTTGCGCCTTCAAGCTTATTTTCAAAGACATACCTAACTGTCTTTTTCCGATACGTGATTCCCTCGGTGGATATCAATAGTTGAGTTATTTTTAGCATAGTTTATACTTAGGGGATGAGAAGAGCCGGATAAACATAGGTTGAGAACTTCTGGATTTTTACCATTAAATGGCCCTCCGAAGTTCGAATTCTCTCTCTCTTGTTGTAGTATTCGACTGTTGTGGATGTCTTGACTGAATGTCAGACATACCTTGGTATTTCTTAGTGAAATAACCAATTAGTTATAGTTGTTTTACCGTGTGTAAAGGCTCTCTCATCATGGTGTAAATTTATAAGTAATTTTTACTATATTCTGTGTGGATTAAATATTGAATTGCAGATCGATGTAAAAAGGTTTTCAAAATTGTTTGTAAAGTAGAAAAGTAAGAATTTAGAGTTTATATAGAATCAAATTACGCGTTGTAGTTCATTTGAATTATATAAATGTTTTTGATCGCGGTTGATTATTAAAATTTATATAATTTTGTTATTGTTGGAATATCGTGTTTGATTCAGCCCATCCTATTCCAACCCCTGTCTTTGTGAGGTGGTAGCACAACGCGTAAGTAATACTCTATTGTTCTAAAATTACTACCCTGCACCAATTTGACCATATAGTAAACCGCGTCTGTTATCATTATTAAACATTCCCGTTGTCTGTTTCTATACCACGGCAGACATTTAAATAAAGTGATAGTGGTGGCAGCGACTATCGTTACCCTTGTCTCATGTAAAAGTTGTTCATTAATATAATTCGTGGATTACTTTTGACGCAAGTAAAACACATAAATTAAACCCTTGTATGTCAGGTACTAGATTTCGTCATAGGCGACCGTATCTGTTACATCATTTTCTAATAAAAGTTATAGAAATAACTGTCCTTCTAGTAGGGTAATTATGAAAAACATAGGAACGGTAAAAATTTACTGTAAAAAGTTGCAAAAGTTGCAAATAAATAAATCTGAACTGTCAAGTGAACTGTCACATCGTACAAATAGTTTAACATTATTTGAAGTTAATTCCAGCTGATGGCGCGATATAATAAGCGACTCAGAATGTAAGTACCCAATGCAACTATTCTCGTACGGTATCTTGAACTTCGATTCCGCAGGCTCCACCTCAGTTCATACCTTCTCGAAAGTTATAATCTACTTACATTCCTTGTAGCTTCAATAACAATATAATAATTTCTGTATAAAACTCAGCGTTGGGATTACACTCTCCACTCTAGTTGAAGTTCCTGAAAGGTCTGATTACATGGTTCTTTCCTTTCGAAGCTATCTGTATGTCTGTGGCAATATATATTGCTTATTTTTCTTCCTATCTATCTAAATTTAACAATATTTAAACTAACGTCTAATAATAAATACATTTTAAAACAAATAGTTATTTATGTTAGGCCGACTGGGTAATTTTTCTCAAATGACTTAGGTAATTAACACGCGTGTGTCATACATTTTATCTAACATCTTTAATAATTGATGTAAAATATATGATATCAAAAAAAAATCAAAATGACTATGATACGAAACTACAACCAGTGAGTTATTATTTCTAATCCATTAGTGATTTATAACATTCATTATTTATCTAAAAACATTAAATAAATCGCGTTATAATTACATGGTGTTGGATAAATATATTAAACTATTTCATTATGGGGATAGTCTAACTACAGCTAAAATTTTTGGTACATTTTAAAGAATATTATTATTAGTTTTTAGAATAATATACTTAACGTCAAACTGTTTTTCAAATATTGATTTTTCAATAAAACATAATAAATTTTGTTTTTTCACTTCATGTTTTTATTTCTCTATAGACGCAAAGTTGAAATGTGTCAAACGTGGTTATAAGATAAGAGTAACGGCCTACAGAGTCAAAGGGTCTCAGTTCGATTCCTACTTGGGACTTTTTTGCTTTCCGATTTTTCATTTCATATAATTATTTAATTATGCTATTAGAATGAAGTAATGTATATTAAATAAGATGTAGAAATACATATAGTATCATCCTATGCAATATGGTGACTTACATACTAGCGGGAGAGTTTTATTTACCAAAAACTATTATCCCATGTTAAATGCCAATGACAATACTTTCTTGGAACACACGGAATATTTTATTATCAATATGTTATTAGATATTAAGTTTTCTATGGAAATGAATATATAGGTTTTCTGTCTTTATTACTTTATTTGATTAAGTTTTATGTCCCCCTGGCTTTTAATGAATTAAAACCTGGCTGCATGTGAGGCGGTGTTTACCTGAATGTAAAACAAGGCAGGATTTTTCTGGCTGCAGGAGCTCGACTGGAGCGCGCTGGAATTCATTAGATTCATTAGGTGGCGTAATGGATGTGGCATAAAGGCGCAATTAATTTCGGAATCCGAATTGGGAACGGCAATATCTTTTTTGATTAAAGGGCAGAGTTTAGTGGCGCGAGGAAAGAGAGAGCAATAATAAACTAGGCATTCATTATGGCCGACCGAGCCCCACCTTTCTTTGTATCTCCCGGATAGATTCTTCTCTGTTATTTGTCTCAAAGCTCCAACTTTTACTTTATAATTGGATTCTAAGTTGTATCTGCTCAACTCTCATTCCGAAAAGATTACAGATTTGCTTCGCTTAGGCTACAATTTGAATACCCTCAACTTATAAATATGAATAGTCTATGGGGTAGGAGACCGGTAGTGTGCAGTCCATGGAAACTTTGGAAGTATAGCTTCCCTTGTGATTTTTTACATATAAATACATATTGTGCGGTTGTTTTCTTATTTTAACGTACTTTGAATTACATAAAATTTGTATTTTAGTACAAATCATATATACTAAAAAAAACATGGAAGACGCCAAAATTTCTGAGTAGTATTTCTATCTCAACGGATTATATTGTATATTCGAATATAATTCGTATATGACTATTTCCAATGAAAGCACTGTGTAAGGTAGTTTCTCGACAAATATAATTAATCTTGTAAAATAGGCTTTAGAGAATAACAACCCACACTAGTGTTTTACGAGTGTCTTGTATTTTTCTTGGTCTTGCATCAGTCTTGCAAAAAATGACAGGAGCTACAAATTTCGAAGCAAAACAAGGCAAGAAATTGCTTTACAAGAAAAGTGCAAGAATAGTACGATTTTCTTCAATTCTTGTAGTCTTGCGGTTTTTTTTTGTTAATTTGAAATATATATTTATTGTAAGAACCTACCTTTAAACATATGTCACTGATTCGGGAATTATTGGCTCAATAATATAATTATTCTTTGAAATTATACAACTAAGTGTTAAGGCACAAAATTCTTCCTTATAACCAGGGAGCTTTGGAAAAAAGCTTTTCTGATTGAACAGATGTCGCTGTTGTGCCCTAAAATATTTAAAGTAGTGCTGCTATACGATTTTTTTGTTTTCATAATATTTATTTAATAATAATAATTGTATTATAAGATATATTTGATAAATGACATTAATAACACCTAACTAAAAAAAATTTACATATGTTCATTTGCGAATAGGAGAATCCCTGACTACTTTATAACCAGCAAAACAAGAAATATGTAAGAAAATGACCATCAAGACAAGATTTATATATGCAAGAGTAATGAAAGACAAAATATACTTAAATATCTTGTCTTATTTTTCAAAACAAGACAAGAAATAACAAAACAAGACAAGAAATCTTATCTTGTGAAACACTAATCCATACGCAGTTGAGCTCAAGCATGCTACACTATAAAATATCGCATAGCTCTTCCAATGATTCTATCAACAAGCCTCTCGTAACTCGTAAAGAGTTATTTGGATTTTCTGGTTTAGCAAGGAATATGTTATATTTTTATTGTTTAACAGGAAATAATATTTAAATGTATATTTGTAATGCATAAACATATCCATTTTCAATTGAATATGCTTGGGGTTTTGTGTTTCAATCACCTTAGTACCCGGAGTAATTGGAATTCTCTACTGTTAATGGGTTGTTCCAGTAAAAAACAATGCTTCAATTATTTAGCGTTGTCTTAAATTGACTGGAGTGCGCAACTTGAGGTTTAAATTGCAACATTGCTAATTATTAACGAAATAAAATACTGCTGTATCCAAGTAGTTCAGCGTCAGCGACGGACTAAAAAATTTCAGCGGACAAGAATTAGAGTAGGTACTTCGTAGGAAATGAGCACCTCTCTTTCAGGTAGTAAACATTACGGTGGCTAGTTTATACATAGGGTGATTTTGAACTAACTGCATAAGTTCTTTATAATTTCATTCGCTCGGTAAATTGACAACGAAATATTCTATATATAAAAACAAAAAATAATAAAATTTAAGTGAAATTGCTTCTGTGGTTATATTATCTATATCATTATTAAATGCTGTAAGTTCTGTTGTTTTCATAATGGAAATGTGATTAATTTGTGTCAGATTCCATCCAATTTGTCCTGCGTGAAAATATGAGAAAGAGCTACGCATCCACCCCAGATTTCTTTTTCTCTGCAGAGGTAAACAAGTTTTATCCGGTGTTCAAATAAGCTAGGAATATTCCGGAACCAAATGCTATTCTTTTGCCTCACTGATTTACCGGAAAATCTTCCCACGTAATTCGTAGAAAAATAAATGCTACATCGCCCGGATTTCTTGAATAAACCAGACATTTTACATCTGCAATTGAGGCTGTAGAATATTTTTCTGCAAAATGTTGGATTTCCTGACATAAATTAGAATTAAACGCAAACTCTTTTATGGGTTTAAATAATGGCTGCTTGCCGGGTTATAATTGAATGTTATTTATGGAGCTTTAAATTTTCTGTCGTATTTACCACGACAACCTAATAAGAAATGTATTTGTCTGACGAAGACGGGCACTATAATCTCACTGAACAAGCTTACTGCATTTCAAATTTCCCTACTATTAATTATAAAACAAATGCACATATTTGTGAGTATGCTGCATCAAACAAATAAGGAAATAAAATATTAACCAAAAGAATTAAATATTCTTTACAATTTTAATATAAATTTAAAAGATTACGTCTTTCTTTGTTTTCGGCAAACTTATCCATAAATTTTTGAGTTTCTTTCTTTTCTGTCAAATGCAACAAATCTCTCACCCTAGTTTCAGTTCAGCCTGCAATATTCAACCTTGAAAACTCGAGAAATCTCGGCGAGATTCGAGACCGAGACGAGATAATAATATTCGAAACGAGAAATAAACGAGACGAGATAATAGTATATTGTACAAGCATGCAATGGTACGCATTTCATACGAGTATGACAGTTTGTTTGTTCGGCTCATGCTGCAAATCGTACGAGTATGAAATGGACATTCTACGTTGTATACCATACTTTTTCTACGACCACGATATTATTTTCTAATTAATAAAATTTGAAACAATTTATTTTTGATAGAACTGTGAGATATGAATAATTTTTGACAGAACTGTGAAAAATGAATTTATACCTTAACGTTGTCTATGGTTACCGTGGAAAATGAAAATGTGTTTACAATATACTATGTATCCGTAGCAATAACAAACATACAACCAGCAAATATCATAACGGTCGTAAGAAAAATATTTTTTAATTAAAATGAGACGATGGAAACAAAAAGATCATAAAGATCAGAATTTTGCAATGACATTGATAAAATCTCTTACGAACTTCAAATCTCAAGGGGTCATTATTAATTAGTTGGAAGAATATCTAAGGCATTTCAGTTCATACCTCTTAGAAGATTATAATATACTTCGTTTCTTGTAGCTTGAATAAGTATTGTTACATAAGTTAGTGTAGTAATAGAGTAATAGGAATGATTTTCCTGAAAGAGTTGTTGAAATAAATAGGATGATTTTGGCGTTTCGTTTTGTTTCCGGAGTTTATCATCGTGGAGAAAAATATTCGGTCGTGTTGCGGAAATGAAATAAAAAGCACAATCAGTAGTAGTGTTGTGAGTGAATTTGGAGCATTTAATACATAAAACATGGGAGAAGCATTGATTGTCGTATTGTCGTGTCGGACGAAGTGATGTAGAGGCAGAGAGCTCTTGTTCCATTTAAAATTCATTACGGCATGCTTGGTTTTTAGTGTACGCCGCCATCTCTCTCACAGGAGCTGTTATCTCTCTGTAGATTCTTTTATGTTTCCTCTAACAAAACACAAATGCCAGTTTCATCGCCTGCTGCTCGCGGAATGATCGTTATCAGTGTATTAGTGTTTCTGAATTTAGAATGTGAATTTATTCGTTGTAATTGCTTCCTGGTGAGGCTTTGTGCGCTATAATATTTAACTAAAACAAATTGTGTTTCCATGGAGAACGCCCCGGCAGATTAAAAAGTAAATAAACGAGCAGCAACGCGCGAAGAGAACTGTACGCTTGTCTGGATAACTACAAACTTTTATTCATCTTGCTTGGCACAACAGTTTTCTTGCAAAACATTCGTGCAACTTATAACTAACATGGAACTTGCTCTGCATTTGCAGTTATTTGTCTAATGACGTGCATTATCGTTTGACGCGCGATGAAACTTCCATTCTTCTTTCTAGTTGCAAACTGCATAAGCTACTTTTGCTACCTAACAAGCGCGCAACATTCATGTGTTCAACTAACAGCCACAATTATTTTCAATACATAATAAAGTTTAATGGAAGTAAAAAATATGGAAATAAATAGATGACTCAAGTTATGAGAATGTTATTAGAGTTGTATAATTAACTTCCTATTCCCTAATGTTTTATAACTACAATTCTACCTTGTCAAAAATACTTAAAAGTACTCAGTAGAAACAGAAAAATAAGGAAATACATAGATGATTATAAAGATGAGAATGTCAATTTTTTGGATATTTTAAAATACCGATTTAAAGATATAAAGCGTTTGTTTTCATAAACAAAACTAACCTGGGTAACTAAGTCATTATACAAGGTGGTGATTTCCTGCTTCCCTAATTATGTTAGGTAAGAAAGCTTCAAAT
Source organism: Stenolophus ochropezus (assembly GCA_035578165.1). Lineage (NCBI taxonomy): Eukaryota > Metazoa > Arthropoda > Insecta > Coleoptera > Carabidae > Stenolophus > Stenolophus ochropezus. The sequence continues at coordinate 1,575,898 of JAQOWZ010000010.1, forward strand.
AGAAGTTGTACATATATGTATAGTAATATATAATTTTGCATATGAATCAATGGACAAAAATAAATTACGTTTGAAAAGATTGTAAATCACCTCAAAAATGATAGTGGTAGTCATGGAATTGAGACAAAATTGAACAAATGTTTAACGGTTAATCTGTTAAGTTAGCTGCGTTAATTTATTTTTATTATTATTTGAAATTACTGTTGAAGTGAACAATATTACATAGATTAATTTTGAATTTAAAAAATTAAAAGTAAATAAAATTTCCATATTTTTTAGCCTTACTTGATAGAACAAAAATTAAAAATAATAATACAAATAAACTTCCGCAGTTGACTTGACAGGTAAACCGATAAAAATTTGTTATTTTTCTCTCAATTCCATGGTTACTGTGCTATCTTTAGTGGTGACTTACGTCATTTTCATATCTAATTTTTTAACTTACAAAGTCTGTAAAATTAATTTTTTTATTGATTCAGATACTGAATTTTATCTCTGTACACCTTTAAACTATATAGAATCAATGATTTTTTGAACCGCCATTCATTACAATTACTTCCCTTAAACGATTTGTCATACCTCCACCTAATTTTCTTACAGTTTGGGAGTCAATTTTATCCCATTCTTCTACCATACATGTAGTAGTTCTTTTATATTCTTTGGGCGTCTTGTTTTATACATTTTTATATATTAATCACGGAGATGTTTAAATGGATGTATATCTGAAGAGTGAGGAGGCGTTTTTAATTGTTGTCTACTATTGTACAATAACTATTCTAGATTCTAGCAGTTTACGTGTAGTATTGTTGAAAGATATAAGGACTCCTTAAACCAAATTTTTCAGCACATTTTTGTAAATTCTCTTACAATAATCAAACAATCCATTTTCCCATGAATAAAATTAAGTTTCCCATCTCGTCCATGTTTCACTGTTGAACATAATTTTTTATTTTCATTTGTTCATTCTTCCTTTTCCAAACAATAATTCGTCCATCAGATCCAAAAAAGTTTATTTTGGTTCATCTGAAACAATTACTGAGTTGTAGAAAATTTCAGTGTAGTTTATATATAAAGATGTGTGTACGAAGACTAGTTGGTTGGAGTGTATGTAAGTATAGATATGTTAGCAAGCTTGTAGGTGAAACCTAAAAAAGAGGTTTGGAGAAATAAGGTTTTTGCAGGCCGAGATTTAATTTAAGCAAGGCGTCTTATTGCGGGCTGGCGAGCAAGATGAGACCCTATTGTACGTACGAAACACCGTACTATATAATTTTCATATAATACAATTTAACAAAAAAATCCTTACATTTCCATAATTTTCATAAAATCTTCCTAAATTTATATTTGCTTGCAAAAATCTCTATACGAGTATCTAAGGAGAAAATTCTTAACTGGGCATCACTTTTTTGTGTAGCCATTTTTCTTTTTAATGAATAAAACTCATTTTCATCCCAGGAGGTCAATGTCTACATACGTATTGATGATACGTTCTCAAGTATGTAGGTGAAACCCAAAGAAGAGGTTTGTAGAAACAAGGTTTTTTTGGTCGAGATTTAATTTAAGCAAGGCGTGTTATTGCGGGCTGGCTCGCAAGATGAGCCCCTATTGTACGTATTTATGTTTTGATATGGCACATCGCACCCTGAAGAGCCATAGCGGAAGTAGCATGCACGCATCCGGCTCCCCGCGGCCTCGCCAGCTTCCGGTTCCTCCCCCCGGAGCGCTAACAACGTGCTCCGTTTTATACTCGATGTAAACAAGCGTGGAATTCTATTACCTATACGAAACATTCACCCGCTAATACGTGCGTTCCACAACCCATGCCGTGTCTTAAGCAAATTGCACTCGTGTCCTCTTGTTCGCTCAGATCAACTAAATTACCTCCGTAATACACGGCGATTTCATCCCGCTGTATTGACGAAACGAACGTCTTCAGCGCGCCACAATACGCAATTGTGTACAGATACAATGAGAGCCGAGATCCATGCAAATACTCACATTCAGATGAGATATGTATTGTCCTCTTTAAATAAATACCTTCCCATTATGCTTTTTACCTACAGGAATCTCTGAAAGTACTTAACGAATATTATCTTCTAATGAACTATAATTATCTGCAAAAAACACTCCGTAAAAACCAAAAGTCGTTCAGGAAATTACCCACCTTATGGGTACTTCCAGAGAGAAACTATTCTTGTTCTTATCTTTAAAACCTTCGTAACTATCATGTCTTCTAAACCCTGCAACACAGCGTTGTTTAATTGAGTTAAAAGAATTCTTCCAAGTATTTTCGCTTATGATATTATAATTTTAGGATTTTTATGACATAACAACCCTTATAATCGCTAATGAACACTAGTTTAAGGAAAATCATGAAATAATGTTCTGAATGAAAAGACAGGTTTTATTAAATCTGTGACACAACATTCCTACGGGGTACAAAGCCTAAAGTACTTGTTTCGTTTATTTGCTTATTAATGGTTAAGGTAGATTCAGAGTTCACGTAACGTTACTTATCTAAATATTCAATATACGAAACGTCGTTTACTATGTTCAGTTTATCCCATATTTCAATTGAATTCTGGATTCGCGACCATTGTATTAATTCAGGCCATAGTTTTAACGAAAAATACAAAATACTACACATTTCTGAAAAAGGATTGAGAATGAACTGCTTAAAAAATCTAGCAATTAGGAAAGCAGTGTATTCTAAGAAACAAATATTAAATTAAAAGATAGATGGAACAGATTCTCCCCTACTCAGCCTATACAATAATATATAATTACAGTAAAGTAAGTTTGTAATTTATTTTGAAAGGACGATACGATTGTCACATTAAATAACTATTTTGGAATAAGTGTTTTATTTAAATTCGTTTATCTTTATCTAAATTGCAAGTGTTCCCATGGAACTATATTGAAAACAATCTGTAAGATCAGCTCACTTCTGTCCAATAATCTGCTTCAACTTTTACGTTATTGATAATGATTACGCTGAGTTTATTTTGTAAAGTGTAATAAACCTAACCTTTATTTCACTACTCGTTTTGAGTTACATATGTTCCCAGCGAGATGGTATCGACCTTGGACTAAAATCGTACTCAATATTCCATTCCGTTCTAAGATTCGAAAAGAGTTTCTAATAACTAGTGTTTCACGGGAGTCTTGTATTTTTCTTGGTCTTGCATCAAATGTAAAAAAAACTGCTTGTAGGGGTGTCGCTGTTGTGCTAAAATATACGTATAGTATGTGCAGCTATACGATTTTTTTTTGTAATATTTATAAAATAATGATACATAATTGTACATAAGAAATATATTTGATAATTAACATTAATATTATCTACATAAAAAAAATATATGTGTGGTACAAGATTATTGACATGTATGTTCAAGTTCATTTGCGAATATTAACATGCAAGACAAGAAATATGCACGAAAATAACGATCTAGACAAGATTTTTATAGACAAGAGTAATGAAAGACAAGATATACTTAAATGTCTTGTTCTGCTTTTCGAGACAAGACAAGAAATTACTAAACAAAACAAGAAATCTTGTCTTTTGAAACACTATATTTTTAACATAAATAAATAGAATATCCCAGTTTATTGAGGAATGTGTAGAAGAGGAGAAATAGTAAATAGTTGGGGAGTAGTGGTGTGCAGATATTGCATGAGAAGCGTAATTGAATAACAGTGTGTCTCGTCGCAGCAGGCGTAGGCCACGGCTCCGGAACTTAATTCCCCGTGCACTTAGTACGCGACATTTCAAATCCTTAAGTGTTCCTCACTCGAGTGCTTTCATTATTTTTAATGCTACCTGTCTCTACCAACCCTACCTCTAGCTTTTAATTTAATTATTGCTTCTATTTCAACCATTTCACAATGAAAATATGTGCCACCCAACGCAGCTCTATGTGCCATACCAATAAACGAGAAATAGCGAAAAATTATAAGGTTTTACCTTGATTGCAAACGGGAAATACAACAGAATTGTTCCCTTTCAAAAAAGATCAATGTGTGAGAAAGCATAAAAATAAATACAATGTAATGGAATAAACGACATACACATGATTTCATTTTCTATATAAACTGATAAACATTATTTTATTAAAGGTTAATGACTTTTAAATAAAACTATAAATAACACTTACACTTTTAAATAAAATCATAAATGAAAACAATATACACTTCTAAATAAAGTAATAAATATACTGTGAGTATTTTTTAACGTAAAATCTGAAGATTTATCATATCCATGGTTAAGACATGATATTTGATTGACAGCAATGTATATTTGCTTGTCTCATTTAAAATGAAACGTAGGGAATGAATTTAACAACAACTTTAAGAATCATTAATAACTTTAGAGAAAATGTTAGAATAGTACAATGATCTACTATACAGCAAGTAAATATAATAACGAACAATTGAATAATAATTACAATAAATTTTCAAAATTATTCTATTAACTGCTAAGCAATAACTCAATCTATTATAAAAATATTGAAATACTTACGATGCTATATTTGGCAAATTGTAATATTTTGAGATATGCTTAGAATTTAAACTTTTAATTCATCTAAATTTTGAAAATTTACCCAATACAAACTTCTGATTTTAATGGTCACCAATAAAAGGAATCTGAATATGTAAGATGGAATAACCATTCTACTATTCTGCCATTTTCTCTAAATATCAAATTCGTTCCTTTTAAATGAGACAAGCAAATATACATTGATATTAATCAAATATCAAGTCGTACCATTGAAATGATAAATCCCCATGTTTTACGTTAAAAATACTTACGGTGTAAGCTTCTCTTACTAGTCATATATTTCATAGAAGCATAAATGCTTCTTACAATATTTTGTTCCTTCTTGGTCTTGATCTTGCCACAAAAGTCTGTGCTATTTATCAAAATTTCGGGCAAAGAGTTGAAATTCGGTACCAATTTTTATTTATTTATTTACTTATTAAATTTTTATTTACATCTGCTTAGCCAAAAGACCAACAAGCAAATTCGCTTAATTAAAATAACATGTGAGATAATTCCCAATGACTTCTTTCAGATTTATGTTGTTTGGACTTCTTAACTTAGATACCAAATCTTCTTATAAATAAATTTTATCGAGAAAAGAATGTTTCTATTAGTCCCTTAATAATTTTTAATTTTTAAATGAACAAAATCGAGACGTATTGTCGATTTACGATGTCCTTTAGTAAGAATGTCATATGTGTATGACAACGACACTGATAAAATGATGATATCGACGTAATAAATTGTGAAGGACTAATCATGATTTTGCGTAAAAGAAACCGTATCCTTGCGGAATACCATGGAGACATTTCCTCGGTGTAATTCCTAATTCCGTTCTGTCTGTCAATTTTGATTTATTCCGGCAAGCCGAAGCGACAGGTGAAGCCGTTTCAATCCTAAGATGATTTTTAAATTACCGAGCGGATTGGATGGGGAGATCGTTGCATGTGCAATTCTGTGTGGTAATCAAGTTACACTGGCGCTGACATTATGAATGTCTCAGCGAACGGAAGTGGCAGATGACATAGCAAACCGACACCGAAACAACTCCCAACTCTTGCAAGACGCTGATTCTAAGCTTCTAGGATTACTGCTTGATATTTAGCTTCACGTTTCTGACATAAACTAACGTAGATTCATTTTATTATGCTAATTTGTAGTATTTTGCCAATGGGAATAAAACACAATAATTAGAAGATTTTCTTGACTGGCCAATGAATTTCTGTAATATTTCGACCCTTTTTTTAGAGAGTGAAAAAGACCCATATTGCAGCAGAAATCAATCCTTCGAAATATGGCCTGAATTCTAGAAATTATTGTCCTATCCTAAAACACCCACCTATGAAACAGAAAAGTACAAGAAAATTATTTGAACAATACATTATAACAGAAAATAGAGACATTAAAATAACACTAATGTTTCCCCGGCAACGTGTGGTAAAGTACTTTGCACCGTAGGGTTACATACACTGCGGCAATGTTGCATTTTGCACCCTTGGTACACAAATAACTATTATGCTACAAGTAAAAAAACAAAGGTGGTTATTGAACGCAAGAATGTAATAAATATATTATTAATATTTGTAATGATAATAAAAACTAAATATTCTAAAATTGTAGCTGTTAATGTTTCCACTTTTATATTGATTTCATTTTGGTACTTGAAATTAAAAAAAAATTGTAGGTATTTATTTCATGTTGTGGTTTCTTTATAGAAAGTTAACATTGTTAGATTGTTTGTTCTTAAACAAATTTAATATAATTGAAGTGTCAATGTCGCTATCAAATATGTATATATGGAACGTCACGTACTGATTATTTTGGCGAAATATTAATGGAATTTGAGACTGCACAGACCAAGTTGGTTTCTAAAAATTCAAAAGATTTCCATAGAAAAGGATTTGAAAAATTTGTAAATCAAAATTAAAATTAATTGTATTGTTTGACATTTACTCATTAACTACAATTTTAATTTGTTTGAGTAACTATTGCTGAGCAACAATTTACACGCTTGGGCGATAAAATCCAAATTACACTCGTATTTGAAGGAGTATTAACAAATTTTCTACGACTATTTAGATATTTGCTTGTTGTATGTTTGTTATTGCTACTGATATATAATATATTGTAAACACATTTTCATTTTCCTCGATAACCAAAGACAACGTTGAGATATAAATTCATATCTCACAGTTTTATAGTTAGTTGCTAGAAAGTAGTGAAATGAAGACATATTTATTATTAAAATATAAATGAATTAGGAAATTAATATTCTTACAATACCATTTTGTAAGTAAAGCACTTTTTTAATATTGATACTTAAATAAATTTGACTTAAAAATAAAAAATAAAAAATATTTATGTAATGAAATGATTTTATATATTGCATTATTTAGAAAATATTTCTGAAGCATTTAAAATACTTTCAACAGAATCAGAAAATCAATTTTTATATTGAACAGTAAAAACCTATTTTTTGTTTAAATTGTGTGAACCATATGCACTCGAACAACTCGAGTATTTCTCTTTTATCCTCGATTCTCGTTGCGAGTTTTATGGATGCCGGGGAATAAATTTTTAAAATTTCATTACGCACATTTCAATAGAAATCAAGCTGCAATCTTGAGAAATTAATACACTGGTAATAAAACGAGAATGAAATTAGGTATTTTAAAGAAAGAGCAGATTGTAAAAAGAGCAATAAAAAGTGAATCAAATATCGGTTCGTAGTTTCGGTAAAAATAGATTACCAGCGACAGATAAAGTAGCCTGTGACATGGAAGGCGAGCGTTTGACATTTCCAAACGTCAATTAAAGTTAATTGCCAAACGTTTACGGATGAATTAATGTACGTTATTGGCGAATTACTCAATTTACTAACTATTCTGAAGACTTCACTAGCGTACTTAAAAGCGACTTACTCCCTTCAAACAAAAGATCAATTATTACAAAACAACAATTCATTTGTTATTCTAAATCGGCGGGTATTTACGTTGCACGTTTTCGCAGGTCTATACGAGTATAAGCTTGTTCCCGATTCGGTATTTACCCGTCGTGCCTCGTCAGCTCTCAAGTGCTCTTTATATTCCTCTTTCTACGCCCAGATAAATATTATCGCTTGTATTATCCTTTATGGACCAAATATATAAAATTTTATTAAAACATTTTCTAGCTCTATTCTGGTTTATCTTTACTAAACAAACTATCTTTATTGTTATTTGCTCTTTAAACTCGTCTGATAAAATTTGTTATGTTACTTATAAATATTCCTTCAAATCATAAACTTCCTTATAGGTACTGAAAAGTATTTCCATTATTAACCAGGTTTAGAGGTAGTAGTTTTAATAATAAAGTTGATGAATTTAGTTATGTTAATAACAACAAAGTAATAAAATAGTTCAGGTTCTGTTGTTTATTAGATATGCTTACCAGTGAAAATAAAAAGTTTTTTTCAAATGCACTGCATTTTATTGATGCATTTTATTTGATATTTTGAATCCTTGATTCCTTCAGACATATGATTGTACGGATATTTCATTGTAATATCAAAAATGATAATGGAAGTAAATTATAAATAAAACATAGTCAATCTAAACAATAGTCACAATTTATTTTATATCTTTTCTCTTTTTCATTAAACTTTAAATGTATTATTTTAAGATTAAGACCTTTTATTAATATTGACCGCATATAGCTTCATAAATTTTGTACTAAAATTCCTATACATAAATTTTATGCTTCTTAGTGTTTATTATATTGTGTCACATTTATGCCGGAGAGGGACATCTAACTGAGATGGCAAGTGCATCACATGGACCATTATTAAGTAAGAAATAGATGGATTTGAAAATGACAACAGAATGGTTCAAATTTATTGGAATTTTATTTGTAGATGATGGCAATAGATAAGTTTTTATAATAATATAGTAATTTTGCTAATTTTATGATAAAATATTAATACTGAATTATGGGACATATGAGGTTATTTCGCAGGAGTCTGACAGACACTTCAAACCAATTTGAAATTTCAATTTTTTTTAAGAAAATGTTTAGAAACACAACTTCAGCATTACATTTCATGGCAAATTTGGATCTATCTATTTATTTATTTCCTTTCTAAGAAACCAACGTAAATTTTGTACTGAGTACTATAATCTGATCTATATAAAGATTATTTATAATTCTAACGCCATATTCAAAAATATATGTAATATTGAATAGTGACGGTCCAAATTCAAAATTCTGTATTTTGACGTTATTTTTTTAGATGCAGAAAGCATAACTGAACATTTAACATATGTAACTCAGCTTATTACAAACATAAGATTAGAATTATCTATAAGCTAAAAAAATTACAAATTTACGGGTTTGTGAACCGAATTGAATTATATTCAAAATGCATTATTATTAGAATACCTTAATTTAAATTTAAAAGAGCACATTTCGAAAACATCTTCGGATGCGGTGCAGGAATTCCATTGGAATTTGAAAACCGAAATTCTTCGCGATTACAACTTCATTCAAGAAATTAAAAACGAGTATAGTTGAGTTAAAATAGAAGTTTATTAAAATAGTGTATGTTTTGGGGGAGGTATGGTAATAGTATTTATTAGAATTAGGAGCGGATGGTAGAAGGGTGAATTCTTCATCGCGCTCATGTTTATTCTATAACTGCAAAACATGGCATCTGAACCAATCCGCCGGGCCCGCAAAGTCCTCATTTGACTTGCAAACTGGTTTAGAAATGTTAAGAAGGGCGGAATCTTCCGGAAGAATCGACGACCGGACACGCGGGATGCCACGTGCTAATTAGCCCTGTCTCCAGCCCCATATGCTAATGCGCTAAGTGCTGGATTTGCACCGGTTCGGATTTCCATTTAAGGGACGTCAACTCCACGTCATTTTGCTCACTTTGCTCCGGTTTAATGCCGAGTATAATAACCCAGATAACATTCATTAAGGGATATGCCTAACTATGCCCTTACAATTCCTAACTATATTCATACACATTCCTAGAAGGCAATAGGGTTTCTTACCCACATGTTCCTAGAATGAACTAGCTAAATTTAATCCCCTATCATTAATTACAAACCTACACGATATACTATTGAACTCTTAGGTCTTCAAGATCGATCCAAGAATGAATATATTTTATAGATATTTTGAATATTTCTTACCTTTGAAAAAAATAAAGAAACTACATATATATTAAAAGAAGGTCTTGTTTGGAGTTGCAGTCATTTAATAAAATCCACTAAAACACCAACGTTTCGACTGTAAGTCAGTCTTCATCAGGGTGTTGATAACATACAAAACATACAATCAAACAGGTAACAGACTTACATAAAAGGTATTAAAATAATATCAACTAAATCATGTAAATTATTTTACTGAAATCTTTCGTGAAACATAGATAAAACAAACACACGTACATGTTACTTAATAGTTATCAACCAACTGACTTATACAAGAAGTTTCTAGTTAAGTAACAGTCGAAAACAACCTACCATTAGCCAATCAAGGACCAGAGAATAGCGAAACAAGATTGTACAAGTAATGTAAAACTAATTAAATATCACAGATTTATCACAGAAATATAATTACACAAGGAATAAACTATTGTTAACAGTTACAGAATCACTCTTCAGGAGTGGGATTCCATAACTTCGGTTGCAATCATTTGAACTTGTTATGATATATCAATTGCAAAGTATATTTGCTATTCTGTAACAGTAGTGATTATTTATGATTAATACTTACTTTCATATACTCATACATATATAAATTAACATTTGATGTTTGTAATTGATATTTTAACAAGTGCAGTTGTTATTTGTAGTTGTTATGAATTATAGAATTTCACCCCGATTTGTCAAAATAACGTAAGAAAATTAGATATGTATAGCTGTCATATCAACCCATACAGACTTGATCAAGAAAACGTTATTCACAAGAGAAATTTATAAAATAATACTTATTAATAACAAGAAACCGGTAAATTATTGAATAAACCACAGATGTTATGAATCTTGTCAGGCCTTAGATATCTTAAAATCCTCGCTCTCCGAGCTCGAAATTCAATTGACATCTACGACGATTAAGATACCCAACTATCTTTAGTATGCCAATACCTATTACATATTTATTCTATACTGGCTATTAATAAAGTGAAACTGATAAACTATTGAACAAACCACAGATGTTGTAAATCATACCAGACCTTTAAGTCTTAAAATCCTCGCTTTCCGAGCTCGGACATCTGCGGAGGTTATGATACCCACAACTATCTTAAGTATGTTAATAGCTATTACTCATTACATATTTATTCCATACTGGCAACATCTAGAAAAAATAATAACTGAGTAGTAGGGGTTAAGTTATTCCTCAGCTTTGATATTTAAACCGGGCGATCCATCATCAGTGAAAGCATCTCTGGGAAATCGATACGTGCGAGAATAAGTGCGTGTATAATTATTTGGAAGGTATCGCATTTGCATCGCGATAAGCGGGTAATTCGGGGCTTTGTGCTCCGCGGCGGTTACGAGCCTGGGTGTCAGATTCGCACGCCCGGTATCTGCATACATTACAATAATTGCATACAATTTACCCAAGTGTGATTACCGACAGACGCCTATAAGATATTTACAAGCCTTCAATGTACTCGCTAATTGGAACCAAGTGTAAACAGCAAATTACACCGACACTTGTTTTCCTCCGCGTTGTTCCAATGTTCCAAATGTACGAAGCAATACATTACAACGTTTGGTTGCAAATTTAAGCAACTATTAGTGGGGGACAGCTAGTAAATCCAATATAGAAATAGTTCAGAGATATCAATCTAAAATATTGAGATCGATCTTAAATGCTAGGTCAATAATTGATAGTCTACTCAACCTTAGTATATAATATACTATTCTTCAGTATCTCTTTTGGTATATCTATTTATGATCATTTTGTCCATAATAAAACTTACTTTAATAACATGAAAATTAACGGTTGGACATTTTTTTACTGTACAATATTTCATTCTGCAAACATTTTCACATAAGTGCATTCACTAGTGTTTCACAAGACAAGATTTCTTGTCTTGTTTAGTAATTTCTTGTCTTGTCTCGAAAAGCAAGACGAGAAATTTAAGTATGTCATGTCTTTCATTACTCTTGTATATAAAAATCTTGTTTTGATCGTCATATTAAACTTATAAATAATATTGTATCACATACATTTTTTTGTTTAGATAATATCAATGTCAATTATCAAATATATTTCATACAATGTAAATGTGTACTATTATTAAATAAATATTATAAACACAAAAATCTTATAGTTGTACATACCATACGTATATTTTTGCACAACGTCGACATCTGTACAAACAGAAATGCTTTTTTCAAAGCATCCCTGGTTATAAAAAAGCATTTTGTCTTATTTCTTGATTACCTGATTTCAAAGAATAATTATATTATTTACTCATTAATAATTATTATTACATAATTTTTGAAAATGAAATTTACATACGTACGTGTACATATGTTTAAAAAATTAGTAATTTTTTTAATACTTACCTATTTTTGTACTTTTATTTTTTTTTACATAGGTTCTTATAATAAATCAAGCTATTAAATTAGCAAAAAATAAATGCGAGAGTTCACGAATTGAAGAAAATCTTGCTATTCTTGCACATTTCTTGCAAGATAAATTCTTGCCTTGTCTTTCTTTAAAATTTGTAGCTCTTGTCTTGTTTTTGTCTTACATTTTTAAACTACTATGTTAGTTCATAAAATTCAAATATTTTCTTAAATAAATATATTTGATAAATAAATTTTGATAGGACCCTAAAAAATGTAATATGTATAAAAGAATAGATATAAGTTGGAGGCGATAAAAGCAGATAGAAGAATAGAAACAAATCGAAATGTTCATATCGAGTAAATTGAAATCTAAGCTGCAGAAAATCCGGCCCAACAAAAAATTCATTTGAGCAGCAGCCCAGTAAAATTTCCTAAGATAATCTCATTTCGGTATTGGATTCCGTAATCTAAGTAAATAAAAATAATTTCTGGAGCAGTGGGTGTTTTCAATTACAGTTCGCTGACTTTTTAAATGAAATGTATACAACAATGGGCAATTTCTTTGTTCGCTGCATATACAAAAGGAAACGGGAGCCAGAGGACTTTGTTTCCCAATCTTTCAGGGATTTCAGGAGGTCACTGAATAAAATCAATGCTGAATTATACGAAACAGAAGCAGGAAACATTGAGCACTTCATACCAACTGCACGTTTCCTAAAATAAATGTTTACTTTTATTTTATACTGCACTATTGAATTAGCTCACTTCAGATTGAATAGCCATGTGCTGGTTTATTTAACTCACCACTACCGCTAGACATCTGACAATTTCCTCTGACAACACTTTCTACAAACACTTGATTTCGTTTCAACTAGAAATACATTTGATCTACACGGAAAGAAAATTTACTTCGGTGCATTCAACAATTAATTACCAGAAAAAAACAACATAGGTTAGTAATTTAGATAAATATATTTTGGAATTTGCTGAGGTCAGTTTTTTCTTCAAACATCAAAGTTTTAACTAAATACAAAATAGTTTTAATTTGATCAAGTAAAATAATATTATCTAAACTACCGGAAATATATTATCGCGCCTCCGTCCAATATTTTTTTAAAGATGGAATGTGAACTTTAGCATTATGTATTGTGAAAATTTTTAATTTTATATTATTGAAAATGTAAAACGTGTATAAAAACCAATTGTTGAAAAATATCAATTCACATTCGATTTATTTTTCAGGTTAGAATATCTGTTAAATGAATACCCCCAGTAAATGTATCATCGCCACAAAAAATCGCTTTTAGCTCGGTCTGTCGATATAAACTTGCTTTTTTTATATAAATCAGATATATTCGATTATTTTTTCAGAAATGTATAGTATAATTTCAAAACCGAGTTTCATAAAATAGCATTTATTATAAAAAAAAATATATATTGTACAGACTAAGTAAAAATTTAAAGAAACTATAAAAAATTACCATAAAAATCGTTCACAAATAGTGAGAAATTGTTTGAAAGCCCACATATGCTAACGTTATTTTACTGTTGTAGCTACTTCCGGCTATAGCGCCGAAATTTTTGAGATTTCTTCTTCTCTTCGATGTCGTTATAACCAGATTTTACTGTAACGTATTTGAAATTAAATTTGCAAAATATACTATGGTAGAGGAATCCATTATTGACCTATGCCTGAAATTACTCTAACATAACTCGTAAAATGTGTGTTAAAAAATGAAAATTGGTATTCCAATATAAAAATGTCTGAGAAATTCAAATATATAACCGAAAAAATTGTACGACCCTATTTTTCAAGATTAAAACTTAAAGACAAAGATCAGTAAGTTACATTGTTATTTTCTGAAGGTACGAAATAGAATAGTGTACAATCAAATTATAAATGTGAATTCACAGTCGAATAACTGTGTTAGCACCACAATTAGTTCGAAGCTCTGTCAGTTATAGGTAGAGTTAAAGTGTATTCACAATGCACAATGCAAGTAGAAATGGGTTAATGCTATTCGCCCTGCAAATCTTCATTCATGGAGAATGCAATCCAGGTGCCACAATACCGCTCATCGCCCAGCTAAACGCTACAACCGAATATCCTATGCAATTTTATTCCCGCATTCATTTTCATTTCTGCTGCTTGCTACACATTTATACGTCGACCTAAACGACGATTAATCTTCACAAATTGTCAACAATTTTTAAAATGTTACTTATATTGCTAAACTTCGCCCAAACTTTCCTACGAGTATGAGCATAAACTTTTCTGAATTAACATTTCACTAACATAAATTGCAAAATAGTTATTTGTACAAGTGTTGAAGTATGGAAAGAAAATGAAAGTTTTAAGTTTGGAAATTCAAAATAAGAATGTTGGGAACTAGTAAATTAAACCATTAATCAAACAGGGTGATAAAAAATAAGTGAAAATAAATCAAAAAGTATTATACATGTGTCCAAAAATGAACCGTTTCAGAAATAGGGTAAGTGGGGATAGATGAACCAGTAGGAGAGTTGTACTTTTGGTCTTTTTGTTTTAAAAGTACATTAAAGTGATATCTCTCATAAGGAATGTTAATTTTGCTGTTTAGAGACAGTATCAGTAGCCGCTTTAAAACTAATGCAATCAACGCTGAATAATCCAAGATTGACTTGAAGAATTGCCAAAAATGATTGTACCTTATATACACAATTAGTTACAACTTCGGTATGTTTCTACTAATTATTTATGTACATACTTTATAAACATGTGCATAAGACTTAACGTAATCTAAAAATGTAGTACTATCTGTTCACAGTCACAAGTAATTTAGTGGTTCATTTAACCTCTTGAGGAGAGATGGACCACCTGTTCTGAGGAGAGATGGATTAGAGGATTTTTATTGTTAAAATGATCAATTCAACTAGCAAACAGGAAAAAATCATTCGCAAATAGAAAGGTAGAAGATCTAGGTACTATTCCATGAGTTCTGAAGAACTGTTGTTTGATGGTTAATCAAATGATGATTATCAGCTTCTTCATTATGATTATAAAAACGAATATGTGGGATGCAAGGAAAATTATTTAGAAAAAAAAATTATGAAGATACAATTGTTAACCATTTCATAGCCTTGGTCCGTCTCACCTATATAGTAGAGGAGAGTTGGACTTTTGTGAACCGGAATAAAATATACATAGTTTAAATTTTTTCATATTATTATAAGTAATTCTAGATTGTATGCTGTTATAAATAAATGTTATTGTTTTTAAATATTATTCATTATTATAGAGCAATAATTATTTTTTCAAATATGGTCCATCTCACCCCCTCTTATACTATTTTTTTTTATTATTATTTAAACCTTTATTTACAACTGGTTAAGAAAAAAGAAACAACTAGTTAATATAATAAATTAAATAATAACATACGAGAAATAACTCCCACTGGACCTCTTTCAGTGTTATGTTGTTTTAAAGTGTACAGCCATTAGTTTTTGATGCGTGACCTTTTATATAAAAATATGGACCCAAAAATAATAATCAATATCTAATTTTTGCATTAAAACTTGTTAATTTACTTGAAGGATAAAATCGTGGTAACATTTAACGTTAATAAATTAATGTAATAGCAAAGGAGAACTCGTTATCAGTAAAGTTATCTGGGATAATGGAATTTAAAGTCAGGGATGAAAGTGAAGTGAATTTAATAAATATCAAGTTGAACATAAAACTAAGTTTGGAATTAAACGTGAACAATGGATGATATTTACAGCATGCGGTCAGTAGGCGGATGGTTAAAACAATATTAGTCTTTGTCGGGATCTTAATTAAATAACCAAGTTGGAATTATGACCTGTCACCTTAATACAGAACCCCAGTGCTTTTGCTTTCTCTAATGCTTAATATTTATTTCCTTGTACTTGCGGCTGCTTTGACATAAATTTCAGTTTAGGGACAATTCATTTCAATCACTATTACAATCATTTCAAAGCATTCAATCAAATATGTAATTCGTCATCTATTTCAACTTTAACAAGCTCATGTTTTCTCGCGTGTGAGTAGACACATTTAATTAATTTGCACAATCTCTTAAACTCTGCGAATGTGTAGCGTAGGCGTCTCTTTGTATATTGTTGTGTAGGCGGTGCAAGAATTTCAGATTAAACAATTATAGCACATGACTTCAAATTTAAATTAAATTATTTCGGAAAATCTACTCAAACTTTCCCATATGCTTAAAAACTTGTTTATTCACCAGATAAACAAGCACTAACTTGTGAAAAATTTACAAGTTAGTAGTTTCATTTACATCAATAAAAGTTGTATCTTATTATTGTTGTGACACGATATTAGTAATTGAATGGGTTTGGTTATAATTTTAACAACAAAGACACTATTGTACAATATATACAAGATAACAGTTTCATTGCCGAGAGTGACAGGCTAGGCTAAATAATTCACCTGTCATTTTTCTTCTCTCAGCAGTAAAAACTGTTATCTTGCTAGTAATGTAATATTATATTACATACCTAGCTGCAAAATGCTTGATTTACAGACGAGTGTTGATTTAGATAGAACTATAAGCACGAGGCTGGAAAGTATTTTTGCGAGGTTTGTATGTTAGTTTAGTTAGAAGCTTTATTGTTTTTCTGTAATTATGAGTATTAATTCAGTTACAGTGTACTCCACCAGAAGTGCGTAAAGGAAAATAATCTGAAAGGAGACGGGAATTTATTAAATTAATTCTTTCAAATTTAACGTGACACTTTAATGTTCTATCACTAACGATATATTTTAATATATCTCACTTGGGACCTGTTATATCATTTGTAATTTTGAATGATTTTTAATTTGCAGAAAAATCGGCTATCTTGAAAATATTCTTTTGAACTCATTGGATACGTGTAATACATGTTAAGAAATATAATGAGTGTAATTGACTTAATACAACATCAATACTACAATTGTCAAGAAATTATTTTTTACTTTTTCCGAACTACAACAAAAAAATATACTTTTTTCTATAGCAGATGTTAAAGTGTAATTTTATCAACTCAAAATAGTGGATAAAGTAGCACTTTAACCGCAAGGATAGATAAAGTAACACTTTAACAGCAAGGGTAGATAAAATACTTTAACTTTTGTTTATTAGAAGTACATTTCCATAACAATGCAGACTACTGACATTTTAAAATTGTTCTTAAATATTAATTTAATTTTTCTAATTCTTTTGTCTTCAAAACCTGCTATAGAAAAAAATAGAATTTTATACAAGACGATAAAATTAAATTATCGACTCGCGAAAAATAATTCACTTGCGATTATATCGCTCGTGAATTAACACTTTCCGCTTGTCGATAAAATATTATTTTATCGTCTTGTATAAAAAATAACTACTTTTCGCTCTCTAATCGAGAATTCGTGATCACAAAAACACTTTTACTTTTAATGTAATTATTTCTTTATAAATTATAATTATTCATCATTGTATCCTAAAATATATTTCTAAATCTTTTTACTAAAAATGGTAATGTCACAGGCACATACTTTCTAAAATTTATTTATTTATAATTTCTTTGTATAAATTAACATTCTACCTGCCTTCCTCTATGATCCTACTGTAGTGACTTCACATATTCCTTCTCCAAATAATTAAATTGTTGATGATAAGTATATAATTGGAAACAAATGATAATTTTTTATTGTTACTTTGAGAAGCTATAGTGCTTAGTTGTTATATTTTCTGATTTATATACTGAAATTCGATTACAGACACATATCCCATTGTTCTCTTGAAAAACTCCACTGTACTTGAATTACTAAACTCCACATACTTGTCTGTTATTTACCGTCCAAGACACATTATTTTTGCTGTTTGACGGGCAATGGTGATGTTACCAGGTGTGTACCTCGCACATTTATTTTAATTCCACCCCTCTCGGAATAAAGGGAGTATTTGTATGAATGTCGTCTTGGTGTACGCGGCGTACATAACGCCGGGAATATGCGCCCGGTACACGATATTAGAAAACGACTCCGGTTCGCTAACGTGTAGGTATGTAGGAATGCGGCATGTTCATGCCAGGTGACACCTCGTTTTATTTGACCTATAAACTGGACGAAATTAATATCGAAACGATCAATATTTTAAGCCAATTTTCATTCAAATTATTCATTAATTATACAGTCCGATTCAAATGTTGTCAAAACATTGCTGTTCATTTCCTGCCTCACATCGTGTTTGCTTCGTGTTTAGGTTGTAATTGTGGCACGGTGTTTCCAACAGGAACATTACTTCAAAGTAATATCGCTAATAAATTTGAAGTAATCATAAAATATCAATTTTATTACATCTTCCAGTTATTTTCAATCACAGCTTAACATAAAAATTTACAATTTTTACTTTTTCACTCCAAAATTTTTGTTACATCCGAAAAAAAATATCCATTTTTGGGTCCACAATTTTGATGTTTGGAATTAGTCGAAACCTAACCATTTAACGGGTATACCTAAAGAACCTAATTTTTTAGGTATAAATTTGAACTCAAATATCTCGAGAACGAAAAGAGATAATTTGATTCTGTTTAAATATTTGGAATCAGCGCATCAATATCTACTTAAGTAGGAACATAGAAAATTTTGGAGAAACATTAAAAATTATACATTTTTATATTTAAGTATGATTGGAAGTAACTTGGAGATGTAAGAAGATAGTAATTTTTAATTGAAACTTGAATTTTAAATTTTTTATGGACGACCTATCAGCTAAACAAAAAATAATTGTATACCATAAACTCAATTTTTACTCATAAGTGAAAGATTCTGTTAAAAGTTTGTGTTTTTCTTTAATCTTATAGTAATGACATGAACATTACATAATACAAGGTAAAATGGGCAACAAACAAGTTGACAAATTGTTGATATTTGCAACTGAATGAAACAATAAAGAATTTGACTAAGTAGGACTCGAACTCAGATTCTCAACAAAAACTGGTCATTGTTAGCACTAGGCTATGGAAAATATACTTTATTGACAAGAAAGACAAAAAAGTATTAACCTGTCAAAAACAACAATTACGCATGAAAAATTTCAAAAGAATATTTACAACAATAGAAATTTCAATTATATTCTTTATCTTATTTGTTTACAGTGTAATCAATTTTTGATAAAATTATAATACAAAATTAACAGGTGAAAAATTTTGAACAAAAACATGAATTATCAAATTAAAATTTTAATTAAATTCTTTGTATTTTACTATTTTCAGGAATTTTCTGAACGAAAATACATTTTAGAAATTCAATCCAGAGAGTAACTCTTCATAAATTCCAATATAATTTGAAAGTCAAATATGTATTGGCAGATTCTGGCAAATAAAATTGTAAGACAACCATTTAGAAAAAGATTTAATTCGATTGGAATATCATCGTTTATCATTCCCGAGTGTAGACGAGCATAAAAATGTGTTAACTGCTTCTAGTAGTTTAAAAGCATCGGAATTGCTAAAATAACACATAAATTTAGTTATAAAGTATATTTATACATGTTTTGTATCCTAAGCCCTAGTGCTAGACCTGTCAAATAACCAATAATACTAAATTTACGACATATACTGCATATATACATATTTGGAGCGTTGTTGGGAATACACTGAATTGAATAAAAAAGTTCATTATTCGAATATTCTTGAATTTTTTCAATAAATATATACTTATTTGGAATACCATACAATGTATATCAAAATTAAGAACTACGTAATTAGCCAAAATAGGAAAACCGAGATCTTTGCATCAAAGAACGGTTTGAGACAAGGAAAAGTAATGAACCCAGTATTATTTACGATATTTATGGATAAGATAATAAAGGAGTGCGATCTAAAATTCAGTAATATACATGTAGGATATAGAAATCTACAACCAGTATAAATATCAATATGTGCTTAAGCGGATGACGTTGCAATTATGGTAAACAACGAGGTTAATACCTGGAACTGAATTATAAAGAAATACAATATGAAAATCAATGCGATTAAAACCAAAATAATGATAACCTCTAACGAACCAATAACAGCTAATGTAACAGTAAATATCAAAATAATTGAACATGTTAATAAATTCCAATATTTAGACATAACAATAGATAATAACGGCATACAAGATTTTGACATAAATGAGAGAATAATTAAAATGAAAAAAATATATCATGCAAATGTAATATAATTTTATAGGAAAAAAAAGTAATAAAACAAATACATAGAGCTATATTGACATTCGGGTGTGAATCAAGAATATTGTCAAATAGAATGAAAAGTAAAATACAGGCAATAGATATACCTAAGAAGAAGTAGGGAAATAAAATTTTTAGATAGAGTAAGGAATGAATCCATAAGGGAAGAACTTCAATACAAACCAATACTAGATTTCATAGAAACGAGACAAGTTGCCTGGTGAGGATACATGATACGAATGAACGAAATAAGACCGGTACGCTAAGTTTGAATGACCAACGTTACAGCGAAAAGGACACAGGGATAACGTAATAAAGAAGATACTGCCGAAAAGAAACATCCCGATGCAAGAACCAAGAAAGCAAAGAACAAGAAACAGTGAGAGAAATTATTGCACATGTAAACTTAACAGATATTAAATTATGTAAATGAAAATTAAGATTAAGCAAAAATATACACATCCTACACCTGAGTAGAAGGATAACTGTCTATATATACTTATTTGAAACTTATTTTGTCTAGAAATGTTGTCACGTCAATGATGTATTAATTGGCTGTTTCAAAAAATTCCTAATTGATTTTCCAAAAAATTTCAAGCACTTGATTGGAAAGTATGAAAGTGACAACTTAACAACTCGCTGTGGTAGCTAAACTCGCTGAATTGAATTGACGTTTGACTTTCAGAATTACAAGACTTACAGTTTTATTTCAAACTTTTCATGTATAACGTGACAAAGATTTAATCATCTATACTTCTATAAAGTACACATTTTATGAAGAAGTTTATGAAGTGAAATTAATAACACAAATGTGATTCATTGTGATAATATTTATATTCATCTGACATCAATAGAAAATTTTAATAGTTTACCAGAAAAATGGGCATAATGATGTTTTGTTTTCAAAGATGTCATGTATTTGACGGATTTAAACATAACCAAATAATTATTACTTTAAAATGTATATGCGGAAGTGCAAGAAATAGTAGTCTTATGGTATACAAGACTAATGTGCCTTTAAACCTCCAAGTGTTTAGTTTTCTCGCATGGCTCTCAGGTTTAAATCATGCACTTTAGTCCCACAGTACATAATATACTATTGTTATAGTATATATTAAAAAATATTCGATCTTGAATAATAGTTATTTATGGTACAAGTCAGTGGCGGACTGGGCCGCCGGGAGTCCGGGAACTTTCCCGGTAGGCCGGAGGTACTGAGGCCGGTCAATATTATCAGATATTTTTATTATGATAATATATGAAATTTTTATGTGTAAATTATATCAATAGATTTATGCATGAGTGAATAAAAATACATAATATTATCGTCGTAGTAAGACGAATATGTTGTGTCTTGTATGCTTTTACCTGTGCGTGAACGATAAATAGTCGGTGATCCAAGCCTCCGTATCGTGCACTATACCCGGACTTTTTCCCGTACAAATAATTTTTACATGGTCTTATAGGAAATTATCCGACGGAGCATTGAAAACATATTGCAATTTTATTTATTATTTCATTGGGAATTCGTGACAAATTAAATATTTACCAAAAATAATTTCTGAATATTATTAAGATTCAACAATATTTCCTGATTAATTCGCATAATAAGAAATATTTTTATAACTTTGTTAAGAAGTATATTTCCAACCTACAACCACTTTTTATAAGTCGACACTGAATTAAATTAGTTTCTACAGCCTGTAGACTTTTTGAGTTGTTTAAGGTATTGAAAATAAACATAATACTTTATTCTAAGACTAAAAGGAGTATATTGATTTACAAAATTTATAAATTGGAGTGTTTATTGCTATAAAAGTACATGCTATCGCCTAAGCGTACAGTGTATACGCTTAGCGGCTTCACACAGTAGATAGCAATATGACCCGCGCGCGTATCGGTTGAATATACGGTTCAACTTTACATCGCTGCATCTCAAAAATGATACATTTTTTTTCAAAAAACTTCAAATAAAAAAACATCTTTGGTACCTTTTCTGCAACTTTGTCACAATATATGGGAGTCTATCTCTTCAGACCGAAACGTTTCTCTATCACTGAAAATTGCACTGCAAAGTGCGAAATTGGCTTGTTCTAAAATTATTTTAATTTTTTTTTAAGTATATATTTAACAAATCTATTGTATTTTTATACATTAAATACATTCATAATAGGTACATATAGACACATTTCCCTGCAAAAATAATAAAAATATTCCATGTAACTTTCGAAATATAACACTACCATTAGATCCGTCGGAAAATTACCTATAAGACCATGTAAAAATTATTTGTACGAAAAAAATTCCGGGGTTGCTCCTAAAATAAACGAGCTACGAAGGCTTGGATCTCCAACTAAGTGTGCCTGGCGGCCGGCGACCGGCGACTAATTAGAATTACGAAGCGCATAGTTCATATTTCCAGATAATCAGAATAGCAAGTAGTTTGTCATTGCGACATTTGTGAATTTTATTTTTTGGTAACTGTTTATTCGTATTCATTATTATTACAAATATAATATTTATATATATGCATTATAAAAAAACTGTTTTATTATTGAAAAATATTTATTCTTTCTTTATTTTATTTTAAGGCTAATTATTAAAACCAAAACAACAAATATGGAAAAAAGAAAATTTTAAGGAGGTGCTAAAAAGGAGCGAGAAAAAAAAAGTAACAAACTGCAAAAACAAGTTTGAAAATAAACGATATGTTTGCGTCAACTGTGGCTACAGTTGCTACTGAATTAGTGGCCTCACCATCTTCGATTTCGAGTTCGACGTTGAGAACGAGCCATCCAAATTTAGTTGAAGAATTACTTCAGAATTTAACCAATTGCTAAATGTTTTCTCTAATGAAAATAGATAGCACTGGAGAAAATATCAAAACATTGTAATGTATGTTTTTATTTGTCAAAAATTTTAACAACTGGTTAAAAATTAACTACTGTATTACAAAATAGGCCCCGTTTATTGTTTCATGCAGGGTGGCCCAATGAAAATTATCAGCGCAGTTTTTGACCACTTAACATCAATTTTGCAAAAATCGCTCGAACACGTCAATTTTAGTATAAAGGGGGACACCTGAATGGATTAGTACCAATGGCATAAATTCAACCCTAAAATGGGGGTGGACTGCATCTCAAAAATTTTAAATGGAAAAGGGTGTCAAACATGACTCAGTTCGAAAGTTTTTTCAGTTCTCTTTTCAACAGTTTTTTTAATTTTTCAAATCCGATCATTAGTTCCAGAGAAATATCGTTTAAAACAAATTTTATCAGGTGTGCAAAACTGCAATCAAGTAGGCTTAAACAAGTGGCCAAAATTTGCGCTGATAATTTTCATTGGGCCACCCTGTATTAATATGTTAGATGTTATTTGTTTCTTAAATAATATAAAAAATTATATATATATACGATTAGTAAAATGTTTACACTTTAATTATTCCATCATTTGATTTATTTTGTAATATTTTGCCATAGTAACTAAAAGTGAGATTAGCTTTTAAGAGGCCGGTCACTGTCAAATTTCCCGGGCTGAATAAATTTCCTAGTCCGCCACTGGTACAAGTGTGTTTACATTACAGATAAGTCACGTGGGAAAAGTTTAGTGTGGTATTTTTTCAAGTGACTTAGGTCATTAACACACGTGTGCCATACAACATTTTATCCAACACATTTTAATCATTGATATAAAATACATATAAGATTTTTGACAGATGGAATTTCGAAATGACATTTAGGAACAAAATAGTGTAGAGCAGGTTTTATAACGTAGTTACTATGATACGAACCAAAAAACAGTGAGCTAATATATTTAGCTCACTAGTGACTTATGACATACTTTATTTATCTAAAAACAGCATACCTATATCGTTATAATTACATGGTGTTGGATAAAAATTATAAACAATACTGTATTTAAATGTACCTATATTCAGTTGAAAAATAAAATAAGAATGTTAAGAAATACAGTCATTATTTGCAATAACAATTACTGTGTAATTACGTTGAGAATAATAAAAATAAAACCCTCGTAGAACCATAAAGCAAAGTGCTTTTCAGTAGAAGATCATAACATAACGGATGGACCATGTGTTTTATAAAGAGCAACATGATATAAATGGCACATATAAGACCCATAAAGTTGAGCAAAAATGAAAAATCTGAAAGTGTCCGTCTGTCTGACATTGTCCGTCGTATTAAAATGTCTGAGCTGAAGTTGCTTGTTGTTATGCTGGCGCGGTACGAACATCAAGACGTGTTCAGAACTTTTATTCTGCCGCAGAACAATGTTATGTATTTATATTTTGCTTTCAACTGAAAAATCTAATTACGTTTCAAATAACGGACACTCTGCGTACATACAACACACTCACAAAATGCATTTCAATTTTATCACTTTATACTCATGAAAATTAAATGGCACAAACATTATTTCAAAGATTGTTTCACTACAAATAAAAATTTATTTACATGATTAATTCTACATATTTTTAAATATGGATAAGTTATGTTTATGAACCTTCTAGTACATTATATTTATTTACGTATTAAGGGCATAATCATAAAAATATAGATGAGGGAATGTTTAAATTTCATAAGAATTATAATCTTGATTATGTCCGTGGTACCTACAACGTTTTATTTCATTTTGGTACTAGAAATGAAAAAAATCTCTAGATATATATTCCATGATGTGGTTTCTTTATAGATAGTTGGCATTGTTAGATTATTTGTTTTTAAACAAATTTAATGTAATTGAAGTGTTACTGTCACTGTCAAATATATATGTATATAGAAGTCACGAACTGATTATTCTAACAAAATATCAATGTAATTTGAGGTTGCACAGACCAAGTTGTTTTCTAAAAAAATACAAAAGATTTATATGAAAAGGAATTTCAAAGGTTCTGTGAATACTACATACTTACTTATTCAATATTAAAATTTATTATATTGTTTGACATTTATTCATTAACTTGAGTAACTTTTACTTAGCAATTTTATACGATAAAAGCCACATTACGCCCGCATTTGAGGGCATATAAACAAGTTTATGATTCCAAAATGAAATAAAATAAATAAATATAATTTACCGGTTCTGGAATATCCTGTCTTTATTTAGGAACTCATAGAATAGAAAATAATATTTTTTAATAACATTTTCATTTTCTGAAACAGATGAATTATTGAACAAACCACGAATTTTACGAAATATACCAGACCTTAAATATTTTAAAATCAAACTGTCATTTGCGGTAGTTATGATATTAATAACAATCCTAGGTATATGAAGAAACGATAAAAGACTGATGCAGGTGCTGAAGAAATAAATAAACAGGAATGCTGTGAGAAATATTTATTACGAATAAGAAGATTTAAAATAAATGTACATATTTACTTATTTTAAATCTTCTTAGTCTTTTCCCTAAAGAAGAGGCAGAAAAACATTGGCCTAGAATTCGTAATAAATATTTCTGATTACATTCATTTTTATTTGTTTCTCTATCCAATCCTAGGTATGTTAATATATATTTTCAATCTTGTTTAGGTTATAATTTTCAGAATCTTAGTTCGACTATGATCGAATCAAATTCTTAACCATTTATTTCCCACATAAATATGTTCAGTATACATATCATAAATTATTTTATTTTTAATAATTTTATTTGATGTAAAGACAATTTTAATTACAGGAAAAAGCATGAAAATGATTAGAATGCGCAATCTTTGTGGTTTGAGCGCTTGGTTTTTGTCGTCGACAATTCATTCCATCAGAAGAGTATTGTTATGATGTGAATTTAGAATTTACATAGAGAATTCAAAGTGCCACGAGGCATCTGTTAACAATTTTCGTTGGAAACTAGGGCGGAAATTATGCAACATAAATGTTCTAGGTGCATGATCAAAGAAAAGGATGTGAGGATAATTATCCTGGCACAGAGGTGACAAT
The DNA here is from genome assembly GCA_035578165.1 of Stenolophus ochropezus. NCBI lineage: Eukaryota > Metazoa > Arthropoda > Insecta > Coleoptera > Carabidae > Stenolophus > Stenolophus ochropezus. Next base: position 1,602,177 of record JAQOWZ010000010.1, read on the forward strand.
CACAAAGAGACGCAAAGCCAACTTCAAAAACTCCAGTTTCTCCGGCTAATCACAAAAATAACCACGTCGCACGAATAGTAATTTCATTAAATGCATTGGTCATTTCCAACCGCTGGACTTTCAAGATTTAACGGGGTTATTTGCGCGATTACTTATGCATGGAAATAACTACTTACTCGTAACATGGACCGTGGAAATCAATTGGCTTACCTGCAAAACAAAATCTATATTAGTATATTTTACTCTTTAACTTTAACGACAAAACATTTACTTATGCAGAAATAGGTGAGACGTGGCGTAAAAATAACCACAAATATAGATTTCTCGAAATTAAATACATACAATACGGTTTGTAAAAATATTCCTCCAGAAACATTTAATAAAGTGTATCATCTATAATAACTACAAGTAATTACGATATTGGACATCTCCATAGCTCAGAGATAACTTCTGTGACTACGAAAAATTAAGATGGGGTTCGATCCCACTAGCATACCAAAATAAAAAAATAAAAACTCTAGGTAGACACCAAAATAAGAATAGCTAAAAATGAATACTTGGTTAATTATAATTAATAGGTAACTGGAGCATAATCTGAATCAAATAGATAGAGTAAATTTTCAGGAAAGGTAATAAAGCAAAAATGTGGGCAAAATAGAATAGGATTTAGATACTGGTGCGAATAAATGAAGCAGTTTCCTGAAATATTAAAGTAGATTCTAGAGCAAATTATGTAGCAAATAAAACAGTACTTCTAAAAGAAATGGAACAAAAATATAGAATAATAAATACGAGTAAATAAGGAATGAGACGAATGGATCAAATTCTGTGGCAAATAAATAGAAAGAGTAATTTTCTGAAAAATTAGTTTACATTTTGAGGCAAATAAATAAAGCAATTAAGGACGTAGTAGGATAAGAAATCGATAAAAAATATGAGGCAGTAAATATGAATAGATCAGGAGTAAGATAAATGGATCAAACTCTGTGACAAATGAATAGAAAAAGTAATTTTCAGAGAAATTAGTACATATTCTGAGTCATATAAATAGAGCAATTCAATAAGTAGTAGGACAAGAAATAGACAAAAATGTGAGCAGTAATACATGAGTAACAGAAAATAAATCTGGAATGAAAAAACTAGAGATTAGTTTGAGACAGATAAATAGAGAAATTTTCAAAGAAATTACAGCACATTTTGTAGCAAACAAAAATATCAAATAAGAAGGTTAAGAAATGAAAAAAAAAAAACAGTAAATAAATATAGCAAATATTGAAGAAATATTGAGAACTAACACATGTATAATAGATTAATAAAGTGAAGCTATAATTTAGAAAAATTAAAGCACATATTGCCAATTAAAACATAGTAAAAAGAGAAAATAAATCATATTTCTACTTTAATGAGCAAACAATTAATGAAATTCCGTAGTGGAATTATGAATTAATAATAAAACAAAAAAACAAATTATTGGAAGCAAGCAATACTAGGTAATATTTATGTTTTCATAATTGAATACAGAAGCAAATGGATCGCAAACAGCCAATTTCCATTGAACATAAACTACTCTTTGGGATTTATGCAGGCATATTCCCCGAATCCTATTTGGGAAAGAACGTGATTCGTAATGTCTTGGATAGGTGGCATTGATGGCAGCACTTAACGCGTCATGCACCTCGACGACCACAGCCAGCGTTAATGGACCCGTCCTCGTCATAATTTATCTGTGTATTAATGGACGCTCGCTTTTCAGCGCCTCACATAAATACGCTCGGCGAGGGATGCAGCTACAATCGAACTAGGTTAACTGGACCCTTTGTAGATATTGATAACTTCCCGGTTCCATATTCCACAAAGTGGAACTTACCAACACTTCCAATATCCCAAATGGACACCGTATTTGTCTCCATAAAAATGAATAATTCTCTAAATTGATTACCAATAACAAAGTTTAATTTAAATCAGGGTTTAAGGGTGAATGAAGCCTATAGGATTTTTTTTCTAATGGCGCTTTTTCAAATATGAAAATATATTTGCGCTTTACTCTTTTTACGAAGTAGAATGTTTGGTTGTGAGAATCACACAAGTAGCTAATGGGGTATGTGACCATAATCGAATTTCTCTGGAATGTTCGAGATTAGCTGCCTGCAAATATAAAAGTCGCGGCTAGCGGCTCGAGGAAATCAGTATCAGAGTGTGCAGAGAGTAAAGTGGAAATAAATATAAATAGTTGGTGATATAAATATCGTGTAAATAAATATGGCGTAGTATTTAGTGCTTTATTAGCCAGTACGGTTTGTGGTCGTGGCGTGTGTTGTCTAAGCGTGTAGATAAGCCACATAGTCCGCCCTGTCCAATTGGATGGGTTACCGCAGAACGGCTCGGTGTGTACTGACGTTGAAAAGACTGTAGGCTGACAACCTGCATCACTAAAATGCAAGTAAAACCTGTCATGAAACAAGTACCTCAGGTACTCGTGGCCTTGTTCCACATAGGAATGTTGTACTATAGATGAAATGGAGTATTTAGTGTTTAAATAAATGTTCTTAGCGTTTAAGTCTTTATTTATAATAATTACTCCTAAATTAATGTTTATTATTCTGGACGTGGAAATTAATGAAAGAACTACCAAAACTGAAAGAATTTTCAACATCAGGAAAGCAAAATTTCATAATCGAAAGGAGATACCTGCAGAAGTAAAGGCGGAAGTCGTCAGAAAAGTAGTAAAACCAACTCTTTATTTTACGTGTGAAAGCTGGACAACACTAGAAAGACATAGAAGTAAACTAACGAGCACTGAGATGAGATTTTTGAGAAAGATTCAAGGAAAGACGAAAAGAGGTATGATAAGGAATAAAGTATACAGAGATCAGTTAAATGTAATACCAATCGAGGTGTCAAACAGGGTCAACTAAGGTGGATGGGACATGTATAAAAAATGGACCAATATAGGCTAACAAAAAAAATATTTGAAGCGAGGGAATCCGGAAAAAGAAAAAAGGTAGTTCCAGAAAAGCATGGAGGGATGAAATAATGCAGCGGAGAGTAGAGGCATCAAGTGGGAAGAAATACCAAGGATGGCAGAGGACAGAAAACAGTGGAGAGAAATTTGGAAGAAACTACTCTAAATCCGCTCTTCTCCGATATCCTTACACCGAAAGATAGGAAGGTTCATGCATTAAGTAAGAAAGTAAATAAGTCATAAAATATATGGAAAAAGTAACGATTATACTTTCTTATTACAATAACAAAAAGTAAACATTAGTTTATAATAATATATGTGCACCCAGATTCATAAAATGGAGTAGCCATTAAATTTCAATGACATTTGAACGTAGTAGTTAATTTCTTGAATCCTTTAATAAATTTTTATAGAAGATTTTTTTCCAGGATGGTCAATGCCAGCAAAATTAATAAATTGTGTTTTTAAAGTGTAAAGAAATTCAGATAATTTTTTGCTGAGAAAAATAGAAAGCAGTAACGAACCGGATAAATTGCATTGTTGAAAAGCATGAAAACATATTTTGAACAAATTATAAAGAATGGAAAGAAGGAAAAAAGCTTACAGCGTGTATTAATTTATTTTAACCCACTTGTAAAAGCTTCTTTTCAAATTTATTATGCACATAATTAATTTCAGCAAACAAGCTTTTAAGGAAGTAAAATATAATCCTGATTAAATTTTTACAACAAGGAAAACGTCATTACGAATTCAGACCGCAAGGAGGTACATTATACTATCACACTTCACCACAAAGCTTTCAAACTTGTAATAATGCAAATTTAAAATTCCCTTTATCCTCAGATTTGCCAAGTTTTTTGGCACTACCACTACAAGTGGATCAGCCATCATAGAAGAGCGTTTCAAACTTTTTCTCTTATATTTAATTCAGGAATTAATTACTGACATTGGATAAGCGAACTCCCACGCTTTAAAAGACGGTGTTGCTGATTCACATTCCAAAGCATGGATTCTTGCAGTTCTCTTTTATTTCTTTAATATTTCCTTATATTTAACTTCTACTATACCGAGTAAAACATCTTCATATTATCACTGATCCTTCATTGTGTTTTACAGTACGATAGAATACCTCCGTGTCTTCATTTGACATATTACACCATTTCTATAGTATATTGTTTAACAAGCATGAAATGGTACTCATTTCATATGTGTGTGAATGTTTGAAGCATGAGCTGTAATACGAAATACACATTCCAAGCGAGTTGTAACCTAATATACCTTTTCTACGAGCACGATATTATTTCCTAATTAATTCATATTTTAATAATACATGTATCTTCATTTCACTACTTCAATATGATATTCAGCAACTAGTAACAAAAAATAAACAATATTATTTTTCCTAAATGTTAAGATCAAGTTTCAAGACTTTATAAGATATAAGATAAAAATGGAAAGTGATAATGAAGAAATTCTTTATTTAACACTCCCAGATAATATAGAAACGGCAAAAATAACGTTTATAAATTTATTACCGGATATTTCGAAAAAAAAATAAAAGTTTGTATAATTGGAGCAATTCGTTTTTAACAGAACTGTTAGATATGAATTTATACCTTACGTTATTAATGATTACCGTTACATATGAAAATATGTTTACAATATACCTATACAATGTATCCGTAGCAATAACAAACATATATCTTAATGGTCGCAGAAAATAGCTATTAACATACTTTGTATAGTTATGAGTATCATAAGCGCCGCAGATGTCAATTGAATTTCTTGCTCGTAGAGCGAGGATTTTAAGACATCTAAGGCCTGGTATGATTCATAACATCCGTGGGTTATTCAATACTTTACCGGTTTATTATCTTATTGTCTCTTGTGAGTAACGTTTTCATGATCAAGTCTGTATAGTTTAATATAATATGACAATTGTCCCATGTTATTTTGAAAAATCTGTACGGTGCAATTATTATCATACTGACTTACGTGGGATACAATTATGACTTAGTTACCTTGCTTACTTTTGCCTATGTAAACAAAAGTTTAATATTCATCAGTAGGTACATATTACTCTTTAGCAATAATCCATTGTCCAATGTAAGTATTTCTACACAAAAATTATTAAGACGTTTTTGATGGTCGAAAATTATCAAATCCTACAGTTACTAAACTTCTTCGTAAGATCCTTGGAGATAATTTTTCGTCGTTATTATTAGCTAATGAATATTTATTTTTGTTCTCCTGTATTTTTTCAGCAGATTTATAATTCTTAATTTGTTTAGGTAATTGTCCCGTAGCACTTTTTGGCTCAGGAAAAAACTAAATACATTCGTCATTTACCATTTAATATAACCATCTAAGAAACTGTTCATTTATAGTTCTAATAAGGTATTTGCTTCGTCACTTTATGGAAACGTATAGAAAAGTAGATTAACGGATTTTTATTCTTGGTCTTCTGTATTTTTTCAGTAGATTTATAATTCTTGATTTGTCTGGTAGCACTTTTTGGCTCAGCAAAAATCTAAATATATTCGATATTTACTATTTAATGTAGCCATCTAAGATACTGTTTATTTATAGTTCTTATATGTTATTTGCTTCGTCAATAGAAATGTATAAAATAGTAAATTGGTGTACCCAGAAATGAATAAAAATTTAGATTTAGTTATTATACGCGTATTTGAAAGTCCATGCGGAATTGTCTCAGTTTTAGTGAGAAGAACATAAGCTGAGTGAGTTTTATTCGCCCTAAGTTTTATCGCTTTTTTAAATTCAAAACTCATGTGAAAGATGTAATGCTGCTGGCAGAGTTTACATAAACAGCGCTTCGGATGCAAAGGATCTGCACTGGATCTGCATCCCGGGATGCAGCTCGCTGCAATTTACTCCCAGTTTCGGAAATTCTCTTACCAGCCACTGTCTTTTCCAAACAGACTTTTATGTAGATTTCGCGATTTTTGAGCTCGCGGAATAACCGTGTACATTTTATTCCGCATCGTACAAATGCTAAGAAGGGAAAGCGATGTTTCTGCATTCATTTTTTATTTATCCCGACATTGTCGTCTAACTCAATTTGCTCCAATTTCGCTACTCTATTCGAATATCAATAAATAAATACATGTACTTCGCCAATACAAGACAATACACGATAATGTCCTTATAAACATATACAGTATTTGAAAGTAAAATATGAAGTAGGCACATGATATCCTCATACGCAGATTCTAAATGATAGCAATTACAAATATAAACTACAAACTACACTTGCTATTCTATAACAGTAATGGTTATTTATGGTTGATACCTACTTACATATACTCATACATGTAGAAAAAACACTCTACAAGTCTACATTGATGTGGAAATATCTTAAATTAATTGAAAATTTGAATTTCGGCCATGGTGACATTTCACATTTGACGTTTGTGAATGATTTTTTAACAAACACAGTTGTTATTTGTAGTTGTTATATCCCGAATTGTTAAAATAATGTGGGACAATTGAATAATACAGTTGTCATATCAACCCATACAGACTTGATCACAGAAAAGTTACACACAAGAAAATTTTATAAAATAATATTTATTAATAACGTGATACCGGTAAACTATTGAAACTATTCTCGTTTTCGAGCTTGGAATTTAATTGATATCTGCGGCGGGTATAACACTTTTAACTATACTAGATATGTTAATAACTATTAATTTGAAAATAAAAAACTATCGTTCACGCAGTCCCATATACAAAACTTTAACATTCTACGGCTAATCGTTATTGAGTAAAATTCAAAAATACCTTCGAGCAAAGTTCCCTTTTAGCACTTCCGAGTACTATAAAAACCAGAGGTGCACAACTAGATGTAATTGCAATGCGAAAATTGAAAAATCCTTTCGAGCTAGAAAATTTTGGAGCAAAAATTTTAAGAATGACAGGAGATGTTGAAATTATGTTTGTAGATAAAAAATCAGCGCAAGAAAAAACAAAATATTAGACCTAGAAATAGACCAGCAAACTGTGAGCGAAATATTACAATATATTTTTTTAGATTGCATGAGAATATGAGGGTACGTAATAAAAAGAAGGCAATTTAAAAACCTAATGGGTAGTTCGGCATTGAGAACAGTGTTGAAATTTCACAAAAATGTAAAATTGAAACCACATATGCACACATCAATTTCAGCGGCTGAAATTGAGTGTAAAAATTCGGTGTGCAATATTTGCATAGAGTAGCCATCCGGGCCGGGAACGGAACTAATAAGCAAGCTCTACAATTTAGTAATTAATCACGAGCAAAATGAAATTCAAACACGAACGAAAATTGAACAGGAGAGTTTAGCATAATGCAAATGGTTCATTACAGGCAGAGCCTTTGCAAAAACACTCCGGCTCTTAGTGAAATTAATTATTTCATAAAACGGATACCCGCGCAAAAAATGAAACATTCGTCAGTGGCAGAAAACATCAGCAGCGGAATTACGATAAAAGAAAAAGAAAATAATTCCGTGTGTTCCACAAGGCCCAGATAACACCTGCCCCAATGCGGGCTGCACAATCCGACCCTTACTAAACAACCCTCTCCCAATTCATTCCTTCCCATCATACTACATTATATAAGGTGCAGTTTATGTCATCCTTCTTCTTATACGGTAAGTGGGGAAGAGATGAACTTTTGGTCTTAAAAGTACATTAGTGTGATGTCTCTCATAGGCAATGTTAATTTTTTTGGAATGGAAGATTTCTTGACTGGACGTTGATGTAAAGGGAGGAATTGCTGGGTTTCAGTCAATAAAATAAATAATTCACATCGACGTTTTGAACCTACCCAGGATCATCCTCAGGATGTGAAATACAATAATTTTACATCCTGAGGATGGCCCATTTAACCTCTGCTCTAAAGACAGATTGACCAGCTGTACTGAGATGGAGATGAACCAGGCAATTTTTATTGTTAAATAGATCAATTCGTTTGGTACACAGGAAAAATATATTCGCACATAGAAAGTTAGACGATTTAGTTGCTATTCCATCAGTTTTGAAGAACTGTTGTTAAATAGTTAATTAGAGGGTGATGATAATGAAGAAATGTAAAATTATAAAAAAAAAGGATGATTTGATAAAATGTATATTTTGTGCTCGCTGTTAATAGGAACAGTGTACCATTATGTTAATCAGTTCATATCCTCATGGTCTTGGTCCGTCTCACCTATATAATGGAGAAGAGTTGGACTTTTTTAAATGCGAATATTTTTTTTTTGTTTTTTCAGAACATACTTTCAATATTTTCTTCATTCTTCATTATTAAGCCTAGATTATGTGATGTTACAAATAAATTTGTATCTTTAATATTATTTAACATTATACAGTAATAATTATTTTCCAAAAAGTAGTCCATTACACCTCCACTAACCCTATTACAAATAAAATAACAATATCTTAAATTATGAAACAATATTCTTGGTTAACAGCAAAACATAACCTAATTCTTCAAGTAACAATAAAACTACAGAAAGCATACCTTATGTGGTCAGACAGCGTCAGTAAGAGGAGAAGAGATTATATCATTTCAACACAGTTGATATGATAGAAAAAGAACAGTAACAATAATTTGTTAACATAACGAATACAACTCGTCATTTAAATTAGAATAATGTATTGCTGAAATGTATCAACAATATGGTTCCCATTTATTCATAATGATTGATGTTTCTGTTACATTTTAATTTATTCTGACACAAAGAAGTGATCTAATTTATTAGCACATAATGAATACAAGTACATTCGGAATCTAATTCTTCATTATCATTAGCAGCAAAATAGATTCCTGTTATTGATTGGACATAATTAAATAAATGATTGATTGAATTTCATTAATTAACTATTTATCATGAAAAGGGTTAATTCATTAACGATAATTTTTTGGATTCGTTCCAAAGCTAATGAAATTGCAACAAATATCTGATTAACATGAAATGGAAAATATAATTCGGAATTTTAATTTCTGACTGTTTCTAATTTACAAAATGAAAAATACATTGTAAAATTAATACACCTAAAGTCTGTCTTTCAAAAAATTATATCCGATCAAAAGCATTCAGAGCAAAAATGAAGCCTTCGAAATATTGACTTTTTAGAAATTATTGCCCCGTGTGTTATATTTTTTTGCCGGTTTCAGAATATAAAGATTTAATTTACATAGACAAGTTTGCAGGGTAACGAAGTCATAATGGGTCCTTCACTATTTAAAAAAAAAATGATATCAAAGTTTATCTAATTTGAAAACGATAAGTAGTTTCAGAAAGTGTTAATTCTTATTTGGTAAGCCGTAATATATTTTTAAGTGTTTTGTAACGTAGATGTTAAGATAATTCGGTTCTCAAATAGTGGTATTCGCTAAAAATTTCAATTACATAAATTGATCTATTTCAACTGTTAAAAACATATAAATATATTTTAAATAACTTTATATTCCATACTTGGAAATATACAAAAATAATAAGAATTTTAATAATATAATTAAAATTTAGTTCGGAATTCAATTGACTTCTGAGGCGGTTATGATACTCATAACTGTTCTTGATATTGTAACGTATATTTATTTTGGTGAAGTGTAAAATAATTGAATCAGGAATATTTTTATAACTAAGTTTAATAAATGAAATATGAATTACAAAAAATAATAAAAATAAGTAACACTATGAATAAACAAATATAAACACTAATTTAAGAAAAACAATTATTAATAAACACTGAAACACTAAGAATATTTATTTAAACATTTAACATTATGCACTATTTATTTACACGATATTTATTTCCACTATCTATTTATTTTCACTGCGCGTATTAATATAAGATTGTCCTAGTGATCTCCTGCTCGAGGTTTATATGGTAGAACAATTAAGTTCAGAAATGTTCTCGTACTCTCTAGATAGCAGAACAATAGAAGCGAGGTGAACCATCGACACGAGTTTGGGATCGCTACAAAATGTTAATAACCTTTATGTTTTCTTTAATTGTATGTTTACATTTTTACATACTGTCCGTGACATGCTAAACGATCATACATAAAATATAAATTAAGTAAAGTATTCCTCATTAATGGGCGACACTGTTATTGCGAATCAGGGGAACGATATAGAATGACTCTTCTATTTTTTTTGGGGAGTTTTGGGAGTGGTCGTACGACCGTCCCTGACTGCACCGAGTGATTTATGTGCTAGCCGGCTCTGTATCTCCCAGTAAATTAAAAATTACGTCACTCATACGTCATAACACAAATATCAAATATCATATATCAAGTGCGGATTATAGGAGCGCGATATTAATACTGCTTTTTCCACTCGGAGATATTAGATGCCGTGTTGTGTCCAAGCGCTACAATTACCCGAGATTTATTTCTTACACTAAAACATCTTCACAACTATCATATAAGTCATGTGGATTTTTATCGCGTCCGGTATTGACAAACTGGATTGTTTTCTTCAAACTTTACAATCAATACGGGCAGAACTTATGAAAAAGATACAAAAAGATTGCGCAAAATAAAATACCTAAAACGAACTCATTTATCAAAATTTTTATGCTACGATATTTTTAATAATTTTTCTTACTTAGTACCGGTTTTTCCACCTCTGATTAAACTGATTTTGCATGATTTATGTGAATACTTATATATTTTACTTTTACTCCGGTGGCATAAAAGTAAAAATTTCTACTCCGGCGGCGTAAAAACTAAACTTCAACCTTGTCACTCACGTCACAAAAGATGTTACTTTAATGACGTTTGAAGAAAAATTAATTTATTAATATTAACATTGAAACATTTTTAAGGTAAAACTTTAAATCGTCTAATTCTAATTAAAGTACCATACTGTAAGATGTAAGGATTTTGGAATAAGAAATTCGAGATGAACTACTTCAATTCTCCGACCTGAAACTTAATATCTCATCCTTTGGACCGTACTTCACAAATTTCAAATGTTTCACTAATTAATTTTAAAGTCCCAAATATTAAATTTCAAGTATCTTCATTATTTAATAGCACTTCAACCTGATATTGATCATTATATTAATTTCATTTATCTAATGAAAAAGTATTTAATAAGTATGGGAAAATTAAGTCAATTTTGTTGTAAGAAGTCCTATATTAAGACTGTACAAATACATAACTACCGAAAGTAGCATTTTGGTAGATACATTTTGTATCGATTTAGTTTACCGCATTAAAATGCGTAAAATCACAACTACCGTTCTCATCAACGATATATGATTGTTATGTTTACATTTCAGGAGACCAAAATATATTTTATCCAACATCGTGTAATTATAACGATATAAGTATGCTGTTTTTAGATAAATAAAGTAGGTCATAAGTCACTAGTGAGCTAAATATATTAGCTCACTGTTTTTTGGTTCGTATCACAGTAACTACGTTATAAAACCTTCTCTACGCTATTTTGTTCCTAAATGTCATTTCGAAATTCCATCTGTCAAAAATCTTATATGTTTATATCAATGATTAAAATGTGTTGGATAAAATGTTGTATGGCACACGTGTGTTAATTACCTAAGTCACTTGAAAAAATACCGCACTCGGCCTAACGGCCTCGTGATCTAAACTTTTCCCACATGACTTATCTGTAATGTAACACACTTGTACCATAAATAACTATTATTTCCACCTTCTATATAATTGTCAGTTTACAGGCTTCTTGGTAGCTAAGTAAATAAACAATTACAGTAAATAACCTGTAAAAATTTACAAGGCTAGCCTTGTAAAATTTTACAATGCTCATAAAAAATAATACAAAATAATGAACGTTTTTCTATGCATGTTATTATAAATATTACAAACTTAATTTAATTAGTTTTATATGAGATATTATACAAATTTATAGTACATTTTGATTCACTAGCGAAACTCATTTGACAACGTCTAGTTATAAATTGTTCTACAAAATAGATTCTTTTTTTGAAACAATAAAGTAACTTAATAAAAAAAAATCTCTATGAAGGTAGAAATAAAATTTTGTACGCGACACGCGTGCAATTAATCTTTACTAGGCTCACTGGATCCTTCGTCGCTCGCTTCACAAATTTCCAGTTCGCCCTGTAAAGATTAACTTACACCGCTGGCCACGTAAATAACTATTAAATCAAGTTTTACTAAATTTTAACAATAAAACAAACCATCCAACGCCATCTTCCTACATTAATCAAAAAAAAACGAAAAACAATAAAGATATTGAAATAGTTAATACTAATTTACCGGCAAAAACGTGGCCAACACAAATAAATAGAAACGCAGCCGATAAAAATAATTCGCAAATTAACGCTAACCTAAAACTGGTTAAAGATGACAGTGATAAACAGAAAGTTACCACTAATAATAATAGGAAAAATAATGACGCTAGCAGTAAAATTAGAGATAATTTAAAATCATCTCAATCTCTAAACTCTGTCGATAAAGATAACATGGAACAAAAAAAACAATCATACCAGCAACGAAAAAATAAATCCTTATTTGGCAATAAAGAAAACAATCAGAGCAATAAATCGTTCTTACAATCCGTTCCAAAGTTTTCTTACATACATATCTATAGACTTCATCCCAGTACGACGGAAGATGATGTAATTAGTTATTTAAAAGATAAGTTCCCTGAAGTCAAAGTTGAGAAATTGACGTCAAAATTTCCCGACCTTTATTCTTCATTTAAGGTGATTATCTACGCCAAAAACTTTCAGACAGCAATGGACCCAGAAATCTGGCCAGTAGGTATCGGCTTCAACCGTTTTTTTCACTTGACAAAGAAGAAACCAGAGAAGTCGTGAGCGCGAATACATTGCAGGTGTCAGAAGATAAAAATAAAAACTATATATGTACAGATCAAAGTGCAAATGTTCAATACAATACAAATAAAATGAATATGGTAAGTTTATTCCATCTCAATGTACAATGTATAACGAATAAAATAAATGAAATTCAAACTATAGCTGAACAGTATAAATATGACTTTCTATGCTTATCTGAACATTGGACTGATGAATCCGTTATGAAAACTATTAAAATTTCAGGTTTTAGCTTATCAAGTTACTTTTGTCGCTCTAAAGCTATTCATGGAGGTGTAACAATTTTTATAAACAATAATAAGAATATAAAAGTAGATGTACTTGAATTAAATAAATATTGCAGCGAATTTCATGCAGAATTTTGCGGTATTTTTATTAGAGAATTAAATTTAGCCATTATTACAGTCTATAGATCGGGTGTTAATGGTGATTATGATTTATTTCTGCAAAAGTTTGAAGCACTATTTAATTTTTTAACTACTAAGTATAATTACATTGTCTTACTGGGAGATTTTAACATAAATTTTCTTGTAGACACTTCACAAGTCAGAGATCTTGAGTACCTAATGAAGACATATAATATGTTCAGAACAATAAATAAACCAACCAGACTCAATGCATGTCTGGATAATATATTTACAAATTTAGACCAGTTGATGTTTAAGACTGACGTTGTTGAACATGGATTATCAGATCATCGTGCACAATTAATTAAAATTCAACACGCCAATAATATTACTAATGACAGCTATATATTGGTAAGAAATTTTAATACTTATGGTTTAAAGAAGCTATTGATTAGTCTAGAATTTGTAGACTGGAGTATATTTGAAAATAATGCTTTGGATTGTAATTATTTATCATCCTTGCTTGTAGATAAACTTAGCAGCTTTATTGATCTATATTTTCCACTCAAAAAAGTTACCTCGGGAAAAATAAATTCTAAATTTTGCTGGTTCAACGATAAGTTAAAAAGACTGAGAGGTTCAGTGCAAATTGTTAAAGATATTTTCAATGTCACTAAAAACCCTGCACATTACAATGCGTTTAAAATAATTAGAAAAGTTTATCATAATGAAATTTTAATAGCAAAATATAATACATATCAAAATTTCATATATAAATCGCAAAATGAGAATAATCTTTCCAAAAATTGTTGGAAAATTGTTAATTTAGAAAAGAACAATAAAAAAAACAATATACGGACTGATTTATCTCCTGAACAACTTAATGAACACTTCGTAACTGTTGCAAATAAGATATCTGATGCACTGCCTATTGGTTCTGAACTTCCACAGTCATCAATGAACATTAGCGATCAATCTAATTCATTTTTCTTAACACCTGTAACTGTTGAGGAAGTAATAAATATAATTAAAAATCTAAAAAATTCTAAGTCATTAGATATTCATAACCTTAATAACTACATAATTAAAAACATCGTTGATTTTATAGCATACCCTTTAACTACAATTATTAATAAATGCTTTGAAAGTGGAACATTTCCGGACGCTTTTAAAACTGCTAGAGTTGTACCCATCTACAAAAAGGGTGATATAAATGATCCAGAAAATTACCGGCCGATATCAATTATTCCGTTGTTTGGTAAAATTGTGGAGTATCTTATACTTGTTAGGTTAAATAAATATCTTGACAAATATGATATTATTAATGCCAATCAATATGGTTTTCGTAAAAATAAATCTACAATTCAAGCCGTAAGACAGATCATAAATGAAGCTATCGTAGGTTTCGAGAATAAAACACACACTGCAATCATACAATGTGATCTTTCAAAAGCGTTTGATTGTGTATCTCACGAAAAATTAATAAATAAGCTAGAATCGTACGGTATACGAGGGGTGTCTTTAGATTTATTTTCCTCCTATCTACAGAACCGCCAACAGTTGGTAAATATTGGGCAGCTCAATTCTAGTCCTAAATTCATTCTGCATGGAGTACCACAAGGATCGGTACTTGGACCTGTTCTCTTCACTATTTATATTAATGACTTTTTTGACTTTATTTCTCCTACTAAATGTCTGCTATATGCAGACGATACAACTATAATAGCATCAAGTAACGACATTGGTACACTCCAAAATATGATTCACAACTTAATACTTAAAGCAGAAAACTGGTTCACTGTTAATAAATTAAAACTGAATCAGGAGAAAACACAGTCCCTGATCATTTCACTAACGTCAAACATAGATCAAGATTTTGCTGTCAAGGTGCTTGGTATCTTTGTCGATAGGAAAACAAACTGGGCTTACCATATTGACTTCCTATGTAACAGACTCGCGTCCCTAATTTTTTTATTTCGCCAATTAACCAAATATCTTGACCACAAATGTCTTATTATGGTATATTTTGCTCTCTTTCACAGCGTACTTACTTATGGTGTAGTACTATGGGGAAACTCTAGAAATGCAAACAAAGCATTTATCTTGCAAAAAAAGGTTATTAGAGTCATCGCAAAGGTTGGTCCTTTTGAACACACTAAACCAATTTTTAAACTATACTCTATACTCCCATTACCGTCATGTTATATATTTGAAAGCTTAATTGAAGCTCATAAACAATCTACAATACTTCATAAAGGATCAGATATACAACACTATAATACTCGAAGTGCCGGGAAAGTTAGAACAAATAAATATAGACTTCAAATATCTGAAAAAAATTCTTTAAATATCAAATTGTACAATCACCTACCTACATCTATAAAATTATTGGAATTAAAACATTTTAAAACTAAAGTCAAAAATATTCTCTGCATGCACAGTTTTTTCTCTGTTCAGGAATATTTAAATACATCTCTCCATGAATAGCTCTAGCAAATTTTTATAAACATTTCCCTTTTTTTTCATATATATATGTATATATATATATATATATATATATATATATATATATATATACTCTAATAAACAATAACTTACGGATTTATAATTTTAATCGGTACATTTTTTATTGAAATGGAATATACTTGCATTTTGAATTTACAACATTCAATCTGTTACATCTATTATTTAATTTAAATGTTTCGATATTACATTCACATTATTATGTTAACAATACTATTACCTTATTTGCTGACTTATCATAAATGTTTTTGTACATAGCATGATCAATAAAAATATTATTATTATTATTATTATTAATTATTTCTAATGATTTGATTTGTAAGTTCGAGAAATGAGTATACCGATTTGTTTTGTAAGTTGGTTTAAATAGAATAAAAACAGGAATCCATTGATTTATTAGGGATTCGAAACTAAGTCTCTGTCTATCTTTACTTGAAAGGAATTACGAGTATTTTAAAAAATGTACCTAACGATTACCAGAAGATGTGTTTGTTTGATAAGTTAGAGAATTGCGTAGAGATTTGTTTAAGAGCAACAATGATGCCTTGGATCGAGCAGCGTAAGAGTTTGGTTTAAGTACCATAAAAATAGGAATACATTGATCTCTTAGGGATTCGAAACTAAGTCTCTGTCTGTCTTTACTTGATATGAATTATTTACAAATATGTACCTAATGTATACTGGAATGTGTGTTTCTGTGTTTGATTGGTAAGTTAGAGAAATGCGTAGAGATTTGTTTAAGAGCAACAATGATGCGTTGGATGGAGTAGCAATTGGTTAGTGAGAGAGCGTGGGTTAAGGAGTGCAGTGCAATTAGACGGTCGGCTGCAGTCGGACCTATGCTAACATTTCCATCGCAGTTCCATTACATGAGTAATCGGAACTGTCGGATCTTGCGGTCTCAGCGCCGGACGGCAACCCGAAAGAGGCGTCCTCGGCTCAAACCGTGATATATGACCCCGACAACTCCCGGAAACGTAATCTTGTAATTGAATAACATTTTTGCAATTTCTTGCGCTTAGTTTTATTTGCAGGCTATTTGTCCCACTTTTTCCACATTGCTGCTAAGAAATTGTTTTCATTTGTACGCTAGCTAAGTAGCTGCTTTTTGCGCACCAACGCTGCAAGAAATTTAAAATCTTAAGGTTTTCTGCAATTTTTCCTTGATTTCTTCACCCACTCAATTGCCGCATTCATTAATTTATTTAAAATTCTACACCCAAATTCAGAAAGGGATTAGCTACTAACTCCATATTTATTCCCGTTTTTGACTCCGTTTTGAATTCATAAAAAGGATTAGTCACTGACTCTATATTTGTTTCTGTTTTTGATTCCGTTTCGAATTCATAAAAGTGATTAGTCACTAACTCCGAATGAAGATGGATCAACTTCATGAAAAGTAAAACAAACTTCATTCTCAATTAATAAAAAGGATTAATTGTATTATTTTTAGTCCAAAAGATAACTGCAATGAAGGCGTGCGGCTACTCAGCAGCGATCGCATTAGTTCAGCTCAGTCTATCCCAAAATTGGTAATGCCGAATGTCCCCAGAAACAAAAGACATCAGAACAACTGATCATACCCTCTCACACCTTTCCAACCCCCAATGATTTCCAATATCAATTTGACCAAAAATTATAAGGACAATCGACAGTCATTTCTGAATTGAACGCAATGTCTACTAATTATACACTTAAAAGTAATTCCAATAATAATTCTTATGAAAAATAAATCCCACATCAGAAGAAAAAGTGTTACAAATATGATGTAGGTATTTTATTATATTGCTACATATTTTCTTAAATAGGTAATTTATTATTATTGAAAGGAATCTTTTTCTATATCTTTAATATTTCAAAAAATTGAGATTTTCTGCCCAATGATTGATTATATTTTTATTGTACAACAACAAATTAAAATATTTTTATGTACTCATTTGTATTGAATAACACAGTTAGAAAAAACCCTGTGTACAGAAATTTTTCCTCATTTTGTGCTAACAATGAAAAACAATTTTTACAAAATAATTTTTCCATGACAATTCCATTTATGAAATTTTTGGAAGGCGTGTGATATTTTATTGCCTGTGGACATGAACTGATAAATATGATGCTTATGTGACCTGTTAATTCAGCGATGATAATTTAAGTAAAAAAGCAAACATAATAACGAATCCTGCGTATATTATCCCTGTCATAAACGCACCTACAAGTGACGTGAACAAAGCTCGCAGCATTTGTTTCCACGCATTCGCTTGTTTACACACACCAAATTAAATATTAAAGTGAATCGGACTCTAATATTACCTGAAAGTTATTTTTTAATAAATTAATTACATGAATGCAGGGAGTCTAAACGTTCGTGTTTACCCGGCTTTAGTATCACGCATACAAATTCAAATATAATTAACACGAATTATTTATAAGCACCTCGTGCGATTTACATACGTATTATATTTAATTATTATCGCCGCATATTTTAATATTTATATTCAGCAGTATTTGTGTGCAAATTTAAGTTGATTTAGAGATTTTTACCAGTGTTTATTGTTCCTTTTTAATTCTATATTATTAGAGAAACATCCTTTATACTTAAAAAAATAATGTAACGGAAGCAGAAAACTACAAAAATATTATTTTACATGTTATGTTCTAGTGTTCGAGTCACCACCCTGTATAAAGCAAAGGTACAAGCAAACAAAAGATGATAAGAAGAGAAGAAATAAATATTATGTATTTAATAATAGGGAAAACAAAAATTAATATAGTATAAAATCAAAAATATGAATTGAATTTAAATTTTAATGGTAAAGGCGGTTTCAGAGTTCACAAAATAACTTAACGTAATATTCAGTATACGGAACACCGTATGGTATATCATAGTTATCTTAAATTAATGTCAAGTTTATCCTATTTTTTGCTGTTACAAAATAGAAAAACATAGATGAAGGCAAATTAATAGAATTACTGTAAAAAAATTAGATACTATGCAAACAAACCTGTGAAAGATTTCAAAAATAATTTAAAAAATCTGATGTACCCAACACATTAACTCCCGGTACTGTAGTAATAGATTCTATAAATATTTTTTCGTTACTGCATAAAATATTTACTTTTAAAATTAATTTGTTCAAAATATTTTTAATTCAATTCAAATCTAAAATTTCCCTGTAACAAATTTGTGCCAAAAACCGAACAAAACAGTAAAAGCAAAAACCTATTCCATATAGGTATATGTATTTCTTCCACCTTTTTGTATCTTTCAAAAAAACATCATATTTACTATTTTATCTTTTAAAATTATTTACGTCAAATTTGAAAACATAATGCTTCCTAAGATTAGAAACCATAAGTCCCATAAACTGCATGAACCGTTCATAGTTATTTTGCGTATCCATTTTGATTAAACCCTTTAATTTCCGAACACATTTTTGAACAACTGTATAACTTGAGTTCTATGGGTATAAATTATAAAATGGTAGTTTTGCAGAGATAAGTTGTACGATTTTAAAATATTGGAGCGTATTTCAATCAAAAGTGAAGTTTTATGTGTTTGGCTGGTGGCTATACGTCACCCTATCTAACAGTTGATATCTCGTACTTCATCCGAATCAAACTCTAGCATTTTATAGCTGCTGTGCTGGTACGAAGTAATCATATATTTTCCAGTCATATACTCCAGAACTATGTCATATCTCTAATATCTTTGTTTACTGAGATTTTGCAGACATGTACTTTCATTTATTTAAAGTTTAGCCGTAAAATTTAAACAATTCAATTTGGAGTTTTATATGATTTTATGATTAAAATTCCTGTCAACTAGATTCCACTAGAAATTCTATTTAAATAATCGGAATTAAAACCCGTAAAATAAAATGAAATAAAGAGAAGATTATATCGGGAATAAAACCAACCTCCGCAATGTTTAATTTGAAATGGTCATCCAATAGGGTTGTGTGGTCGTGGCGTGTCTTGTCTGATAGTGCAGATAAGCAACATAGCCCGTCCTGTCCAATTGGATGGGTTACCGCACAACGGCTCGGTGTGTGCTGACCTTACAGACTGTAGGCTGACAATCTGCATCACTAAAATGCAAGTAAAACCTGTCATGAAACTAGTACCTCAGGTATTTGAGGCCATGTTCCACATAGGAATGTTGTGTCATAAATGAAATAGATGGAATTTCATATCTCTAATATCTTTTCCTACGACCGTTAAGATATTTGCTTGTTGTACCTATGTTTGTTATTGCTACGGATACATAGTATATTGTAAACACATTTTCATTTCCCACGGTAACCATATACAACGTTAAGGTATAAATTCATTTCTCACAGTTCTGTCAAAAATTAATCATATCTAACACTTCTGTCAAAAATAAATTGTTCTAAATTTAATTAATTAGAAAATAATATCGTGGTCGTAGAAAAATTATAGTGTACAACTCGCATGGAATGTCCATTTCATACTCGTATGATTTGCAGCATTCGTCTTTGGCTCATGTTACAAACTGTCATACTCGTATGAAATGTGTACCATTCCATGCTTGTTGTATAATATACTATTGTTAACTGAGATTTTGCCGACATGTACTTTAATTTATTTAAAGTTTAGCTGTAAAATTTAAACAATTTAATTTGAAATTTTATATGATTTTATGATTAAAATTCCAGTCAACTAGATTCCACTAGAAATTCTATTTAAATAATCGGAATTAAAACCCGTAAAATAAAATGAAATAAAGAGAAGATTATATCGGGAATAAAACTAGCCACCGCAATGTTTAATTTGAAATGGAGAATCCGTTTTTGTGCATTTCATTCAATATATTACAAAGTGTTTCAGATACCGACTTGCAGTTAACATACATTTGCGTTTATCTGAATTCATCCGCGCAAAAAACAAGCAGCGGGTGTATAACTCAGGAAGATATGTCGCGCACTTCTGAACTAGTTTCATATGTGAATTTCGTAATTTATGTACTCGTGGTTTTGACACTGCTATATCGAAATGGATTTCCGAACACTCGGCTTACTTTCTAACTTTGACGCATGGACTTTAGAAAAAGGTAGCGGTATATAGTGTCATACAATATGTATAGAGCATATATGTAGTTTTTATTCATGATTTATGTGCCCGCAAAGCCGAGACGAACGCGCGTATCGCCTTTCTTATCATTTACGGCTTTGGAACTTGATAAAATTTGAATGCATTTACTTTATCCGTAATAAAAATGCATTAAACTTTTACTCTTTTATCAATATATTTATACACTCATAAAACATGGATTTCCACTAAATTAACTTTGTTATATTAACCAAATTGCGGAATAACTTTTATATCGAATTTACTGCTATTTCTGAACATAAAATAGCCTTCATTATTATTCTCTTTAAAATCTTCATCATTGCAGAGCTACAATTCTTAGAATCAGCAACACATTAAATATTCTTTTTAGTCATTAAATATATATATATTTAGTGCCTCCAAGACATTCCTAGGTGGGATAGTACCTCTTCTTTGAAGGTCTCTATATCCTTTTATTGAGATGGATTGTTCCGTATTAATTTAGATTAGGTTGCTGATTCTTCTCCATGTCTTCTTATTTTCTGTTTTCTTCTTCCAATTTGTTACTCATTTTCTTTTTAAATCTTCTAAGACCTAATTTCTTCGTTTTCACGACATATTTCAAAAATATAATTATTCGAACGACAAGGAGCAAGAACATGTTAAGTTAGAGAATTAGGTTATGATTGTACTGTAAGCTTTGACGTACAGTAGTGCAATTGTAAATTGCCAATATGCCAATTAAAGTTGTCAAATTGAGAAATAATTTGAACAAAGGAAAAGAACAAGTCATAATTGCCATAGGTATATTTTTTTAAAAGAATGTCATTATTAAGTAAGAAATTTTAATTTAATAATGATTTTTTTCTAATATTTCATTGTAAAATAATATCCATGTTATACTGTTGGTAACACTATACATTTTCCTCTCTAGAGAGGGAACAGTAATTCATTATTATTCTCTTTAAAATCTTCATCATTGCAGAGCTACAATTCTTAGAATCAGCAACACATTAAATATTCTTTTTAGTCATTAAATATATATATATTTAGTGCCTCCAAGACATTCCTAGGTGGGATAGTACCTCTTCTTTGAAGGTCTCTATATCCTTTTATTGAGATGGATTGTTCCGTATTAATTTAGATTAGGTTGCTGATTCTTCTCCATGTCTTCTTATTTTCTGTTTTCTTCTTCCAATTTGTTACTCATTTTCTTTTTAAATCTTCTAAGACCTAATTTCTTCGTTTTCACGACATATTTCAAAAATATAATTATTCGAACGACAAGGAGCAAGAACATGTTAAGTTAGAGAATTAGGTTATGATTGTACTGTAAGCTTTGACGTACAGTAGTGCAATTGTAAATTGCCAATATGCCAATTAAAGTTGTCAAATTGAGAAATAATTTGAACAAAGGAAAAGAACAAGTCATAATTGCCATAGGTATATTTTTTTAAAAGAATGTCATTATTAAGTAAGAAATTTTAATTTAATAATGATTTTTTTCTAATATTTCATTGTAAAATAATATCCATGTTATACTGTTGGTAACACTATACATTTTCCTCTCTAGAGAGGGAACAGTAATAACCAAACAATGAAGTACAAATTGTTAACGCCAAAATCACCTTCATAAATGACATTAATAACATGAATTATATATTAAATTTTTTTAAATACTTAAAAATATGTTACCGCGGATACATAACAGTTTCTATTTGATTTTTGTCGTTGGTTAGACGCAGATAACATATATACCCCTCTAACACGTAAGATAATGAGATAACGAATAAAAGTCTCATCTATGCTATGCGTATACGACAAAGGTGTAAGATAATAGTATAATAATTCTTGCAACAGAAATTGATGACATGAGGATCAACTGCGGAAAATATAGTGTGATATAGTATTTGTACTTCGGCGGCGTAGGAATTTAATTTCTACCTTATGAATCAAGTCATAAAAGATGTCACATTTATGACGTTTGAAGGAAATCTCGCCTCGGTGAAATTATTGAAATTCGAGAATTCCGATTTTATTTTCTCGTCTGTAATACATTTACAACAAATACTAATAAAGATCAATAGTTTTAATAGCAATGCTCAATAATATAATAGTTGAAAAAGTAATTGTAATAAATTTGGTATATGTATGAATTATGATTATTGTTTCATAAACATTTGTTGTTTGTGGTTAACGTATTGCACTAGCAACTGTGAATATGAGAGGATTTTATAATTCATTGAATAAACTTAGCTACAGCACACATGTAGGACTTTCAGCGAAACTTCGCATTAAATAATTAAAAGACATTAAATAAAGTCAGCTAGTCAGCTTTTTGACTTGGTAAATAAACGGTAGAGTGGTTCGAGAGAAGTGTTTGGATTGCTTGAGCTTACGGATTCTCCAACTTATAATCTTTCGCGAATTCTAACTAGGTATCATTATTTCATTAGGTAGATGAAAGCTGTTTATGTTTATTTTAAATTTAATTAAAAGTTAGTCCCGGGTAGAATCTGAGATAATGCGGTATTTGGAAGTATTTATATTTCCTCGGGAAAATTGTTTAATACCATTAATGTTCCGTCTAATAAATTACAAAGTAAATTCATTCTTTTGCAAATAATATACAGCTGTGTTTAACAACGGATCCTTCAAGCTCAGAGAAAATATATTATTTATTGTGACTTTATTATACAATTATTTTGCTTTGTTTTCTGTAAATATTTATTCCATTCGACATTACAAATATTTAAAGAACATTTTCCTCTACTGATATCTAATATTAAATCAAAAAAGATAAACGAAACAGTATTGATTTGAAAAATAAATAATTTACAACGGAATATATACACATAATATTACATAAACAGATGGTTACAAAGATATCCATTCGCTTTGCGAATCTGAACAAATAGAAAATACAAGAAACAATTTGTACATGGGAATGGTGACCTATTGAAATCAGAGCACAATCCAGAGCAGTCAAATTTTCTTCACAATGTGCTATTTTCAATAGGCCAAGAATTAGTGTAAACACTTTAAAATGCTCTAATTTTTGACCCACTGAAACCAGATCACAATCTTGAGCAGCTAAATCTGCTCCAGAATGTGCTCTGGTTTTAGCAGACCTATAACTAGAGTAAAAACTTTGGAGTGCTCTAATTCCTGACCCACTGAAATCAGACCACAATTCACAGCAGTTAAATCTGCTCCAGAATGTGCTCTGGTTTCAGCAGACCTAGAACTAGAGCAAACACTTCCGAGTGCTCTAATTCCTGACCCACTGATATCAGTCCACAATCCAGAGCAGTTAAATCTGCTCCAGAATGTGCCCTGATTTCAGCAGACCGAGAAGTAGAGCAAACACTTATGAGTGCTCTAATTCCTGACCCACTGAAATCAGAGTACAATCCAGAGCAAATAAATCTGCTCCAGAAGGTGCTCTGGTTTCAACAGACCTAGAATTAGAGCACACGCCAAAGCGTGCTCCAATTCCCAGCCGGCTGGACTAGATCACCTTCAGGGCATCAGATGCCCTGGAAGGCGGTCTAGCCAGACCACCAGGCGGGGCGGAGGCCCGAAGGCCCACTACCGCCTCGGGGCCCCGCAGAGCGGGACTGAGTGCTAGCATCTCAGGATCTCAGGTATATCCTGAGACGCGCATTGTCACCGGTCATGTGGATTCCTATTGGCTGATATTCAATCTGTAATTGTAGCTGTACTAGTGGGAATTTTAAAATTTGTGTACATAGGTACTTCAATGCAAGGAATTCACTAGTTATATTTTTAAGGACATAACTGTCACCCATTTTGAGATAGTACTCACTTACTAAAAATATAGAAATAATTATTTATTTTAATTACAATTCAGAGATTTATAACTTTAAATTTCTTCTTAATGTAAATTAGAAAATCTATTTTTGTTTAATTTTTTTAATTTATTATTAATATAATCGTCGAACTAAAAAATTAATATAATCGCCAATTTATTTTATTATCTGCTTCAATTTACCGGTAATATCGTTCCAAGAAAATAAGTGTTGAATGTAATATTGTCGTAAATAAATATCCCGCAAATAAAGAATTGGAAAGGTGACATCGCCTAGAAAATATTTATCGATGAAAATAGTTCGCTATGGTAACGATAGCTCTCAATTCGTTGTTTATTTTTTAAATGTGTTGGTATAAATTTGTCTTCGTACTCGCATCCGTAAAACTGCGCACCATTTATCAAACCCGAGAAATGTTTATTTCTCCGATCAGTTTTCCGTTTTGTTTCTGTGATAGATTGAACGCAGTGTATATCATTGTAGCGGTACATTTCAAATTGATCTTTTAGAATATGTAAGCTTTTTTGTGAAACTGGATCAGGTTAAATATATTGTGCCGCAAAGCATTAGGGAAATTAACCTGTATACAAGTAAATCTCGCTCAATATTGGATTTTGTTTTGCTGCTGTCCCCGAGGATATAAAATTCTAGTATTTATTTGT
This sequence comes from Stenolophus ochropezus, assembly GCA_035578165.1. Classification (NCBI taxonomy): domain Eukaryota; kingdom Metazoa; phylum Arthropoda; class Insecta; order Coleoptera; family Carabidae; genus Stenolophus; species Stenolophus ochropezus. Next base: position 1,627,429 of record JAQOWZ010000010.1, read on the forward strand.
ATTGTCCCTGCTCTGCTTGTAAAGCTGATTAGGAATTTAGGAAAAATTAAACCACCAACCTTTTTATTGGATGCTAAATCTTTTCCAATACAATCAAAAGAAATAAAAAAGATTTTCTAGACTACAGTATGAAGAAATAATTGGTTTCAATTCTGTGAGTATACCTATAATGAAAATAAAGTTTGAAACATGAGTCAAAAAGTGAGTTAAATGATGTAAATCATTCAAATGAATAATAGCCATGTATTGAAGCAGTACTGCTGCATGTATAATTTTGTTATTAATAATATTAGAAATAATCTCTACTAAATATTTAATATTTTATGAACAAACTATTTTACGTAGAATATCAATTTTGTATAAAGAATCTTTGTGTAATTGTACGGCACGAGATCATAACTTTGTGTTTATTAGTATGTCGCAGATCAGGGGGTCACAACCACTTGAAAAAACGACATTGCCTAGACGGTGTGTCAGCATACATATGAATTGTTTACAAATCAACATCTTCATCAGCTTCTACTATCACTTGCTTGGATTGTGAGATTCTCCCAAACCACCATAGTTCCGAAAGAGTGGAGAGGGATATTTTTATATGTGCTTGAGAAGTCGGATCCAGGACTCCACTTATATTTGGTTTGTTCATACGTACTCCTTTTCTCCTAAGCTCCATTTCCCTACACCGACATTTCTCCACACTAGAAATATGTAGCTCTTTGGCTCTGTCTGGCACCAAGGCTACCTAGTGCACCGCTGAACCTGTCGTGTGTAGCTCATGGCTCTATCTGACACCACGATAGTGTTCCTCCACACTGGAAACGACTTTGTGTAGCTCATTGGCTCTGTCTGGTACCAAGACCGCCTAGTGCATCTTTGAATCCACTATCCTGTGTAGCTCACGGGGTCTGTCTGGCACCACGGTAGTGTTTTTCTACACGGGGAACGTCTATGTCTAGTTCTTTGGCTCTATCTGGCATCAAGATCCCCTAGTGCACCTTTGAACCCTCTGTTATGTATAGCTCACTGGCTCTGTCTGGCACCATGATGATTTCTTCACACTGGGAAAGTCTATGTATAGCTCATTGGCTCTGTCTGGCACCAAGACTACCTAGTGCACTGTAAAACTGTCTCCAAATCTATTTCAAATCTTATTAAATTCCCAACAACTTCGATCCGATTCGGACAAACTAGGTATGTTTCTATTATTTTCTATCTATATTTATCTATAAATGTTAATTATATTTTATTAAATATAACTGATTCAATATTGGTTGTTGAACTCTCTGGCTCAAGAATGTGTCGTATTAGCACGAGTGCTGATTTATCCATGTTCAATTTGGTTTGAATAAACAATACACGACCGTGGTATGACGCTGGTACCACGAAGGCGTGCAGTTACTCAGTAGCAATCGCATAAGATGAGACTCGCTAGCTCAGCTGGGTGTCTACCCCAATACTGGCCCTTGGGCAATGCCGAGCGCCCAGAAAAAAAAGACATCAGAAAAACTGATCAAACCCACGCAAACACGCACACCCTTACAACTGTCAATCAATGTTTTTTGATATATTATTTTTCTACTAGATATATAATATATTATTTCCTAATTTCTCCCTTTCCAATCGAATAAAACGAATCCTGTAATAAATATATTTCTGAACAAAGTTGAGCTTCTGTACTTCACATATTATTTTATAGAGAACCATGAAGGTGAGTGAAACAAAGAAGCAGTTTGTATAGGAAAGAAATAAAGCTTATCATAGTGCAAAATATAAACAAGGCCCATTAGGCGGGCAAGGTCGCATAACGTGGGACCTCAGGCATCAATGCACGCTCGATATCCCAATTAAGCCATATCTGGGAGCAGTTTTGTCCAAGCATCCGGATATTACGGCCGGGGATGTAAGACGCTCGCAGACCCTATGGCCAGTCGGAAATGAGTGAGGCGACCCTCGCAGATAACGCAATCGTCACGGATATCGGATTATTCTTACCCATTTAGATATTGGAAATATTATATACGTTTCACATGTACTCTACCTTATTATTTATGTCATTCCTTCTTGCCTTGATGATAATCGTATAGAAAATGTGACATCGTCCATTTTTGTACAAGTTCTTTACATTTACATTACTGATTTTACTCATTATATTTTTTTAGATTTTGATGCTAAATTTGTAATTTTCATATGTAATACCACAAGTAACAAGAATTTTACTTGAAATTTTTTTGTCACGACTGATTGTTGCGATGAAAATCCGCAGGACGAGTAACGATTTTCTAAAGCAACAAGCAGGAGTAAGTTAGGCAAAAATTAGAAGTAATATTCTAGATAAGAACGGTATTCGGTATGGCAAGTCCTCCAAATATGTAGGTATCTATATTTTTTCAATGAGTTATTTGTCACAATTTTGACTGACGTTGTATTTAAGCAACGTCTATTTAGACAATGAGAATTGTTAGTTAGATTTGAATCTGATTGGTTCAATTCACCAAAATACTGTGATTTAATTGGATGACAAATTATGATTGTTAAATACTGTTTTTTACTTTCTTGTCCGAAGTAAAGAAAATATTACCCGTTTTGATCATCCCTGAATCCATTTTAACTAGTTTCGGCGTGACATGTGTACATGTAGGTATATATCGCTACATCAAAATTTGATTAGCCATAGAATATTGAAATTTTGTATGTGGGACTTAATAATAAATTAAAAGTTATAATCTATAAAAATTCTTGACTTTACGAATAGCAACATTGTATTGGTCTATGGCGAACTATGACATTTCTATAAGTCAGTCAATTAAAAAAGGAAGGGTATTTTATACCACATAATATATTTACCACATTTTTTGTATTACATTTATGCAACAAAGTAAGTGTAGTTTTATGAATCCTAAGGAAATATGGAATTTGAACATTGTGTATTCTCCCGGAATTAATTATTAAATTCCAGTAAATATTTTAACGGCCTATAAATTTTTATAGTAAAATCTGAATCATGCGATTTAGTGTCATATGTTTACGACAACATTTCAAACGTTATAGCGTTATATATTCGGTTATAAACCTTTAATTGTATTCTTGACACAAATCCATACATTTGGTTTACTCAAGTGCGAGGAAACTAAAGACGAACGACTAAACACAACAATAAGTTGATCGAGCTTACAAACGTTGGAAGCTTTTTATTTGTTTGTAGTGAGTTTTTTTCTGTCAGAAACAAAACTCTCGGAAAGCTCTCACGGAGGTACTTTCAAAGGGAAGAAATTATAGTTCTTTTTATAAGATATTTTTTATTTGTAGTATTATTTCAGATTCTCACATAAGTGGTTCTATAACATCATTCCTTTATCCACACTTTTTTCTCCAAACCTTTCAATCATATTATGGATTTACCTTATAGAAAAAGCACTTCTTTCATCGAACGATCTGATACATTTTCAGAGAAATCTGTAATTTAACAGTACAAATACAAAAGCGCTTTTATTGTTTCAAGTTGTTTCCATATTATAATAACAGATATGTGTGGGTGACAGGAATAAATTGAGTTATCTCGAAAATTTATTGTCTTATACGTGGAGTATATTTCATAGCTCTTAAACAATATGAGCATATGAACTTATTATTGATCGAGTTTACAGGAAATTGACTTGTCATCTTCGCTGCATTTACTTATGCCTTCGTTTCTCACTGAACAATTGATCTTACAAATAAACAACACTTGTTCCTTTGTCTTATGTCTAATCTTTAACCAGTTTATGTACTATTGGTATAATCTAAACTGAGTAAGAGAGGTATTGAAATCATGCTAATAATCGGATAATGAGTTTTCTATGGAAAAGCACATTTTCAAAACTTGCAATCCTATTACGCCTTTTCGATATTATTCTGTCGCTTTGTTAACTAACTTTATATTTTTCCAAAACCTATAACCCCATATCAAAGGTGTGTAGAATTAAAACGATCCAAGCAACAGTATTAAACTAAAAATTGTGTTGATAAACGAAAAATATCCTAAAAATGTTCATTTTTGTGCCCAAAATTTTGATTTTAGGAAATAGTATAATTTGATAGATCTCGCCGAGCTGATTTCAAATTTTGAAACGGAATTTAATTATCTCTTTTCGTTCCTGAGATATTTGCTGTCAAAGTTGCACTTCAAAAAAGTGTATTTTTTTGTTATATCTCTAAAATGGGTAGAGATACAATCTCAACGATTTTACAAGTCGATTCTACGAGAAAAATTACATAAAGAAATGTTTTCTCCGCATATACGTTCTTTGGAACGATTAAGTGAAAAATGAGAAAATCCAGAAAACCTAAATTTCAAAAATTTTCCTAGGAACTTTTTTTCTCCAAAACTTTTTATTTTCTAGACTTAAGTAAATATCAATGAGCTGATTCCAAATTTTCAAACAGAATTCAATTATCTCTTCGCGTTCTCGAGATATTCGTGTTCAAAGTTGAGTTTTGGCAATACCTAAAAAAACTGATTTTTTAGGTATACCCGTTTAAGGGTTAGGTTTACGACTTCAGCGACATCACCAATCGATTTTACGGGCAAAATTACATAAGTATACCAATTTTTAGATTTTTATTCCAAAGGAAAAAATTTTTAGAAAGGAAAAACGAAAATAGCCAAAATCGAAAAAAATGCCTGATGAACCCCTGACGATTTTTCTCGATTTTTGGCCATTTTCAGTTTTTTCCTTCTAGAAATTCAGTCTGTCGAGATAAAAATCTGAAAATTGGTACACTTATGTAATTTTGCCCGTAGAATCGAATGGTGATGTCGCCGAAACCATAAACCTAACCATTTTAGATGCATACCTAAAAAACCTGATTTTTTAGGTATAATTTTGAACTCAAATATCTCGAGAACGGGAAGAGATAATTAAATTTGGTTTGAAAATTTGAAATCAGCGCATCGATGTTTACTTAAGTCTAAAATATGAAAAATTTTGGAGACAAAAAGTTTCGAGGCGAAAAATTGAAATTTAGGTTCTTTCGTTTTTCTTATTTTTCACCGAATCGTTCCAAAGATCGTATATGTGGGTAAAACATTTCATTATATAATTTTTCCCGTAGATTCGAATGGTAAAGTAGTTGAGATTGTATCTCTACTCATTTTTAAAATATACCAAAAAAACACCCTTTTTTGACTTACAACTTTGAGAGCAAATATTTCCAAAACGAAAAGATGTAATTAAATTCTTTGTGAAAATTTGATATCAGTGTAGCTAATTCTTTAAAAAATATAACAAACAAAATTTTGTAAAATTTGAAAATTTTTAAACTAAAAATTCGATATTTTAAAATATTTTCAGGTTTACGCAAAAATACAGCATCAGCGGCTTTGGGAATTACGTCTCTTGTTGTTAATACATACATAAACTATTTTTTTGACCCTTTAAGACATTTTCATTGGTAAATTTAATTTATTTTTGGTAAAGCCTATATATTCGGAGGCACCAAAATTATATAATCAGGTATAACAGGTGTAACTCTTCAAATGGATTTATAAATAATCTACCTTACATGAGGATCTCAAACAATTTAGCAAAAATAGACATAGATTATTATATGTACATGATCATTTCTGTGTAAATGTTATACGCTAAATAAATACATCGATAAATATAGAAGAAAATATAAAATTTACAGTTTTTAATTTTTAGAAATAATTTTACTATTTTTATTTATTTATTTTGGAGGCACGGTGCCCCACACATTTTGGCGCCCTTCTGCCACGCTACTTAGCTTACTGTATAGTGCCGGCTTGTTTAAACCACTCAATTCAACAAATGATTTGTAACAAAAAGAATGGCTAAAATAAATGAATTAACTAACATTAGTTAAAATATTCTGTAAAATGAATACACCTATTGTATGATAATTAAATTTTAGAAACAGAAACTAGTTAACTAGTTTTCCTAGTTATTATTATATCGATGTATCTGATGAGGTTATCGGCAATGAATATCTCTTATTAATTAATTTTATTTATAAGCTAATGATGTAGTAAAATGTATAAATATTATTAATTAGAACGAGGTAATTTGGAATATGGATTGTTTGCAGGGCCGTCTTTTCCATTGGCCACTCTGGGCAAGTGCCCAGGGCCCCGCGATCCATGGGGCCCCCGAGTTCCTACCAGATCATCAAAAGATAACCGATATTACCGATAAATATATTTATTTTCCGATAATCAAACGATAATTACTGACTATAAATATATAATACTTAACAGCTATTTTAGTATTCTAATGAACAATGGGGCCTAACAAACACTTACAACTGTCTGGTGTCAATCCTCTAAATTATTTTTATGTTTTATGTAGCTAATAGCGACGTAAAACAGAAGGCAACCTACTCAAATAGCAGACTCGATGATCGCGACTTCTCCTGTGACATGACATTCGGTTGGCCGGAATTTCCCGTTCACGTTCACCATACTTTTCGTTCGGGAGTGAAAATTAAATCGTCTTTCGCCTATTCTTGTTTGTTTTATGTTTGCGACAGTTTTTAGTGTAAGAAAATAAATATTCAATTAAAATACAAAATGTCGAAACGGTCATATCTTAGTCAGGGGCGGATTAACGAAATTGCCGCCCTTAGGCAAACAAAAATTTTCCGCCTCTCCCCCTCCACCAAACTAATTTTCTTTTTTTAAAAGACATTGCGCTGCAATCTTATATTAATGAAAGATGGCGTAACTTTTGAATAATTATTAGATTATACGAAATGAAACTCTTTCACAAAAAGGAAATACTCAAAATTTCCTAATTTTTGAAATATTCTGATTGATTTTGTAAATTTTTTTGAAAAAACATATAGCGACCCGAAAAAATTGCCGCTCCTAAAAATTTGCCGCCCCAGGCACGTGCCTGTTGTGCCTGTGCGAAAATCCGCCCCTGATCTTAGTGTCTCAGAAAAAAGAAAAAAAACTGCACATCAGAAAAAAGTAATTGAAGAGTTACCAAAATTAACATCTTATTTTACATCAGGAGCTTCTAAAAGTAATAATCAAATAATAAATTTTCCACATGATGAGTCATGTCGACAACAAATTGCGGGAACTTCTGAGTCTTGCTCTACGCTAACTTCAATTGATTTAGGGAAAGAGATTGAATCAGATTGTGCAGAAACCAACCATCTCTATAGCGAAAATGCAACAACTTCTGTGATTTCACCGACCACTGTTTCAGTTGATCATAAACAGTTTTCCAACCCAGAAAACATCTCACACGATCCCGCTGATTATTTTCATGAAGGTTTTACAGAAAAAACTGTTTCCAAATGTTGAAATTACATTGAGAATCTTTTTAAGCATGATGGTAACTAACTGCAGTGGGGAGCGCTCATTTTCTAAATTGAAGAGAATAAAAAATGAAATATGAAGTACAATGCTTCAAGAAAGATTGAACAGTTTGTCGCTGATGTCCATAGAATGTGATGTGCTCAAAGACATAAACATTGAAGAAGTGATTGACGATTTTGCTTGTCTAAAATGTAGAAGGGTACCTCTTTAATTTTATTTATTATTTATTATATTAGAATAGCATATTACATTACTAATGGAAAATTATATTTTGCAATTAAATATATGTTTATGTTAAATTATTAATAACAATTAAAGTTTATATCGTTTTGATATTGACGCCGAATGACGTAGATATGTATTATCTTGTTAGTTGAAAAGCCGCTAGATGGTGAAACTGAAACAGTATGAACTACTGTTTCGCCATCTAAGTAGTGGATTTTCAACTAACAAGACAATATATATGTGTAACATTCGGAAAACTGTGTTTTCGTTTTAAATTTGACATTGTCTTTTACCTTTCTATCCATATAGAGAAGAGTAGAGATTACTGATTTACTCAAAAGTCATCTTGACACTTGAAAAGAACGTTTTCTTATTTGTTACTCGATTGCCGTCTAGCGGCCATGTTATTGAATTAACCATGTCCTTTGCTGCGTCATTAGGAGGAGTGAATTTCAGCCACATTTTCAAAAATGTTTTTTAGAAAAAACTTTCATTTACTTCATATATAGGGGCCCCATTATCCTAAAGTGCCCAGGGCCTCCAATAGGTTAAAGACGGCCCTGATTGTTTGTTATAGCGCGAGGCTCACATGCCTGCGAACAAAGGAAAATGAACCTGCGAGCACCAATTAATTATTTGCGTAGTGTGTACGTTGGAATAATTTTAATACATTATATAATTGATAATGAAAAGTTAATGCAAATTCTACAATATTCATTTATGAATTGGTGTCATTAAATAAACATACGCTTCCTCTTATAATTAAATATATATTAACGTGTACACACATACTATATAAACATTTTATTTGTGCATTTCGTTGATCATGAGTCAATGTTTGCAAGGGACTTTTTTTATACGATGGATTTTATAGCCATGTGGAAAACAGGAATGAGATAACGTTAATATAAGGTTACGTTATTTCATAACGTTTTATTTATTTCGTTATTATAAAGTTAAAATAATTTAATTTTTTATCAAATTTGTAATAAAAAATCATAAAAAATTAAACCAAAAATATACTTACAGTATAATTACCTTATTCTCTAATTGGTAGTTACCTGCTATAAGACAACATTATTAAATACCTTAATAACATAACATGACACACGTAAAATTGTATTGGCAATAGGATGTCAGAAGGTTTGTGATTGGTGTATTTGGTATTATGTACATATAATACATACGGTAAAATAGTGAAATATTTCTATATTAAGAATTCATATCCTATCAATGGCAAGTAACGTTATAATGTATCGTTATTTGTGACGTTACGTATTATAAGGTTATCGGATATCGTTATGTTATGTTTTCCATTCCTGGTGATAACATACTTTTGGGTAAAACATATGTGTATAAGAATATATATTTACATACATGAGAATTAAAAATTTTAGGGTTGCAGATTTTTTTATAATTAGATTCAAATTATTTAGACCTTTCTACATATAAATAAATAACTTAATTTTTTTGCTTACAACAGTTACAGTTTTGATAAAGAAATGTTTAAAATACCTAACCAAGGTATGGATATATTCTTACAGGGCGAACTTTTTTGTATAAGAATACAAATTTTAAAGTTATTTATAATACTTACGCATGAAATGATAATTTTGATTCTTTTGTACATTTCTTTGTAACTTTAGCTGGTCCGTTTTAGCAACGTTTATACAGAATACCTTTACTAAAACGTCTAGTAGGTAAGAGTTGAAGAGTTGATGGATATTCCGAACTTTGTATTTGTGTAAATTGATCTTATCTGAAATTGATACTATATTTCTACTTAACTCTTGCCAAACCATTTACAGTTTTATTGTTTTTTACATATATTTTTTTCTACGGAAATCGATAAACAGCTGTCTTTCCATCTTTTGATCCTTTATTTGGGGTTGTAGTATCGAACTCCTTTGAGTTAGGTCAATTTCATGCCCAGATTTGAATTCAGCACCCATCAAATTCTGATGGCTTACAAGCTACCTATCTCTACATATTAAGATAATTGTTTCTAATTGATTGAATGATGTGGATGTACATATTACAATATGTCCTTTGACGAACAGTTTCTGTAATGATTTTTATAATTTAAAATTATGTTAATATTCACCAAATATCAACCTATAGAAGATATATTTGAAGTCAAAACATTTGTGTATTTATATTTTAACAAATTGACTAAATTCTCTACAATCTTCTTTACCTCACAAAAAAAACCTGCTACATACGTTACCGGGAACGAATACCAGTGCAGTGTGACCGTTTGACTGTCCATGTAAATCTAATCCCGGCGATTAGACAATCACAGGTTGTAATGCGGGGGCAGGTGCGCCGCCCCCGCCCACGCGTCCCTCAGGAGCGGCCCGGACGTGATGTATTAGCGTGATCTACCGCAGCAGATCAGTGTCCGATGTCCGTGTTGCTCCCAGCGCGCCTGTTTAGTATTCGTGTCCCACGCTGCCCCACCCACCGTCGCCGCCCCCGGCTCAATTCACAACAAATTTAATCAGTTATTACGTGATTATACCCCGAATACGGTGGCATGAACAAAGGTCACATAATTAGGTTTTTAATACTTGAAAAGTTTATATATTGATGGCTACACTTCGGTAGGAATTGATCTTTGTTTAAGTTGCATTTCATTTATTTATTTTGTCACAGTTTGGTTTCTCAATAACCTATATAGAGAAACACTAAACACAGAAAAAGCAACTTATTGCTAACGTAAGTGAAGAACTATAGTATAGTTTGTCTTACAGGATTTCGAAAGATCGTCATGAAACGCTTAAACTCTTCTTATATCAGGTCATAAAGAAACCTTAATTTCATCAAAAAGAAGATAACTGTCTGAAGTAAAATAACGAAGATTTAAGACAAGTTAAAGTATTATTTTCTTATTTTATATTTACCCCTGTTTTTCTTCACACTTATGGCAACTTAAACTATAATTTAAGAAAAAGTACTGTATTACAGTTGAGGTTTAATACTAAACTATTTTTATCTTAAACTATCAATCCTTGGCGGCTTAAACCTTAAGGTGAAATTTAATCTCTTTTAGTCGAAATGAAACTGTCTAAATGGATATTATAGGGAATTAGAATTTGGAAATTAATGAAATCGGCGATAGCAGTGAATACAAGAACGAATAAGTTATATCTAATATAATAAGATGATGACCATAACGTATTTGTTCTAGGTCTGATAATGTATCTAATTATCTGATTTGATACAGAATTTTGTAATACATTTCGTTCATTAAAAGAATCTGTTTGTTTAATTTATAGTATAATATTTAGCGAGAATTAAATAAAAACTTATTTATAAGAAGAAAGTTGTTTTTGGAGTTGCAGTCATTTAATAAAATCCACTGATACACCAACGTTTCGACTGTAACTCAGTCTTCATCTGGGAAAAGACCAAAAGTCTCTTAAGGTTGTGGCACCAATAATTACAATTATTATAAACCTTAAAAGATCATACCTAAAAAACATGATGTGTAAACTGTAAAATTCAAAATAGCGAAAGGTAGTAAATTGTTCATATCAGATTTTTAATAAATTAGTTTTGAAAATACAATGAACTCTGTGTTTCTCTTCCAAAAACATAATGGAAATGAAAATACAATATCATAATTAAATTTCGAATCAATTTATTTTATTAATCCATTGGAGGAAGTAGCTGAATATTCTGGAATAAATTTCGTGTACATATACGACAAAATTTGAGTGACAGCATACATTTATAATATAAAAAGCAATTTCCATCAGACGTGGGGAAGGTTGAAGCGAATTTATCCTAATATTGTCAAAGTTATATTCGCTCAGCTCCCACTACATCGCATCAAAATAAACGCATCAACATTTATTAATACCTGAAATGATTTATATTTATTATGCTACATTATATTAACATTTCCAACAATGGGAATTATCTATTATAATACAACGAACAGTAATATTAAATTACGAGTGGTAGAACAAATTCATTTTGAAATTAGTTGATTCCAGATTGAATATGTAAAGCTCTCTTCACGCTTGTCAAAGAATTGTTATATACATATATAATATAAATGAAATTTGATACTCTATGAGTGATCAATTTTTGAAAGTAAGCTTTTTGAAAGGAATGGCCGTAAGGAAATGTCCGAATTTATTTAATTAATAAAAGTGTTAATGAGTTTCGTGAGCTGATGGGAAAGTAGTAATCAGAATTTTCTATATTGAAGAAAATGAAGTAACTTAATTTCCTGCAGAATCAATTTAAAGGGTGAATAAAGGAAATAATTGAAATTTTAAAATTAGAAATTCCTGTAGAGAAATTTCGTTTATTAATTCGTTGGTTCACTACCGAAATTGCAAGAACACAGCTGCTGCAAACTTCAATTAACTTAGGAACTAAGTATTGACAAATTGTCAAACTGTCAATCCACATTCCAAGTACTTGCAAATTCGCCCAAAACGAAACAGCCTTAACTACTTCAACTTTTTCACAATCACAAATTCCATTCTATGGCTATGATTATCAAAAAATATCAAATCAAATCCTTACTTTTTTGGCATTGAGGTCAATATTTCGGTTCCTAAAATCGTCAATTATTAATTTAAAAAATATTAGGATTACAAGTTGTAGAACCATTGCTGAATCTTTATATTATTATTATTGTCAATTGAGCTTGTGTTAGATGCCTTAAAATATATTCAAAAATTTGAATCACCTCGTCTGGTTTAATTTCACTTGGGTCATTCTTAGTTAGTTCTTATTTTAATTTAATTAATGTGCTATACATTTGTTTTATGTTATGACCTTTTTACATTTTATCTAATCAATATACAAAATTCTATCACTCTAAACTAAGTATTTTTATTCAAAAATAATAAATTTTCATTGTTAATTCTTTTTTAAGGCGTGGATACCTATCTTGCCTTCCTCGTAACCCGTTGACACCAAAGCGTATTTTATTTTGTTTTTTCAAAAACACGAATATTACTACTTGTCCAAACAATGTGTAAAAGGTAATTTTTATCTACATAAAATGTCCTCGACGATAAGCCAATTTATTTTGATAATAATTTAACATTACTTACTTAAATTACCCTTGACAGATTTAAATTAATTTTAAATATATCTTTTAGTTATATTTTATCAATTTGATATTCGTTGCTGGGAACTTTTTTATAGAATTTGATTGACTGTCTATTTGAAAAACTGTGTGATTCCAACATACAAAGAATTGAAATATATAGGTCAATAGGTTAGACAAAGTATGAAGGAAATGTAACATATTTGTGATATTGTTTGTATTCTTTACAATACTCCTTTTCAAGACAAATATATTTATTCTCTTCTGACTGAAAATCAATAATCTTAAGATACCATGTTACACAAAAAATCTAATAATAGCACATTTGAAGTAAAAATATTTTTCTTCCCAAATTAGAACACTGTATTTTTGTATTCAAAAAAGGTACACAATTTCCATAATATATACGACAAAGTAGATTAACAAAATTCATGGAAACATCGATATTTTTTATTAGTAGATGAGGTGGATATTAATTTGGAAGTGAATTAGAACGATTTGAAATGATAAGAAAGTTGTGGATTTCATTTGGAAATGCTGTCGGTGATCCCTTTATTAAGTTTTCCGCGGTTTTCTGTGTCTAAAATTGGTTCTAGTGTTCTAGTGTGAAAATGTCTGAAATTTACATGATATAGAAATAAATTTTTCATTCGGCGAAGTATTCCCGAGAGGAATTCTTGTGGAGTTGCTTATATTAGTAGAACAGAGTGAAGAACTTGTGCAAAACAATGTTTTTCATTGAAATAATGAGTTCGGAAAAGTTCTTTCAATATTGTAAAACGGTACAAAAGCAGAACTTTGTGAAAAGCCGTATTAGCTTCCAAGAATGCGCATAAGCGCTAAATTTAGTAATTATATATTGCTGGCCCAATTCAACAGTGGAATTACAAACCGTACTTACATATTACTCATCTCCGCTTCAACCATTAACATTTTCAGGAATGGGATGATACATTTCGTTGCACTGCGAAAAGTTATATTTTGATTATTTATGTTTATGTTAATGGGTGTTTCTACAATTTTTTATTTTAAAGTATGTGGGACATTCCTATTGTTGAAAATCCGATGAAAATGTTTATATTAATAAGCGAGTTACAGACTTCCAAAGTTTAAATTAATTTTAACAAATTACACATAAACAGGTAATTTATACACTAATCTTGTAAATAATACTGTCACAGATGTAAAAGAAATAATAAAAATGAATAAGTTTGATGAGGTTAGGTTAAGATAGATTAGGACACGTTAAGTTAGGTTAGGTTAGTTTAGATTAGAGTAGGTTTGGTTAGGATAGGTTAGGTTAGATAAGGTTAGGGTATGTTTGAGTAGTTTAGTTAAGGTTTGATTAGATTAGGTTAGGTTTGATTAGGTTAGGTTAAATTCAGAACGAAAGAGGAAGACTTGGAGGCATACCTCTATGAGTATCTATTTAAAAATCTAATCAGATGCATACATACGCACACATACTAAATTGTTTAAAAATCTGAAGGCAAAAGTTAATACATAAGACACAACTTTAACTAATAGTACTTTCAAAGTACACAACTGAAGTTTATTGTGACTTAATGGTGGGATTTTTAGTTACCAATCAAAAAATTCATTTTGTTTCTATATTAATATTTATTATTATGCATTATCTTTCTATGTTTTTAAACTAATTTCTCTAATTTCGATTGAACTAGAATCCCCCATTGATTCTGTAATGTCTATTGTACCATTTTAAAACTTTAATGCATTTTGCGGATATACCGGACTTATAGAGTTTTGTCATAAAAGAGTATGATTTATTGAGTGAAACGCTTATAATAAATTGAAGCGAGAGTAAAAATTTATTACTATATAATTTTAACATGTTCCAACAAGTACCAACTTAACAAATTACATATATTGTTTTATTAAAATTTGGTGTTGCTTTTTTTTTAATAAAATTTAATATCTTATTATTTCAGGTAGAGTATTAGTGTAATTAAGTGAGCAAATAGAATGTAATGAAAATTTGAGAAGAGATGTAGAAGCAATAGAGGATAAGAAGGAAGTATTGAAACAATGTGAAGTTCCGAGTTTGATGAAACTTTCGCTTATGAAGCCGGTGCATAACTGCATTGCTTTCCATTAATTAATTTCCCGCCTTCTTTGTCGCCTGGCGGATTTTATTGAGAAGTTCCCGTGAAAGTGCTGTTAATTAATTTCAAATTTGTTTTTAATTAAGCGGGCTTGTCGGCGACAGGTCCGCCAGGCAGAGACACTGCATTGGAAAAACTTCGCGAAACGAAACTGAACTGAAGAACTTGATTACCAGAATTCAGCGAGCGATGGCAGGAGATATTTCATGTCATGTGACGTGCCGGACGGGATCAATAATGGCTTTTTTTCTGATTTTTTTGTCTCTCGGAAGAGGAGGACCCTTAAGTGTTCAATGACATTTGTCACATTGATAGCTCCCAGAATTTGTCTTCTATTTACCTAAATCTAAATCGCCGTCATATACTTAACACCTTATTGCTAATATTCTTTCATTTCTTATTTCTTATATTTTTCTTTCTGGAGAGAGAGGTCTGGAGTTTGATTCCTAGCATCGCCAATTATTAATAAAAATTATGAAATGTTGGAAACAATCGAAACACATTTTAAGATTTATTAAAGGCTGACAATCAAATTGTCATGGAAGAACTTATCTAATGTTGTAGCGCCAATCATATAAGATCTACATCTTTATTTATGATAATAATGATTATAGGGAATTTATGAAAATCTTGATGTGTAATTTTTAAAATTATACATTACTGTCGAGGAGCCATATTGAAATTCGGGGCACTTTGTGGCGAGTATTTTATGGCTCTGAGTCAAGTACTGTGAATCATGTATTAGTACAGGACATGGAACAATATCTTGTCCCAAAAATTGTTAGATTTTGTATGATATATATATATATATATATATATATATATATATATATATATATATATATATATATATGTGCAATATATCGGCTCTGATTTTGCACACTTTCCTTGAATATGTCAATGTGACAAGCAAAATTAACCATAAATTCATTTACATTTAAAGTTCGTAACACTTACATCTTTACCATTAGTAACACTAAGTTTTCTATAACCACACTACGTGTCAAACAATTGCTGTTTGATACTAGTCAATTTAAAATGTACCAAAAATGGTGCAAGATCTTTATACAATTTATAGGCTAATCTAAAACAGCCTTAAATCAGAATTTCTATAAGTATATAATAGTATGCTTCTTTCGTATCTAAAGTGACAGAAAAAAAATTGTAAATAAAAAAAAAACAATGTAAAAATTATTATATTTTTTAATTAAACAAATTTTGCATAAATGTTATTTTTATTCCTTAATACTCATAACTTTTCATTTTATAAATAGACCCTAAAGGTTGTCTCTCTCTAGGCGTATCGTCGTAGCCACATTTGAATTCAATCACCCTCTTCTTCTTCACTGTATCCGTTTAATTTGGAACCCACAATAATCCGTAATTTTCTGGCAATGTAATAGATGAACAAATAAATGAAACTATGTGAGCTACAGTTATTTGTAATATCTTTTATTGTTTGCAATAGCTTTTTTGGCTCTAATATTCATCATCCATTGTAGCTGTATATAGCGATAACAACATGCTATTGATTCACAATTACAATTAAAAATAAAATAAACAGCGTTTAATTTGATTGAACACAATTTCAAATTAACGCGAATAAAATGTCATTTGGAATAAAAAATGTATAATAACGTGTGCATGTGAAATTGATTGCATATGACAAATATAATGAATAGTAATAATCTGTATTGAGGTAAATAAGGATTTCGTTTTATAACGACAAAAAATACCAACAAAGTATGGTGATTTGTCAGGGTAGAAAAAAGATATATGTCCACGCGGTCCAATTCCGTGATGGGCCGACGATGCGATGCGATAGGAACATTTGTGTCACGCGGAATATTTCAAATAATATTTCTCACGGTAAATGAAGCGCGCGAGGAACCGACGATGACGGGCGTCAGCGATGAGGATGCAATACAGTCGAGATGACAAAGACGTCGGATTCTTTAAGCATGATTAGTTTTCCTACACACTGTTTTACGCCAAGACAACGTTATACAACAAGATATCAACCGTTATTTACATCTCACGGTAACAGGAAAAATGACATCACAATAGAGAAGTGTTTATATTGTAGTGTGTAGCTTTATTCGTTTGTACATTCAAAATTGGAGTATTGCTTACTTCGAAGCTTGATATAAATTAATGAAGAATTAATTTTTTGAAAAATTCATGGACTTCACTGGGATTTAAACCCAGGGCTTTCCAATTCCTAGTAGGATGCTCTACCAACTGAGCTACAAAATTCCGTGTAGTTCTCCTGTCTTTGACGACTTGACACATTATTAAATGTTGAATAATCATGCGGTTCTAAATGTTATAACTTTACTGTGGAGAAACAGTTTCTCAGTTAGTCAATATAACTTGTTTGTAGATACAGACGTTGGTCAAAAACCTACACCACTAACACGTAAGTAAAGCACGAAACAAGATACATGAGGCGCTGTTTCCATGGTGTCATAGAAAGATCGGGAACTTTGTTTCGGTATTTTATGTATAAAGGAGGAAACGTGTTTAACATCAGGGCGCTAAATATTTCTGTTGAAAAATGTTTACTTACTCGTAACTCATTTTAAAAAATTCCATCCATTTTCCATTTACTTGTATCGAAGTTTTTACTTAAAATCTCTAAAATCTAGAATTAAGTATCATTCCCAGCTACTGTTTTAATTTTAGTTTTAGGTTTAATTTTATCTTTAAGTCGCAAGTATAGCAAATGTCTTTGTTCGTAATCATTCCTTGCACATGTATTAGTTTTAATTTTAATTTTAGTGTTATTTTTTAGCTGAAAGAACATGCATACTCTCTAAAACTAAAAATTAAAATTGTCAGCTGTCACATAATGTTATATTTACGTGTCTAAAAATATAAAGACAATTGATATTGTATATAATAAATTAATATTAATAATACCCAAAATCGAATTTAAAATGGATTATGCTGTTTTATATATAGAAACTATCACAAGAAGAAGAATTTGTGGTATTGGTATGTTATGCTATAAACTAACATTGTAATGAAACGAGATATTTTGTGACCTCTATTAAAATATGAAATAAAATAAAAACGAAAAATTAAAACATAGCAAGAAACAGCACATATGTACAAACGTACATTTACTTAAAATTGAAAAAACTGTAGCTGGGAATGAGCTTTTACTAGAAAAACAAATACAATTACACTTGATTTTTAGTTTGGTAAGTCAAAATCAAAAATTATTACGTTTCGACACCTATTTATTTCTCATGACATTACTGTTTCTTCTAAGAATATTGTACCATAGATGAAATAAAATTAACTATAAGATATATAACTGATACTCTTATGTATTATATTATACAATTATCTTGTTGAAAAAGTTTGTATTCTCTTTATTGAAAGACATGAAATCAATCTTGTTCATCGTCTTTATGCAATTTGATAATATTGACGATCCCAAATTATTAGGTCTTTCTTTGTTCTTCCTGTTTCCACATATTTCATCCCTAAAAATAATATGTTTATGTTAAATATACTAACTTTATATTTTTTTTTTTGTATCCTCAAATAAGAATTTTTTTCGTGGTTTACGTTTCTGTTTTCTCTTGTAATGTATCTAGTAAAAAAAATATGTATTTAAATATAGATGGTTAGTATTTCCTTACACTATTTAAACAATATTTTTCGCTTTGTTCAGATATCGGATGCAATTTAGCATTTGAGAATGCATATGTGAATTCCTGGGAAAGACGTGTCTCAGTCCCTGATAGAGTTTGTGCAATATCAATTCTCATTTGGAAGTTATGGAGGAAGTTTATAAAACGACTGGCATTTACTATCGATCAGAAATTTATCCCGGAACTAGCCATAACAGAAAGTCTCCACCGTTTGGAAGAAATCAAATAGCCGTGAAACGCAGCGGCCAACAAAGACACGGTGTGCACAACAAAATAACTTATCAAAATTCCATCAGCCGGACCCGGTCGGGTTCCAGACCTGTGAATACGTCAGCGACGGCTATCGCGGACAAAAATTGAAAAACATTTTTGGGTGTGGAGCGATAAACAGACTACACCTCTCCCAGATCTAATATGGGAGATATGCAATCGATAGGTCAGGAGGACACCGGTACTGCTTCCCTGGATGACTAGGCATGGACGGCGATGAGGTTTACCACACTTTTCCATATTTCTCAACCAAATGTAGATTCGCAAATAGTTTTTACTGGTTTATTTAACTACACAATACTTATCTTTCAATAAGTACCAAGCAAGTACTTATGTGTTTTTTTCTGTTTTAGCTAATAATATAAAGGATTTCAACTGTCAAAAGGGAAGAGGTTTTAAACGAAATGTAGTGATAATTTGCCTTAATGATGTACACAACATAAGACCTTACTTAAAATTAAGGTTTCACAAGATTTCTTGTGTTGTTTCGTTATTTCTTATCTAGTCTCAAAAAACAAGACAAGAAATTTAAGTATTTCTTGTCTTTCATTAATCTTGTTTATAAAAATCTTAACTTTATCGTCATTTTTTTGCTTATTTCTTGTCTTGCAGGTTCCAACGTAGTCAAGGGTTTTTTTTTTGTAAATGAACATATTATTTCTTTGTATCAATTGTAATTTGTGTTTTGTTTAGATGTCAATTATCGACTATGTATCTTTAAATACAATTATTATTAAATGAATATTACAAAAACAAGAAATCGCATAGCTGCTGCACTGTAAATATTTTTTAGCACAACTATTAATATAAACAGCGAACTTTGGAGAAAGCATTTTTCCAAAGTTCGCTGGTTATATTAATATTTTGTGCCTTAAATCTTGGTTATACATTTTCAAAGAATAATTATATTATTGAGTCAATAATTAGTATTATTACATATTTTTTTAAATGAAATTTACATAAGCATATTGAAAATTATTATGTTTTCATTTTTTTAATATTTTAGATAAATAAAATCCATATTTAAAGGTTACTAAATTTAATATTTAATACATACTTCATTATTTTCTTAATCAGTATCATATATTATTATTTCTAAATTTATTTTCATCAGTCAGGTTAAATTCAAACGAACAAACGATGTCGTTTCATTGTTTTTTTAGTCCAAAATATTATAAAATTATTCATAATCAGCTTACAATAGTTACTTGGTTTTAATGAAAAAATTGAAAAATGATATACGTACTAACTTGCTATAATATATGGATCCAAAAGATTCCAAATTACTATTACTAATAAAAAGGACCGAAGCTATATTGCGGCACAATAAAAATTGCTTATCTTATAAAAATAAAAGAGAACGAACAGAAGGTACGAATTTGAAATTTGAAAATATCCTTACCGCACTTACACTAGTGTTTCTATTTCATTTTTGTCGTTGGTTAGACGTAGATAGATATATAACCCTTTGTAACACGTACGATATTAAAATAGCAAATACAAATGTAATATTTCCGTACATGACAAAAATGCAAGGTAAAAATTTAATAATTCTTGTTGTCGAAATTGATGATGTGAAGATCAACTACCGAAATTGTAGTATGGTATTGTTGTCTTCATTTTTTCTAAAAGCTTCAACACTATTTAAAAAATGTTTTCTTTATATAGGTACTATGCTTTCTTTTGCTATGAAACGACAAGATTTATAAATTATCTTTTACTAATATTTTTATTGGAGTAGTGAATACCTCAATTTATAGTGGTTTCCAAACTATTCAGATACAGCGATGTTGTTATTTAGTTAAAGACTGCAACTTTGGAATTTCTGCCTAATAAGCAGTCTATATTCAGAAATGTTCAATTTAACAGTTAGCTGGAAATGAAATAAAATAGGTCAGGGGAGATATTGTGTTGGTCATTTGTATTATGAGTGTTGGTAAACGCGAACAATTGGGACTGCAATCCGGGCACCCGGAGGAAAATGCGGTGACGGCGGCTATGAGGATCACCGCTCATTTCAATGCGAACTGCATACTGCGAACAAAGTTTCGCTGCCAATCCTACGGTTTTCCAGTTTCGCGCACAAAGAATTTTTAATTGCAAACTCGAGATGACTCATTTTAGAATCTTATGATCACTAAATAACCTTAAGAAATGAGATTTTTCTAATTTATTTTGCTAACGCCGGTTTAATATTACTTGAATCCTTGGAATTTTTAACGATGATTAAGGCATCAAGTATGTAATATTGAAGAAAGGGATGGTTATTGAACGTGAAAGTAATGAGGCCGAATACCTCTTCAGATTCTTCAATGGGTTTCAATCAAAATCTTCATTAAAAGTATCATTCATTTTCCTTTTGCCCTATTCTACTATTCAGCAGCAAACGCAGATACAGAAATGTCATTTTAATTCCGAATTAAAATACGTTCTTTCAATATTCCCAAAGGATTTTGTTCGCTAGGAATAAACGTACCATGGACAACTATTCATTCGTGGAAATCAAAGAATATTTTATATAAAAACATTTTTAACTATACAAATATTAAAGCGTTATTTTTCTTAATTTAAGTTATTATGCTATTGTATTGCATTGTATTGTATTCAAAAAAAAGGTTTTAGTGTGTTGTCTCTTTTATCAGCATGAACTACAAGATCTGTTGGAACTTAAATTTGCGGAAACAATGGGGTCCTCCACCATAGTAGCAAATTAATCACTTATAGTCAATCCAGACCTTAATACGTATGATAGGAACTATCAAAGTTTAAATAAAGTTATTCTTCGCTTATCAAGTAAACCACCACTGCCCTTGTTCTGTGTTTCTTTGTCCTCTTCACAAAATCCTATCATTATACTTTTTGTTAAATCTGATGTGTCCAACCCATTACCTTCCGCCACTGTAGTAATAGATTCAGTTTTTCAGTACATTCGCTTTGTAGTTTTATTATTAGTTTGTTATTGCAGTTCAGAATATTTTTAATTCATTTCATACCTAAATTTCTTTCATATTTGTATGACATAAAAACAGCTATTTTTGGCATTTCTAAAACTGGAACAGAACTTACCTTGATTCACGCATGCAAATTATATTCCTCATATATTTCTTCCACATTTTTTAATTTTACAATAAAACTACTTCATGTTTACTTATTTTATCTTTTAAACTTACGTCAAATTTGACATCATATGTCAAATTTTGTGAACATATGGATAACTCGTTTGTTTTATTGAAATTTCTTAGCCTAAACGATACGTAAAATTATTATAATTTATATAATTTTTCTGCTTAGCTATAAGTTACATATAAATGTAATTATGCAGATCGATAGATAATTAAAAAATCTTTATATTTAATAATAATGTAATTTGCGAAACAATGATATTTAGAGATATTTTTTAGGAAAAAAAAATTAAAGCTTTAAGTAAAGTACTACTTTCGGTTAACCAATTGTAGTCATAATCTAATCAGTTCATCATATTTGAATATAACTCTCAAATACCAAATAATAACACACTCACGGGCATACAGACATCACGGTCAAAATAGTTAAATCGTATTCTAGGGACTCTAATTAGTGCTCATATCTTGAAAATTCACACTCTACAAATTTGACCAAAAATAATACCTCCCTTATCTATATATTGATAGGCGGGAGGTAACAATTAAATGATAGAATTCCTGCGTTGCGTTCCTGTGGGTATCCTGCTGAATTAATCCTGCAAAGACCGTGACCAGATATTCCTACGCTATATGCCAGTTTACACACAATGTATTTAACCAAATTGAGCAGCATACTAGTGTGTACTATTTACCATTGTCTTTAACCTGGTGTGTATGAACCCAAAATCAATATACGCTACGCTATGTGCAGCCGAGCCTATTACTAGAAATTACTGCGGTAATGCATATTGAAATGGGTGGTTAAACACCTGTATTAACAGCTAATATTTCCATAATTGCGAGGTTCAAACCCTGTTAGTCACAGCTTACAATTCGCACTATTGGACTTATCGATTATATAAATATTGGGGGATATTTGTAACATGCTGTATTATTAAGTTTAGGGTTCATTCCCAATACAAGTTTTTGTCGCACGAACTTTTTCACAATTTTTTTCATGTAAACTTTATTTTATTTCGGCGCGCCGTCAATGAAATTTAATAGACAAAAAACTAAGATACAATATTAATACTTTTTTACTTTATGAGGTTATTCGAATTGGACACATTTATTAAATTACCTCCGCCTATACTAAGAAGCCAATAATAAATATATGTTAATAAATATTTCATTTTTTTATGTCAATCTCCATAAAAACAAAGGACTGAGATGAACTTCTTGTTAGAAAAATAATTATCCTATATTATTAAATTAAAAATAATCTAGACTTACTTATTAGAATAAAGAAAACAATTAAACTATAGTCTGCAAACTACAAAAATATATATTATTCGGGTTCAAAAAAGTCCAACTCTCATTCACAATATAAGTAAGAAGGACCAAAGCTATGAGGAGATGAACTGGTTAACGGATTATAGTCATTTGTCTTATGACTGTGTACAAATAGAAACACATTTTTAGGTTACTTTAAGTCCTATGTATATGTTTATAAATTATGTACATAAATAATTAGTTTAAACCTACCGAAGAAGTAGTTCACTAGTGTATATATGGTACAATATTTTTTGGCAATTTTTTTTTTAATAAGTCTTGGATTATTCAATGTTGACTGCATTAATTTTCAAGTGGCTATTTGAACTATCCTTAAAAAAAAATGACATTCCCTATAAGAGATATCACTCTAATGTAATTTTAAGATTAAAAGTATATCTCTCCTACCGGTACATCGCTCGCTAACTTATCCTACATATACGTATTGCAAGTCATTATTTTTTTCATTAAAATTCTATTGGTCATCTACCCCATGTGGAGTGTGAAACCTGTTCGATTCTGTAAAGATAAAGAATCCACTAAAATTTGAAGGTCCCTTGCAGATGCTTTAAGCTGACAATCTACTAACTAAACATTTTCATAAAATAGGTGAACTTCACTCTTAGAGTAATATAATAATGTTAATGTAAAGATTTCAACTAAAAACAGTATGTTCTGGTGACGTTTGCGAGATGTAACTATCTATTCGAAGGTATAAACGTCAGTTGGGTTTTTATAAATGATAGAACAATTATCTAACCCTGTTCATATTCAAAGTTTCCGGGGTATATAATTCATTTAAGATCATTTATCACATTTAGCCGTGATTCGCAGATGAAATATGTAAGGTAAGGAAAATTTCGCGCTTGTTAAAGTATCGAGCGATGTCGAGTTGAATCGTCAAATTTGTAGCAGAATTTAAGTTCGTTGTCTAACACATCACGTCCGCTAAGAACGTCATTCAGGCTAAGCCACACAGATAATTCCAGTGTTACAAAGGGTGAATCCTTCATCGTTTAGGTCAGGCAGGGATTACATATCAGCCTTTGATGCTTCTACACCAAATAACATGTTCACCTTTATATCCTTTTGCCAATTAATAACAGTGACTTGTCCGAAAGTCTCTTCTCTTTCCTACAACCATACCCACATTATAGGCTTAATAAAAATACTTTGGCAATTACAGTCTGAGACTATCTGGACCCTAATGTAGATTTAAAAAATGTAATAACCCCATAACAGGATACCTTACAAAATACTTATCTGTAATTAATTCTCTTTGGGGGAAAATAGAATTTTGAAGTAAATCTCGGAGTACAGTCAAAATATTTTACTGTTCGGCTGACGATATTTTTCAAACCTGTATTTTAATATCAGACCAGTTTTAAAAGTCAACAGGTTTTACTAATTGTATTACTTATTTGTTTTTATCTATTTCTATTTTGTTGGAGAATGAAGACATCAATATTAAACAGCAAGTATTCTCCTATCATTTCTACAATTTCACAACTGAAGCTTGGGGGTTGATTCTGAATAGAAGCATACGCATCATTCAAAAGGCAGCGCGTCGAGTCAAACGGCGCTTCAGTAGGCAGACAGCCCACAGTTTATAAAAAAATTGCATAGAAAAAAGGTAAGAACATATGAGACGATATTTTATCTAGTCAGAAAAACATCAACGTTTTTGAATCAACAGTAAAAGTACCTGAACTTTTACCGAGTTTTGTATTCCGTGCACTATTATATTTCGTTTATTGCATTGAATCTTTTTTTACAACAACCTTTGCTCTAAACCTTATATTATATATCGTATTGGATACAATACTTACGGACGAGTTCTTTAAATGAACAATTACATTTTTTTAATTTTATAATGAGGGTTTGTTGTCACTGAGATCAGAATCCCAGCTCTCACATTTTAGATAATCGCTTATCTTTATCGAGATATATGCAGTTTAGTTAATTTAAAGTTAGGGATTAAAAAGAAAAGTATATTAATGACGAATTCCAAGGTTAGGTTATGAGATCGTTGTAACCATGGCGTCGCCGAAGTTCTATATGGGGAGGTAATGAATTCTAGGCAAACAAACGGTAATGAGATGCAGGAAAATGGTTTGCGAACAACCTGTGCATAAACATATTACCCTAAGCACAATATTTGGAGATGCAGTGGAATCTGAGAGAGCAGGGCAACGTACACAGAGTGACAGGCTCGGTGCTTGCTCTGCATTTCCGCTCCGGTTCCGGAGACAGGTGAACGAGAATGCAAACTAACTGGACAAACTCTACCCTCGTCTACACAACCAACCGAGGAACATGCTGTTTTTATATCAACTTTCACAAATTGTTCTACTGATTCTTATTTCATATCTTCTCATATCGTATAGTACTGAAACAAGAAAAATATTGTTCTTATTTATTAACTAAATAATAAAATAATTAAAAATAATTGGAACAAGTTTAAGTCAGCACATTCTAGTGACACCAATAAAGTAAAATAGCTAGTTGCTATTACTGTTTCACGAGATTCTTTTATTTTTCTAGGTCTTGCCTCAGTCTTCAAAAAATGCAATAAGACAAGAGCTATAAATTTCAAAGCAAGAGATTGTCTTGCAAGAAAAGTGCAAGTATGGCAAGATTTTCTTCAATTTTTGTACTTTTGCATTTTTTTTGCTCATTTTAAATCTAGATTAATTAATAAAAGTACAAAAATATGTAATTGTAATACAAGTTTTTTAATGTGAATTTCATTTTCAAAAAATATATAATAACAATAATTATTGACCAAATAATATAATTATTCTTTGAAATCATGTAACCAAGAGTTAACACAAAATGCTTTCTTATAACTAGGGATGTGTTAAAATATAGATATAGTATGTGCAGCTATAAGATTTTTGTTTTTATAATATTTATTTAATAATACCACATAATTGTATTATAAGAAATTTATTTGATAATTGACATTGATATTATCATTGTGATACAAAATTATTTATATGTGCATAGTTATTTGCGAATTTTAACATGCAAGGCAAGAAATATGCAAGAAAATGACGATTAAAACAAGATTTTTATATACAAGAGTAATGACAGACAAGGCATACTTAAATTTCTTGTTTTACTTTTTCGAAACAAGACAAGAAATTAATAAACAAGGCAAGAAATCTTGTCTGTTCAATATTGACGTCTTCATTCTCCAACTAAATGTAATAGATAAAAGAAAATAAGTAATATTTTTAATTAAACCTGTTGGGTATCTAAGAAAAGGTTTTTTAAAGATTTTGGAAACCGTTTTGTCACTGTGATGGAAAACATTTCTTCACTCAATTTATATAGATAAATAAAAATATTATAATTAATAATGCAAGTTAGTTAATTAATAATATTATTTATATTTTGTGCACGAAATGTTTTTAGTGAGTTCGTTTGACTTTATAGTCGTAAGAAATGGATGCAATTCCGTGGTTGTTGGACAATATACTATTTTAATAATGAAGATCATTTGTTATATATGTTGAATGTGATATAAGTTAACATAAGAAATTTGTAGTTTGGAAAAGGTATTTCTCTCGAATAATTTAATATAGAATAAAATGAATATATGGGTGACCTGTTCCGGTATCCTGGTTTGCCATAAAATTACTATAAAAGTAGAATTAGAGCAATAATCCTTGCGTTCGCCATCAATTAACCATGAGTGCAAATATCAATCCCATTACCGACCCATCACAAATCACTCCGTGCACTTCCAGGACAACGTTTAGCAATAAAACTTTTACTCTATTTACCGTCGTCGGTGAAATAAGAAGTTTATGGCTGGATCGATCATCTATCGCAATTCACAATGCATGCGGTAAAAAATGCATTGAATTTAGCTTAATGCGATGTGGATTTCTGGCAGACGCTGCACTGATATCTAAACCGCTATTTACATATCTAACGTGAATCTAGCTAAATTTACAATAATGCTTTTACGTAAGTATATTTGCCTACGTAAACAGTTTGCTCTATTTACACTACTTGTTGTTATTCTCCCAATATCAATATTTGGAATAATGGAACAATAATAAACTCCTCAACAATAACAACTTTCAATACTGCCATTTATTTTGATCAATCCATTCCATAAACTGTAAATATACTATTCCTTTAATCATATTGCAATATTTTGCTTGTTATAATAGTATATATTCCAAATAAAGTAAAAGATGGAAAGATAAATATTTTTCTTTAATAATAATCACATCATCTATGATAGAATATTCCTAAATGAAACGGCATCTCAAGTACCAAAGGTTCATAAGAGGTTTGAGCCATAGCTTATTTGATAGGTAATAGGAGCTGCAGCATTATTTAGGCCGTATTTATTTGGTACCTTTAGGTTCAACCCTGAATTGATCAAGAAGTAAGTCATATTAGTTCCAAATGAATATTTTACGTTAGTAGTGAAACCTTTTGTCCTTTGTTTCATTTTGTTTGCTATATCTACATTTAAATATAAAACAAACCACTGTATGTCTACGGATACTAGATATGAAAATGCGTTTATAATATACTCGGTATTTGTAGCAACATACATACGGCACACAAATATCTTAATGGTCTTAGAGAAATATAACTAACTAGCGATTAAAGTGAGTCTCAAAGTTATACCTCTTCTTAACTCCTTGAAATGTCAAACTAACTGTTGTGTAAATTCTTAACAAGGATTAAGTATATTATTTTGTTCCAAAGAAAACTCCACTAGTTTGATAGAGTTAGCAATATTTGTACTTAAAATTATATTGTGCAAAAATAGATGTAACGAAAATTAAAGACGAGGAACATTACAATTATGTTCAATGCAAAAAGTACATAGAATAATAAGGATGGAATACGAAAATAAATTAGGACCTGTTTCAAAGCTGGAACAACAATATTTCTAGAAAAAATATTAATATACAATATAATTTATAATGAGACTACCACCACTACAAATTTATTATTGCTATACATTTATATCTGTTGGATAAATCAGTTCCAATAATTATAGCACTAAAAGTTTCTTTAAACGAAACCTTCGGTAAAATTACGCATCATCTCGTTAAAATGATCCGGTCTTTGTCTTACTGTACAGACTGTTTTATTAATCATATGAGTAATTAATTCAAAATCTTCGTTAGAATTTATTTAATTTTGACCGGTTAAGAATTCACCGATTAACAGTAATATTTAACCACAATTAGCAAATCAAAAACGCTTTTTCTTATTTTAACTGTGGTTATCCGTAACCGAAACACTAATCAATGATTGAAAAACAGGCCCTAAATGCTGATTTAGTTGCAGAAAATAAGAAAATTACTTCGTCTAGTGAAGAGGAATATTAAAGTAAAACCCATGGATGAATAAGTCGCTATCCCGCTAATTTTGATCGGTGAAGAATTCAAAAAAGCATTTTCTTATTTTAACTGTGATTATCCGTAACCGAAACACTAACCAATGATTAAAAAACCGACCTAAATTGTGGATTTAGTTGCATAAAACATGAGAATTACTACATCAAGTGAAGAGGAATATTGAAGTAAAACGCCATGGATGAATTTTCCGTGCAGATGTTCTAAATATAATTTATTTGTATTTGTGCAATTGGAGGCAGACAAGCACTTCCTTTGTGAATAAAATAACAATCAGTTTAAATCCTACAAAGTGAAGAAGAATTGTTCTGGGATATTTGTTTGTCAAACTCAATATGCCTTCAATACAACGGCTGATATTTCAATTTCGCTCGAGCTGCACACGTCGTTCTGTTGCGGCTCTCATGAGCATATTTACATCTCCTTCCGTGTGTGAAAACGGTAAATAACTGATCTCTTTAGAATTTAAATTACGAAGCACATATCAGATTCTCAAAGAAGTATTAAAATGAGCTTATCTACATGTTTACGTCTTTTCCACTCGCGAAAATTCGCACGAGAATGCAGTGCTCATTTGTTATTGTTATCGCCCACGTAATTTCATTCTCCTGCCTTATTTCTACACAAACTACCTCTTATGGTAATAGTTATGGTTCACATAAACTACATTGCCAATAATTCATACTAGAAAATAAATGAAGATAAGTTAAAAGTACTGAAAGTAACAAAATCAGACTCTGGTAGAATATTTACTATCCTTAATGCGTATATATCCAGGCAAGGAAAGTACGAAATATTTCTAAAAAGGTATTTGATAAGGGTTGTCATTTATAAATTACAATTTGATGGTTGCTTTTTTATTTACTGAGTTTGTTAATTAATAATTTTAATTAACATGAAAACAGATAGTATTATAAAAATTAAAAACCTACAAACGGAATCAAACTAAAAACCTTCGATTCCATAGGTTGTTGTCAGGGCCGGATTTATGTTGGTGGAGGCCTCCGGGTAAAATTTTCATGGGGTCCCTTTTTCAACATAGAATAAAAAGAAAATTTTAATTTTTCTTTTAATAAATTGTTAATTTAACAAATAGTTGAATAATAAACTGAGTTACTGTCGAAACGTTGATGTATTAGTGGATTTTTTTAAATGACTGGTACTCCAAAGTTTTTTTACTAATTATACAGTCGAATAAAACCAGTTTTGTATTAATAAACATAAATTCTTGCTTTCTTTTTCTTTAAATATTCTATAATATCTACATATGATAATACTCTTAAAATATCATATGATGTTGGTGGCAGCGGAATTACATTAATTTTTAGAATTTTCTTTCTGCGATGCAATTTGATATCATGAAAAGAAGATATATTCTCAAGATGACTTCCTCGTTTGGAACTGCACTCTTTTTTATTAAAACGTACATAAATAGTGCTCGACTAAAGACACTATTATTTTCTTTTATAAAAATTAAGTAATTTCTTTATACATTGGTAGTATTACAAGTACATAAATTTTGGTATTTCTTGGTTGGTTCTTTCTTATTTTTCAGTAATATAAATTGCTGATAAAACTGTTAATTGTGGAGGGCCCATTTTGCTGGGGGTTAATTATTTATGTTGCTAGTTTATTTGTTAATAAATTTATTTAATGCATAGTGTATAATTTATTTGTAATATATTTAATTTTAACTATTTCTCATTAAATATTTTTTACAAAACATAGTAAAATTTTTGTAGGTATTAACATAAAAAAAGAAGTTGGAATCGAACTGAGAATCTTTGAATCTATAAGCAGTTACTCTAACCTCAATACCACGAATTGACAGTTGTCATTTTGTGCGTGTAAGATAATAAAAATTATGTTATTAAAATTAAATAATCTGTATTAAATAACATGTAGTATTTTTATGTACAATATGGTGACTTACACTGTCTTGGAACACACAGTATATTAATTAAAAAATATTGTTTGTGAGCGAACAATACTGAAACAAATTGAACAACACAAAAAGCTTAACATAAAATCTTGCAACAACAACAAAACAATAAACCGCGTAACGTGCAACATTTATTTGTTTTACATAAATTTTTGTTTTTCCATAAACAAAATTTAATTACAAACACTTGGCGTCGATAGGTTGGTTTACGGTCGGTTCTCATTTGCAGTTATTGTGCAGCAGTGTTGCTCCTGCCGCCGGCGACGCTACGAGGAAGTTTTTGCAGCGAGACTGTCACCCACTGACAGAATGTGTGTTTTTATTGCCGCATTGTAAATTGCTAGTGGTGACGGGCACTGGGTTATAAAACCAGAGTAAGACAGACTGCCCGCCGTAAAACCATGCTTCTTCCAACGCTGAGACGGCCTTACCTTGGCCGAGATTTTTTATTCGAGCATTTGTTTTAATTAATTTTTAAATTACCTAAAATTGCTCATTCCGAAATTTAAGTCTTTCTGATTGCATATTGTAACGTTTTATTTATTTAGGTGAAGTGTAAAAATAATTGAAACATGAATATTTATAAAACTAAGTTTAATAAACGAAATATGAATAATAAAATATAATAAAAATAAATAAATATAAACACTAATGTAAGAATAACAATTATTAATAAAAATTTAAATACTTTTAAGATTATTTATTTAAACATTTAACACTACGAAATATTTATTTACAAGATTTATATCAGCAACTATTTATTTATATCACGACTATTCATGTTCACTACTCGTATTAATATCAGACTGTCCTTGCGAGCTCCTCTGCTCAGTCTTAAACAGTAGAGCAATTAAGTTCGAGAATATTCTCGTATCTTCGAGCGTTAGTACAATAGAAGCGTTGCGAACAAATCTTGACAGGTCTGCTAGCTGCCGTGATCTACAATATGTATATTGTTCTTGTTTTTAAGAATAGTATATTTACCTAACAGGTATCGAAATGATTGTTTTTTTTGTATAGGATGAAATATCCATACCTACGATTGTTACGAGTATCATAACCACCGCAGATGTCAATTGAATTTAAAATATCTAAAAGGCCTGATATGATTCATATCATACCTTAATAAGTATTATTTTACAAAATTCTCTTATCAATAACGTTTTCGTGATTAAGTCAGTATGGGTTGATAAAACAGTGACAGTTCCACTAATAATTTGTCATCCAATTAAATCATAGTGTTTTAGCGAATTGAACCAATCAGTTTCAAATCTCACTGACAATAATATCCAGGGATTAAATTCATATTTAATCCCTCAGGGGTTAAAAGTGCAACTTCAGTCTTCGAAAATGAAGAGCAAAGTATGCTGTATCTCCCGGAACTGCAAAAAAGTTATTTTACAAAATTCTCTTGTCATTAACGTTTCCGTGATCAAGTCTGTATGGATTGGTATGATGCCATGATTACAGTTATTTTGACTTTTATGATAATCATATTTCCCTACAGATACAGTTATCAGTTAGTCTGGATAAGATAAATCTCATGCTTCACGTTAAAAAAATTCACGGTAGTTACATTTAATTTATCCTAAAGGTCAAAATTTTCTATTTACCTTATTTATTAATTTTAGGACACAGTTTTCAAAAAACCTTTGTTATGTATTTGATTGCGAAATGCTTTTTCTATTTTATTCTCAACGGCAGAAGTACCATTTCGTAATCTAGAATAAAAAATTAGAGTCTTACAAACAATTCCAAAGCGTTAGTTGTTTCCCAAACGTCGTGCTAGTGCAATATGGTTAGTTATAAGCTTATAAGTAAAGTTAGTTTGACTGGTAGTTTTGGAAATCAATGCAATAGGACATTAACCCAGTTTTTAAGTAGAATTCCGTGAAGGCCCTAACGGCACGGCGTGGCAGTTACCCGGCG
Source organism: Stenolophus ochropezus (assembly GCA_035578165.1). NCBI lineage: Eukaryota > Metazoa > Arthropoda > Insecta > Coleoptera > Carabidae > Stenolophus > Stenolophus ochropezus. Next base: position 1,659,810 of record JAQOWZ010000010.1, read on the forward strand.
TGTACTTAGCGCCAACCGCCTTCCACGTCGTCTTGCAGTGCCCGTTACATGCGAAATAATGGACACTGCAAGCTGAACATTACTACAAGCTCCATTGCAAATTTAAACTGCATTCTGTCTTCTACCATCGCCCTGAAACTTGTGGCTCCGAGGAAATTAAAATCCTACAAAATATACCACAAGTAAATTGCTCTAGCAAATTACCACCAAAAATTATTAACCAACCAAACTTCTACAACATTTCCAATTGAATTTTGAGCTGATGCTAATAGTATATTAAAACATAAGTTGTAGAAGGCAACCTTTTCAAGCACGAGTTTGAATTTCGGGAACGAGCGCGAAGCAGCGAGTGCCTGAACGAACGAGTGCTTGAATTGCCTTCTATAACAAATGTTTTATACTATTTTCTCTGTTTCGGCTTTTATTTACATTATTTTTTATAATAATATTTGACAATTTCCATTAAGGGATTTTTTTTTGATAGAATAGTTAGGTTGGTGACAGTGATTTCTGTTTCGTCTGTCAAATAAATTAGAATTACTATCGGCTCTATCATGTAACACATCGCTTATATTAAGCGACGTAGTTAAACGTTTTTAAAGACATTGGTATTAAAATCGTATCATTGTATCAAATATTTAAGCGATCATAGCTAATAATACTCGCTACTATGTTAATAATTAAAGACAAGGTACGAACTGTCTCTAAAATATTAAAGACATTTTTTAAATGTCAGAATTTAACTTATTTTCTTCTCTCTTCTCAATTTTGAGTCTAATATTGCATAGTTTCAGTAAATTCATATTTTTGTAATAAAAGGTGACATTGATTTCCATGTGTTTACAATTTCTACAAATTTTCGGTCTTTATGTTTCGTATTATTCATTTAGAAATATCTAACTGTTCGATTTTATATCGAAAAACAAACCTTATAGGTAGATGTGTCATCACTTCAACTTCCATTCGTTTTGCATATTCCAATTTCCCTCCCAAATCTTTTACAAAATTTTATTAAAATGTTTGTCACTATTCCTTATTCCATTACACAAAATTTAATCGCTCAAAAACTTGCACAGAAATAGATAACTGTTTTCACTTATTTGCTACCTATTTCTCAAGAAGTATATTCTGACAGTTGTCATTTTTGTCAATCATTCTTAAGTATTCAATTTATTACAAAAAAATCAAATTGAACGCCAACTAAATTATTATTTTTATTAAACTTCTGGGAATCAACCAATAGATGGCAGAACAAAACTAACCAAATGTCCTTAACTTGTGTTACTGTACCCTATTTTTACAATCAATTTGACAAGAAAAACGTCAAAACAATCACATATGTACAAAATTACACTGTTGTCAAACCTATTTTTTCCTAAATTGTTACTACCGTCACTCTTATTTGTTATCGACATCGGTAAAATTTAAAGTGTAGCTATTGTCTTAGCGACACTTGTTATATATTAAGCATTTTAGCAATGCTCGCTTAAAACATAGTCGATAGTTAAAATTAAGCTACATCGATTAATATAAGCGATGAGTTACATGATAGGGCCGTTTGTCAGTTACCTAGATATTTTGTGTATTTAATGCAGTCATGCCAATCTCAAATAACAAAATATAACCAAAAATCGTTTAAGAATGAAGCTCCTTCTAACATCAATAAGCGTGCTGGAATATGATATTCTAATTCCGAAACAGAGAAATAATTATTATATTTTTATGATCAATAGATTTTTCTGGGATGCAGTCAATAAAACGAATATTTTTTACTTTTACGTTTCGATCCTACCAGGATCATCCTCAGGAAGAAATAAATTAAACAATTCAAAAATTAATTAATTTCTTCTTGAGAATGATCCTGGTAGGATCGAAACGTTGAAGTAAAAAATATTCGTTTTATTGACTGCATCCCAGAAAAATCTATTGATCATATCCAAATCCAGTAAAGAAGTTATTTCCTACATTATATTTTTAGCCTCTTGAAGTGTAAACATAACAATCACATATTGTTTACGTGTAAGGTACTTGTGATTTTAATCATCCTCATCGCAAAGCAGTAGAGTAACTTTAGATCATATATCACTACAAGCCAGATTTTGGTCAAACATAGAAGGATAAAACATATTCCCCTCTTTGTTATATGAGGTGGAAGTATTCAATGCACATGCCTAACTTGCTTGCATTACCAATTCAAACATAAACATCCACTATTGCAAGAGTCGGTGACACTGCATGTCAAATATTTTCTTACGTCATCGTCAGGTTGAAGATCGATACCTAATTCATATAAAGTAATTCGTAATTCTTCTAAAGTATGTTCAAAGCATTTTGACAATTGAGTACAATGTCAGATATGTCATGATTGGTTTTAAATTTGACGTTTAATTCATACTTCCAAAAAAAGATGGAAATAGTGTATTCATTTTCTATGTTTGGCCAAAAATTTAACACGAACAATATAGGCAAGCCTGTATCACAGAATAGTTACATATCGAAGCGACACTCCGTGTCGGTACCTTTCATGTTACCCTAGTCAGTTCTATGATCTTGGAGCATTTATAGACCTTTAAATTTGTGCCTTCCCCCATCTCTCCCTAAAATGTGACGAAACTTTCCGATTTTAAACAATGAGCCCTTTAAATTTGTGCCTTCCCCCATCTCCCTCTAATTTTCATTTCCCTGTCTTACTGTCGCTTCTGTATAAACTTATTCTGTACCTGTATCTAGTGATGTATGATCTAAGAAAGTAACTCGATCCACAATTATATATTTGAAAAATCTCCATTGTTAAAACACATAGTATCATGAAGCTTTAAGGTAATTGACTACATGTTCTCACAGCAATGGTGATGTGAAATACATTTACTGGTTTCAGGATATTAAGCTATTGTTTACATAGACAAAAGTAAGCAGGGTAACTAAGTCATAATTATATACCATGTAATTTTGACAAATCGGTATGGTTAAAATATTACCGTACAGATTTGTCCAAATAACGTGGGACAATTGGATACTATAGATGTCATATCGACTCATACAAACTTCATCACGAAGACGATACTCACAAGAAAATTATATAAAATAATATTTATTAATAACGTGAAACCGATAAACTATTGAATTAACACGGATGCTATGAATTATACCAGGCCTTAGATGTCTTAAAATCTCGCGTTTAAAATACAATCTTTATTTATAATGTAAATAACTATTATAATAATGTATGTTGTTACTTAAATTTACAATCATGTATGTATTGCTGATTACATTTTGAATAAACAAAAAAAAACAAATAAAAGTTACTGTTTATTTACATGTCTTTTAATGAATCCGAAAATAAACAAAAATAAGGGTTGAATTGTTAGTAGTAAACACCATTGCAAAATAATTGTTCTTGTTGATTGAAAATATTGATATATTCCATGAAAAAGATGAATATGAACATATGAATAAAATTGTGAAATGGACGTAATCGTTTGTGAAGTAATTTTGTAATTATTGACTTGAATCAAACATCCATGCCAAATTGGCTTGAGCTCCCCAATGTTTTGATTTTGACGCTAATTATGAAAATGCTTTGGCATAACACCACCAAAATGAAACAGCAAATATAAATTGAATTTTTAAAAAGCTTTTTACATATCGCTTAAAATTTCATCCGATTCATTTATTATGTAAGCCAATTAATAATGAAAGCCTTCGGCTACGAGCACTGAACTGGTAGAAAAATTGCAGACTAATTTTGAAACACACTTCAGGATTTTTTAAATTTATTTACAAATTTATAATCAGGTATTGAAGAATAAAAACAATTGACGAAAAAAATAATATCTTTTTAATAAATTCAGTTAAACTATAGAATTAAAATGAACTAACCTATAATAAATAATATGTAGGAATAAATGTAGTATTTTCCTATACAATATGGTTAGGTACTTATTTATTAGTCTGATAGATTTTATTTACCAAAAACTGTTTTCCCATGTTAAATGCCTATGACAACACTTTTTTGGAACACACTAAATATAATTTATCAATTAATTTATTAATAAATAATTGAACCAAAATTGCGGTTGAAGATATGTTACATATTTACCAATATATAAATTCTAAACAAACATTGCAATATTCCAAGTTGGCTATGTTTACTTCACTTTCCATGATTGTGAAGCTGCCTTGAATATTGAACTATAGATGTGTGTTTCTTGAATGGTACATAACTTCTGTTTCGTAAGAAACATTGAGTGTCTTCTCGGTAACTTCAAGTGCATACACTCACATTTTAAAATGTATTGACAGACAAATATTGTTATTCAATTTATTTCAAATTGAAATGGGATGACAGAAGAAACAAGCACGCATTACGATATGTTCTACAAATAATATGACATACATATTTCATCACACAATATAGATATTGCTACTCTTGGATTTATCAGAGATGAAATAAAATATATTTTAAAAAAATTATTAAAAGCATACTTAAATAAATGCTGATAATCATGTACAAATATTACTTATTTCACCAAAGTGAAGTTACATATCTAATTAATATAGTTAATTCTCTTTAAGAATTGGGACTGCAGTAGTTTGACATTTCAAGATGTTAACAATGGGTATAACTAATTCGGGTTAGCGGGTAATCTTTTTTATGAATCTGGGTATATATTAGTACAAACTAATATTATGTTTTTATTATTGCAATCAAAAGCTATTGTAATTATTATTAATATTTTATGACATAAATTGAAAATTCGATTATGGTCATATACCCAATTATCTAGAAACCTCAGGAAATCTCATTTTCATTTCATCTGTTCATATATTCTTCAATGGAATGTTGGGATATTATTAGGTGAGAAGGACCACTTTTTAGAAAAATTATTCTTACTCTATAATATGGTATAATATTTAAAAATTAAAATTTACTTATAACTTATAAGGATAAAGAAAAAAAATACTATATTCTAAAAAACCACAAAAAAATATTTTATTCGGGTTTTACTCTACTCCACTACATAGGTAAGATTATCATTTGTCTGATGTGGTACACTCTTTGTATTAATGGAGACCACAAATTATACATTTTATCCAATCATCCTTCTTTATCGTTTTTTTAAAATAATTTTCCTTGCATCCCGCATATTCGTTTTCATAATCTTCAGTTTCTTCACTAACCATTTAGCAACAGTTCTTCAGAACTCATGGAATAACAACTAGATCGTTTACCTTTCTAAGTGCAAATAATATTTTTCCTGTGTACCGGTTGAATTGATCTTTTTAACAATAAAAATCCTCTGATCCATTTCTCCTTAGCATAGGTGGTTCATCTGTCCTCAGAGCAGAAGTTAAATGGACCACTAAATTAGTTATGACTGTGTACAAATAGACCCACGTTTTTATTTATTATGCAAGTCAAGTGTACCATTGGAATAGATCAAGGACATGATAAAATCTTCATATAAAAATGTTAAAAGAATGAATTGTAGACGATGTAACAACAACTTTTTGGTTGGTATTTGTCAATTTACAGAATGTCAGTTTCAGTTAAAAGGATATAAATTAATAGACAATTTATTAGGGGTGGAACTGCGTCTGACATTCCGGGAGTATTTTTCCGGTTGCAAGGTTGCTAACAGCCATTTGGTGCATCTCTCACTGTCGAGCTCCTTGTAAATACTCCCAACTACACAATAGTTTGAAACGAGGCATATTGTTCGCCAGATTAAAATGTGTCTTGGTGACCTACATGCGTTCACAAAAAGAAAATCTATTGTCACATTTGTATAAAATATGACACGGTAATATTTTAAACTGTGAATCGATATTCAGATTTGTGTTACTTCTGCACGGTTACACTTATATTTCAACATTGCTTATCACCTCATAAAACTGTGTCCGTATTTATCATGGAATAAACTGACTATTCCACTATTTTTATTTCCACGCGTTCACTTCGTTTCGGATGCTTTTATGGTCGTCCTATCAATTTCTATGGAATTTACTAACTTCGTATTCTTTTTTTGGAAATGGAGCTGAAATTTTGACAGGTGGCAATAAATTGCGCCATTTTTATTGTTAATGTACTTTTGTGATTAAATTTTTTGTTTGTAAATGGATTTAGAGTGATATATTTTCAGCGGAAAATAGTGGCTTTATATTTTAATTTCTATGTGACATTCTTATTCGTTTGAAGCAAATCAGTCTTTTTATAAATCCTACCGTAAATACATGTAACCGAGAAGATTGTATAACAGTATTACTACTATCATTATTGTCTCTTTCCATTTTCTAATTTAATTAATAAATTATGTTGCAGAAATGATTTGATCGACTTGATATTAATAAAGGAAAAATGAATTATTGGAAGTGCAGTTATTTAATAAAATCCTCTTTTATACTATATATATATATATATATATATAATCAAATATACAGACATCCATTCGACTTAGGTAACAGACTTACATAAATTGTATTAAAATATTGTCAAGTAAAATATGTAAATAAAAATAAAAAGCGCAACGTTCAGATTTTTTTAAATGACTGCAACTTCAATAAAGTATTCTCCTTTTAATAAATTTTGTGCTTGACATTATTATATATTTTATTGTTTATTATTACCTAAAATAAAGGTAATTCTTCCCTGCCTTGAATTTTTGTCGTATATTTAATACAATTAGCAGATAAAAATACAAATCTGGATTAGACTAAAGCTTGAAACAATAGCGGTAAACACACCCGTACAACGTAATGCTGAAACCTTAATTTCAATCTGCTCCTATTAAATTCATAACCAATTATTGTACGCAATGTGTGTAGAGGCGGTTGGAATCTTCTATTACCTTGTTCCTTTCTGTAATTGGCCTGAAAATTCTGTTGAGTGTTGTGTTCATAAATACATAACGAGCTATTGCCCATTTTCGTTTTACGCCCCTTCTCGTTTGAATATAGTTCTTGCTCATTTCACTTCGTTAATTTATTTTAGCTGGTTTTGATTTTGTAATTGCTGAACATTTTTGCTCATTTTTTTTTAGTTTAATGATTGCTCCATTTAAAGCTGGTCTCAGAAAAACCATGGCAACGATATTAAACAGAATTTAAAACATAGATTTGAAGCTCAAATTCTGAAACAAGAATTATTAATCTTTTATCTAGCATCATTGTCGTAGACGTATGGTATAGATGAGACTTTTATCTCGTTCGTATTACAGAGTGGCATAAGTACTATCTGCGTTTAACCAACGACAAAACGGTAGTGGTTATATTCAAATACCAGTGTTAGTTCCAAATAAACAATCAAATTTTACATTTGGTGAAGATTTTAAGCGATAAATATTAATTATTTATTAAAGTTATTTATTTAAGTTTTCCGTTTTAACTTATAAAATATACATCTTTTGATACTTATAGAAAGAGAAAGTAATGTGTAAACAATGAAAGAAAACAGGTTCAACTTACCAACCCAGCAAAATCGCTGGGTGAGTTGGGTCAGTTCAAGATCAATGTTGGGTTACTTACTAAAAAGTCCCAAATAAATACGGCCTTGTTAGCTGTTCAGTGATGAAATATGTTTCGAAATTTTAATTAATATATTGATCATTATTGCTATTGGGATTTGTACAAAATACAAAATTTATAATTTGAAAATTAATTTATTAGACAGACAAAATTATATAATTTGTGATATCATTAGGATAATGCAAGTTTATGTTGAATAAAGATTTAGTTGGAGTTAATATGAAGAAAATCAGGGAATTGGACGAGGTGAAAATGGGAAAACAGAAATCATGCTTTCGCTGGGAGCTTTTTTAATTTTTGTTTCAAACTCGGAGCTTCCTCTGGATACAACGTAAATGAAAACGGTTTTCTTTTGTGTATCAGAAATCTAATTTCCAGAAAATGTAAATTTCGTGATATTTTATCCCCCGAGTATTATCACAATGAGACTTTTTTACGAACACAACTTCTTATTTCGCCTTGTTCTGTGTCGATTTAAAATTTTTATCCGGTTTATTTTTCTTCCGAGGCGTGGAAACAAATTATCCGTAATTTACTCAGTCCACACGTAGCCCAATAAATATCGCTTCCATTCACTAAATTAAGAGAAGTCTGCAAGCCTCGGTAATTATTCCGCCAAGGAATGAACATGAATATTGCATTATTGTCCAGAAATGTTCCACATTTCCGTTACTCGATAAAACACAATGAAATTCTAATTCTTAAACGCTTCTTTCTTTACAGCCAGTTCTCTCATTACACAATATTTCTATAATTCTTATTGGTTCTTTCTGTAGTAGATAAATAACCATTTGGTAAGAAGAATACATATAATTAGTGCAGTCATATTTACTAGAATAAATAAAGATTTTGGAGAAAAAATGTTTCTGAACAAAAGACTCATTTTTCACCCAATTGTTCCAGAAACATGTATGCGAAAGAAACCTTTGTTTTTGTAACATTCCCTGCAAAATCGACTGGTCGTTGAGATTATATTCCTATCCATTTTTGAGATATCCTGAAAAAAATACACATTTTTGAGATCGATGTGTTTCAATTTAATCAATTTTCAAAAACGAATATTTTTAACCCTCAAATTGGTACTTTTGGATTATTTCTGATGTATACATTCAATTTTACGCAATATTTCTATTTTCAATAAGTTTATAATTCATTACTCCTTTAGGTAATGTATCCGACGACACTTTTTTTTGGCTCAGCAAAAACCTAAATATTGTAACAAGCGTGACTCATTATCAATGATTCAACGCGGCTGACCTGTCTGGTGAGATAGCCTTACTAAAGATCAAGTGAGATAAAAGCGACTCCGCTATCATTTAGAATTTTATAGTCTAGAAGAATCTAGAAGTTTCGAGATGAAATACCCGCAGGTATAAAAGTGACGCTACCTGGAGAATTTAGTTAGAGTGTGCGCTATATGAAAAGCACGGTAAGCATGGTAGAAGGGCGCCAAGATGTGAAGGGCGCCGTGCCAAAATAAATATATGAAACGAAAATCAAAAAGGAAAATACGTGGAAGTTATTTGTAAAAATTAAAAACTGCAAATTTTACTTTTTGTCCTATATTTATAGATTTATCTATTTAGCGTATGGGGCCGTTCAAATATTACGTAAGCAGATTTATTACAATTATTTACCCCCCCCCCCCCATCCCCCTTGTCAGCAATAGTAAGCAAAGCTCTTACCCCCTCCCCCCATGCTTACGTAAACATTTTTCAATTAAATTTTTTTCAGGGCATGTAACCGAAAAAAATACTGGTTAACGGTTAACCCTTATAGAGAACGTTATAATAATAACGGTTTTAGTTCAAAAACCGGTTTTTGAAAATTAGAAACCGGTTTAAACCGGTTAATATATCGGTTAAAAAAATAATTAAATTAATTAAAAGAAATTAATTATAAAAATTTGATCAAAAAAAAATTACAGAATAATTAATTTAAAAAAATAATAAAAAAATACCATCTGAGAAAAATATAACAATTAAAAAAAAGCAAATTAATTAATGAATATTCACAAAAATTCCCGTAATATCTTCAGAAAAACGCAGGTCACTTTTCAATTTTAAACTAGTCTTTGTTGACAAAGGCCGTATATATTTGGGACTTTTTGAGTAACCTTAACGGCCAAAGAAACTACCTACATTTATGACTCTCCAATAAAATGTTAATTGTAAAACCTGTCATGACTCATGTTCAAACACAAATAGAAAACACAGATATAAAAAAAAATATTAAAAATTTTTGTCGCTAAATGATATTAAAATAAAGGTTAAAGTTCGCTAAAACCGGTTTATTTATTTTTTGGTTAACGGTTACCGGTATTTTCGGCCTGAAAAATATCGGTTAAAATTACGGTTAAAGTTCGCAATTTTCGTTGAAAATATCGGTTACCGGTTTTTATTAACCGGTTACATGCTCTGATTTTAAGACTATATCTTTAACAGTTTTTGAGTTACAAGCTTATAAAACTTAATTTTATTAATTTTGCAAATTGTTTTATTTTGCTAAACCTGTTCCGTACAAGTTAAAGTAAAAATATAAAAAACTGTGTCTTATAAAAAAAACTTAGAGAAATCCATTAAAAAAATTCAAAAAAGCTTTTAGTTTAGTACTTAGTCAAATGTAGACGATGTCTTTGTTTCAAACTTGGAAAAGTAAGAAACGAGCTTTTTCCAAAGCTTCTACTTTTAAGCTCACATAATTCTGTATAATGTTCATACCCGCATTATTGGGATAACAGTCTTCACAAATAAACCCTCCTTTTTTAAGGGGAGTGCAAGTTGAACCACTCTTACAAATATCTCTTTTACATGCGTCTTTAATTAAAGTTATGTCACAATTTGAACCGGTAAAACCAGCAGTACAAACACAGGAATAACCACCTTCTTTCCGAAAACAAGTTAAACCTTGTTGAACTATCTAGAACATTGTTAAACCCTGTAGAACTGTCTCATCTTACTCCCAATTATCTTGGAACAGTGTTGAACCTAGTACATTTATGTTACACCCTAAACAAGTGCCTTAACTTTGTCCCAAACAATTTGGAACAAAGTGAAACATAGTGCAAGTCTCTTTACTTATTTCAGAACACTTGGAACATCTTTCTGCCTTCTAAAACTTTCTTTTTAAGTCTTCCTAGTAATTTCCAATAATAGACATACATGAAAAGTTGCAATTTTTTGTTTTTCACTCTAAAATTTTTCATATACAGCCAAAAAATTTAAAAATGCCCATTTTTGGGTCCAAAATTTTGATTTTTGGAATTAGTCTAACTTGATAGTCATCCATGCGCTGATTTCAAATTTTCAAACCGAATTCAATTATCTCTTTCCATTCCTGAGATATTTGCTCTCAAAGTTGGACCTCAAAAAAGGGTGTTTTTTGACCATATCTCTAAAATGGGTAGAGATACATTCTCAACGATTATACCAGTCGATTCTACGCGGAAAGTTACATAAAGAAATGTTTTCTCCGCATATACGTTCTTTGGAACGATTTGGTGAAAAATGAGAAAAACGAAAAAACCGGAATTTCAGTTTTTCGCTCGGAAACTTTTTGTCTCCAAAATTTTTTATATTCTGTACTTAAGTAAAGAAGAATGTGCTGATTCCAAATTTTCAAACCGATTTCAATTATCTCCTACCGTTCTCGAGATATTTGCGTTCAAAGTTGGACCTGAAAAATTCAGTTTTTCAGGAATAGTCCTGAAATGGGTTTAGATACGACCTCGGCGACCTCACCAATCGATTCTACGGATAAAATTACATTTTTGTACCAATTTTCAGATTTATATTCTAATGGATACAATTTTTACAGCGAAAAAACGAAAATGGCCAAAAATCGGAAAAAATCGTAAGGGGTTCATCAGGCAATTTTTCAATTTTTGCGATTTTCGTTTTTTCGCTCTAAAAATTGTATCCCCCTGAATAAATATCTAAAAATTGGTATACTTATGTAATTTTGCCCGCAGAATCGATTGGTGAGGTCGCCGAGGTCGTATCTCGACCCATTTCAGGACTATTCCTGAAAAACATTTTTTTTCAGGTCTGACTTTGAACGCAAATATCTCCAGAACGGTAAGAGATAATTGAAATCGGTTTGAAAATTTGAAATCAGCGCATTAGTATTTACTTAAGAATAGAAAATGACAAGATTTGGTGACAAAAAGTTCCCAAGTGAAAAACTGAAATTCCGGTTTTTTTCGTTTTTCTCATTTTTCACAAAATCGTTCCAAAGAACGTATATGCGGAGAAAACATTTCTTTATATAACTTTGCCTGTAGAATCCACTGGTATAGTCGTTGAGATTGTGTCTCTACCCGTTCTAGAGATATATCCAAAAAACCCACTTTTTTGAGGTGCAACTTTGAGGTCAAATATCTCAGGAACGGAAAGAGATAATTGAATTCGGTTTGAAAATTTGAAATCAGCGCATCGGCGACTATCAATTTGGAATTATTTCAAAAATCAAAATTTTGGACCTAAAAATGAGTCTTTTTGGATTTTTTTGGCTGTATATGAAAAATTTTAGAGTGAAAAACTATAAATTGTAAGTTTTAATGTATAACTATTATTGGAAATTACTAGGAAGACTTAAAAAGACAGTTGTAGAAGGCAGAAAGATGTTCCAAGTGTTCTAGAGTAAGTAGAAACAGTTGCACTATGTTTCACTTTGTTCCAAATTGTTTGGGACAAAGTTAGAAACTTGTTTAGGGTGTAACATAGATGTATCAGGTTCAACACTGTTCCAAGATAATTGGGATTCAGATGAGACAGTTGTACAGGGTTTAACAATGTTCTAGATAGTTCTAAAAGGTTACACATTATCCCAAATTGTATGAGATTAATTTCAGGCAGTTTTGGAAGGTTTAATATTGTTCCAAATAAAATGTTAATTGTAAAAACTGTCATGACTCATGTTCAAATACAAACAGAAAACACAGATATAAAAAAAAGTTTTTTTTTTCTCGCTAAATAATATTTATATTAAATAAATGTTAATGTTCGCTAAAACCGGTTTATTTTTTTTTTGGTTAACGGTTACCGGTATTTTCGGCCTGAAAAATATCGGTTAAAATTATGGTTAAAGTTCGCAATTTTCGTTGAAAATATCGGTTACCGGTTTTTATTAATGCCCTGTTTTTTTAATATTATAATTAAAATGTTATAATTATAATTTTAAAAATAAGAAAATAGATTTAGAATGGAGATTAGATTTTACTGATACAGTATTCAAGATAGAGTAAGGGACAAAATATTATAATCTTACATGATTCATGATTTATATGGATTTGACGGATAACGTGAGCGCTGTCATCGATTTTTGCACGATTCGGAACTTAGCCAATGTGAGGGTTGCCATTCATCGGGTTAAAAAGTTAATAGCTACCGATGACGTAATCATCATCTAGACTCCCCTACCCCCCATGTCATCCAAAATAAGCAAAACAAAGACCCCCCCCACCCCCCTATAGTGCTCACGTAATACTTGAACGGCCCCTATAACATTTACAAGGAAGTGATCATGTACATATAATTATTTGTGTCTATTTTTGTCTAAATTGTTTAAGATCCTCATACAAGCTAAACTATTTAAAAAAGGTATAAAAGTGTCACAGACTTGAAAATTGAGACTGGAGGTACTCAGCAATTGAAAGCGAAGAAGAGTGTACAGAGTGTGAAGTCAGAGTCAGTAGAGTTAGTCGAGTAGAGTAGAGTGAAATGAGCTAAGTCGAGGCAGACCCGAAAAGCGACATGTAAAGTAGAAATAAATATCTTGTGCAAATACATATTGTTATTTTGTGAAAATAAATAGCGTAAAAATAAATACTGTCGTGTGAAAATAAATGGATGTCAGGTATTAATTAGTGTGTTCAATGTGAATTACAAAATAATACTTCTATGTATTTTATGTTTTTTTTAGTTGTTAATTTGAAACTATCTAACGAGAAAGACAAAAGAAGAATAAGTAAAGGTAAATATGTTTAAGGTAATGTATATTTGGAGCGTTCGCTATTCTCAGGTGTTCCGTCGGCTTATTAACTCTAGGCAAATCCGTGCGAGATAAAGTTGCATTACCGCCGAAAGGTTAATAGCGAAATGCATTAGTTCATCTTAAATTATCTCCCATATCGCGGCTGTCATCGTAAGTGCCTAACGGCGTCATTTCCTCCGTTAATTACGCGATTTATAAAACTCCCACACATTCATTATCCAACAAGTAAATTAAGATTTTATTTGAAACACAATGCTATTCCGAGCGCTCTCTGCAATATATCAACTTCTTATTTCGTATAAAAAAATCTTTTAGCGCACAGCACCTGGTGCTTGCTTGCCAAGACTTTTATTAAATACGAACATTCATAATAAAATAATAATGCCGAAGATACGATAATGTTAAATTACACACGAAAATATTTCAGGATAAAGCTCAAGCTTATTATATTTTTTCTTCAAAATCCTAGACGGCACTTCGTTATATTTAACAAGCAAAGTATTACCTCCTACAAATTTTGCGACAAATAAGATTTTTTATTAAAGTTTTGAAGCTTTAAAATACCTGTTTTATTCTACATATACATTATTTCCTGCTCTACAATTACATTATAATTGACAGTTCCACTCATAATTTGTCATTCAATTATATAACGGTATTTTGGTGAATTGAACCAATCAGTTATAGATAAACACATAGGTACGTTCTTTGAAAAATCGAAAATTTAAAGTGAAAATATTTTAGAATATTTGAGGAGTGTAAACTGAATTTTACGCTGAAACCATAAACACTTTTAACATTCAACTGTGATGGGAAATAACTTGAGAATACAAATAAATATTACAATATTCCAAATTTTGAAATATATGCATATAAATCATCTTTACCAATCTTCTAATAGGAACCACGTTATCAAAATGGAAAGCTTTTGTGATATAAAGCAATTATTCAATTTGAATATTGATTTATAGTTAAAAATAATTAGCAAATTGGTGAGAAAGGCTGCATTTTACTTCTAAGCATTTATCTGATGAAGTAACGAAATTTCAATTCATTACAAGTGCGTGATTTTGGGCCATACGCCCTGCAGTAATAAAATACTCGGATAAAGATAAAGAACGACTTCAGTCGTATCTCATAACGATAGATAGAGTGGCATTTATGTCAAATTTTATATGCTTTAGACATTGAATTTTAAGATTTTTTTTACTGAATATTAATTTATTTACATTCATTTGCAAATTTATGGAATGAAATATCTAGAAGATATTTTGTGCTTGATATAATAATAGTATATTATTATACAAGTTTTATAAGATGGCATATTGTTCCATGAGTTGTTTGGGGCTCGACAAGCGCAGCGAGGAGTGCTCCAAAAACACGAATGGAACAATACGTCCTATAAAACGAGTATAATATATTATTTTTGATACTTTGATTCTTTTATTTAACAAAAATCTTAAAATATTTAATTAAAAAATAACATATTGTAATTTAGGGATATATATAAATGTGAAATATGGTAACTCTGTTGAATAAAGTTGGGAATATTTATCTGTCAATATACCTTTAAACTATTATGAAAATATTTATAAATCTATACTTTATGAGTTATGAAATTATAATATCTTTTTAAATTAGTTTTGTTTATTCAGCTTTCATACTCAAAAATACATAATTTAAAAATATTTAAGGTTATCAATTTGACATCTAAAGTGGGGTGCATTTGTTATAAGTACCCATTTTATACAACAATGAAAATACCAAAAACAGTTTAATAATATAAAATATTGTTAAACTGTTTTCGATATAATAATAGGGTAATTGTTAACGCAAAGTATAAAAGAACTTATTATTGATTCCTATACTTATTTATTGTGTAACAAGTACTTAAAGTCTCGAAGAAGAAAAGATAATAATCTGATGAATTATGAAAGCAAATACACGAAAATCCCTAAATTTATTGACATCCCCGACATTAAAACTTGAAAATTCAATTAAAGATTGACAGAAATAAGTACTTAAAAGTTGCTAAAGTCAGGCGTCCATTTTATTATTATTTAGTTGGTAACTAGGTCATAAGGAAAGAATTATTTTGGTTAAGATGCTGAATAATAAATAGCTAAATTACAAAGCGTAAAATGAAGTATATCAATGAAAACTTTTCTATTAAGGAAATGAGAATTTAAATTTTAAATTATGGATGTATGCACTTTCGTAATGCATCAAGGTTCAAAATAAAAAGCTTTGCACATATATAAGCTTTAACAATGTGCCCATCACAATAAGCCATAAAAAAGTAGTTATTTATACTCTATTAAAAATAGGATTTTTTTATATTTCAAAATTAAAATTCTCAAAATAGTTTTATAATAATCAGAGAATCGTCAAATCAAGTACCTTCATGTTATTATGAATTACTTGACTTGACTTGAAAATCAAGATGTTCTAAATTTACTACTTGACTACTTGATTTCCTATCGTACTTATTTGACTTAATAAGTAATTTCAAGATTCGTGCAAACAACGACTATAAATTACACATTTTATCAAATTATCCTTTTATATCATTTTTTTTAAATAATTTTTCTTGCATCCCGCATATTTTCATAATCTTCATCTTCTTCATTATCATCACTCTCTGATTAACCATTTAACAAAAGTTCTTCAGAACTCATGCAATAGCAACTAGATCGTCTATCTTTTTATGTGCGAATGATTTTTTGCTGTTTACCGGTTGAAATGATCTTTTTAACAATAAAAATCCTGTGATCCATCTATCCTCAGCATAGATGGTCTATCTGACTTCAGAGCAGAGGTTAAATGGATCACTATAATACTTATGACTGTGTACAAATAGAACCACATTTTTTGGGTTACCTTATGTCTTATGCAGATCTTTATAAAGTATCTACATAAATCAGTAGTTTAAATCTACCGAAGTAGTAAATAATTAATTTTGTATATAAGGTACAAAATTTTTTGGCAATTTTTTTTAGTAAATCTTGGATTATTCAGTGTTGACTTCATTAATTTTCAAGCCGCTGTTTACACTGACTCTAAACAACAAAATTAATATTCCTTATGAGAAGTATCACTCTAATATAACAAAATTGCTGCGAAGTCAAGTAGTTTTGCAGAACTACTTAATTTTTCAAGAACTAGAAATATCACTACTTGACTTACGTCTTTTGACTTGAGTTCAAGTAAAATCAAGTCAAGTAGTTTGAATATCAAGTCAAAATGAGAAACCGTAGTAACACCACTTATAGCGACAAACTGGATATAACATGGAATTGTGTTCATTTGTTTGAAATTAACTATACAATAACGTTATTTTACATTCATCGGCTATATAGACGAAATTTTTGTGGTGTCATCGATGGCGTTGTATCCGGATTTTATTGTTTATATTTCTAACATTCCAGTAATAGATTCAAAAAAGTAAATACAAATTAAATAAAATAATATTCTAAATATTAATTATATAGATAGAAATCATTTTAAAGAGCTGCTATTATACTGTAAGGATTATTAAATGGAAATTTAAAGATTTCTGGTATGCATGTGCATTTAATTTAAAAATTAATTATGAAGTTATTGTGTGGCTAGAGAGAAGTTTTATGAAGTTGGGAATTATTATTCATTGAATTTAAAAAGTGTGTGTGTAAAGTTTGTGGGAACAGATGCGCGTTCCCACGAGGTGTTGGTTCCCTCGGAGTTAGTGCAAAGTAGCAGCCCAGCCTACTTAGTGCTTTCCTATCCCCGAATGGAGGCTCACACTGATATGAATATCCCCGCATACAATCAACACATATGAGTACATATGCCAGTAGGTACACCTACGAGTAAATAACTTACTATTTATTCATCTTTTTTATTCTTTTTTCTTTACTCTTTTAATACTAATTGTAAAGTGGAACCCAATAAATAGTAAATATGGTGGGGGTATTACCTGTAGTGGTACTTAGTCGCTATTTCAATAAGCATTTATATTTTTTCAGTACTAGTCTAGACATCCATTATTATTAATATTTATTTGACACAAAAAATTGTTTTTCACTACCGCTTATTTGATAACCATGGTCGCCTAGGTCAATAATAAATTATTATTAACCATGATCTATAAAGAAAACTGTCCCTTTTTAAAGAAACTTAAGCCTCCAAATGCAAATATTGTTTGATTTATATAACTGAAGAAAATTAAAAAGTATGTATTCACAATTTAAATGTGCCTTCTAAATTAGATAAGTAAATCAAATAAGACCAAATTAAAAATCAAAAGTGAGGTTGATAAACTGAAACATCATAAATGAAAACAAAAAAAGACTACTTTATTTTACTGAATATTAAGAAACAATTTAATTTTCATGTCAATATGTTTGTTATTATTAATATAGTTTTTTTAGTAGGATTGAGATTGAAATGCTAGTAGTAAAAGAATAATATGTACCACGATTGTACGATTAAGAAGATTATTATTCACAACTTGGCGCTAGGTCAATAATGATAGTATTTTCAACCTTGATGTACAATATACTATTAAGAATCCTATAGTCGAATATACTGTTAGTATTGTTTAGGTGAAACTCAAGATTTATTATATCCATTGTTACGACTTAATATTTGATTTTGATATTTCATTTTAAATGAGACAAGCAAATACATTGCTGTCAATCAAATAACAAGTCGTTACCATACATATGATAAATTCCCATGCTTCACCTTAAAAAATACTTACGTATGGTATAGAGACAAAAGTGTTATGGAACAGTTTTCTCCCTAACAAGAAATTAACTAAAAAATAAAAATCTCATGTGGATACCACATCCTTCTACATCTATTAAATTGTACACATTTCTTAATTTTTTACACAGACAAAATTTTAACATTCTATGATTAATCGGTTTGAGTTATGTGAAAAGTTCAAAAAACCCTTCTAGCAAAGTGTTCTTTGGCACTGCCGATTGCAATAAAAAGAGAGGTGTACAACTAGATGTTATAGCAGTCCCATATACAAAATTTCAACATTCTACGACTAGTCATTTTTGAGTTATAGGAGATATATACGTACGTACAAATAGACGTCATGCCAAAATCGGTGAAATCTGAAAACCCTTACTTTTTACAAGGAAGTAAAAACGAAAACGGAAAGAAGAATCAGACATTTTAACTGGAGTTGAGATTATACTACAAGAACAATTTAATCGATGTTTGACCTTAACTGTCGATGGTTTGGCAATATGATTTATTAACAGTAACAATTCTATTTATGTTGTACGTACCCTTGAAGAGAAATGGTTTTTAATTCATAGAACAGATCTGTATCTGGAGATCCAGTATTTGTTTTGCTCGTGTCAAAAACAATGCAACACGAGTTGCATTTGCAAACAAAACACCGAGTGATTCACTTCGGGAATAAAAAGCAAATGTTCGTGAGTTCAAATCTCATGCAGCAAAAAATCCCTGCTCTCCAGTGATTCGGAATCCATTTTAAGCCACATCTCTACAAGTATACAATGTCCAATCGAATTTAATACAAACTTTGGAAAAAAGCTGCTGGACTTAATATGCGATATTTCAGCGCGCTGGAATAAAGGATTATGTTTCATTGCTTTGTACTAATTCACCAAAGAGCGAATCAGTGGTTGGAATCGTAAAAAAACTTAACAAAGTTTAAAGTCCTCAGTGGTTAGATATACGAAAATAAAGAGGAAATCATTATTATTATTATTAAGAGCTGTGATTCTCAAAATCAGAATTCAAATTCTGTTCAGCAAAAATCTTAATCACTTTTTGCTGAATCAATATTAAAACGAATTTTTCATGACTGTATTTTAATATTTGTTACCTGCTTTTTTAATTTTGATCGTGCAAAAATAGTAAGCATTACGAACGGTCTGGAATACCGATCTCAGAAAATAATTGGAATTTATTATTTGTTTTAGTGCCGGTTTTTCAATGTCCTAATAAGTGTCTTGTTAGCGTTTCCAAGAGGATAAAACTTAGATGACAAGAGAATAAACAACTAACAGCTAGTTTATGCTTCCAATAAAATATTGCTAGTAGGATAAATTTACGTTGTAGTCTGAATATGGTCAAATGTAATTTTTTGTAGCATTTGTTACATTTTGACGACGAAGAAGAATTAATAGGTTTTATTAATGTGGTAGATACGAGACCTTACGTTGAAAGATGTCAACCAGATCATTTTAATATCTGGAGTGACCATGATTTTTTTTTAAAGATTTAAATATAGTAAAGATACAGCAATGTATTTATTGCAAAATATATTTTAAATTTAATTTGCAGAAGTTTTGCAATTATTCCGTTGAAACGTCACCGATCCATAATGTCAACCGTTGATATTTTCTAGTTAAAATTAATATAACATTCAAAATTTGATAAAAATAACAATTGTTTATATAAGAATATAACATAAAAATTTATTTTCCTACGACCACTGTTAAAAATAGTATTTTTAACGGTTGCTTAGCAAGTTAAAAATAACAGTTTATAACACAGTAAATACTTTTAAAACGTTGTCATTGACAACGTGTTAAAAGTAAAAAACAAATTTACTTTTAACACTTCTTATGTTCAGTTGTTCATAACAAATATATCATGACCTGTCATAAATGTCATTGTATAATACTTAGTTTTTATTTACTAATAGGTATATAAGTGGGGTCGTAGGAAAAATAGTGTATGATATTTGTGTTAAAAGTGATTTTATTTCGTTCGTAAGGTTTGTTACACTCGGCTTCGCCTCGTTTCAAACTTCCCCACTCACTCATAAAATGTCACTTTTAACACTTATATCATAAATAACTATTATTACCAACTTCATAGTTGAAAATTAAATCTGGCTGCTACTTACTAGCCAGATAAATTGAATCTGTTTGGTAGTTAAGAGGAACTTTGACAGACGATTGAAAAATCGCTCTTTAATGAGGTTTATCTTAGGTATTTGCATATTTGATTTACTTCGAGTATATGTTTTACTTGGCTTCAATGTATAGAATGACATTAAAAATGCAAACCAATATTAGGCAGAGTTAACACTCGTTTCTGAAAACCTGGTTTAAGATTATATATGATAAGGTATATATAATTTCTAATTGTGTGTTTTTTTCTATTTTAAAATGCAAAAGACTTATGTTAAGTTACCCCAAAATATCTGCAAGAAAGCTGAATACAATAAACAGAAACCATTGTGGATGACGACTTTCTACAAATGTCTTTAATTATTAGAACATTTGGGCTGTGATGAGAGCAGCGCTGTAAGAAGAGCGTGGAAGCGTGCATGGTAATCAGGCCAGCCATCACGTCGCCATTGTGATCGAACCAGAGCTCTTTGACGGCGGGCTGCGGTTGGCCCACCGATGCAATTAATCTCGACACTTGCTTCGGCATTTTTCCGCTGTGGCCAGTGTGTAAATCCACCCGACAAGTAAATAAATTACACGACCCCGTCGATAACGCCCGCTGCAAACAATGCTACACAAACTCTACCGTCATTCAATGAGGGGCAAAACCGAATACAGCGTCATCATCAAAAGGAGAAGGATGAAATTAATATAGAGCGTTGGTACATGCGAAGATGTAGATGGAAAAATAGGTTTTCTCGATGAACGAGGAGTAACAGAGGGATCAGTAATAGATGAAAATAGAGAAGAACTAAATGAACAAAGATCACCCATAGTTGTATAGTTGTTGCTAGGCTTTCCTGATTGTGTAGCCCACTCTATCCAATTGACTGGGTAACCGCATAACTGGTCTTATAGAGATTATAGATCAACAAGATGTATCACTACAATGTATCTAAAACTCATCATGAAACAATTACGTTAGGTATAGTTGTATCAATAGATATTTGAAATTAATTATAAAATAAGCCAATTGTCTCTTTTAAACAGGTACTTTATTTTGTCGTATAATACTATTATGAACGTACCTAAAAATTTTATAACTTCGGTTGCTATTATTTGGACTTATACGTATTTATCAATTGCAAATATCAACTACAAAGTATACTTACGTATACTAATACATATATAAAGGACTTTACCAGTCTACACATGTAGTAATTCATTTCAAATTTGAATTTCTGCCATGCTGACATTTGTAATTGATATAATAAGAAGTGAAGTTGTTATGAGTTACAGAATTCCACCCCTGACTTGATCACGAAAACGTTACTTTTTGTATAAAATCACTGCTTACAGGATAATTTTACGAAATAATATTTATTAATAATGTAAAACTAGTAAATTATTGAACAAACCCCGAATGTTATGAATCATACCAGGCCTTAGATGTTTTAAAATCCTCGCTGTCGAAGCTTGGAATTCAATTGTCATCTGCGGCGGTTATGATACTCATAACTATTCTAAGTATGTTAGTAGCTATAATAATCTTATGGTCGGATATACTATGAGTATATGATTATGACTTGATATTTGATTGACAACAATTTATATTTGCTTGCCTCATTTAAAATGAAACTTATGGAACGAATTGACATGTGTTTTTGGATTATATTTTTTTTGACAGGCCTAACTAAATGCAACAACAATTTTAACAATCATTAATTACTTTAAAGGAAATGATGAATAGTAGAATGGTCTGCTAGATCATTCGATCTTACATATGTAGATTCTTTTTATTGGTGACCATTCAATTAATATCTACGGCTATTACAATATTCATAACGCTAGATACGTTAATAGCTATAAATTAAGTAAGTAAAGTTTATATATGCATCTATCATTGTATTGTGTAATCCTGTGATTTTTCATCATCATCATTCAGTCAGTCAAGTTGGAAAGTGAACCATCATAGCACTTAAGTTATCCATCCGTGTTACACAAATTATTGCTGGTTGAACAGAAACACAGCTAAAGGAACTAGGAGCAAAAAAAAACATTAAAAAGCAGGAGGGAAAATATTTTAATGAATGCAGGTCGTTGAGAAAGTTTTGTTTGAAAGGTAGAAAAAGTGGCATGGAAAACATGAGTGATCATAGCATCGTTGGTATTCCTCATTTGAGCGTTTATTCGGGATGTGCAAATAAGAAAATGCAGTACGTGCATTTTGCATTTACTGGCTGGCGTGCACATAAATCATAACTGTCGTATTAGAGCCGTGATGGAGGCCAGTTTTTTCATTTTCTCCGGGTAATGAGAACGTAAAGATAATAAATCAAGCGAGTGGCTGATACATTTTACAATCGCTTGAGTGCGCCTGTAGCTTTCGATCGCCTCTGTCCAAAACAGTTATCTCTAAGATGGAGTAGGTAGATACCTCTCAAAAGGGACTCTATAAATTACATTAACGTTCTCGATTGAAAGACGTTACATTGTTACTCGGCCCGCTTGATCAAAAGCCTGGAAGAGCATCAGTGCATTGGCTCCTGCAGGTCCGAGCGCATTCAAGCCCGACGTTCAAAACAGAATTAATATCCCTGCTCCGGATTACGCCACGGATTGCTATTTACTCGCCTGTGATCAACGCTTTTAAATCATAATTGCAAAACTACAGCCACTTTGATATTGAGATGAAGCACGCGTTATTTACATACTACATCGGTAGATTAAATTCTCTCTACGCTCCATTTCTACAAACCTACACAATCCTTTCCCCACTACCTTGCTCTAATTACTTTACTAGCTATTTATCTTTCCTTCTTTCTTCTCCATTTTACTCTCAACTTCTACTAAATTTAATTCCTTCATTGTTAATGTCTTCAACGCACTTTTTTTTTTAAATTTAATTGAAAATACTTTCAAACGTCTGATTTTACTAGTTGCTTTTTTACTGACTGTATGTATATATGTTTTACACATGTTCCTCTAATGGCAATACCAATTTAATATCAATACAGTAGTCATACGCCCCTCTTTTTAATTTCTCCAAAGATCTTACAGATATTATTGGGCATACCAAACGACTTTGGAATCAATGTTTTTAACAAAAACTACTTCAAATAAGTTATATGGAATGATCATGTTCCAGTTATAATTCTTGTTATAAGATAGGTGTCACCAAAATATAAGCCTATGTAAGTATTCCATGTAACTTATAATTCAGTAAATGTGTTACAATTGTGGTTAATCTGTTTACCTATCGCAATAAATGTTTTATATTTGACAAGGACAATTATTAAAATTGACTGACAATGTTTTTTTTTTATTTATTTAAATCTTCATTTACAACCGGTTAAGAAAGAGAAACCAACAAGCAAAACTGATAAATTAAATAATAACTTGCGAGAATTAACTTCCATTGGAGTTCTTTCACTTTTATATTGTTTTTACTTCATAATTTGGATCTCAATCTTCTTATTTCTAAGGAATTGTCTAATAAATTTAGACTGCAAAAATAGACTAAAAATAATTATTTAAGATTCTAAAATGAATTGTACTACTACTGTAAGTACTAATTTTTTAATAGAACTACGGGAACCAAGAGAAAATCTTCGAAGCAAAAAAAATGTAGCAGTTAAGACTTTTTTAAAATATTTAAACAAATAAAAGGGTAAGGAGCACAGGTGAAGATTCAGATTTTTAATAATCGTTTCACTGTAAATACAAAATCAAAAACTACGTAGCAACTTTTAACAACATTTTTCCCTAACTATTTTAAATTCCTTTATGTGTTCTAATGATGTGGAATAGTAGCATATTTGTATATGGCATAAAATGGATAATAGAGGGAGCTTACATTGGTTGGTGAGAAAGAAAAGTGTGAGGTAGATCTGCGACGGAAATGACGCGTGTGTCAAAATTTGGAGTTGTTTTATTTGATGGGCAGATAGATAGCCGTAGTGTCCTTTGGCCGCCTGGGCTTAGGCCCGATTGCGCGCTGTGCCTACGTAGAGAAAAAGACGTCTATCGGACACGTTCAGCAGCAAACTGCTGCGCAATATCAATTCGCCATTCCCAGCACAAAAGGGCTTTTAAGATAATCTGGGAGGGAAGGAGCCGGTATTATCCATCTGTATTCCGTCTTGGTGCCTGGTTCTTCTGTAACGATGCCTTCTCAAGCGATGCAGAATGCTTCCATGTAAACAATGCCAATGTCGATGTCGATGTGGATATCCGGGCTATGGATAGACACGTACGCATACAATCCCCGCTCGCGTAACGTGCTGAGGAAAACAGCGAACCTGCCATCGTCCTAACGAACCTATGCTCCTAAATTCACATGCACGTCAACTGCCGCGATACACCAAGGCATATTTGCATACCGCATCTTAACAAAATGTAAACGTACTGTAACGAGCGTGACTTGTTGCTGATGAGTCATCGCGGTTGACCTGTCAAGTGAGATAAGGGCGACGCCGATAATGTTCGGAATTTTATAGTCCGTATTATAGAGTCCAGAAGACTCTAGAAGTTTCGAGATTAATTACCCGCAGGTATAAAAGTGACGAAGTCTGGAGAATTCAGTTAGAGTATGCGGAGAGTTACTGAAGTAAATAGTCGCCGTGCTTCTAAAGTAAAAAAATGAAAATAGAAAATCGAAAAAAAGGACTCACTACCAATGAGTCCCGGCTGATCTGTCTGCTCAGGAAGTTTTACTACAGGTGAAGTGAGGGAACGACGACACTAATGTTCGGAATTTTATAGTCCCGAAAACTCTAGAAGTTTCGAGATTAATTACACGCAGATATAAAAGTGTCGCGGCCTGGAGAATTTAGTTAGAGTGTGCGGAGAGTTACTGAAGTGAAGTAGAAAGTAATTCCTAACGCCGATGATGCTGTATTTTCCCGTAAACCCGAAGGTATTCAAAAATATAGAATTTTTAGTTCGAAAGGTTTCAAATTTTACAAAATTTTCTTTGTAATATTTTTTAAAGAGTTAGCTACGCTGATATCAAAATTACAAACAGAATTAGATTATCTCTTTTGAATTCGAAGATATTAGCTGTCAAATTTGCATCTCAAAAAAGTGTGTTTTTTGAGTATATTTTAAAAATGATTACAGATACAATCTCAACTCCATTATCATTCGATTCTACAGGAAAAGTTATGTAAAGAAATGTTTTGTCCACGTATACATTCTTTGGAAAGATTAGGTGAAAAATAAGAAAAACGAAAAAACCTAAATTTCAATTTTTCGTCTCGAAATTTTTTGTCTCCAAAATTTTTTATTTTTCGTATTTAAGTAGATATCAATACGCTGATTTCAAATTTTCAAACCGAATTTAATTATCTCTTCCCGATTTGGAGATATTTGAGTTCAAACTTATACCAAAAAAATCAGGTTTTTTAGGTTTATCTCTTAAATGGTTAGGTTTATCGTTTCGGCGACCTCACCATTCGATTCTACGGGCAAAATTACATAAGTCTACCAATTTTCAGATTTTTATCTTAACAGATAGAATTTCTAGAAGGAAAAAACTGAAAATGGCCAAAAATCGAAAAAAATCGCAAGGGGTTCATCAGGCATTTTTTTAGATTTTAGCTATTTTCGTTTTTCCTTTCTAAAAATTGTATCCTTTGAAATAAAAATCTAAAAATTGGTATACTTATGTAATTTTGCCCGTAGAATCGATTGGTGATGTCGCCGAAGTCGTAAACCTAACGCTTAAAGGGGTAAACCTAAAAAACCTATTTTTTTAGGTATTGCCAAAACTCAACTTTGAACACGGATATCTCGAGAACGGTAAGAGATAATTAAATTCAGTTTGAAAATTTGAAATCAGCGCATCGTGATCTATCAACCTATACTATTTCCCAAAATCAAAATTTTGGACCCAAAAATATTTTTTTTTTTGGGATATTTCGCATTAATCAACACAATTTTTAATGTTATACTGTTGATTGGTTTGTTTTAACACTACACAACATTGATATGGTGTTATAGGTTTCGAAAATAAATAAAAGTTAGACAATAAAGCGACAAAATAAAATCGAAAAAGCGTAAGGTTTGCAGGTTTTGAAATCTACGTATCTGCGAAGAAAATATTTCTTTACATAAGATATACACATAAAATTAATAATTGTTATATAATAGCGAGCCTACGGACAACCAATTTTTAATGTCTTTACAATTTAGTTAAATAAATGTTTTATATTCGAAGCATACATTTTTTTTAATAAAACACTTTGTAGTTCGAAGCAAGGTCTAAAAAAATCTGTATGTATGTAGATATAAATAAAAGATGTATTAACTAATATAAATATGAATAATTGAATATAGATTTCAATAAATATTTGAAAGAAATAATGTATATTGAACGCGTATGTAACCATAAATACGTTAGTAATAATTTTGAAATATTGTGCAGATTTATATGAATATGAAATGTGTCAAAAATATTATGCATAATTTAAATGCAAATAAATACAATAGTTATTAATATTTTTTAATAAATTATTTAAAATAATTATTGTAATTACAAAGCGTAAATTATTCACAATTTATTTAAGCGGATTATCCACTGGAAATATTGTGTGTGAAATGCCTAGTTAAAAATGCAGTTATTATTTGCAATTACGAGTATTTAAATTTTTATTTTATACAGGGCATGTAACCGAAAAAATACTGGTTAACGATTAACACTTATAGAGAACGTTATAATAATAAAGGTTTTAGTTCGAAAACTGGTTTTTAAAAATTAGAAACAGGTTTAAAAAATTAAAAAATATTACTAAAAAAATTAATAGAATAATTCATTAAAAAATAATAAAAAAATACAATCTGAGAAAAAAAATAACAAATAAAAGAATGCACTTTTAAATTGTAGACTTGCTTATTCAGACAGAGACTATCTTTTTGTGACTCTCCAATAAAAAGTTAATTGTAAAAACTGTCATGACTCATATTCAAATGCTGATAGATAACACAGATATAAAAAAATATTATTTTTTTTCTTGCTATATTATATTAAACCAGTATTTTCGGCCTGAAAAGTATGAGTTGAAATTACGGTTAAAGTTCGCAATTTTTATTAATTGTTTTTTTTTTAACCGGTTGCATGCCCTGATTTTATATTACATTTATATTTTATCCATGGTATGTATGAACTTGAAGTGTGATTTTAAAAATACATGGTAGAGCTATAAATATTAGGTCATTAAATAGCACTTATTCAAAGTTGGAAAAAAGTTGGGCAATTTAGAACATAATGTGAAAACAAAATAACGAGACAGCCTACTAGATTATCATAATTACATTCCCGGACAATTTAGCTCGTAAAAAACATGTTATGTTTAAATTTTCAGTTAATAATTCATGAATCAAAATTCATTTGCTGGTATTATAATTTCATTACTTGCACGTCGTAATAAAATTTATTTTGCTTTGCCGGGGTGAATAAATTCTTCAGGGGATGATATACGAGTCGTGTGAGAAGCGGTGGATATTAATCTTCGCGGTAAGTTATACACAATTAGAAACATTTAAACGGATTAGAATGGTCAAGTGGCTTTGTGGCGTTCTTATCGCGTTGATCCAGCAGCCTATGATTTGTTAATAACAGCCGCTGTAATGCCCAAAAGGGTACACGATCTTTGCGCGTTCGTATGGATTAACTTCTCGTGTAGTCGACTTATATTATTATTTATATATGCGCACTGTATAGCTCCACCCAGATAACAGACAATGCACCGTTCTAGTGTTGCCACCCTGCAATATATAAATCACTTCTTATTTATCTTTCGAACATGTAAACCATCTTCAAAATTTGTCAACATATTATTTTATGGAGTAGAGTATACTGTGTATCCCAGACAAGTATTGATATTCAGATTTTTAAACATTTCATAAACAAACTAAAAAAATATAGCAAAAGTGCACCAGTAAAATTTAGGAATTTAATGTGTATGCGTATGTGTGCATCTGATCAAAATTCTTTTTTTTTCTTCCCGAATCTTACCTAACCTAATATAATCTAATCTAAAATAACCTAGCCTAACATAACCTGACTTATTCTAAACTAACCTAATTTAATCAAATCTAGTTTTATCTAATCAAACGTAACCTCACCTAACCTAACCTAAAATAATCCAAACTAACCTAACCTAATCTAATTAATTAATTACCTTAACCTCACCAAATCTAAAGTAATGTAAACTAACCTAACTTAACCTGACCTAACCTAACCTAAACAAACCTAAGGTTATCTAAATTAACCTAACTTAACCTAACCTTATTTTATTCCATCATTGAATAAATAGTGACATCAAATTTATTAATATATAAACATTTTAATTATACAGACACTTGTGTGCTTAAGTAACATACTTTGGTAAGTTTTTTCAATGTTCATTTGTTCAATCAAATTTCAAATCCTTTTTTCCAACATATTGTACGGGTGTAATGTGTAATAAAAAATGGTACACGTGTATTAGAGCCATTAATACACATGTGCCTTTAAAAGCGCCTCGCTTCGTGTCAATTAATTTAATATTATTTATAAGGAAATCGAGAGAAAACCCCAAAATCGGAATCGAACTTAAAACCTGAAATTCTATGAACAATTTTTTTTATTAAAAAAAATTGATTTTTTTATCGATTGCGTAAGTCATTGTTCAAAAGCAATTATTTATTTACATAATAAAACATTAGGTGAAAAAAAATAATTCTTGTAAATTTTGTTGAACGGTGTTGTTAAAATTAAATAATATTTATTAAATCAAATGTTTTTCTAATAGTACCTATCATTTTATCGTTAAAACACTTATACATAAATAGTGACAGGAAATACAGTTGTAAATTTGAATGTATAAATATTTCAATAAAAGCTTCAGCAGTTTGTTGGCCTGATTTAAATTCATACTCTCGTAGTATTTCATAAAATTTGCATAAAATGAATTATATACTGGAAAATTTTGATACATTTTGTGTAATATTCATATTTCAGACACGATTTAATTTAAAATTATTTAGTTGATAATATTATTCACATATAAATTTATGCGAATATAGATAATGTACAAAAACTAGAAAACGAGAGAAATATCACAATAAAGTTAAATATTACCTTTAAATAAATAAAAATATCTTTCTTCTAATGGTACAGGTGGAGCATCTTTTTACCTTAATTACCTATATTGTATAGATTTCAAATATTAATTTCATAAGTCTTAAGTTTAAAAAATATGTATTTAATAGTAAGGTAATAATCAAAATCATTCTAATTTAATATACATTTGGTCGTCTAGCAACGAAAAAAATTAACTTTAAAAAGTTGCAAAAATAATAGAAATGTCAAGTGATCCATATTTTTCAAATACTTAAATATGATTTGAAGTTAACACAGTTTTTAAATAAATCAAAGTTTTATATGAAAAGAATAAGTGTAAAGGTAGTTTGAAATTAAGCCTGTTGCATTATAAAATTTGTCCACAATTTAGCGTATGAAGAGCAAGTAATTTAATAGACTTTAAAACATGTATTATTGTTAAATTTTAATTATATAAACACATGTTCAATCCCTCGTGGTTGGAAAAGCCAAAAGCGGATATGTAACAAGGGTTTATAAACTGCAGTTTTATATTTCAGCAGGCGAATGTTTCGCAAACATCAAATTTAATCCGCTATCGTGATATTCGTGTTGTAGGATTTTATTTAGTCGCATAATGATTGGAATTAAAGTACAGGCGCCATTAAAATCAAATAAAATATGATTTGGGATGCGACATGCGAGTACAATAATCCAATAAAGCGCGTAAAACAATTTTATCGCTGTCATTCACTTTGCATATGAAGTCATTACGGCCCTCGTCATCATATATAAAAAGTTTCATGAGGAGTGCACGTGGCTCCCTCCCGTTAAGTGCCGTGTGAGTGTCATCAAACAAATATATTGTCAGTTATTTCACGGATATAAACAACTCCGAGCATTGTAGCTGTAGTAACTCTTTTTTTTGTAACCATGTATAAAATAACTGATAGTAAATGTAGAAGTAAAGGATTTGATGTCAAAAACCACAAATTTTGATTTTGCATAAATTTTATGCAATCGCTTATTTTCTTATGTTTATTGCGCCACAACCATTCGGTTTATTTTTATGTTTACTTCAATTTTATTGGTACTTGCCATTAAATATATATCTCAATTCGTTTTTTTTTTTTGTAAATTTAAATAAAATTGTGTATTATTCTGAAATTATTTTCTAAAGACTTATCATCGTGTGTAAGCAATGTTGCTGTCCAATTGGATAGATTATCAACTCTATTATAATTAAAATAAAATTTGTTTATTAATCGTATTTTTTCAAATAGGCACAATAATTGTTAAAAGTTGTAAATAGTATGATTTTACAATTTTTATAATCGAGCAGCGGTGGTTTACTTGTTTAACTTGCTCCGATTTGAATTAGAAATATAAATACAACCTCGTAGAACTTAGAAAA
This sequence comes from Stenolophus ochropezus, assembly GCA_035578165.1. NCBI lineage: Eukaryota > Metazoa > Arthropoda > Insecta > Coleoptera > Carabidae > Stenolophus > Stenolophus ochropezus. Next base: position 1,690,696 of record JAQOWZ010000010.1, read on the forward strand.
GCTATTTTGTGACATTGTTTTTAACTATAGGTATTGTTTAAAAATATTTTATTTTGTCATAACTCCAAGTTCTATTTTTTTGTCTCTATTTTGTAATTTAACATGAAATTGGTCTACTAGTGTGACAAATTTTGTCTAATTTAATTAATTATATAATTGAGATGATTCAATAAAATATGATGTGGACAACACATGACTTCCTTGTACGCTAAATTATATCCATTTTTTGCTGCACTTCATTTAAACATATTTCATTCGAAAATGAGATCATTCTACAGCTCATTGTCCTTCAACTTTTCGTTTCATATCCAACTTCCCATCGAAATGGATCATCTTTTATAAAATTTTGTTAAAATTTTTACTATACCTTTATTTCATACAAGAAAGTAAATAAAATTACCAATGTAGGTTTCTGTTTGTCTTGAGGTACAAAGTATATCGTCTGCCAAGAGTTCCATGGATATTTAGATGTAACTTCCGCCTTCCCAGTGACCTATTTCGGAAAGGTGAATAATGAAAAGGTGAAGAGGGAAAATAGTGAAACGAAAGCAAATAAGCATTATAGGTAAATGTGTTTAAGAAATGTGTATCCGTTATTTGAGGTGACGTAGCGTGTATTTGGTTTTACTGTTGCTTACATGGATTGAATTACGCTGCGTGCGTCGCGACGCTCGCGAGGAACTGCTTTATCATTCCGACGCTGCGCGGAATTTATGTGCCAGGGTAAAAAGCGCCGGCTGCAACAGAACAAGCCGCGCTTTCCACCTAAACGTCCAATACATTTTTTACCGCCCGCCAAATTCATGTAGGGGAACTACTCCCGCAAAAAGTAAATATTGAGATGGATGTGCATACTTTAGAAATATGTCTGTTTAGACACTTCTTTGGCCCACAAACATAAAGCTAGATAAGCAACCAGCAACGGAGGTTCACATCATTGGAATTGTCAATTAAATATAAATATATTATCATCATCACCAAGTATAATTACTTCTGCGGGTCTATTCTAATTCATAACAAGATGTAAGGTTGTTATCGGTTATGACGTTGATGGCGTCATACGATGTTGATATGTATAACAATATATAGGGATATTTGGTAATCACCTTTACGTCATTCACGACATCACATGAGACTTGTAACAAAAATCGCCAGGGGGATAACAACATTGAGGATATCTCGTTGTTATATGAATTAGAATAGGCCCTCAGGATTGGTATTGTTGGTAGGTGTTATGAAGTAGTTGATATCAGTCACTTTTTTATTTTTCTGCCTCTGCTTGCTTCGATGACCTTCTGTGTTCTTCAGAATAATTATTAATATTTATTAATTTTTACTTACTGTCAGTGTCGGATTAATGTTTAGGTCACATAAGCCCGGGGCATATTTTCATAATTAGGATATTTCAGAAAAATACTTTAGATTTTTATGAAAAGTACCACTTCCAATTGCACGATTAACACTAAAATCTATTCAGATCTAATCTAGGGTGTTAGAATATTATATCCAAAATTTCAGTTTTTTTATTCACTAGTATTTGAGTAATCGTTACGACAAAATCTATCCATCCATCCATCTACACACACAAACTGACATTGTAAAAATATAAAATCGTGTTCTAGGTACTTCAAAACGTGCTTATCCATTGAAAACTCACTACCATTTTTTTTACATGACTCCAATACTCTGTTACTGAATGGCGAGAGGTAAATATTAGAAAATATTTTTCTAAAGTTGACTTGGTCAGAACACATTGAAAAATGTCTAGAGTCGATTTAAAGGGGGTGGCAAACGAAAACCAAAAATGAAAAACTAAATACAGCACTTAAAGAAACGACAAAACTTCATAAAATTTTCAAGGAACCGACTTTGGCTGCAACTGTAGTCAGAGATGGTCAAGATACAAGTAATACTGGTAAACAGAAATAGAATAAAGGATAATTATACAAGTATGGTGATCCCTATAAATAAATGAGTAGATTCGTTTACAAATGTATTGACTATCACGTGTCGTTTGTAAGTTACAAACGTTACATAGAATTCATTGCAAATAACAATGCTTCTAACTGTTTCTATACGTTTTATTATTTATCCTGGTTACGCCATTGACATTAGCACACCAATTTTAAACAGGCTTAGAACAAAAACTTTGATCCGTCGTTGTTTCCTAAAAGTAGACCTTGAAACTAGTAGTAGATATCCAGATTTTTATTAGACCTATCATCATCATCATCATATGTGGCACAAAACTACTGCTGGAACAAAGACTCACTTATCTTTGAGTACATCATGACAAGTTTTACTTGCATTTTAGTGGCGCAGTCTTGCAGCCTCTGCTAGGGACTTACAATTTGTTGTAGATATTAAATCAGTCAGACAACAACGGTATTTTTATTTGGATAAATATTGACCAAGCTATGATTAGAACCACATATCTCATTCTCCTGATGGGAGCGCGTTAACCAAAATAACTGCCAGTTATTTTAATTTTTTAATATAAATAAATAACTATAAAATTTTGTTTTTGGGCGTTTGCATTTGATCTAAAAATAAAGTTTGTATACTTAGTGTTATTTTTAGATTACACGGTGCGTTATAATTTACTGGTTAAAATTACAGTGTGAGAAGTTTATTATCATAATGTAAAATCAATTGCTGTGTTGTAAAGTGAACCCCTGCTGAGGCAATAACTCAGGGTGAAAATATCAATTAGGGAAACGGATTGAGTAGAAGAAAAGTGTTTATCCGGGCAGGATAATAGTAAATAATTAGCGGGGAATCCTGCGAGATATGCTCCTTGCATGTGGCAGCGCAGGCTGCTGGCAGGATAATTGCAACTGTTGTTAAGAACACTTTATCAAAGGTTTAGCGCACCGCCCATTTGCTGAACTTTAAACATTACAATTTAGAAACACGGTCATGCAGCAGATTACATCGGCCGACTGTTCCCGGATATTGCCCTGTAATGGAAATCTCGGCCACCGTTATCATTATTTTTTACTCGCGAACAGAGAGCGTGTTGCTACATGTTGCCTAAGAATTTACTCCTTCTTACCATTATAACTTTATAAAAATTTTAACCCGTTAGGTGCTTCGTCGATGCCATAAAACCCAATGTATTCCTAGCGAACATGTTTGTATATTGCTGCTAACTTATACTTTTATTATGATTGCAGCAATATGGACGCTTAACCTATATTTATTCAAGGATTACTTTGCTACTTCACACTTTTCTCTATTAACCTACAAATTCTAGCTTTATTTGTTCATTTCCACATAAAATTGACTTGGCTATACGAAACTCATAGAAACTAAAAACATGACTTCCTTGTAAGCAGTGGTGAACTTTAAAAATGTATGTAATGAAAATGATTTTAAAGTATTACATTTTCTTTTTGAGAAAATAGTCACCAAGAACAAGGGGCTCACAAATAAAGGAAAAATTTAAATATTGCTACACTTCATTTAAACTTATTTCATTTGAATATGAGATACGATCTTCCAATCAGACCCACATACAAAATTTCAACATTCTATGGCTAATCGTTGTCGATTACAATAAAAAATTATACAAATTTTTTCCAATTAGTCCCACAATAGTATATTGCACAACAAGTTTGGAATGGTAGCTTTGTAGCATGAGTCAAAAACGAACGCTGCAAATCATACGAGTATGAAATGGGCATTCCAAGCGAGTTGTATGTTATACTTTTTCTACAACCACAGTATTACTTTCTAATTCACTTATATTTTAATAATGAAGATGTGTTCATTTCACTACTTCCTAGCAACTACCTATAAAACAATAAATTAAACAAAGGCAGCACTGTGAGATATGAATTTAAACCTTAACGTTGTCCATGGTTATCGTGGGAACTGAAAATGTGTTTACAATATACTATGGTCGTATTTATTCTGGAAATTTTAATACCACCCTAAACTAATCCATAACTTACCCTTGTTGGTACCAAATAAACAATCAAATTTTATAGCTGGTAAAAATTTTAAGCGGTAAGTTTATGTTATTGATTAAGTTCTCCGTTTTAACCTATAAAAAATACATCTTCTAACAGATATAGAAAGAGAAAGCAATGTCTAAACAAAGATAGAAAACAAGTACAACTCACCAACCCAGCAAAATAGCCGAGTGAGCTGGGTCAGTTATTTTAAACGTTCCATGTAAACAGAATTAATCTACTAAATACAATAAATACAACCAAAGTATCCGTAGCAATAACAAACATACAACAAGCATGTCCATTCCAATGTTGTACAATGTACTATTTTCGGTTTTGGTGTTAGAATTCTGGCAAGCTTTTTGCTACTAGATCAGCTTAACTTCTTAAACTATTGGTGATATATTACCTATTATTACTGTTAATTGAAATGAACAGGTTACCAATTCTGATAGATATATGTCTATTTTCATATAAATTGATTAATACATTGTGTACAGAGTTGTGCTTTTGATTTTCAGCTCGAAAGAGAGGAAAGCGTAGTTTTATCTTTTCATTTCCCTATTCTAATTCGGCTTCTTCGCAGGGTATTTGTGCTTGCGTACGCTGAAACTTCAGTGTAAGCACTTATATGCTGAAATAACTCAAATGTATTCAATTTGCATTTATATGAAGTCAGTTTTTATACTATTCTATTTTCCGTGTATGAGAAGAATAGTAGAATATGCAAATAGATTATCCGGTTAGATTAACTTTGCCTGCCTAAATATGATAACACCCTATTGGTGCATATACCTATATACTTTTCTTCTTGAAATAACATCCCAAAACAAACTTTAATTCATTTTATTTTAATATCACTACGGTGGTACGGTGATAATAGTTTATGGTACAGAAGAAACAAGGTCAGGCCAAATATAATAAAGTCAAAACTAAAGTTTTTACGTCTAATAGTGCAGATCATAGTTATTGTAGCTGCAAAAAACGTAATTTATCGTTACCAGACGAGAATAGTTGTATTAGGTACTTACATTCTGAGGCGCTTATTATATTTTTCGCAGTTTTTCAACAGTTCAGATTTATATATTTGCAACTTTTTACAGTTAATAATAATATAAAATAATACCCTGCTAGCAGGACTGTTATTTTGTATTTACTTACGTCAACGATGGTGCGGAAAATAATATAAAATATAAAGTTGATATGGTAAGTTTTTTCATGTTGGGAAAATATTAGCTTTTCCACTTAAGAATTTTAGAGCGTATTAAATAATTTTTACGTAGCAAGAAAATACGAAGTGTGAAATTTACGATTTCCATAAGTTTATTTTAATGATTCAAAGCAACATAACGACAAAAGTTATCCTGCTTTAAGGATGCTAATTAACAAAAATTTTAATGTTTGTTGTAGGCTTAATACGAAGGTTATAATTTATGCTTTGCTCATTACTGAGGAATTAGTACGGACCATTACGCCTTTATACAACTCCTCCCGACTACGGAAATTAAATTATTATCAAAAACTTATCTTTTTTATTCTCGAACTTTGGTTTACGATGATTTTTGCACCTCATTTCGCTTTTCACAAAAATGAATCAATTCTGCGGAAAATACATAAAGGAAGAAAAGAAAAAATTGACAAAAAGATATTCCTAAATGCTTTAAGGAAATAATTTTACTTCTACGTTGTCAAATATCACCACGAACATTCCTTTGTAAAAAACTAAAATTAGTGAAACAACCTTTGGAACTAAATAAAATACTTAATATTTTTTACGAATTGGTATTAGTTTTACATTTTAAGGAACAATCTGAATTAGGTACTAATCCTTTTATGAAAATGGGTACCAGGTATTTGAAAATCTATTCCATTTAGTAATATTTTAATTAATCTCTTTTGTAATAATTATACAATAATAGAAAAGTAGTTAATGATGAACATGTTTAATAGCAAAATATTCAATGAGCATGTAATGTGTGCTATTACTCATGAGAAAGAAGTTTACCAACACGAACAAAAGCGAGTGTTGTAAATCATTCGAATGAGTAAGGCATTACATGCAAATAGAGTACTATAATTTATCCACAACTATAACATGAAATATACATGTTTATTATAACCAAATATGTCATTACACTTTGGCAGATAAATAACAATAGTTCGCGTCACTGTTTCACAACATAGTTAACGAACGAAGGCAATTATTTGTAGTGTTATTTAGCTATAGTTTAAGCGTAACAAGAAAAAAAATATGAAAAATGACAAAACTAGGGTAACTTTGGATTTTTATGTAGAAAAACTTATTTAAAAGTAATTTAGTTTTTACTCTAGTTGCAAGTAAAATTTAAATTTGACATAACGATTAAATAATATTATACCATCGAACTGTTATTATTATTCAATTAGCAACAGTAACGAAGATCATTAATTGATAAAAAACGATTGAACTATAGGTATATTATTTGAAAGTTGAATGTAGAAATTATTTGTAGATAAATTGTAATATTTTTCTTTGCATGTAACTGAAAAAAATGTATACCGGAATGTGTCTCGTATAGTAACCTTATCATATTTAATATTTCCCTGATGATGCTACGAAATAGAGTTTCCCTTCGTACTGTATAAATTTTCTTGGCAATGGTGTGTGGTGCTGCATGAATTTTTCATCCACATTACAATTTCCATGTGATTTGGGTATTGATTTTTCATTATGGAAGAATACACCGAAGCAGAATAGAGTTAAGCAAATTTACATCATTCGAATATCGTTGAATGTAAAGTAGATAAACATTTATATTCCTACTATCAATATTTATCACTCACAGTTTTTATAGTTTTATATCTCCGTTTCAGAGATCAAGAATATATTTATATTTACAATGTACTTTAATATTTATTTTGAAATACACAAACAATATATAGAAATTAATATATTTTGCTTTACAAAGAAACATTATTATTTGATATGTATACGTTACAATCATTGTATGTTTAAATGATGGGTCACAAAAAAATAAAAAATTCACATATCCAATTAAAAATTACTGTATTTATTCATAGGTACATCTTCAAGATTTTTCCAATCAGAGTTAAAAAAAAAGGAACAATTTTTAGATTTTTTCTGATTATTCCACACAGATCATTTCATCTGATGGTCGTAGGTAGTTTTTCAGTAAAGAAATTTTATAAAACCACAGTATCATAGTCATGGTTACATTTTGATTATATCAAAAATTGTATGTTTGAACAGTTGACATTCGTAAAATAATCAAGTAAATATAATTCGAGCTATAAATTTAATTGGAGAATTTTTCTCATAATTCCTGCGAAGTAACGACAACTTGGATGACTCTTAAATCACTCCAGCTTCGCTGTCGTGATCAATTTCAAATAGATTTCGTGTATGTAAGTATATTTCGTAGAAAAAGTATAGTGTGCCACTCGTGCAGACTCACCTATTTCCCATCTTGTGTGATTCCCGCACTCGAGTCGTTTCGTGCCGAAACTTTCACACCTCATGGGAAATAAACGACTTTCTGCACTTGTTGTAAAATATACTATTTTTAAGTTGCAACTTTGAGAGCAAGAATCTCATGAATAAAAAGAGGTAATTAGGTTTTGTTTGTAAATTTTAAATCTTCTATAAACATGACCTATTTTCAACAACCAAAATTTACGACCTTAAAATTAGTAGTTTTTTATATTCAGCTGTAATTAACAATAACTTGAAAATGTAAAAAAGATAAAAGATAAGAAAATGTATTTCTCAATGTTTCGGAGATAACTTTGAGTAGTCATACCGCAGCACTATCAGACGTAAATCTGAATAATTGTCATTTTGAAATGCAGGTTTATTGTAAATACATTGTAGAGCGGTATCACAGCGAAATAAAATTAGGTTGAGTAAAAGAAAATGATGTTTAATTGTTGGCGGCTATAAGAGCTGATGTAACAGCTTTCAGCTTTTACGCAGTTTCGTTGTGCGGCTGTAAAAGAAACGTAACTTAACTTTTACGCCATAAAGATATATGTTATTTATAGACGCAGACGGACATACTTCCCTCGTAAAACCTGCGGAGAAAGCTTCGGATGTGGTCTTTCCGCAACAATTATGAAATTTTATTTCTCTCGGTTAATCTGCGCGGCGTGTCCCAGAATGAAAGTAACAACCGTTCCCATTCACCTGCTCTCCGATTCCACAAGGCAAAACTACACCACTTGCAATATAGCTCTCAAGATTTTTTAAATTTGATGTATTTATTTTACTAATTTGCAAATATAATTATTTAAGATACAACGAATGTAAGTACATTATAACATTCGAGTAGGTATAGACTGAGGCAGAGTTTGCAGAGAACCACAGGTAAGGAAATTAAAGTATTGTAAAATTATTTATTTGAAACTTTTTATAGTTAACTTTGCTTTGTTAAAATATGTAGGATATCTTCATAATTACTTTACTATTATGACTATGATACGAAAAAATGATTATAGATTTATCTAATAAAAATCCGGTAGTAAAAAATAAGTGAAAGAGGAACAGAATTAATGTTGTCGTTTAGACATGACTTGACTAATTCCCATATTCATAACATACTCGTTATAAATATAACGCTTCGTTAAATATTTTCTCCAATAACACAATTCGTCTTTGAAGAAAAATTGAAAAAAATAGTTTGTCTACTGTTTTATAATTTGTCAAAAAAATTAACGAAGCGTTATAACTATAACGAACGTTTTATGAATTTGGGCATAAGTCTAAGCCTAGATTAAAAAGTTTTGTCTAGATATCAAGACTCTAGATTATTTCAAGACCTACATTAATTTTAGATAAGGATAAATAATTCTTCAGCAGCGTTCCCTTTCTATTTTACAATCACTGTTTCAGTTCGGATGGAACAAGGTTCGCATAATATATTTATCTTTAATAAATTTTAAAAATAACTATTCTAAATTGTCTACGATTTTGAAAGTCTTGTCATTAAATCTAGACAAGACAAGACAAGAGTCTAGAAAGTCCAGATCTAAACGGTAACACTATGTATAATAAACTATACTCGAAAGAGACGATTAATTTCTTGAATTTCAATAGTTCGTTTAGTAATATTGAACATTTTGAATAGTTTTCACATTGGTTTACTTTATTCTTAATAAACTTTCCTTTAAATCTTGTTTTTTTTTTTCAAAAACCAACGTTTCGACTATATTCCTTTCTAACCCTAAAGAAGACTATTGTATAGTCCAAATTTAACTTCCTTAACCTGTTGAAATGATTTTTTTAGGCGGCTGGTACCTAAATTGTTGTTTTTCATATCTGTTTGCAACCTTAAAGTATCAATTTTTATTTGACATCTGTCAAAGTCAAAATTTTTGGCCGCTAGTTTGTTCATTATTGATTTACATAGTTCATATTAATGTGATTAATTATTTTAGAATATAATAACAAATGTAAGTAAAATTTTAACTATTCCTTTATAAATATTAATGAAAAAGTAATTAATTTGCGAGTAAAAATAGCGGCCGTAAAGTAAATGCGGCCGTAAGGTAAATGCGGCCGTAAGGTAAATGCAGCCGTAAAGTAAATGCGGCCGTAAAGTAAAATTTGACAGATGTCAAAAATTGGTTTTGAATTAAAATTCATAATTTCTTGTTGTAATCGCCTAAAAAATGTTGTGTGCACCTCGGCTAAAAGTTCTTTTTGGGCATCATCTGATTTGTAGCCTCGGCTTTGCCTCGGCTGCAAACTTCGGTTTCGGCCCAAAAAGTTTACTTTTAGAACCTTGATACACAAATAACTATACTTGGTAAATAACCGCATATTTAGTCTGAAAAAACCTGGTCTAAAAAGCTTCTTTTTACACCTAGCAGTTTTTGTAGAAAAAATAATTAATATGGTATCATTATAAAATACCTTTACATTGTTAAGAGAAATACATTTGTTGTATCTTTAATAACTTGTATTTACATTTTACATATAGGGCTATCAAAAAGAATAAAGTAATTAAGATATAACGAAGTAGTGCTTGTAAGTTTCAATATTTTTTTGTAGTACTATGATACAAGAAATGTGAAACCTTATCAAAAAAATGAAATTAGTAGTAAAAAACCTTCAAATTGTTAAGAGAAATATATTTTTGTTGTATCTTTAGTAACATGTGCTTATATTATATATTTCTATCAGAAATTATAAGTAATTAAGATATAATGAAGTAGTGCTTGTAAGTGTAAATATTTTTTGTAGTGTACTAACAATAAATGTTGTGAAACTTACAAAAAAATGAAATTACTAGTAAAAAAAACTTCATTAAAGCCACATAAGTCCATAATCAGGTTTTTTCCGGCATAGACTTATAGTTAATTTTCTAAGCGATTTTTCTGGGGGTAAAAAGCTGGGCAGTTTTTGCTCGTTGCATAATGAAACGCGAACGGGCGATACGGGGCGCGAATCAAAAACACATCCCTCATGGCGGGGCTTAATCAAACGGACACACAACATTCCGTGCCCGACCATGCGGGGAGCGGGGCGAGGTTCATCAACGGATCATCGCGAGCGGCTCGTTCCATGGCAATGATGGTAAGGAGAGATAAATACCCAGGGGTTCTGTTCTAACAGGGGTCGGAAGAATTATTGTGTATGCTACACTAATTCCAACAAGTGCAATTTGTATGCACTTGTCTTCATTCATTTGACTTTTCCATAAAAAATGTCCCCTGTTTGTTAAATCATTTAAAAAGTTTCTCATAGATAATTAAACAATAATAGATTGTGATGTCAGCCAGTACGTTTATGTGGTCCCTGTCCAATTGGATGGGTTACCTGCATTACTAAAATGCAAGTAAAACCTGTCATGAAACAAGTACATGAGATACCTGCGGCCTTGTTCCACATAGGAATGTTGTGCCATAGATGTAAATAGAATAGTTTGTGATAATGTAAGGAACTTCAAATACCGAAAATATTCTCGGAAAATTGTATTGCTTTTGAATATACATTTATGTTCAAGTAAAACCTGTCATGAAACAAGTACATCAGGTACTTGAGACCCTGTTCCACATAGGAATGTTGTGCCATAGATGGAAATGGAATAGATTGTGATAATGTAAGGAACTTCAATTAACGCAAAAATACTTGTAATATTGTGTTGCTTTTGAATATACATTTATATATAATCGCCAGTACGGTTGTGTGGTCGTAGAGTGTCTTGTCTGATCGTGAAGATAATCAACATAGCCCGCCCTGTCCAATTGGATGGGTTACCGCACAACAGTTCGGTGGGTGCTGACCTTGCAAAGACTGTAGGCTGCCAACCTGCATCACTAAAACGCAAGTAAAACCTGTCATGGAACAAGCACCTAAAATACTTGAGGCCCTGTTCCACATAGGAATATTGTGCCATAGATGGAAATGGGATAGATTGTGATAATGTAAGGAACTTCAATTAACGCAAAAATACTCGTAATATTGTGTTGCTTTTAAATATATATTTGTATATAGTCCTATTGAGTAAGCAACGATGTTGTGTCATGTCAAACGACATCAAATTTAATAACGTTTTACTTATACAAAGGTTAGATAATTTTCTTGATTCGCCGATGTGTACGATATAGCAATAATTTCCGAAGGTTTTACTTTCGGTTTTCACCAAAATAAACCCGTCAATATATTTACTGAACTCCAGAAATTTTTGTCCCAGTTAAACATTATGTTAGGTAATCCTTTGTACAAAAAATAGAACTGTTTGAGGTATACATTATAAACTTATAAAACCACAATAACTTATTGCGAAATCCTCATGGCAGTGCTGAAACTCGGCTAAATGTCCCAAAATGATAAACTTTGAGATGATTTTTCAATCCCGAGAAAAGGAAAAGTCACAAGAACTCAATTTAATTTACAAAATAGTATATATACTATTAATTTAAATATTAATACACATGTATTATAAAATATAAATATTTATAAAAATCAATTTATTATTGAAACAATCCCACGACACTGATAGAATGCTCTCTCATCTATTACTTACGCCGCAAGCTTATTGGATCAATGTAGTATTGAACATTTGTTGATTTGTGTAGTTATAGCTACTATAATCCTGTACTGCTCAGGGCAATTGGTAGACAGGACAAGGATCTACGATGGTTGTAATATATACTGTGCGGCACATTGCAAACTATTGGAAAAACATTATATGCGTTGCCGTCTTTTTCAACTAATATGTTGCATTAGTTGTGTTAAAATGATTCACATGTATATTTATATTTGAGACGAACTATAATGTAAACAACCGAACAATTTTTAGTCCATTAGAATTGAGCACCTATAACAAGTTTTTATTTTCAGTAAACAAACTATATTTTAGCTAGACAAAAACTGAACTCATTACATTAAAACAAACATATATTGAGGTTAGACTAAACATAAACGTTGACAAATAAAAAATATGATGAATGAAAGAATATAATGAGAATTTTTTAACTCCAATGGATTTGTTTTCAGTTAATGAGAAATTCTGAATTTCTATTCTTTTTTATCCACATTTCAGTTGAAAGCGTTTTCCGAAATGTATGCATATCTTATTTAATATGTGGAACAATATGGTCGAACGGTCAGGGTATTTGGAACAACTTTGTCAGCTGTCACTTTCCATTAAACGTTTCCAATTCCAGGGTGGTGCATTTCCAATTTTCATACATGGATAACCAGAACAAATGATAACATTTTCATAGAAATTTTAATTGTGATTTGTTCAGAACATGTGAGAAAATGAGTTATGAGGTACAATTCAGAGAATGGAGTGAAAAGTCACTTTTTCAAGATGGACGTACGAGTAATTTGAATATGGAATGAAAGTTTAATTAGAAGCTTATGTAAGGGTGAAATTAAATGCGGGGATCGCAGTGCGGATGAGTAAATAGGGTTGTTTTTGCACTCTCTGATTCCGTTCCGTTAAACACGATATATCAACGAATTACCTAAACGACTACACATGCATGGCTGCCGCACTGCAATAAATAACATCTCTACCCTTTCATATTTATTTCATTTGAATTCTTCCAATAAATTTTATTTCTCCACACACAACATTTCATGAAAATGTTATCGGAAAAGACAATCATCATAACAACATTTATTGTGGACACCGATGGTCTGTACGACTACCGTAAAATACACGTTTTTTTTCCAATTTCATTTCAAATTCATAACTGTCATAACTATAACGACTGAACAATCTTTGTATATACAAGGTGTACAATTGAGTAATGTAATGTTTGATTTGGATATTGGAGGTGAATATGTTACCTGCTTTCAGTATGAGTTTGAACTCGATTGACGGTAGCGAACAGATTTTTCTTGTGCGCTTTAAAAATGAATAACGGTAATTTCAAACAACGGTATGTTATCAGGTTTTGCTTTAAACAGTTGACAGTACTGAAATTTGATTCACACCACCGTTCATCAGATTTTGACTAATTCATTGGGGCTGTGAAATATCTGCCCAAAAATGGTTTAAAAGATTTTGGCTATATTTATATATGAATATAATGGCTCAAGACACCTCTAGGTGAGTAGCGTCGCTTATTTGAAGCTCTCTATATCTTTCAATTGAGGTACATCGATCTCTGTTGCTTCAGATTAGGTTGCTGATTTTTCTCCAAGTCTTTCTATTTTCATGTTCGAATTTGTTATTCCTTTTTTGAATATTCTTCTACTTCTTGTAGCTATTTAAATCTGATCTCCCGTTTCTTTGAAGTTCTCTAGATTCTTTTATTGAGATGGGTCGATTCCTCTTGCTCCAAATTAGGTTGCTGATTCTTCTCTGTTTTCCTATTATCTGTTTACTTCTTCCAATTTGTTACTCCTTTTTTAAAATTCTTCTACTTGTTGTAGCTATTTAGATCTGGGTCTTCCGCTTCTGTGAAGTTATCTAGATCCTTTTATTGAGGTGGGTCGATTCCTGTTGCTTGGATTAGGTTGCTGATTCTTCTCTATGTTTTTTTATTATCTGTTTTCTTCTTCCAATTTGTTACTCCTTTTTTAAAATTCTTCTACTTCTTGTAGCTATTTAGGTCTGGGTCTCTTTCGTCTTCTTTTCCCTCCCGGATACTACAGTAGTACCTATTAATTTTATTATATCTGTTTCTTTTGATCTCCATGTGTGTCTGCCTTCTCTTATTGGTTGCTCAAAATATTAATTAAATTACTAACTAATTACTAAATAATTATTGTAAACATTTTGATATTCTAAAGTGACTTGAATAAGCTTTAAACCATGTATTGATTACATATTTTATAATTGATTATTCAGTGAGTGTAGAATATGAAGGTGCGCATGATCTTTATACGATTTTGTACTTAAATACAAATTGAATTAAGCCGGCGTTATTGCCGTGCGAGTGGCCGTGAATGAGGGCGCGGGCGCCATAATCATACGATGCAGCAGACTTGTAATAATTCAATTACGTAACAGCCCTCCTTTCCGTTATCAGCCAATAATCACTAAACAAATTACCTCCCGCAGCGGTAACTCAACGTCTGGACACTGCTACGGTTTTTCAAACTATTAACTAATTAACTTTCCCGATTATACCGCCGGAAATTGCAAGGGAGGGCTGCCGAATCTCCACTTTAAATTAATTGGTTAATTATATTTCTGATAAATGCGTAGGCTTTGTTTGATGGAACAGTCTATTATTGTTGCTTAAGATTAATTACACGATTAAAGTCATTTTTCGAAATCGATCTTCTAAATATCATTTCAAGCTTAAATGCCGAAATATTTATCTGTCATGTTGTACATAATTATTGCTTACTAATTATTATTATCAGGGTCGACAATAGGGCATATCATGACCTTCTATAATATGACCCTTCTTTTTAGAAATTTTATTTCATATTTCACCTCGTTTTATTAAAAGGAGATAATGTATGCTTCGAATGCGTCTAATATTAAACACTTATTTAATTAAATTGTAGACATTTAAAATTACTTGTCAGTAAGGTCGCTATTATAAACCAATTATTAATTTTATAAACTCACTTTTAAAAAGAAGAAAATACATCCTTTGTAAATAAATGTTTTCTCCACATATACGTTCCTTTTGGATCGATTAGGTGAAAATTGTATGTGGCTGTATTATCTAAATTTATTTATTTTCAAAACCTATAACCTCATATAAAAGTTGTGTAAAATTAAAACATACCAAACAACAGTATTAAGCCAAAAATTGTATTGACGAACGCGAAATATCCCAAAAGTACTCATTTTTGTGCCCAAAATTTTGATTTTTGGAAATAATATACGTTGATAGATCTCAAACCGCTGATTTCAAATTTTGAAACGGAATTTAATTATCACTTTTCATTCCTGAGAAATTTGCTGTTCAAGTTGCACCACAAAATAGTGTATTTTTTGACTATACCACTAAAATGGATGGAGATACAATCTCAGCGATTATATCAGTCGATTCTACGGGAAAATTTACATAAAGAATTGTTTTCTCCTTATATACGTTCTTTGGACCGATTAGGTGAAAAATGAGAAAATCAAAAAAACCTAAATTTAAAAATTTCTCCTAGAAACTTTTTTTCTTCAAAACTTTTCATTTTCTACCCTTAAGTAAACATCAATGCGCTGATTTCAAATTTTTAAACAGAATTCAATTATTTCTTACCGTTCTCGAGATATCCGTGTTCAAAGTTGAGTTTTGGCAATACCTAAAAAAATAGGTTTTTAAGGATTACCCTTTTAAGCGTTAGGTTTACGACCAATCGATTCTACGGGCAAAATTACATATGTATACCAAGTTTTAGATTTTTATTCCAAAGGGTAGAATTTTTAGAAAGGAAAAACGAAAGTGGTCAAAATCGAAAAAAAATGCCTGATGAACCCCTTGCGATTTTTTTCGATTTTTGGCCATTTTCAGTTTTTTTCTTCTAGAAATTATATCTGTTGAGATAAAAATCTGATAATTGGTACACTTATGTAATTTTGACCGTAGAATCGAATGATGAGGTCGCCGGAGTCATAAACATAACCATTTAAGAGGTATACCTAAAAAACCTGATTTTTTTAGGTACAACTTTGAAATCAAATATCTCGTGAACGGGACGAGATAATTGAATTCTGTTTAAAAATTTGAAATCAGCGCATTGACATCTACTTAGGTTCAAAATACGAAAAATTTTGGAGATAAAAAGTTTCGAGGCGAAAATTTGAAATTTAGGTTTTTTAGTTTTTCTTATTTTTCACGTAATTGTTCCAAGGAACGTATATGTGGGCAAAATATTTCTTTATATAACTTTTTGCATAGAATCGAATGGTAAAGAAGCTGAGATTGTATTTCTACTCATTTTTAAAATAAACTCATAAAACACACTTTTTTGAGGTGCAACTTTGACAGCAAATATCTCTGAAACGAAAAGAGATTTTTAAATTCTGTTCGTAAATTTGGTATCAGCGTTACAAATAAAATTTTGTAAAATTTAAAAATTTTCGGACTAAAAATTTTATATTTTCAAATATTTTCAGGTTTACGGAAAAATACAACATCAGCGGCTTTGAAAATAACTTCCCCTGTTATTTCTACATACATAAACTATTATATTATTAATTATTAATTTCATAAACTCACTTTTTAAAAGAAGAAAGTATATCCTTTGTATTATTTATTGTACAGTCAAACGATACTCCAAGATCTGATTTTAATATACAACTATATAATCCATTCCCAATTATTTAAAACTGATATTTTTAATAGCAATTTTCGAATTGTAACACAGTTTTACATTTTTAATACAAATACCCTAGGTTACCGCGTTGTGGTATAAAGGAAACATGCTTTTGGTTTTTTTTTAGAAAACTATAGGTATTTTTTTCTAGAAAATTCCCAAAACGTACCGTGAATGTAGCAGGCCAAATGATTCTCTAAAGAAAATAAAAATTTGAAACAGAAACTTGAAGTTAAAATTGCACTCATCGAAGTTGGGTTGTAGAAACTTTCGCTTAGTTCAAATTGAAGTAATGAATTTTAGATGCCTCGCTGAAAATTTAACATTCAAGAATCCCATTGTTGATAACAAACAATTGAATGAAGATATTTCCAAGCATATACTTCATATTCATTAGCTACACGAAATTTAAATTTGCATAATTAAAATAAACAGAGTTTAATAATTCCAAACAACTAGAAGATAAACTATACATATTTACTTTGGACATTATGTAGTAGTTTGTATTGTCAGCACGTGTAGATGGAATAATAAAATGGGGGTAGTTTTTGGAATTGAATTAACCAGTCGCTGAAGTTGTAGAATAAATAGAATAGTTTTGCTTACAGTTGAATTCGCTTGATAACTAGCTTGATTTAATTGGCGCATCTGATTTCTAGCTAACAACACTTGTACTGTAATTAGCAAGCGAGGAATTTGGATTCCCTGCTTTCTGCAAACTTCTGCGAAACCATATTCCTCTGCTATTTGCTGTCTATACTTACAAATGCAACTCGCATTTCCCTCTCTGAACTTACAAGATTTAATATTCTAAAACACAACAGATTAATATAATCTTTTTAAAAAGATTAAAATAGAATGTTAAATATTAAGACAATTGTTGTTAAGAGCAGCGAAACAATTACTTCAACTATTGTCTGGGAAATACCTGGTAAGAACAGTAGCAATTACATGTTCAATACTTGAAAACCATACGTGGGTATGTTTATATCCCGGTTTTACCGAAAGTACGCCATTATGAATAGTTAAAAATTTTATCTTATTATTATTTATTTAGAGTGCTGCCAATCGAAATATACAAAGTTGTTTGGAGCTCAGTATAAACATAGGGATTCGGACAAAATATTTCTCGAAACTCGCCTAGAAATATCTCGTCTCGGGCGAGACGAGAAAGATTTTACAAATATAGCTTCGAGACGAGAAAATAAGACCGAGATTCTCGAATTTCAATAATTACGCTGAGATATCTCGAGGTTTTAAAATTATTTTTTTCAAACGTCATAAATGTTCAATGTTTTGTGACTTGATTCACAAAGTAGAAATAAAATTTCTACGCCGCCGAAGTATACATATAGGTAATTCTACGCTGCCGGCGTAGAAAAAAATAAACAAATAGTCATGTCAGGAACTATGTAGAATCAGCGAATACAAAATAACATGTATAATAGAAATAGTAATCGAAAAATGCATATTTTGACGTTTGTTCTTCGAGCGAATGACAATTTACATGTGCTCTATGAAGAATATAATTTTTAAAAAGAGGTACAGGAAACAAATTGGTTGAAATCATGTTAAACATATTTACGTCAAAGTATGATATTTATATCAACATAAATTGTTCATTATTTACCACTGACAGATGTAATATGTGTTGATTATCAGTCCGGGATTAATCTAATGATTTTTAAATGAATTGAAGCTATATGTACTGGTATAATAAATAAATCATAAATAATAATATTCAAGAAGGGAGTATTTATGGAATAAAACCAATTTAAAAACGACCTAAAATGTATTCTTAAATATTCTTATATTGTTACATTATATATCCTTTTTCGCCTTTTAACATCAATAATTAGTTGAACACGTCCAATTCGTTCAATTTTGCACAATGCATAAACATTTTTTCAAAATATTATTTGAAATGAGAAAATTATCTGCCAAATCTGACTGTGAAAATTTTAAATCAAGGTTTAAAACAGCCCCAGCCGTATTTTAAAATAGTGTATTAATTACCATATCAATAAATACAAGTGTATTGAAATAACTGTCAAAAACAGCTTAAAACAAGCCGTTGAATTGAATATTTAATACTCGTACAAGTCTTTGAGTTTTCTGCAAATATATTTTTAATAAAGAATTGATGAAATGTCAATTATATTTGATTTGAATGAACGCTCTGGAGAACGTAGTAAAGCAGAAACTTAACAAATTCCATAATGGGCAATTCGCTGTAATCGAATGTCAAGCCATCAGTAAAGAAGAAAATTGGCTGTAGAAGTATGAAGTGTCTGTATCAACTCCAGTGACCTTCCCGGGTTATCAAATTGATAAATCCGATCTGAGGCTCTTCACCTGATGTCGAAATTCGTTTTGTCGCAAGTCCTTGAGTCCTGGGAATCCCACTCACGTTTTTTGCCCTCAGGATAAAAAGAGGATGCAAATTTTTTGCTGTCTTTAATCCCGCAGCTGAAGTCTTCTTCAAGTGCATCACCCGTTCAATAATATCAATAAATCCCCTTGTTTTGCGTTAATTGCTCTTGGTTTTTCGGCCTAGCGTCATCAGTTTTTTGCCGCGCGGGTTGGTGAAGTATCATTGGGTAATTAGTCTTGTTAGAGTGTGGAACTGCAGCTGTAATTAAACTTCAAACAGCATCTTAAACAAATTGCATTAATTACAGAGGTTGCTTGTTTGCAGAGGTGACAGACTTCGCCTTCTTTTGTTTATTTGTGTGCGGGTTCATGGCGCACCTAACTCTCCATTCATTGCTATTTTTTACCTCCCGCCGTTGATTAAAGAATATATAGATAGGAAAGCTTATGAGAAAATTCGTTTCACCTACATAACTGTATGTATTATAAAAAAAGAGCAATCGTCAAATAATTAATAATACAAATTTGTTCTATTTTAAAATATACCAATGAATTATTGAAAGAACCATTTTAATAGATACCAAAAAATTCAGTAAATATGTAAAACATCTTTATTTATCAGATATTTTTATCTGTTTAATTTCGCAAAGTAGTTCATGGAATCATGATCGAGATGGCTCTGTCGAATCTGATTCCAAAACAGCGGTACGAAAAAACATACAGACTTGTCTATCTATATATTTTTCAACGCTCCCGCCTATCAATATATAGGTAAGGGAGGTATTGCTTTTGGTCAAATTTCTCCAGTGTGAGTTTTCAACATACGAGCACGAATTAGTATCCATGTAATACGATTTTGCTATTTTTAGTGTGATGTCTATATGTCCGTGTTTGTGTCTGTGACGATTTTTCGTTCACGTTAACTCAAATATGATACATGTAAAAAATATAATATTTAGTATTTCAGAGATATAGTCAAATATGAAGAACTGATTACATATTGAGTACAATTGGTTAACTGGAAGTAGTACTTTACTTGAAGCCATTTTTTCCTAAAAAATACCTCTAAATACAATTTTTTTTCAAATTACGTTATTATTTAAATATAAAGATGTTTTATTTTTCTAATGATCTTCATAATTATGTGTATATGTAATTTCTAGTTAGATAGAAAAAAATATATAAAAGTTAAAATAAGTAAATATGAAGTAGTTTTATAGTAAAATTAAAAAAGTTGGAAGAAATATGTATATAAGAAATATATTTGCATGCGTGTATCAAGATAAGTTCGTTTTCAGTTTTAGTAACGCCAAAAATAGCTATTTTTTTGTTGATACAAATTTTAAGAAGGAAATTTTAGCTATGAAATATATTAAAAATATTCTGGACTGCAATAACAAATTAATTATAAAACTACAAACTGAATGTACTGAAAAACTTACATAAAATATACTACTACAGTGGTGGGAGGTAATGAGTTGAACCCATCAGATTTTTTTGTTTATGTTAATGTATTTTAAACTTTTTCGTTTAATCAGTAAGTGAATGTTACCACTCAATTTAGATTTGAAAGAGATTGGCTAACAGGTCCGATGCTATCGCATGGACTAAATTCGTGAAATTTCAGGGTGAACAGAGAATTCCAGCGTCTTAGTTTAAACTAGAGCATTAGACGTAGTATAAACAAATAGTCGTCGTTGTAATCTAGGAATGCGACCCCATTTTTCCGAGGAATGCCGGATTGTTTTTTACATACCGAGCGATGGAAACGTTTGAGATATAAAGGCTGCAAATAAATGTGCACATTTCTCAGATCGCCAAAAGGAAAATATTCTGGCAGACGAAAGTTCAAAGGCATCATATGGAACTATATTCCTGCCGGCATATTTACCGGCTTCCTCATGTATTTTCATACAAACCCACTGATTTCTAGTTTACATCTTCAATTTCAAACAAAACAGCGGCGTATTCCTACGGATACATCGCTTCCTATCATCTGCAATATCCATCGACTCTATTTCAAATTAACCTCACATTGCATTTTCATGTAACTATTATCTCCAGATAGTAGCTCTCAGCAAAATAAACCTTAGAATCATGACAAGAGTCCTCACCGGTCATTGTCTTTTAAAATACCATGTGTAGAAAATTGATAAAAGCTGAAAATAACATCTTTCGACTTTGTGAAGAGGACGAAGAATCGTCGGAACACATACTGTGGGAGTGTCCAGCCGTAACTACACAGAGACACAATGAACTAGGTAAGAGGTATATTATTTGATTCCTGGAGCTATAATTTGCTTCATCAGAAAACTGAAACTATTTCCTGAAAACTAAGGGGTGAATTACAATATATCTTCTAGGCCACGGTAACAAAAGAGATAAAACCCTTAAACCCTCATTTACATTTACTACAGGATCATTTATGAAACACAGGTACGGATTCAAACTCCGGCAAAATTGTGTTTTTTAAATTATGAAAATATATTTGAATATACAGTTCATTTCTTATAGAAAAAGATTTGTGTGAAAACTGCATTTTTGTTCATATTTTGAATGCAAGAATGCAAAAATGACATTTGACAATCTAAAATTATACAATAAACAATACATTAATTTTGAACATTTGAGCCGTAATGAAACAGACTTTATTAAAAACCTATAATTTATATCGTTCGTAGTATTTTCAGATATTGTTATCTCCGGAAATAATTATTTGTATATCAAGGTACTAAAGTATAATTTTTATTAGGTACGAATATAAAAACCAAGGTGACTGAACCATATGAATAATAAAAAAATACTTTAGTTCTGAGGTATACATTATACTATTATACTTTTTCCTAAATCGGTAAATTATTAAATAAAAATATAAATAAATAGAATTATGTACTTGTAAAACGTCAGCAAGCTATTGAGACGGGGATGGCTGTAATAACAAACGTACTGCCAAAGTGTCAAATATTTCTTTATATTTCTTCATTTATGTTTACATGTGCTTAGATGTCGTCTGCATTAAATGCAATAAATTATTATCAAAGGTAAATAATAAATAAACTCACCAATAATATTATGGAATATGCTTGTTATTTTAGGTAATGCTAAAATAAACTAAAACATAATACTATTAAAATATATGTAAAGTAAAATTTTGAAACAAGAGTTTGTAAAGTTGTACTTTTTGGCTAATCTTATGGTGTGAAATCGTGTACTTTAGTATTGATTTTGAAAAAAATATTTTATTAATAAAATTCTTAAGATTACATTCTTGTACATCATGTGTACTATTGTAAATGTTGACTTATTCTGATGTAAAAGTTTATATCCATAAAACATTTGTCCATTTAAATTCCAAACAATTCTCAACTCTAAAAGTAAACTTGTGTGAACAAGTAAAATTTTCGTAGAAGCAATAGTTCGTGGATGCAATGCATTACTAGTGTAGTTCTCAAGAAAATTTTGAGCACGTCCAGAATGAAATTTTGTAATGATCCATAACAGAATTTGCGGATTCGTAATAGGAAAATTGTATAAGCGAAACTGGTTTATATTTACGGGAAAAAAGCAGCGGTTATTAAAGAGGGTAAAGGAGTTAGTTGAGTTACGCTCCCTGTTGAACGATATTTCGCGAGAGGCACTAAGCTGAAAGTTTATTAAGTAAAAAGAAAACAAGCGCAGTTGGAAATTGTGAGTGCTGACCAGGGCAAGTTGGTTTATTTTGCTCTCCACACTAGTAGGGAATACTGGAGCTGCTGTACTTTAAACACCTAACCGCCTGTCAGCCCCAAGGCTATCTGTTTGGATTGCGGTACTTCACGCCCTACTTGTAAACTCTAAATAATGTCGCTAATATATTATCCCACAGATAAAACTACTTATTTCACCGCAGTACGCACCGTCGTCCTATGCCCAAGGAGAAAAATGGACACTCACCTGCAACAAAAAACAATACATTCACAAAATAAATAATTACTACTATTTTTCATCTTATTCTAATTCCGCTGCCACCAATTTGTAATACCACTTACAAAGTGACTGGTACCAACAAATTGTCTTTCAACGACTACCATTACTACCAACTTGTAATACGCTTAAAAGACCACTGCTATCAATTTGTGACCCTCTCCTCGAAAGGATAGGCATTACAAAATATATACATATTAATGGGTTTTTTTGTCAGATCTGATACGGAACAAGTACTAAAAGGTAGATATAGAAATAAACAGAATTCTCATTTTGTTATAAAAATATAAATAAGTATAATGGGCTATACGGCCATCGTCGAATTAAAGGAAGGGAGGAAAAAAAAAAAACGAAATATTAACTATTGTGACAGCCCATAATAATGATAAAATCTATATATTATCTTATAATTTCACTGAAATTAGCATTTGAAAATCAAATTTATGTAACGGCGCTAAAACTCTGACGTCACGTAGAAGAATGAAGGAGCAGTTTACAATGCTAAAACTGGGAATATAATGTATCTATTTTTTTTACTTAATCATAATGTACTATGATTTTTAAAGGCTGTTTATTCTTTACATTCATATTTTTAAAAATGGAACCTGGGTAACCTGCCACATGTAAATTATTCTATGATAGATGATTATAATGTAAAAACATTCTTGTAGGTTAAAAATCTCCTTGTATAATCTTCCTTCAGGTAAAATCGTATGAATCAAAGTCCAAAACTACAATTCAAGTATAACTACCAGGTGATTAATAGTATATTATTTAACAAGCATAATATGTAGGCTATATTACACGAGGATGTAATTAAAAATACGAGCGGTAGCGAGTATTCTTAATCATCCGAGTGTAATGTAGCCATATTATGCGAGTCAAATACTATACTTTATCTACAACTATCAGGCATATAAAAAATCTGATACGAGTATTATTTGTTAAATATTCAGTTAGGTGTGTGTAGTTCATATATAGTTTAACAGATGGCGCCACAGTAGCACTTAAATGTCAAAATAACTATTCAAATTGTATTTATTATACTTTTATAATCATTTATATTGATATTTATGATAAAAAATATATTATTAATAAATTAACAGTTTATCAAAATGTTATATGTTACATTACAAGCTCTATTTATTACAGAAAAGTGTAGCGTGTAATATAACTTTTCATATTACACTTGTGTAATATGAGTAGTATATTATATGTAGTATCACACGTATAATGTACCCATATTTCAATAGTTGTAGATAAAAGAATATAACTTATGGAATTAAGTGCTCGTCAAGAAATAATAAATGAATAGTCACTTACTAAGTCAGTCATATTGTGGCGAATTGGATAGTTTACCGCACAAAGACTATGAGCCTCTTTACAGTGGCTCTCAACTGACCAACTACACTACTAAAAATGCAAGTAAAACTTATCACGACGCAAATACCGTGTTACTCATGATCTTGTTTCTTTTAGGAATATCGCGCTGTATCAAATCATAATCATTCTTAACGTCATCTGAAATGACAAGGACTTGGGCATCAGTCGAACGTTGAAACTTAAATTCGTTGTATCTTAAACTTTATTTGATTTCTTTTTGAATGTCTAGTTGTTATCGTTAGAAATTGGGGAAGAATTCGAGTTATTCAGATTATTTCGCTGGTTGGAAGTGTTTCTAATTATCCAAGTTTGTACTGGCAGCGAATATCCCTGGTGATATCAGAAGTACAATACCTATACTACTAAACATGCAAGTAAAACTTTTCATGTCGCAAATATCGTGTTACTCATGATCCTGTTCCTATTAGGAATATCGTGCTGTATGATGTTTCAGTTAGAAATCATATTCATTCATAGCATCATCTGAAATAACAAGGACTTGTGCATCAGTCGAACGTTGAAACTTACATTCGTTGTATCTTAAACTTTATTTGTTTTCTTTTTGAACGCGTATTTCTTATCATTAGGAATTGGGGAAGTTATTCAGTTTATTTTGCTGGTTGCGAGTGTTTCTAATTATCCAAGTTTGTACTGGTAGCGAATAGCCCTTGTGATATCAGAAGTATAACACCTACAGTACTGAACATGCAAGTAAAACTTATCAGGACGCAAATATCGTGTTACTCATGATCTTGTCCCTTTTAGGAATATCGTGCTGTATGATGATTCAGTTAGAAATCATCATCATTCTTAATATCATGAAATGACAAGGACTTAAGCAACAGTCGAATGTTGAAACTTACATTCGTTGTATCTTAAACTTTATTGGATTTCTTTTTTAACGCGTAGTTGTTATCGTTTAGGAATTGGGGAAGAATTCGAGTTATTAAGATTATTTCGCTGGTTGGGGTGTTTCTAATTATTCAAGTTTGTACTGGCAGCGAATAGCCCTTGTGATATCAGGAGTACAACACCTACACTACTAAACATAGAAGTAAAACTTATCAAGACGCAAATACCGTGTTACTCATGATCTTGTCCCTTTTAGGAATATCATGCTGTATGATGATTCAGTTAGAAATCATCATCATTTTTAATATCATCGGAAATGACAAGGACTTGTGCATCAGCCGAATGTTAAAACTTAAATTCGTTGTATCTTAAACTTTATTTGATTTCTTTTTGAACGCGTAGTTGTTATCGTTTAGGAATTGGGGAAGAATGCGAGTTATTCAGATTATTTTGCTGGTTGGAAGTGTTTCTAATTATCCAAGTTTGTACTGGCAGCGAATAGCCCTTGTGATATCAGGAGTACAATTTAATTGAGTGAATTCTACCCCGGCAGGTAACCGGGGCAGGTTGAGAACCTCTGGAGGACTGTCTCCCCTCATCAGGCGAGATTGCCTGAAAATTACCCAAGGCGGATTTCACAGTTCTGCCTCGGACGTTCAAATTATAACTTTTTTCGCATTTCGATTACGATTCCCTATTATGGAATGGTAATGATATCTTTTGATTCTACAAAATTGTTTTACCGACGGAGATTAAGTGAATATTATTTAAAAAAGTGTGCTCGTGCTATTGGAGATTTCTTTTTTAATATTCTCTCTCCATACAAAAGATTCACAAACAGTTAACTTTGTAATTTATTCCCTGGCTCATGGATCGATTTTTAAATTTCTTTCCCTTCAAAAACATGTTTGTTTTTAATAATTCATTTCAAATATCCCAGTAATTAACGCAAATGAAATTTATCCCAAATATCATTTACTTCACTGCTATATAAAAACACAACCTTTTTTGACCAAAACGTCCTAATGCTGAATCAAGTTCATTTCGGCTACTTCATCAAGAATTATTATGATCGTACCCAACTTCAGGTACCTGACGTTTTTCATAGTTGACTTATTGAATTAGCCGAGAAGTTATATCTGCAAAGTAAAGATTTGGAGAAATTTTGGTTATTGCCTCAGGTATATTTGCAAATTTAACAATAAATATTAGCTCACAAACTAGTATTATATGAAATCCAAAAGAAGTTCCTTTTAATTGATTTAGAGGACAATTTTAAAATATACCAGGGAAATGAACAATTCTAAAAAAAATGTGAATACTACCATTTTGATATTTACGAAATTTTCTTTGTTCCTGCATAGAGTCAATAATATTTGTATTACTAGGGACATTGTGGCCGTATGTATTTGGGAATTTTGAAGTAACCTGGTAGGTTAGTTTTGTTTACTTGGCACAAAAATAACCCGAAACAGTTCTCGAACTAATCCAACTGCTCCAGCTATTTTGGAGGGTTGGTAAATTCAACGTAGGTTCAACCAGTTTGCTACCTCTTTCTATCAACTTGTATTCCTTATTTCCCATGACAGGCATAAGATCACAGTGGTTTGTTTCTTAAGTTTTGTATTCAAAGGTAGATGTAGAATAAAAGATAAAATGAACGACACAAGGTTTAATATTTATTTTGACAACAAAATATGATATTATTTTAAATGCTCCACTAATTTTTATAACTACTATAATAAAATGAAACATTCATTTGGAAGCAAAACGAATTACTTCTGGATCAGTTCAGGGTTGAACCTAAAGGTACCAAATAAATACTGCCTGTATAGCCTGTTATTTATAAATACCAGTCTAGGTACTTTTGTTGTTGTAAAATTGGTACTTCTAATATATTTCAATATTTTTTTTATACAATTTATATCATTTCTGAGTATGAAAACCTAATAAACAAAACTAATTTAAAGGGATATTAAAAGCTCATAACTTTTAATGTATAGATTTATGAATAATTTCATAATATTTTAAATGCATATTAACAAATAAATGTGCCCAATTTCATTGAACAGAGATACCATATTTCACATTTATATATCCTTAGATTCCAATCTGTACTTTTTTTAATTGAAAATTTTAAGATTTTTCTTAAATAAGTCAAGCAAAGTATAAAAAATAGTATATTATACTCGTTTTATTCAACGTATTGTTCCATTCGGGTTTATGGAACAATATACCGTCTTATAAAACTTGTATAATAATATACTTTTTCTATCTAGGAATGTTATAGTGCAGGCGATGCTAGTAAAATATTATAAAACATTTATTCCAGAACCATTTTTGAATCGGGAATTCTTTATGGATTTATAAAAATATTTTGCGTCGTGAGACAGTGTCTCATTTTGTCTCTTGGCGTAGTATAAATTGAGATTGGTGCAGTATAAACTAAGCTTCTGTTGTATTTCACTGAAGCTCTAAATTACTTGAAACGAAACACAGAAGCTTAATGTGAATTTCCGCAAGCTTTACTAAACCTATCTCAGTAAACAAAAAATCTAATTACTACATAAAAAGAATCCAGCTTCTGCTCTTGAGGCAACGAGAAGAAGTTATATTATGTCATTTGTGCAGGTGGAGGACTTTATAATTAATTAGCAAGAAAAAGAAACAGCAGAGGAAATACTGACGGAGTTAATATGAACATTGATGAATATCGGAATATGACGGTTGTGTATTAGCGGTTTAGCGGTTTGGGTAGCGGTTTCTCTTGGAGTTTATGCTCTGCCAATGAGCTCATTGAGGTATTTCATCTTAGTGTTGCTACAACGAACACGCACTGTTGCTACTATACAATAACAAACAGAATTTCTAAGAAAATATGCATGATTTATAAAATAGGCACAATTTGCACACCACTTATAATACTCCTACTAAACTAAACTAATAATAAATGTGATAAAATACACCTGGCACGCCCATCAATGGATAGTATTGTTGTATCAGATATATCAGACTTAGAAAAAATATCTTAGAAATAGTACATATTTAGAATTTGATTGTACTGACGAAGAGTTGATTTTTGAAATTAGAAATTTATTTACTGAGTCACTTTTTTCTTATTTCAGAATAGGTATTTCGACGCTGTAGCCACTATCACCCGGTCTGTGATGCATGCATCGCAGATATAGTTGTTTTCTTTGGAATAAATGACTGTAGATGTATCGAGTGTGTCCAATTTTGATATCCGGTTGGAAAAAGGCTCATCAAAAAAATCAACTTATTAATTAGACATTGTTACCATGGCCACGTATTAAAAATACATTAATCAATGAATAAAATTGATAAAGCTTTGTGCAACCCGAGCTTAGTCTGTCCAAAACAATTTGTATCTCTCAGGGATCATCCATTTTTGTTATTTTCTTTACACTTTTCTTTCCATAGATTTCTAGTTTTAGTTTTGTTTATATTTGCATTTCTTCTAAGATGGCTTCTTTTACAGATTTTTCGTTTTTTTATGATATATATTTTTTATTAGAAAATTAAATTTTGGTATTCTTATTCTTCAGAACTTAATACATTTTCTTATTTATTCATTTACTAATTTAAAAAAATTACCGAACCGATAATTACTTGTAATAGTTAAATGGAGCTAAGTAGAAACAAACTTGAACTATAAAATTTAAACTAATGAAAATGAAAATGCCACTTCCGGTTGTACGATGAACACCAAAATCTAATCTGATCTAATCTATCCATTCATCCACACACTCGGACAAACATTATCGTAAATATATTAAAATCATGTTCTAGGGACTTCAAAAAACGTGCGTATCCATTGAAAATTCACTATCCGATTTTTAAGATGATTCCAATACCTCTCTTAGTGGCGAAAGGTAAAAAAATCACTATTATGTAATAAAAATTTATTCATTTTTTATAAGAAAACATATATTTTCAATATTTGCGCAGAAATCTGTGGTGACCAAAGCAGTATTATTGTTTGGTAAAATATTATCGACACACATTATGCAGCAATTATCTTTGAAACTAAGGTTTTACTTACATTCCGCTCATTTCGGGTTGAAGCACTATTACTAACAATACATTCCGATAATAAACCGTGGTACCGCTGTGGTTTAACCAGGTTTACGAGTATTATTTGTTTGGTGTCACAGTTGAGAAACAGAGCATTTCTCAAAACTTAATAAATCGTAACCTCCATTGATCACGATTAGTTTTGTCGCTAACAAGTAACAAATAACCAAAATCTTCAGTACCCATGATCCTTTATCCTTTATTATAAAGTTATATACCATAGATGAGTGACTATTCCCTCGAAATATCTAAAGACATAGTAAATGCAGTGATGTATTTTGATTTGTGGTCCAGTTGTGATGGATTGTAAGTGTGACCTGGTTAGGATAATGTGTTATATACCATAAATGAGTGACTATTTCCCGAAATATCTAAAGACGTAGTAAATCCAGTGATGTATTTTGATTTGTGGTCCAGTAGTGGTGGATAGTGTTACCCCTAAGTGTTTGCTGGTTAGGATAATGTGTCTGTTAGCCCGATAGGGTCAGCATATCAGCGGCATTGAGCGCCCTGTCCCCGAGCAGACAAACTGTCGCTGCCCGCGGCGCATCTTCCTAAAAACACATGTTCCTCCCGAACGTGATTCCGCAGAATAAACACAAAGGCTCCGTCCCCAGCCGCCCTATATAGGCGTTGCGTGCCTCGTTTGCTGACGCGATAAGTGTAAAACTTAGACCCAACTCGCTGTGATTAGGCCCGACAAGTTTCTTGTTATGCGCACACCGCACACATGGAAATCGCTTCCGCACACGGCTATTCTTTCGCCAAATATCCCAGGGCCTTTTGCTTATACAAGGTAAGCGAATACCACACAAGGCATTTACCAGAATTTCACCTAGCATTTGTATCTGTGTGTTATGGATAATTATAAAAATTGCTTCATCGTAAACCTGACGGTCAGTAAATTATAAGTTGAAGGTCCCTTGCAAAAGCTGTAAGCTGACAAAATACAGCGATAAAATACAAGTAAAAGTTGTCTACAAATAAACAGAATTATCATCATTATATGGTTACGTATAGGGTTTCATCAAGTCAAGTAACTTGTACTTGACTTGACTTAAAAATCAAGCATTTCATAAATTCACTTCTTGACTTGATCTCCTAGGGATATTTTATATTTTTATATATTTTATATATCAGTATCCTGATGAAGATTGATTTTCAGTCGAAACGTTGGTGTATTAGTAGATTTTATGAAATGACTACAACTCCAAAAAGGACCTTCCTTTATTAACATCCAGTCGATGAAACCAATACTACATATTTTATAACAATATAGTTATAGTTATAGTCCGCTATTTGACTCGAAAATTTGCTACGCAACCTTAAAATTGCGATCTTTTCTTAGAAATATGATGTTAAAAATAAAAGGACATTTGTACAATGTGACAAAGGGTAACCATGCATTTTTTAACGAAATTAATACGTTTACATTTTTGCTAATTTTTTTATTAATACTAGCATTCTCAACTGCTGTTGAAAGACAAAAACCTGCAATCGTTTTGGGTGACCATATTCGAAGCCTCATGATTATTTGTATTTTTGTACGGTACTTTTATATTATTGTTTGTTAATAAGTTACAAATTTAAATTGTTTATGATTTGTTTTGTATAAAAATTGATGAATAATCGAGAAGTTTTGAAGAGCTTATATGGAATATATTACTTCAGTGGCGGCAGGTAATATATACATATCAGCTTTTTTATAATAGGTACGTTAAATTTTGTTCCTTCATAAATTAGTAACATCAATTGCATCTTTTTAGTTAAACCAAGAATATTTGAAAAGACTGACTATATTGATCTAATTCTCTAGAGAATGAAGTGAGGAATTATTGTAAACAAAGTAAAAATAAATAACAAATCTCCTTAACTACAGAGTTTTAGAAAAAAATAATCATTAGAAACTGGACTGTTTGTCCGCAATGAAGCATAAATAAATTTAATAATATAATTTAATGTTCGAGATAGGAATCAGGAATGAAACCTTAGTATAACCCCTTAGTACATAAATAAATATTACATTTTCTATAGTATTATAATATATTTTATATTAGTAATTGATCCTTTGTGTGAGTGTTTTCTACATGGTAAAGAACCCGTAGGCAATAATAAAAGATCGTTCACTTTGCTAGAGTTGATTTTGTAGATTGAATCTTTTGACAGAGATCTTTCCAATTTAAACGAGCTGTCGACTTTTTGTGCACAATTGCCCTGATTTCAATTTCGCTCTGCCTCATCAAATTTATCTTTTCTCGGATATATCTATTGTAAGAAGACTTCTATTATTATTTGTTATATCACAATAATTACACCCAAGATATTTTTACTCATTACAAGGTTTGTCAATCTGTTCATCGCAGTAATGATGTATTTACTCCAAAGAGGATGTTTGCAGACTTCACATCTCAAGAACTCTAATAATTGTCGTTTTCACGGTAAATTCATATGTGGGTTGTCTATTCCGTGTAATATATATTTTTAAACTAGCTACTGAAACAGATTTATAAAAACAGTTGCTTTCACAAATGATTCTAGAAATAGTCTAACAAATATATTTTGTACATTTACACCATGTTGCCTGTTTATTATGATAGTAATTAGA
This sequence comes from Stenolophus ochropezus, assembly GCA_035578165.1. Lineage (NCBI taxonomy): Eukaryota > Metazoa > Arthropoda > Insecta > Coleoptera > Carabidae > Stenolophus > Stenolophus ochropezus. The sequence continues at coordinate 1,722,656 of JAQOWZ010000010.1, forward strand.
CAGAAATTGTTACATTCCTATCGAAATAATCTCAACCAGTTTCTAGGCAACACATATTTTTATGCAAAATTTTTGATAATTTTTAGTGCACCTAATATATTACTACTAATAAATTTGATTTGAAAAGTGCCTCATAAGATTATAACGTAAAAGCACGCTTTCCAAAAGTGCTTTTATTATTAAAGTGCGTTCGTAATATGGGCGTTTGAATGATTAGTAAATGCATTTCAAAAATTATCAGTCTACAACATTCGCCTTTATTTGCCCAGTTACAACTATTCAAAATTTGAGATCATTTTAATCTCAGAATTATAGCATCTGATGACAAAGTTCATATTTTCCAATAAAGTCGATTAACAAATGTTTTTGTTCTTCTGCACTATTTGTACCTTTTTTATTTCTGAAATTATCCATGATTTTATTTTTAACTTATGACAATTTGGTGATTTTGACATAAAAAATATAATACATGTAAAAGAAAATACATACTGGTCCACCTGTAAAGGACAAGTCATTCATTGTCGCAAATTACAATGTTTACAGATACGTTTTTGATTTGCGAATGGTACAAACATAAGTATAAATTCCTATTTGCAGATCTTTGTCATTTCTGATTATGTTGAAATGATGAGCAAGTGACGTATCATCTATGGCACGACATTTCTAGAAGGAACAAGGTTTTAAGTACTAAGGTATTTACTTCGAAACAACATTAGTAAAAACCTAGTCGTGCGGTTACCCATCAAATAACAAGTGACTACACATTGATTATCAATTAATTCAACATTACAACCACCAGCTATGGTACTTTGCTAGTAAAGCAATCGAACTTGAGGTACGGAGTTGGATCTTGCTCGCCTGAAGGGAGGTTAAATCTGATTATGATAAAGCTAGAGACGTGTTGGAAAGATAGTATTGGGTCTGTGGGAAGTTGAGGCACCGCGTGACGTGAAGGGCGCGACTAATTTCAGCACGAAACGAGGCAGAAGTTCGTCTATTGACACAATTCGTGAAATGCGTCAGGCGATTACCCTAAGTAGTATGTGTTTGCTCATTTTATTTGCTAATCTAAGTGGAGTTGTATGTTTTTGGGACATATTCCAGGCCTAGCGTATTTGCTAAATGAAATGTTTTGTACGCTTCAAATTAAATTCTAATTTCACACACTCAACACTGTCAACTTGCTAATTCGCTTTTTAATTACTTTAATGTAAACATTACTTTTTACATTATATTACATAATCATTAAGAGACAATGCGGGATATAATTAGCCTGATATTTGGGTCAGCAATATTCATTTTCATTTTCAATACCGTTAGTATTTCACTTTTATCTCAAAAATTAACAACACAGAATTTAATATCTAGTTTAGGAATGTTTGTGTCTTTGTGTTCTTCATTCTATATGTTCTTAGTAGATGGGTGGAGGTTAATATGAGAAAATATCTTGTTATTTGTCTCTATATACACTATTAACACAAATATTAAGTCAGCAAATATTAATTTCACTTCTACTCAATACTATTTATGAATCATATAAATTTAGCTTACTAATATACTACATTGGTGCTACTAGAATGTGCTGACTTATACTTGTTAAAAAGTCAACATTTACATAGATTAGTAATTTTACTCGAATCAAATTAATTTCACTTTTCTTTTCATTTCTGCATCTCACAATGAAGGGGAAGACAATATTGTCTTTATTTTCAAATTTCTACCATTTTTACTTACTTATTTATTTCAAATTTATAAAATAGATTAAAAAATAATCGAACACAGATAGAAAACTTTATATCTGCTTTTGATCGTTGTACGATTTGTACAATTCAAAAATAAAATGAAAGGAAGTCAATAAGGTAAAGTCATTAGGGACAATACAACGGATATTAATTCAATGTAACAACACCTGGGAATACTCTGTATTCGTTATTTTCTTCAATAAGAGAAAAAATTCAAAAGATCGGTTTGTATTAAGGTTATATAAAAAACCAGTTATCTTGTCGTGCAGGTAATTTTTCCGCAGTATTTTTAATTCATAGAATAATAGTATCTCATTATTCTATTGAGGATCATAGGGCATATGAAATCAAGATGATAATTCCAAATGTTTCTAGATGATTTTATTTGTATTTTATTAGTGTATATTGTCAGTCTGCACCCTCTGATAAAGTTAGGATTTCAAATGACCACAGTACATTGCTTTGACGTACCGATATGTCTTCGAGGGCTAAGCTCTTAAAATTACTCTGTTTTTAGACACTTTTTCACGAATCCAGACGGATTGTTAGTTACCAAAAAATATCACTTGTCGATTCTGTATGCAACATCAAGTGGAGATAATCTGCAGTATCTTTAATTCATAGAATCTCATTATTCTATTGAAGAACATAGGGCATATAAAACCGAGATGATAATTCCAAATGTTTCTAGATAATTTTACTTGTATTTTATCATTGTAGATTGTCAGTCTGCAGTCTCTAATGAAGTTAGGATTTCAAATTATCAGACCATATTGATCTGATGTACCGATATGTATTCGAGGGCTAAACTCGTAAAAAACATATATTTTAGACACATTTTCATGAATCCAAAATGATAGTTCGTATTTATTAGAGACTTTTTACGTAACCTACAAGGCTAATTTTGTTCACTTGGTACCTTTGAAGTAACCAAGAATTGATCGCGAACTGACCTAACTCACCCAAGCTATTTTGTTGGGTTGGTAAGTTGTACCTTTTTTTCTTTGTTTACACATTGCTTTCTCTTTCTATATGTGTCAGAAGTTGTATCTTTTATAAGTTAAAATGGAAAACTTAAATAAATAATTATAATGCATCGCTTACAATTTTCACCAAATGTGAAACTTGATTGTTTATTTGATACCAACGCGGGTAAATTCAGTACCAGTTTAGGGTTGTATTCAAATTTCCCAAATAAATATGGCCTTAGTTACTAAAAAATAACATGTGTCGATTCTGGACGTGAGGTTAAGGGCCGGTTTTTCCATCATTGGTTAAAGTGCCGGTTACCTTAACCATTGGTTAACAAAAAAATATCGCATCGAAAAACTGATGTAAGTTATCTAAAATATACATTATTTACAATTTCGATGCGATATTTTTCTATTAACCGATGGTTAAGGTAACCAGTACTTTAACTAGAGGTGGAAAAACCGGCCCTAAGTGTCTGAACGCTCAGGTTTATAGTAACATATGGAAAACATTTCATTGTTTCGGTTAGCATTCTGTATACTGTGAGTGTAAATAAGTATTTCTCGAAATGAATTTAGTGAAAGTTGCGTGTGGAAGAATAGGAATAAGTAGAAAGGACAGTTATGCGTTTAATGAGAAAATAAACAATGTAATTCTCCCTTCCGGGCAATGAATTTCAGGTCCTTGGCTGGGAGATAAAAAGCACAATAAGGTGTTATTCCTTATGGAGCAAATGGAGCCAGGAATGTTGAATAAGCAGTCCATAGGTTGGAGGCGAGGCGTGAAATTCAAGTGGCGGGGCATTGTCTTCACGGGCCACAAATCTGCTGCATTCGCCTTGACTTTTACATTGTTTCGCCATAAACATAACCGTTAGTTACCCGCGCCGTAAACAATTTCCGTTTGATGGTGATACAGTCGACAATGGGAGGAATTATAGCAGGAACGATACACAGCGGTCTACTTACGGCTGGAACCGTTTGGCTGGCCGGCAGCTGTAGATTAAAATCCTCGAGGGCGCCCCTGGGACGCGTTTCGGCCTTGCGGAAGACGCTATCGCTGCTACCTCTCTCCCGATTCAATGGCTTTACAACTGCCATGCTCCACCAATCAATCACAACGCTAAATGGTAAATACCCATCTCCCAAATCTCATATTCCTCACAACCTACCATTCGCTTTTATTTCCCTTCTAACTACGGCGCACAACTACCGAGTACGACAAAACAGAACAACTCACATTTTCCCTACTAGCCTGGTAACACTATTACTGACCTTTATTTGATATGAGAAATTATTTTTTACTACCGCTGACTTGGTAATCATGGTGACCTAGGTCAATAATAAATTATTATTAATAATATATATTAAAATGAAAACTATTAATTTTTAAAGAAACACAAGTCTTCAAATCTAAATATTATTTGAATTAATTTACTCAAGAAAGGTTTGAAATATAGATTTACAATTTAAATATGCCGTCTAAATGAAATAAATAAATAAAATAAAACCAAATTAAAAATCAAAAGTAAGGTTAACAAACTGAAACGTCAAATACAAAAACACAGACACCTTTCTTTATTTTTGTGAATAATAAGAAAGAAGTTAATGTTCATATCAAAATGTTTGTTACTGTCTATATAATTTTTTTTTAAAATTGAGATTTAAATTCTAGAAGTGAAAACATAATGTGTATACCACAGTTAAGAAAACCATTATTGCCTAGCGTCTTATGTCCCTCGGTTACTTCGCAGCTCGAGATACAACTTGCCACTAAGTAAAAAATGATAGTCTTCTCAAATCATATACTATAATATACTATTATAATATTTGTACTGTCAATTATAATAATTTCAACTACTTTTATTCACTAGTATTTGAGTAATCGTTACAACATCCCTCCATCCAGCAGACATCAACGTTAAATTATTAAAATCATGTTTAAGAGACTTCAAAACATGCTTATCTTTTCAAAAATTTACTATTGGATTTTTAGCATGATTCCAATAAATCTCTTACTGAGTAGAGAGAGATAATTAGGCAAAATAATTAAATTTTTAATAATCTGTATAACATAAAATATAGAAATACGTGCCCATTGCAATATGGTGTCTTAGTTATTAGACACACAGTTTTTATTTATCAAAAACTGTTTTTCCATGTTAAATACTTACTAAAAGAAGGTCATTTTTGTAGTTGCAGTCATTTAATAAAACTAATATACCAACGTTTCGACCGTAAATCAGTCTGCATCATGGTGCTGATAACATATAAAACATACAACCAAATATACAGACATACATTCAACTCAGGTAACAGACTTACATAAATTAATTATATAATCTTGTTTCGCTATTCTCTGGCCCGTGATTGGCTAGTGGTAGGTTTTTACAATTTTCGGTTATTACTCAACCAAAAACTGCTTGTATAAGTCAGTTGGTTGATAACTGTTAAATAACATGCACATGTGTTTGTTTTATCTATGTTTGACGAAAGATTTCTGTAAAATAATTCACATATTTTTCTTGATAATATTTTAATACCATTTATGTAAGTCTGTTACCTCACTTGAAAGTATGTCTGTATATTTGATTGTATGTTTTGTATGTTATCAACACCCTGATAAAAACTGATTTACAGTAGAAACGTTGGTGTATTAGTAGATTTAATTAAATGACTGCAACTCCAAAAAATACCTTATTTTATTAACATCCAGATAAAACCAATTCTACATTAAATACTTATATATAACAATTTTCTGGGACACACTGTATAAATATATTTTCTTTTATTCTTTTTGTCTATACATATATAATTATAATTGGAAATTCAGAATATGTAAATTATAAATGACCAATGATTACGAATTAACAGTAATGGAGAGTTGTGGGTATTTATTTTATTTGTTATGGAGATGGCTCCACTGAAGACGATGTTTAAATACTTGCATATGACAACACTTTTCTGGAACACACGGTATAACTCTTATTTTCCTTTATTCTTTTAGTCTATTCTGCACATATATAATTATAATTGAGAATTCCGAATACGTAAATTATAAATGAGCAATAATTCTCTCCATTACTATTAATTGTTGAGTAGTGGGTATTTACGATTAGGGCAAACATGTGGGTGTTTGTTATGGAGATGGCTCGCTGAAGACGACGTCTGCGGGCAGGCGATTTCCTAGTGTTGACAGGCGAGCAGCAGGCGGTCGCGAACTAATTGCTTTGCGGCAGCAAACAAATACCAGTATATTTGCTCAAATCATAATTCACTGGCTTCCGCGGCACTATAATCCCACGAGCCAAACACACACACCAACACCGTCACTTTTATTTGCACGTTCCTCCAATTACCAACAAACTTCGGCTTTTTCTCTCGCCTCCAAAAGGCATCAAAAATAAATACACCTACCTTTGGAATTTACCTCTAAAGATAATCTCCAAATTCTTTTATTCTATATATAGATGTTTCTCGGAAAAATTGCTATATATTTGAGGCCCCGTACTTTTGATTTTGTTTAATTGGTATATGTTAGAATTAATACATTTGGTTCAATTAAGGAACTAATAATAAATTTTAGAATAATACTGTAAGAAAGTGCCAAAATCACCTCCTGTTAAAAATATCTAATAATGTGAAGTACACAAATTTTTACTATAGTGTAATGGGGTATGTGACCATAATCGAATTTAAGTACAAAAGTCATAAACTGTAAGAATTAACCACTATAGCTTCTCATTATAATAATAAGATCTGATGTGGCCAGCATATAACCTCTCGCCTGTCCTCTGCACACTTTTTTTAATATATTGTCACTGTCAAATATAAAATATTTATTTCCCCAGGAAAAGAAATTAACCGCAATTGTAACAAATTTACCGAATAATAAATTATTATTTACAAAAATTCTCATATATTTATATTTAATTAAGATAATTAGATCTAAGGTGGGGTATCAGAATGTTATATCCAAAACTTTTTATTTACTAATATTTGAGTAATTGTTAAAACAACAACCATTCATCCACACACAAGAACAGATATCATCGTAAAAATATTAAAATAAGTGTTCTAGAGACTTCAAAACATACTTATCCATTGAAATTTCAATATCCGATTTTTAATATGATACCAATACCTGCCTTACTGAGTGGCAAGAAGTGAAAACTAAACATTCGTTAGCAATAATATAGTTATTATTTGTTGGAAAAGGGATATGTGAAGTCTGCATGGTAGGATTGTGAAAAAAGGCAGGTAGACTGTCTACCTTTCTTTTTTCAAGATTCTACCACGCTGAGGTTACAATATCTCTTCCCCAAATTTTAATAATTATTTTCCCAAAAACTACGAATAATGAACCTATTTAAAAAAAAATACGAGTATTTTATTTTTTTGTCTAGCATCACGTGGTCACATACCCAAATAGATCAAAATCATTCTTCGTAAAAAATAGTCTCTGTAACAATTAATTCCTGTAAGAATGATGTTCATTTATTAGGAAGCGCTTTAATTCTTGCTCTAATGTATGTAATTGCCAATTGCTTTAATTCTTGTTGTAAAGTAATGAGATCAAAATCACCATCCGTAAAAACTAGTCACCGTAAAATTTACTGGTAGAGGTATGTTCCGTTACTGTACTGTAATTCATTAATTAGAGTTGCCCTAATGTTAAGATACCAAAATTGTCCTGAGTAACAACTCACATATCAAATTAAATTAATATTCTTTTGTGGTATTACATTATCACAACAAAAGTAGGGCTCCATTTATCAACCGTGTTATTTGGACATATCGATAAAATATGATAAATAATTACAGTGTATTTTGTGAGAGAGACAAACATATGTGATCATAAACACATTTGGGCATTCTCATTACTGTCTATTTTTATTCCCATATATGTGAAAGTTATACACCGAAAAAACGACATTAAAAATCTATTAACATTGACAGTAATTATTCCTCCTCCAGTAATTGTAGGGTCCAATCAAAATGTGTTAAATTTAGATACCGAACTTATCGTTCAAAAGAATATATAATTTAACTTTCAAGTATATTATTAATTTTTTTCATGAATTATACAGAAATTTTGTATTTTATTGACCGATGTTTCAGTTTTGGTAATAGATATTTATAAGATCAATAGTGACTCAGAAAGACCATTCTCGAGTAGACGAAGCCATGAAAGAATATTTATTTGTTTGTTGTTACTTTTACGAGCACCAAACTGTGTGGTCATATACAACCCAGCTGAGGCTTTACACATTGTTCCCTCGTGAGAGAAACGACCTTAACTATTTTATTTCTCATTCAAATTATATTAAGCCACCACCGTTACATTTGTGTGTTTAACAAAGTAATAATAAATAATTGATATTTTCGATAAAGTAATACCTAGTGCATAGAAGAAGGATATAACTTCGGATATCACGGTCAAAATATCTAATGAAATGTGATAATTTTTACTTTGAAGCAGTACTGCTAGCATGTATAATTTTGTTATTAATAAATTTTAGGAATAATTTTTATTATGATGAAATATTTTTGTGAATACGAACATCTGTTTTCATTTTAAACTAGTCAAGGGTTGGATTTGTTTACATTTAGTAGGCCAGGTCAGAAAACACTTGACATATACGGAAATATTGTATGCATTCCACTATCTGTATTTGGAGCATAGGCGTAGATTTCACAAATTTCTATATTGTATTCATATTTCCTTAGATTATTATATAAAATTATATGTTTGTTTAAATAAGTTCGGATGTGCAAATCAAGTATTTTAAATAACAGAAATATCTATTTCAGTATCATATTGGTAAAAACCATGTCCTTTCAGTTATCATTTAACTACAAATATCTTTAACAACATAAAGTTGATAAATTATTATTTATTTGAATCATTCTTAAATTCTCTAAAAAGATGTGTTATTACAACACATCAGTTCAAATATTCCTTAATAAAATACGTACTAAATAAATAGGATATTAGATTTTAACTAATATAAATTTACCTATGTCACGCTAGTACAGGTGACACAATATAATCTTTGCAGATGGTACTGTTAATTTAAATAAATATGTAATATAACAGAGAATATAATGTTTTTGTTAGATATCTTGAAATGCACAAATGTACTAAAGGGATCATCCGCACGCCCATGGACTCCACGTCCTGGCGCTAAAGCCAGATGGCCAAACCACTTGAAAGGGACAGACTGCAAGACGCTGAGCCTGTACCTGCAGGGTTGATATGCAGATTCTAGAAGGTTCCACGATCACGGGTCTGGATCGTCGTGGAGAGGGAAGACGCTACCCCCGAAACGCCCTCATTCTGAAGGAGAGAAGGGGGTTATTTTTGTATATAACGCGAGTCCGAATCTGTACTCGAGGAGTCAGATCCAGGACTCCACTATGCTTGGCTTGTCCGAGGTAGTTTCTCCTGGTCTTCTTGACTCCACTTCCCTACATTCCTTCTGTCCCTCTGACACCGCTGTCGTGTGTAGCTTACTGGCACTGTCTGGCACCACGATAGTAATCCTCCACACTGGGAACGTCTATGTGTAGCTTACTGGCACTGTCTGGCACCAAGACCACCTAGTGATCCTATGAAACCACTGTCGTGTGTAGCTTACTGGCACTGTCTGGCACCACGATAGTAATCCTCCACACTGGGAACGTCTATGTGTAGCTTACTGGCACTGTCTGGCACCAAGACCACCTAGTGATCCTATGAAACCACTGTCGTGTGTAGCTTACTGGCACTGTCTGGCACCACGATAGTAATCCTCCACACTGGGAACGTCTATGTGTAGCTTATTGGCACTGTCTGGCACCAAGACCACCTAGTGATCCTATGAAACCGCTGTCGTGTGTAGCTTACTGGCACTGTCTGGCACCATGATAGTTTCCCTCCACACTAGGAACGTCTATGTGTAGCTTACTGGCTCTGTCTGGCACCAAGACCACCTAGTGCACCTATGAAACCGCTGTCGTGTGTAGCTTACTGGCACTGTCTGGCACCACGGTAGTTTTCCTCCATATTTATTACCAAATCCTATGAAATTCCTGTCAACTACGTCGCTGCCCTGACAAGCCAGGTATGTGCTATATATATTGTTTTCTAGTTGTCACAATGATAGCATATTTTTATTAAATATAACCGATCTAATATTGTTTGCCTAACAATTGTAAATTCACTCAAACACAATAGATTCGCCAGCTCAGCTGGGTGTCTGCCTCAAATACAACTATCAATAAATATTTCTGATAGCTTTGACTGTGCTCGCCGTGGCCGGTTCGTTTGACCGAGAGCTATTGTGGCCGGGAGAACCGTGAGCTCAAGGGCCGGACATTGCAATTCAGACCATATAAAATATAAACAATGGCCCTCTGACAAAATAGAGCGCCCTATAAACAAAAGAACTCAGAGCAACGGCATGCCGACTCTGAAATAAACTCAAACAAATTACAATACACACAATTCTGATCGCTTTGACTGTGAGTCCGCCGTGGCCGGTTCGTTTGACCGAGAGCTATTGTGGCCGGGAGAACCGTGAGCTCAAGGGCCGGGAATTGCGATTCAGACTATACAAAATATAAACAATTGCCCTCTGACAAATACAGAGCGCTCTATAAACAAAAGAACCAAGAAATATAAGCTATACAAACCAATACACACACAATTGCAGTTGTAAGCAACAATATAAGTTTGGTCTCAGTCACTCAATTTTACCATACATGATTATAATAAATTATTGGGACAACTCTTCCTGTATTGAATGCAATCTTTTTATATAATTGTTATATTATCAAATTGTCTCTCTACCTGAGGTTTTGGCTGTGGTTTCCCTCAGATTCATAAGGTGAATACCAGAGAGCGTAATATTCCACAGCACTTTCCGAATTTCGTAATTATAAATAAATGCACAAGTCAGATATTTTGTCTGTCTTTTGGAGTGAATATCATTCTTTGATTTTAACAAATACCTGTCCCGATTCCTCCACTTTTAACAGCTACTCTGTATTACGACGATGAAGGGTTACTTATTTAAATAAACACAACGTAGGGTAAGTTAAACCTTCCACTAGATGATCTTTGGCTAAAGTATAATTGTATGTACGGAGGAGGTGGGTATGTACTGTTACAACTTATACATGTTTAAATGCGGTAAATGAAGTTAAATGAAAATCCTCATGTGCATTGATAGCCAATGTAAGGTGGTTTAAACGCATTCGGAAAACTTATTTTTATATAACATATTTTCGGTCCTTTCCAGCAGTAGTTCGTTATATCAAGCTTCTATTGTAATGTGTAATAATTCATACATAATTAGTTATCCTTTCTTGTACCCCTAGGTATGGAATGTATAATGTTTTGTAAGTTTGTACAGTGAGTCCAACGAAACGCGGAACATAAGACTTTAACATGAAATTTAAAAAAATTGCCGATACTCTCTCTCCTGCGATAGATTTAGAGCAAAACTGCAATGGTACAATGTTGTTCAAAATTAAATTCTATATCAGATAAGATGATAATTGTTTTAACAACATCTGCAGATGGAAATTTATTAAATAGAAAATGTAACAGTTTTGTTATCAATCAGACAGCCATGGAAATAAAAGAAAGTATCTATGTGACAGTTTAGTGTAGTATTAATGATTTTAATTCTTAATGTCTGTATTTTAATATTATTAAAGTTAAATTTAGATTATTTAATATACCAATATTACAAAAATATAAAATTATCTAAGATATATAATTAAATGTTAAAACTGAAATAGATATTTTCTTTTATTTCCATGGATATCTGATTTTAACAAAAATATTACATTTTATATTTAATAAATTTGATACTGCACGATAGTTATTGTAAATAGAAATATAAAAAAATATAATTTTTTTAAATATTTTTTAATTATTACAATTTATATACTAAGTAATAAGGCGGACTAAGATTAGAACCCTGAGGATCACCAGAGTTATTGTAAATATTGAAAATATCTGAATTTGTCATTGTCACAATTAAATTAAAAAATATAATTGTTTCTTTAAAGAATTCTTCAGTACGTATGGTATCCAATACTGTATATAATATAAGGTTTAGAGCAAAGGTCGTTGTAAAAAAAATCAATTAAGGTTATTCAGGTTACCTAATGATAATCGAAAGATCGAAGCGCGTCGTACCTCAACATTTTTCGAGTTTTGTATTACGTGCACTATTATACTTGGTTTATTGCATTGAATCCTTTTTTTACAACGACTATACCTACTATATATTATACTATTATACTATATATCGTACCAGAGACAATATTTACTGACGAGTTCTTTGAAGGAAGAATTATATTTTTTAATTTTATTGTAAATAGTAGTATTAAAGAATTTTTTTTAAATATTTATCTCTTGAGAAACCTTAAGGAATACTAGAATTATTGTAATATAATAATTATTTATGGTACAAGTGTGTTACATTACAGATAAGTTACGTGGGAAAAGTTTAGCTCACGAGGCCGTTAGGCTGAGTGTGGTATTTTTTCAAGTGAGTTAGGTAATTAACACACGTGTGCCATACAACATTTTATCCAACGCATTTTAATTATTGATATAAATTCATATAAGATTTTTGACAGATGGAATTTCGAAATGACATTTAGGAACAAAATAGTGTAGAGAAGGTTTTATAACGTAGTTACTATGATACGAACAAAAAAACAGTGAGCTAATATATTTAGCTCACTAGTGACTTATGACCTACTTTATTTATCTAAAAACAGCATACTTATATCGTTATAATTACACGGTGTTGAATAAAAGAATTAATTAAAAAAAACTATGTGAAAAAGTATCGAAAGGATAAGTAATTGAGAGGTAGTGGTAAATGAATTCAGCAGGCAGGGAAAATTGATTCGGGTTGAACAAGCTGTGTGCATGCAGCTCGTCCTGATAATGTTATATATCTTAATGTAAAACATACACGAACACTTCCAGGGGTAGAGCGTTGGATATTTATTGCGCGAAAACGCACATCCTTAAATGCCCCTGTTCCTGCAGGATGAAAAACGCCGCAGGAGCCGGTATCGAACGCGTGCAGGACCTACACAAATATTTTTTAACTTTTCTCGATCAACGGTCATTTGTTATTTTTTATTGTTATTATTTTTCCTCTACCGTGAAATACAACCCGCAGTTAATATATACCTTCCAGGCACAAGAGTACATTTTATGGCGAGGTAAATAAAATATCTTCTCCAGACACGGTAACCCACATTCGAAACTAATTAACTGTTGACTGGATGTTATAAACATTTCATAAACACGAGTATTAATACACATGCACATATATCTAATACATAATTATAATTTAACAAGTAAATTAACAAAATATTCGTTCATTTTGAATTTAAAAAATTTCTTTTTTAATTATATTTTAAGAAACATTTTTGTAACTATAACTTTAAATTAATACTTAATTTTAATTCTGGGTTTTTCACCTCTCGCCACTCAGTAAGATAGGTATTGGAATCACGATAAAAATCGGATAGTAAGATTTTCAATTGATAAGCACGTTTTGAAGGCCCTAAAACACGATTTTTATGTTTTTACGATGATGTCTGTCCGTGTGTGGATGGATGGATGAATGTTGTAACGATTACTCAAACACTTGGGAATAAAAAAAAAAGTTGAAATTTTGGATATAACATATTGACAACGTAGATTATATCTGATTAGATTTTGATGTTAATCGTGCAACCGGAAATGGTTATTTCATGAAGATCTGGAGTATTTTTCTGAAATATCTTAATTAATTATGAATATATGATAATTTTTGTACATAATAATTTAATATTGTCTTTAGCTATATTTTTATAGTTCATATTTTTTTTACCTAGACTCATTTAACTATTATAAGTAATTAATAATTCAGTGAATTTGTTACAATTGCAGTTAATCAGTTTACTTATGAAAATGACTGTTTTATATTTAATATTGACAATTATTACAAATTTAATAATTCATTTTGGAGTAAAAATGTCGGGAGTTTGCTATATTCTAGTAAGTGATAACTACTAGTACAGTTTATAGAAATATTCTTAGATAACTCGAGCTCTTGCTCACTTCACATTAGTTATTTTCCATTTTTTTCTCACTTCTTTCTAGTTCTAGTGATAAATTTAAAATGATCCGAGCTAGTTTTATGAGTGCTTTTACTAAAAGTGGCGTTTAAAATTGCAATGTAAAATCAGGGTTCATAAAAGCGATTCTATTATAAAAGTATGCTCGGAATACGGATCAATGTGTTTATCATGTAGTACCAAGCAGCTTGAAATTGCTTAATATCAAGTCAAGAAGCTACGATAGAAAACCAAGTCAAGTCAAATAGAGAATTAAAGATAAGAATAATTTATATATCAACTCAAGTAATTCGCAAAAAATCAAGCTACTTGATTTGATGAAACAATACTCATATAATTATTATTTCAACTTGGCTATAATTTTTTAGCTTTTGATGAGATTTCAATAATTTTTCTAAAAAAATTGTTTTAAATAAAATTGATATTAATAAACAAAAATTAATTTTGCAATTAATGTTTATTTATGTTACAATGATTCAAAGCTTCAAATTAGTGTAAAATATTTCTAAAACATATTTGCAACTTTTTCTAGTTAACTTGCCCATTCCTAAATGACCAAATTCATATGAAATTAGTATGATTTTTATAATTACTCTGCTATTAGAATTGATATTTTGAGTAATAAAGCGGACCAACATTAGAACCTTGAAGACCACCAGATTTATTGTAAATAGTTGAATTAAATAATTAAATATTTATCTCTTGAGGAACCTTCAAGAACTCCGTTGACAATGATAACCAAATAATAAATGTTATCACTTTTGTACGACTTATGTTGCTATGGAAGTAAGTAATTAATATTTCAGAAGATGGAAACCACTGTCAAGTTCATTGCATTACGAATGAATTGTCTGAAGAATAGGGGTGGAAAACTCAATCGTAATAAAAAGTGGTGTTAGGAAATAAAGATGCAGTTGGGGTCGGATGTGACATGTTTAAAGATTTAGCCAAGTCGAGGGTAACGTAGCTACTTGTCTATCCACCCCTAACATGTATATTAAAGCGCCATTCCTGCCCTGACTCCGAGGGTAGCAGGGCGGTTCTCCGACCGATAACGACTGCAGTACGAATGCATCGCGCAACGATCACGTCCAACCGGTCCGCTAAATATCATAATTGTTGTGCTTCATTATCCCCGTCATTACGGATGCGAGGGACGCATTATCCCGATGCAAATGTCCGACACAGCCTTGCATATATTATTCACTTCGCTAATAAGTTCATTCCCGAATTTGCTTTATTATTTACGGAGCTGTGATTCTATTATTCATTGTTAATATCATTTACTTAGCCATGTAATCGCAGCCAATACCACATGGAGCTAATTTACGCATCAGGATTACTGACAGATCCGCAAGGCTATTTTATGCAAATTAAATATCTACAATATTACAAACAAACCTCAAGGCGTTCTGATTAAAACACCCAATATTTCATATACATTTTTCTCTTCTTTATTATAATGTGTACTTATTTACATGGTTGTTAATTTAATTAGTGTTTTTCGGTCATATTTATGTTTTTAGTCTGGCACAGCCACATTTATTTGTTTAATCTAGTCAATTTCGATCACAAATGTGTTTTCTTTAGGAAATAAAATTGTGCAAAGCGTAAAAATGTTTAAATTAATTAAAACATCAATATTATGCATAGCACAACTTATTCAAATTTCATCGTTTGAACAAGATTCATGTGATTAAACCTGTCGAGACTGAAAGAAACATTCTATTTCTTGTATTTATGTTTTACTATCGTCTACTAATAGTAGTATTAGTAGGGACCGTAGGGTTTTATAAAATATTATATTTACAAAAAATATTTATTTATAGTTCAGTATGATGAAAGCGTACCGGTCAGATTTTTAAACATTTCATAAGTGCACAAAAAAAACAGCAAAAGCGTACCAATTTAGGAATTTAGGAAAATGTGTGCATCCGATTAGTTCAAAGAACAAGTGAATTCATTCTGTGCCCGAATGTAATCTAACCTAATCTAATATAATCTAACCTAACCTACTATAACCTGGCCTAATCTAACTTAATCTAATCTAACTTAACTTAACGTAACGTAACCTAACCTAACTTTTCCATACCCAAACTAATCTAAACTAACCTAATCTATCCAGACCTAACCTAATTTTATCCATTATTTGTAACCAAATACATATATTATTTGGTGCGCTTTTGTCATACGCCTTCTTGATAGGTATAGTTTTTCACTAAACTTGTAAGATAACTAAGTTCATTTCATTAGTATACTTACAAAAATAAGAAAGACACCAGATTATTCAATATGTGTACTATGCCAGAGTTCTAAACCTGTCCAGCTCAGCTGTTAAATAATTTAAATTCTCTTTTAATTTTTCAAGTATGCTAACGAGAACTTTTTTGTACTCTATTATTCATAAAACTGTAATCGAGTTTATTTTTAACAGGAAGGGGGATGTAATTGAACAAGTCGATGAATTATTTTGCTTTATTGAATTCGATGACTATAATGACTTTTGATGACACAACTCATAATAACACAAATTGACAAAAGTATCATAATTATAAAATAAATTATGTCAAAAATATATATGACTTCATCAGACGAAGAAACACAAGCCTTACAAAATGTGGTACGCTTTCCTAGCTGATTGCAAATCATTTCCTGATCTCGGTACCATATTTTGAAAAACCTTTTAAATCTTTATTACCAAAAACAAACACGTGTCGATTGTGGATGCAAGATCAAATGTCCAAATGCCAAGTGTACAATAACAAATAGAACATAATCCATATTGTTACATCATGTCGTGGAAAGGTCGTTATTTGAGGTTTATTTGTAGTGGGTATGACATATATTCGGTGGTATTGTCGGAGTGTAGAGATAGTAATGAAATGTCGATAGCTAAGTGGCCAGATGGGAATAGAACTAGAGCGTATTTCACACATATCGAGTCTATGATCAACATGACACGTCCGCAGCTTTCTATAAGATTATTGATGGTTAGCAGCGCGACACAATTCGCGCTAATAACACGTGGAACCTTTGCTCGACACGAATATCTCCCATGGCTTTACATGACACCCGATTCCCGATCCTGATTCACGATCACGATCACATTCAGCGTGACATATAGGCCGCCATGAATCACGTTCATCATGGAAATTACATCTCACTGTATTTATCTTGGCGCCCATTAAAAAATACATCGACGTTCATTCGTCAAAACGAGCTTTTAGCGCAGCGGAAACGGACATGGTTCGTGTGGAGCTTGCGTGCGCTGTTCACCGCTTCCACGAACTCTCCCACACAACACACACGCATCACATATGTCAATTTTTCTACTAATTATTTCATTATGTTATTTACGAGACACACAATTTTCTTTATTTATAATTTATTGCATCTGATAATGGAACAAATGTTAACAGACGTAAAATGTCAAAATGTCAACTTCTATCTAAACATTTCAACCTATACTGCAACTGCTCTCAAGCTTTCGTTAATTAAAATTTCGGTATTTCACACCCTTCTTTCATACTTCAGATAATTCTGTGACCCCTTCATTACCTTAAGATAATTGTGCCCCCTTGCTTATTATAAGATAAGCGTAGAAAAATAGAATAACCTAGCGAATAATTAATCTCAATACTAGCTTATGATGTCCATATAATTCAATCTCGCCATATTATTATATGATTTACTATTATCCGATCTTGCGTGTAGTTCAGAAAAATCAAATTTTGTTACTAAGATTTTAGTAAATATCTGGAACTGCAATGAATCGTGTTGTAATGATAATCATAGTGTCTAACCGATGTTTCGGTTTTAGTCAGTTTCAGGCAAAAATGCTGGTTTCGGTTACAGATTTGGTTTCGGACAAAATTCGTATCTGACGCTGTTTCGTCTATTTTTGTTTATTTTTGTGTTATTTCAATTTTCTTCCTTTCGAAGATATAATTACTTTATTATTATTCTGACGCAGTTAGTACAAAGATACCAAGTACAAGATGCAGATTTATTGTAGAATTTATATAAAAAAAAGTAACATTATTGTAAAAGAATAGCAAATAGCACACATGGAAAAAGAAACTGTTACTAACAAATACTTCTTGAAAAGACTACTTTTTTTATTGTGATTATCATTTGTGTACACATTTGTGAGGTGGTGATAGATAACTAAAATCTTTACTTCATTAGTAAAAGGTAAGAAAAATACTAGATTTTCAGGTTTAATAAAAATATAACTCAAATTTAACATAATTACATAAGTTTCGGTTACGTTTTCGGCCAAAACTAGAAAAAAAAGTCGGTATATTCAGTTACGGTTTCGGTTTTGGTTGAAAATCATGTTTCGGTCAGACACTAGATAATTATATTATAAAAACAAAAGCGTTTCTTATATTGTTATCTGTTCCGACTTTATATTTTGGTGATTTTTATTTTACTAAATATCTATATTTCCATTTAAAATAGACAGGTAGTCATTGCGTGTAAATCATCATTTAATTTTTTGTATAATAAAATTTGTATAAGAAGAAAAATTTTCTATTCCTTATAATAAAAAATTTAATAAAATAACTTTTTACTGAATTGCATATTAAATTTTTGTACCAATTACTAAAAGGATCTAGAAATAAATAAGTTACTATTAACCAGGGCATGTAACCGGTTAAAAAAACCGGTTAATAAAAACCGGTAACCGATATTTTTAACGAAAATTGCGAACTTTAACCGTAATTTTAACAGATATTTTTCAGGCCGAAAATACCGGTAACCGTTAACCAAAAAAAAATAAACCGGTTTTAGCGAACATTAACCTTTATTTTAATATCATTTAGCGAGAAAAAAATTTAATATTTTTTTTTTATATCTGTGTTTTCTATTTGTATTTGAACATGAGTCATGACAGTTTTTACAATTAACATTTTATTGTAGAGTCATAAATGTAGGTCTCTTTGGCCGTTAAGTTTACTTAAAAAGTCCAAATAAATACGGCCTTTGTCAACACAGGCAAGTTTAAAATTGAAAAGTGACCTGCGTTTTTCTGAATAAATTACGGGAATTTTTGTGAATATTTATTAATTAAATTGTTTTTTTTTAATTGTTATATTTTCTCAGATGGTAATTTTTTTTATTTTTTTAAATTATTTATTCTATAATTTTTTTTAATCAAATATTTATAATTACTTTTTTTTAATTTTTGTTAATAATTTTTTAAATTAATATATTAACCGGTTTAAACCGGTTTCCAATTTTTAAAAACCGGTTTTCGAACTAAAACCTTTATTACTATAACGTTCTCTACAAGGGTTAACCTTTAACCAGTATTTATTTCGGTTATATTCCCTGTTTGTAACTAACTTTTAGTAATTTCTAATTACAGTTGAATATAAAAAGTTACAATTTTTAGGTTTTTACTGTAAAATTTTTCATATACAGCTGAAATATTCCAAAAATACCCATGTATGAGTCCAAAATTTTGGTTTTTGATTGTTGACACCCTTTAAACCCAATTTTAGGTCAGGTTTGGGTTCCTTTTTACCCATTTTAAGGTGTGACAAATTTCCAAATGTACTATACAATATGTTTAGACACTTTTCAACTCATTTTTGGGTATAAAATGCAACACATAATCGTGTTAAATTTATTTTTTTAATTATGAACACCTAAATCATTGTTATGCACTTTAAACCCATTCCAGGGTGTGAAATAACCCAAATAAACCCATTTTTAGGTAAAATTTATTGATTTTTTTGAAAAAAGCAAATTGATAGTCACCGATGCGCTGATTTCAAATTTTCAAACCGAATTTAATTATCTCTTCCCATTCCTGAGATATTTGGCCTCAAAGTTGCACCTCAAAAAAGTGTGTTTTTTGAACATATCTCTAAAATGGGTAGAGATACAGTATCAACGATTACACCAGTCGATTCTACGCACAAAGTTACATAAAGAAATGTTTTCTCCGCATATACGATCTTTGGAACGATTTGGTGAAAAATGAGAAAAACGAAAAAAACCTGAATTTCAATTTTTCGCTTGGAAACTTTTTGTCACCAAAATTTTTTATATTCTGGATTTAAGTAAATACAGATGCGCTGATTCCAAATTTTCGAACCGATTTCAATTATCTTTTACCGTTCTCGAGATATTTGTGTTCAAAGTTAGACCTGAAAAAATCAGTTTTTCAGGAATAATTCTGAAATGGGTTCAGATACGACTTTGGCGACCTCACCAATCGATTCTACGGGCAAAATTACATTTTTGTACCAATTTTCAGATTTTTATTCCAATGGATACAAATTTTATAGAGGAAAAACGAAAATCGTCAAAAATCGAAAAAAATCGCAAGGGGTTCATCAGGCGATTTTTTGATTTTCGCGATTTTCGTTTTTTCGCTCTAAAAATTGTATCCATTGGAATATTAATCTGAAAATTGGTACACTTATGTAATTTTGCCCGTAGAATCGATTGGTGAAGTCGTCGAGATCGTATCTTGACCCATTTCAGGGATATTCCTGAAAAACGATTTTTTTCAGTTTCAACTTTGAACCCAAATATCTCGAGAACGGTAAGAGATAATTGAAATCGGTTTGAAAATTTGAAATCAGCGCATCTGTATTTACTTAAGTCTGAAAAATGAAAAGATTTGGAGCCAAAAAGTTCTCCAGCGAAAAACTGAAATTCCGGTTTTTTTCTTTTTTCTCATTTTACACCAAATCGTTCCAAAGAACATATATGCGAAGAAAACATTTCTTTATGTAACTTTGTGCGTAGAATCGACTGGTATAATCGTTGAGACTGTATCTCTATCCATTTTAGAGATATAGTCAAAAAACACACTTTTTTGAGGTGCAACTTTGAAGCCTAATATCTCAGGAATGGGAAGAGATAATTAAATTCGGTTTGAAAATTTAGAATCAGCTCATCGGCGACTATCAATTTTAAAAAACCAAAATTTTTGACCGAAAAATGGGTCATTTTGTATTTTTTCGGCTGTAAAATCAAAATTTTAAGGTGCAAATCTAAATATTGTTAGTTTTCATGATTAACTATGATTGTAAATTACTTGGAGATATATTACGGGAATTTTTGTAAATATTCATTAATTAAATTGCTTTTTTAGGCGGCTGGTACATAAATTGTTGTTTTTCGTATCTGCTGGCAACCGTAAAGTATCAATTTTTATTTGACATCTGTCAAAGTCAAAATTTTTGGCCGCTAGTTTGTTCATTATTGATTTACATAGTTCATATTAATGTGATTAATTATTTTAGAATATAATAACAAATGTAAGTAAAATTTTAACTATTCCTTTACAAATATTAATGAAAAAGTAATGAATTTGCGAGTAAAAATAGCGGCCGTAAAGTAAATGCGGCCGTAAGGTAAATGCGGCCGTAAAGTAAATGCGGCCGTAAAGTAAATTTTGACAGATGTCAAAAATTGATTTTGAATGAAAATTCATAATTTCTTGTTGTAATTGCCTAAAAAATGTTGTGTGCACCTCGGCTAAAAGTTCTTTTTGGGCCTCATCTGATTTGTAGCCTCGGCTTTGCCTCGGCTGCAAACTTCGGTTTCGGCCCAAAAAGATTACTTTTAGAACCTTGATACACAAATAACTATTTTTAATTGTGATATTTTTCTCAGATGATATTTAAAAAAAAAAAATTTAATTAATTATTCTCTATTTTTTTAATCAAATTTTTATAATTAGTTTGTTTTAATTAATTTTAATTATTTTTTTAACCGTTATATTAACCGGTTTTCAATTTTCAAAAACCGGTTTTCGAACTAAAACCGTTATTATTATAACGTTCTCTATAAGGGTTAACCGTTAACCAGTATTTTTTTCGGTTACATGCCCTGCTATTAACTATTTTTAATGTAACTAATTTGCAGACCAAAAATAATAACTTCAAAAAAGTGACATAGCTTTCGTCCAGAAATTAGTAGATAAACATTAACTTTTTCAACGGACGACAAAAAAACATTTCAGAATCAAATCAATAAATCACTTCGAAGTAGAGCAAGAGAGCTTTAGTTGTAATAAGTTAAATAAAAATAATTTTTGTGTTTGACAAAACATGGTACAGTTCGGTAGATGTTGTATTGACGAATTCTGAACCCGGGAAGCCTGAATAGAACTCACAGCTCAGTTCAAAGAACGAACGATCGAAGGCTAACTCTAATACCTTACTAGTAGCACTATGCCCTATATGGGAAAAAGATAAGAGCCTCTGAATTGTACGAGTCGGCATTCGAAATTCACCCTTACAACATCGCAACGTGAAAAAACATTTATAAACGTGTTAAAACTCGTAGCTCAAAAGCTGTAGCTGACAACGGTACACATAAAACTGTATTGGACGATAATCTGATTTTATTTTAAAAAGATTCAAATCTATAAAAATAATAAAAAACTTTCCTGTTCGAGTATTGAAGCGTCTCTAATTAAATTTCATATCTGAAATATGTCACGTAAAACAATAAAAGAATCGAAGACCAAACGGTGTATTTTACATATTTTTATTGTTGAATTAGATGGAAATAATCTAAAAATATGCGCTCAATTTTATGAAAATCCAGCACTTTTCGAAGGATATTTCCACTAGTGCAGGTCACACATTCATTGGGTTTGAAAATCTAGTTATACGCTCTGATAATTCTCACGAATAAACGCATCTTATAACTCACTTCTCGAGTATTTCGCTCTAGCCATCAACTGGGACACCATATGTCATTTTAATAAAGTCATCCGTCATTTGCCGACTCGCTCAACTAATATATTTCTTTCCTATTGCATCGTAAGGAAAGATCATTATCAGTAATATACTAAGACATCCTTAGTTAACGTGATAATAATAATGTAGGTATAGTGGTACAAACTTACCTAGCGATTGACTAGCTAATGGGAGAAATAAACATATACTATATTAGTTGATCTCCAGAAAACGGTACAAACAGTGAACAACACAATGTTGCAAGCAGCAAATGAATATTTGAAATAAAAAAAAGACACCGAGTGAATCATCAGAAGGTGGTGAGTAAATAATATTCCAAATGGGATGGGAATCAGTCGAGGTTGATTAAATTTTAACAAATTGTCTGCATCGTAAGAGGACAAAGGACCTACAGCTTATAGAGAATTTAGAACCACTCGGACACAGCGATATTTATTCTTGGCAATTGGTTTATCGTTACTGGTCTTTGATCTCCAGATACTTAGAAAAAGATTGATTGAGAGACCTATTTATTTATAAAAATTAATTTGATCATCTTAATTGTTTACAATCTGTAAAACACGTACAATTTTACAGTTTATTGTGTTAGCATTACTTGAAATTAATGCCCATGGCATGTATCCCATTGTTTATTAAAATAAAATTTAAATTAAAAAATGTAAAGAATGTCTAGTAGTGTCTGTCTTTTAAATTCTGTAAATGTATGTTGTCCAAAAGGTTCATGGTATTGTGATTGGGGTGAATCTCTGTTCTCTTCAGGTATGTGATAGTTTTTGCTTTTTCCTTCACTATACGCATGTTTAAATCGATGTGTATTGCATGATTACTTATGTACCAAAGAGCTTTTAAATTTTTCTTTACATCTTTGACTAGAATCTTTGTATATAATTTATATTTGAAATGCTGGCTGTTCTCCATAATTGTATACCATAAGTCCAAATAGGTTTTAAAACAACTTTATAAATTAATAGTTTATTTTCCATTGATTGCATTTTTTTTTATATTTTTGAAGAATTGTAATTGTGTTAAAAAAATCGCCTTGAACTTCGTTGTTGTATTTTTAATAATGAAAACATATTAAATTTGTCAGGGTTAATTGGATAAAGTAAAAGTAGGTCAATGCTGTATACTCTCCTGGTAAAGAGGGTAATTTTAAATTAATGTTAAAATCGTGTGCCTGGACTGAAAATGTCAGCACACCACATTATTGTCATCATTTTTTATTAAATTTAAAATCATTTTTGTCACAACATTTTCCATCCAAACGCTTCGATTTTCACACCATTTCCTTTCAATAAAAATGCATTATACTCACATAATTATTGCTAATTAATAGTGTTTACTAAATACACACGGGTAGCGGTGGCTCATTTGAAAACCGCGTTTTAAATCAAATCTCAGATTCACTAGTTCAAATGCAAGAAACACAAGAAACTTTCATTTGTTATAATAAAAAGATACAAAGTTATTTTTTATAATTCAAATATTTCTGTAATGCTTAGTAAATATAAAACATGAAAAGTTCGCTATAATAATAAAATACATTTCTCCATTCTAGAGAATACATCAAAGCAAACAGGAGAATTCTATGAATCGCATGATGGATTGAAATCCGATCAATTTTATCAATAAACACACAGACAGTTACACAAGTCTGGTATTATAACAGAATAACTTCACGCCATGAAAAATAGAAGGTCGGGAAGTTGGATACACAGTAAAAAACTTTCCATTAAAAGTAAAAATCTTTGTTTTTTAGTCTCTCACATGTGGAGGTTTTAATGGAATAATATATGGAAATTAAAAGTTAGCAAGAAGCTCATAAGTTCATTACACCCTGGAAACTCAAAGTTTGATTACACGGGTCATTCATTTGCTAAGTCCACACTTTGTGCAAAGTCATTAAAATGTTTTACGGTTGAAAATTGCTTGAAATTCCTCATTTGCTACACATTATAATTCACTACACTGTAAATACTTCATAGTAAAAATAATCACTCGTTGCTTATTAAACATTGATAAATGGATATTAAATATGATGAAAAGTAAAATCCAGGCGTTAGGAATTAAATATATAAGAAGAATTAAAGGAATAACAATACTAGACAGAAAAAGGAATGAATCTATAAGGGAATAAATTCCATGCAAATCAATACTAGTCTTGATTGAAGGGACACATGACAAAAAGGACGAAAGGAGACCAGTGCGACCAGTTTTGATGACCAATGTTACAAAGAAAAAGGAAAAAGGACATGTGGGATAACATAATACAGAAGATACTGACAAAAAGAAAAATTGCACACACATAGTATGTGCAATGAAAACAGAACATAGAACTTTAACATGGGATTTCAAAAAATTGCGTATACTCTATCCTCTGATAGATTTAGAGCAAAACTACACAAGTACAAAGATGTTCAAAATTATCTGGTGTTCCTTAAGATTCTAATCATGATCTACTTCTTTGCAAAGTAGTAAATTCTAATATAATTAAGAGATGTTTTCCAAAATTTAGTTCTTCAATATTACTATTTTCAATAACACTGGTGTTACTCAGGGTTCTAATCTTGGTTCGCTTCTTTATACAATACTAGTGTTTCACGAGAGTCTTGTATTTTTCTTGGTGTTGCGTTAGCCTTCAAAGAAATGCAAGACAAGAGCTACAAATTTTAAAGCAGGACAAGAATAGTAAGATTTTCTGCAATTCTAGTGTTTATATACAAGATTAATGAAAGACAAGATATATAGTTATATTTCTTGTTTTGCTTATTGAAACAATACAAGAAATAACTAAACAAGACAAGAAATCTTGTGTTGTGAAACGTTATACAATACACAAAATTTGATAGTTAAGAGGTAAGTGTTACTAAAAAAGTAATTCTTTGTTATTATTATTATTTACAATAATACTGATGTTCTTCAAGATCTTGGTTTGTTTCTTTACACAGCATATAAATTGTATTAATTATAGTTAAGTATTTATTGTTTGTTATTTCTTTTTAACACAAACCTGTATATTCTAGGTTGGAGGTATAAATAAATAAGTAAATAAATAACAGGCAGACATGAGTCTCTTGATTAGCGCGCTCTTATTCGAAATGAGCAAAGTGTGAGCTCTGAAGTTTAAATCTTAGTTTCGTCAATAAAAAAAATACTGCTGCCTCCGGAAGTAATTATAAGCTGCACTAAAATAAAAGTACAATTTATCAGGCAACAAATATTTTAAGGCCGTTTTCCTTATAGGAATGTTGTCAATAAGTGAATTTAGATATATTGTCAATACCAAAAAACTACTAAAATCAATACCTTCGTACAAATGTAAATTATCTAAGCATGTTGTGACAATGAGGAATTTATGTGACACAATCTACCTGAGATCAAAGACATAGTCAGTTCATTCCCGATTTCTAGATCATAGACATAGACTACTGCCAGCAGCATGCTGTATGGAAATCCGTGATTTAGTAGAATATTTGATCAGAGAGGAAGCGAAAGGACATCCACTTCGTTGTTGGAAAGAAAAATAGAACGGTTTAAAAATGACAGAGACATATTTTCAAGTGTAAAGTAACAGCGAATGTGCGAACGACGATTTAAAAGATTTGTTAAAAAGAAATAAAAGAATCCTTTGTCATGAAATAAAACGACAGAGGATTGGGATAGTTGTGAACGGAGAACTTTCATGTTCTTAATCTGTGGTAATGACGGCTGGCAGCTTTTTGTCTGCGCAGATAAGTGCTTTCTGATAACGTGCCACCCGTTATAATTGAAAATCGCTCGATACTTCCGACTTCCAAACAATTATACCCCATTTTTTAACGGTTTGGAAGAAATTCCCTTTCAAAGTTTGCTTTTATCACCTGAAATTAATATAATGAGCCTACATTTCGTAAGAAACGCACAGGACAAACCAATTCATAGCTGCACTTTTTACTGCTCTAATGTCGATTATTGCATTTACCAGCACTATTTTTTTTTTCAAGGTGTAGATATAGATGAAAATTTTATTGGATCCTTTTTCAAACGAGTTGTCCGCGATAGATCTAATATATTAATTTTATAGGTAACACCTATAAAAATCTAGTTTTAAAATTAATTAGTAGTATTTTAAGTTTTTTTTATTTGACGACAAGGCACATACTGTTGGTCGCTGAAATTAAAACACATGATCTTAGTTTAAGACAAAAAGTAATATATCTATCGAAAAATACCTCGGAAAAATGCTTGTTTTGTTCAACATATAAACAAAAAAACGATATTAACTTACGAAAGTGAAACATGGGTAATATCAAGAAGAATAAAGAGTAAAATACGAGCATTAGAAATGAAGTATCTAGGAAGAGTAAAAGGGGTTACATTGCTTAAAACGATAAGAAATGAAGACATAAGTAAAGAACTAAATACGAAACCAATTCTAGAATTTATAGAAAGTAGACAATTGGGCTGGTGGAGACATCTTGTAAGAATGGACGAGAAAAGGCCAATCAAGGAAGTGTGGACAGACAGAATCAGAGAGAAAAGAGAGCGACGATGATCCAAAGCAGATTGAAATGGGAATATACAGAAGATCGTCAGCAAGAGAGAAACGACCACACAGGAAGCAAAAGTGTGTGCTAGAGACAAAAAACAATGGACACAATTAGTGTTTCAACCCTACTCCTAACTGTAGAAGGGTTTTTGACTTGACGGGTTATACTGGATTTCGAGAAGTATTATTCAAAAATTTATTCTTTAATATAACAATTTGTTATAACTCTGGTGTTCCTCAAGGTTCTCATTTTGGTCCGCTCTTTTTTATTCTTTTCATACGCGATATTGTTAACCCAATACAGCACTTTGAAGTTCGCAGATGTCTTTTGAGCTATTATACAAGGTGTTTGTATACCGCTGCATGAAACTCTAATGACATTATGTAGTTTGATATGCTGATTGCAGAATAAAAATATTTTTTTAAATTCGCAAAAATAACGGTAGTATATTCCTACCGAATTTTTAGTGTCACTGGTATAATAGTACATTTAATTATTTATAATTATGTAATTAATAAGGTAATCGAGATCTATATAATAACTAATTAATAAATTATTGTTTGTAGGCAGTGTTTATATTTTTATTGCATTAATAATATAATTATAAATAATTAAATGTACTACTAAACCAGTGGCATTAAAATTGTTTGCTAGGAATGAATTAAGAAAAAATAGTTTTTGTTCTGTAATCAGTATATCAAATTATATATGTCATTAAAGTTTTTTGCGGATATGTAGAAACACCCTATTTAAGAATATAACACAAACCTATTAATAATTAGCAGTAAATTTCTTAGATAATTTTACGGAAATAAGAAGATTGAAAAGAACTAAATCTTTAGTTTTGACATCTATATTACGAAGTCCAAATAACATAAAACTGAAAGAACTTTTCTAATCAGTTTTAATTAAAGATTAAAAAATATGTATACTGCTATCATAAGTATAAGCACATTTCCCATTTCTGAATAAAATGAATTATACGCCATTTGAGAAACAAATATATATTGTTGGACTCCATATGTTTAGAAAGCACGTACCCCAGTTATAAACTCCGCAGTATTAATATTCATTACTAGTGTAACTTTCTCATTGGAGAGTGTGAATGAAGCTACAAAATATCACATGCAGTTTAGAAGTGAATCCAAATATGAACCTCATCCGGTATTACGTCCCTTTTATGTACGTTGACTTATTCACAACAGCTTAAACTGTAAACATCGTGATGAAGGAAAGTTGTTGGGCAAACAGTCCGTAATACGTATGGACAGTGGAGATTTCCCTGCATTCATCATACCCGGGACACCCAACACAAACAACCGCTGCTCACCTGCGTCCGCCGATCCTTTACTTCATCCCCGTCCAAAAATTAAACCCATCCTTAATAAATATCCGTGCAGGGAACTTACGTCCACTAGTGTATCTCAAACATCAACATCTTGTTTGCATTTTGCAAATAATGAATGGTTTATTAATTTTATCATTAATTATAAATGACATTTTAAAGTTGATGTACATATTCGCTAAGGAAATTTTCTACTAATTATAACTCAGAATTTTTTGAATGAATGAAGATTAGCTCTCCAGGCCGTAGAGGCCCTTGGCTTCTTTCACGATGTTTCTCCAAATCTTTCTGTCTCTCGCTTTTCTCTTCCAGTTGTTTACTTTAAGTTCTTGTAAGTCTTTATTAACCGCACTAAACCACTTTTCTTTAGGTCGTCCTCGCCTCTTTTTCGTCACTACTCCACCATTAAACACTTTTTTAACTATGCAGCTATCAGGCATTCGCTCCACATGACCTAACCACCTAAGTCTTTGTGATTTTATTACTCCCGTTATACTGGCATTATTGTAAAGTTCCATTAATTCCGTATTCGTCCTTCTTAACCACATTTCGCCTTCCTTTTTTCCTCCAAAAATCTTCCTTAATATTTTCCTTTCCCATATTTGTACTTTCTTTTGATTCTTTTGGTTGAATATCCATAACTCGCTACTGTAGGTCACCGTCGGCCTTATTACCGTCATATAGATTCTTACTTTTGCTTTTCTAGATACGCTCTTGGATTTTAGAACGTTAACTAAAGATCCAAAGCATTTGCTGCCTTTAGTAAGCCTAGTTTCAATTTCAATATCTTCATTATTATTGTTCGTTAATACTACACCAAGATATGTAAATTGGGATACTTGCTGGAATTCATATTCTTCTCCATTTTCTGTTTTTACGTGTAAACCAGTGATATTTGTTTCATTTTTATTTATTATGCGCATGTATTTGGTTTTTTGCATGTTTATGTGGAGTCCAACTTCCTCAGCAGCTAGTATTAATCTTGTCAAAGTCTTTTCCAGTTCTTCCCTAGATCTTGTTATCAAGGCTATGTCGTCTGCATATGCCAACACTTGGTGCCTATGACGGTATATAGTTCCTTGTGTTTGTATGTTGCTCTTCCTTATTATCCACTCCAATGCTAGGTTAAATAGCACCGGTGATAATGGGTCTCCTTGTCGTAAACCTTGATTTACTGAAAAACTTTCGGATAGTTCTGAATCTACCTTAACCTTACATTTTGTGTTTTTCTGGGTCATTGCAACTAGTCTAATTAACTTTTTGTCGATATTAAGACTTTGTAATATATTGTACAATTTTTCTTTTTTGATGGAGTCATATGCCTGTTTGTAGTCTATAAATAATATATGCAGCGGTAGCTTATGCTCATAACTATTAGCCATAATTTCTTTCAGTGCAAATATTTGATCCGTAGTTGATCTGGAAGGTCTAAAACCCGCTTGATAGTCTCCTAATATTTTTTCAGCTTCATTGGTCAATCTATCTCGAATAGCTGAGGAAATTATTTTATAGGCTACATCCAGCAAGGCGATACCTCTATAATTTTCGCAAAGGGTCTTGTCTCCCTTTTTGTGTATTGGGTGGATTACAGCTTCAGCCCAACTATTTGGCATTTTCTCTTTTTCCCATACTTGCTTTATTATTTGGTAAAGATGGTCCTGGAGAGATTCTCCTCCTAGTTTGAACAGTTCCGCAGCAATACCATTCTGGCCTGGACTTTTGAAGTTTTGTAGGTTTTTAATAATATTAAATATCTCCTCCTCATTCGGTGGCACGTTTTCCCGTTCTTCACTTCCATCAGACTCCATTCCAAAAGTAGTTCCTCCGTCTTCATTATTGTTATTTCCATTTAGCGTTTCTTTAAAGTATTCGGCCCAACGATTAACCTTGTCCTTGCCTGATATTAAGTTTCCTTCAATATCTCTACAGAATATAGTTTTACATTTATAGCCATCTTTTTGGCTTTTCACTTCTTGAAATAAATTTCGAACATGTCTGTTTTTATAATTCGTTTCTATCGTGGTTATTGCCTTATCGGTCTCCTCTCTTTTCTTCTGTCTGCAAAGTTTTTTAACATTTTTTCTCGCTTGTTCATAATTGGTTTTATTTTGTTCGTTATTGTGCTGTAAAAATTGTACTCTTGTTTTATTTTTTATTTCCACCGCCTTTTGACATTCCTGATCATACCAGCTGTTTCTTGTTTGTTTCCTATGCTTACCCAATATCTTCTGTGCAGTTGAATTTATTATGCTTTCAGTCTTTTTCCATTCTTCATCAATTACCTCAGTGTTTGTATTTTTATCTAGTTCCTTCTTTATATTTTCCATATATTGTTGGTGCACCTTCTCATTCTGTAAAAGGTGTATATTATACTTTATTTGTTTCTTCTTAATTAAGTCATTAGTTTCCAACGGTATTTCCTGTTTGACTGTTACTTTCACCATAAAATGGTCTGAGTCTATTACTGCACCTCTTTGGCTTTTGACGTTTTTTATTATATGAGCATGCTTATCTTCTATCAGTATATGATCCAGTTGATTGCAAGTAACTCCATTGGGATGTTGCCACGTTCCTTTGTAGATTTCTTTTCTCTGGAAGTGTGTACTCATAACCTTCATCTGCGATTCAATTGCAAATTCTATTAGTTTTCTCCCATTTTCGTTTGTTTCACCGTGTTTACTGAAACCACCTGTTATGGATTTATAAATTTCTTCCCTTCCTATCTTTGCATTCAAATCTCCAATTATTATTTTTATGTCGTATTTCGGTATTTGATTCATAATGCTAGTTATCTTTTCGTAAAAGCGATCTTTTTCTTCCTCATCACTTTTGTTTATGGGCGCATGTACGTTTACAATGCTTATTTTTCTGTATCTCCCTCTTATTCGCAGGTAAGCAATTCTTTCTGAAATTGGCTTGAAATCTATGACGGATGATTTTAGATTTTTCTTGATCATAAATCCAGTTCCAAATATTTTCCTGTCACTTCCACTATTAAATAATATGTATTCATCTACTTCTGTAATCCAATTGTCTTTTTGCTTCGTTTCTTGTAGGGCTGCTATATCTATATTATAATCATTTAATACGTAGGTTAGATTTTTTATGGTTCCTGTTTCGTTAGTACCTTTTAAATTCCATGTTGCTATTAGTATTTTATCTTTTATGTTAGCTGTTTTCCAGCTCATCGTTGGTTTCCTGCTTCCGTTTTTCATTGCGTTAGTCGTTATCCATGGGTTTCCAGGTAGTATAGAATTGCTTAGTTTTTTGATGAAGACTTTTGTTTCTCTATGTCATTCTTCTCCTCATTCCATATCCAGCACTCCCCATCTATGTAAATTTTCTTGTACCCAACATTCGCTCTCCTACCTCCTGATTTTTCTCTTTTCGCTATTTCTCTCAACTTTTTTTGCGTTTCATACTCCAATTTTGTCATATCATGATCAATATATATCTTAGAGCCCCTTAATTTATTTTTATTTTTCATTATTTCTTCTTTTTCTTTCCAACTTCTTATTTTAGCTACCACAGTGTATTTTTCGGGAGTTTTATTTAACCCGTTGCGCATTGATTCCACTTTTATATCGACTCCTAGCTTCTGCTTGCAAAATTGTTCTATTTCATCGGGTGATTTGAGATTTTTTCCTTTGACGACAATGTTATTTCTTTTTTCTTGTTGTTCAATTTTCTCGGTTTTGTATTCTATTATTCTTAATTTTTGCTTCAGATCGATATTCTCTTTTCTTAGATCACTGATTTCTTCTTTCATAGCTTTCATTTCTTCAGTAACTTTCCTTTGTTCTGTTTTTATATCTTTAATTTCTCTAAGTAGTTCTGTAAACATACTTTTAACTTCTGTCATATCATTCTGTTTTCTCTGTTCCTCAACATATTTCTTAGTGGGCGATCTTATTGTCTTAGCACTTTTTCGGAAACCCTGCACTCGTTCATTCCTTTTCCTTTTTCCTTCTTCATTTGAAGATGAATAGCCAAATGTGGCATCTTCGCGTTCGGAGTCGTTGTCGAAGCCAGTGTTAATATTTGACTCCATTGCGTTTGGGAGCGTTGACGAAAATTGACAATTGTTTAATTTTAACCTCTCTTTTTTATATTTCACGTTCTTTTATTAGTTTGCACTAACTTTAGTATAGTTACATCGCACTTTAATCACTTTATTATTGTTAATATTATCCCTAAATTCAGAGGTTATCCCTTTGCATATACTTTGTTCTAACCTAAAATACCGGTTACACGTTTTACGGTTTGTACGGCACCAAAAACCGGAAGATTTTTTAAACACGTGTAGTTTAATACGTAAAATTCACAATGTTATTAGTAATCCACTAAGAAAAATACTCGGTATGGCCTTTTCGGGTTACAATACCGGAGCAAAAGAAACTCTTGCGCACTCAAGAAAAACACAACATAAGAATCTTTAGCATATTTTTATCTCAC
Organism: Stenolophus ochropezus; assembly: GCA_035578165.1. NCBI lineage: Eukaryota > Metazoa > Arthropoda > Insecta > Coleoptera > Carabidae > Stenolophus > Stenolophus ochropezus. The sequence goes on from JAQOWZ010000010.1 coordinate 1,755,575, forward strand.
GCTTCCCAGTAAGAGAGGTATAGAAGCAGTACTGCCTGCTTGTATAATTTTATTATTAGTAATATTAGGTCTACTAGGTCATTATCTATTAGGATAATGTCTACCATATATTAAATATTTAATGAATAAACTATCTTACGTAGAATATTTATTTTGGTGTAATGAATATTTGTGTGACTGTATGGCATGAGAAAGGGGAAAGGATTAACACAAAGGAGTTATCATACAGCTAAATGAGATGGAATGTTCAATATATTCTAGAAGATTCTACGATCCAGCGCTCGGATCATGGACTACCCCCGAAACACCATAGTTTTGATTGAGTGAAGAGGGATATTTTATATATAACCGGAGGCAAAATCTATACTCGAGGAGTCGGATCCAGGACTCCACTTATAAATATTTGGCTTATCTAAAATAAGTACTCCTGATATCCTAAACTCCACTTCTCTACACACACGTCTATGTGTAGCTCATTGCCTCTGTCTGGCACCCAGACCATCTAGTGCACCTCTGAATCCGCTGTCGTCTGTTGCTCACTGGCTCTGTCTGGCATCACGATAGTTTTTCTCTACTCTGGGAACGTTTATATGTAGCTCAATGGCTCTGTCTGGCACCAAGACCATCTAGTGCACCTTTGAACCCACTGTCGTGTGTAGCTCACTGGCTCTGTCTGGCATCACGATAGTTTTTCTCTACTCTGGGAACGTCTATGTGTATCTCTTTGCTCTGTATGGCACCAAGACCGCCTAGTGCATCTCTGAACCCGCTGTCTTGTGTAGCTCACGGCTCTGTCTGGCACTACCATAGTTTTCCTCCACACTGGGAAAATCTATATGTAGCTCTGGCTCTGTCTAGCACCAAAACGACCTAGTGCACCTTCTGAAACCATCTACGTTTTTAGCTCAATATCCTATTAAATTCCTGTCAACTACGTCGCTGTTCGGACAAGCCAGGTATATATTGTTGTTGTATATGATATAGGTGTTACAATGATATCATATTTTTATTAAATATATTCGATCTAATATTGGGTATCTAACAGTAGTAATTTGCGAGATTTTGTGCTCTGTATAAACTCTCCGGCTCAAGAATATGCCGTATCAGTACGAACGCTGGTTAATCCACGTTCACTTGGGTACGGCACCGGTACCACGAGGGCGTGCGGTACCTCAATAGCAATCGCATTAGAGTCGTCTGCTCAGTTGGGTGTCTACCCCAAACAAACCATAGAAACAAAAGACATCAGAACAACTGATCAAACCCATACAAACCAACAAACACACCCTTACAATTGTCACGCGGTCGCGGTTACTCAATTTTACCATCAATGGCTGTAATAAATTATTTATATAATTACCAATTTGTTCTTTGATCTCTCTACTTGAGGTTTTGGCCGTGGTTTCCTTCAGGGTAATAAGGTGAATTCCGGAGAGAGTAATATTCCACAGTACTTTACTAATTTCTTTTATTATAAATAAATGTATGACACCAGATATTTTGTTTGTTGTTTGGAGTGAATATCATTCATTTATTTTTAAAATGTATATTTTGAATTATTTCGGATATTGATCTTCCAATAAAATTACTTAATCCCACCAGTGTTAGTAATGTTTTTTTAAGTATAATTACATCCACTTTAATTTTCCAGATTAAACCTACTCTGTTTAGCATTTAATTAAAATCTGTGTTCATTTATTTATAAACAAATGTATTCAAGCAGTATGCAATTATTCAAACAAAAGTTAAACTTGCTACATATTACTTTAGCAAAAAATAATTTGTAAATAAAACGCATTAAAGCAAAAGGCAATCTCATTACAAAACTTGGAAACAAAAGTGACGAAGATTAAAATTACTTCTAATTAAAATAATCAAGTAGAATAATCATCCTCCTTGAAACAAACGTCACGACATTGTTTACCAAACTATTATCTTCAACTCTAATAATTACTCATTCGAACAATGCCGCAAATACTATTTAAATCTCTAGAAACTTTGCGGTCTTACAGGGAAATAAAAAAGTTAAAGAAGTTGTCAGCTGCTAATTATTTACGGAGTGCTTATAAATATTTGTTATTTTCTTTCTTATACTCAATGCAAGTCAAATTTAAATAACATCACATAAATTTTGGAGAAACTGTTATTTTATTTGTAATAATAGCAAAATTGCCAATAATATAGAACCAAATAGATAAAAAAAGACATTTTAAAATTTATAATAATGTCTAATCTAATTTGACGTACTTTCCGAGATAGTTCTAAAGCATATCATATTGGCCGTTCTTTTGACTATATAAGCAAAATTCACTTTAAAAAAAATGAGACTTTGTCGATTTAAGAAACACTTAAAATTTAAGAAAAAGATTTTGATGTCGCAGTCGTTTATCAAAATCCAATAAAACACCAACTGTAAATCAGTCTTCATCAGGACATCACTGACAAAAAAAAAAATATTTAAGTAGGCATAATATGTAAAATTACTTTACAGAAATCTTTCGCCAAATGTAGATAAAACTAACAAACATACATATTCCTTAATAAGTCACCAACTAACTGGTTGAGCTGGTATATTATTGGATTATATTAAATATTCCAAACGATTTTTGGTAATTATTATCTATTCAGTCGAAAAAATCCAATCCATCATTAAAATTGAAATAATATTGGTACAATCACCCATATCTTCCATATTGTCAAATAGTTTTCGGTATCTAAGAAAATATGAATTATTTCTATAGATCTCATGAAATGGAAGAATAAAAAAGTGTAATTCTTAAGTATTAAGTATCCAGCCGAATAAACTAACTCTATATTAAAATTTAAGTAATATTGGTGCAACTGACATATATAACAGTTTTTTGGAAAGTAATGAAATGTAAGTTATTTCTATAAATCTCATGGAATGGGAGAATCAAAAGAGTGTAATTAAAAAGTGACAGGAGACATATGTGAAGTAATTTGCGAGAAAAGAAAGGCAGAAATCAGCAGAATAATGCGTATACGCGTCACAATTCGGCGGAGTTTTTTCTTGGTTGATGCGTGCAGGCTACAGTTGGAATTAAAGTTCCACAACGCTGGTTTCAGATTTGCATTTAAAGGGGTGAAATGTAAAATAGCCTAGAATTTTAACGACTCAGTTATTTTTCATATCATGTATAAATATGTCTCAGTGAGCTAACCCTTTTCGGGCGCTGATCATTTCTTTTTTACGCTATCTCTCCCTTGGGTCAGAGCGGTGCCTGATATTTTAGATATTTATTTTTATTGCGGCCGAATATGCTGTTGTTTTCTTTTGCCACTTTTTGCTATAATTTAATTTATATTTAAATATACCTTCCGTTCTCCAGCTTTAAAACTCCATTTTAAATGCTTTTCTTTGCGGAAATTCCTCACAGAATATTACTTAATTTAAATTCTAAACTAGGCTTCCTGTCAGCTAATATACTGAATGTTCTTTTAATTTGCAATTATTTTTTACATAATAATGTGTATTGAGGTTCCAAGTTTTAAATGAGACTCATTCCTTATGTTTCATTTTATAACACAAGCAAATATACATTGATGTCAATCAAATATCAAGTCATATCGATAGAGGTTTATATGTCACAATAAAATGTTTTTGTTTTAATGTTTGTAATCAATTTCACAAATTTCATTGAAGTTAAGTTAAATGTTAAATTATTCAGTATTCGTAAGATGTTTATATAATTTTATTATGTTGGTTTGTTGTGTAGGATAAAAATAGTGTGTGCTACATAGTAGTAGTAGTTTTCTGACCCTCAAGAAATATACAGCCTCGACTGCGTCTCGGCCGTAAACATATCATTCGGACCAGAAAAAAACAACTTTTCTATTTAGCAGCACAAATAACTAATGACATTTTCTTTACCGCGCGGCGAGTGTTTTTCTCTACTTTGCCGCCCAAGAGCGTAAAATTAAATTTTGTACCATGATAACCAAATTGTAAATAAACAATTACGATACAGTTGTGCGTAAAAAAATATTTTGGATCTGAAGAAGTAGCGTTCACTAAAAGATCTCATTGTTGCAACCAGGGCATGTAACCGGTTAATATAAACCTGTAACCGTTTTTTTAAACGGAAATTGCGAACTTTAACAAAAAAAAAAATAAACCAGTTTTAGCGAACATTAACCTTTTATTTCAATATCATTTAACGTGGACATTTTTTTTTATATCTGTGTTATCTACCTATTTGTATTTGAATAAGAGTCATGACAGTTTTTACAATTTATAATTTATTGGAGTGTTATAAAAGTAGGTAGTCTCTTTGTCACCATTAGGCAAGTTTACAATTGAAAAGTGATCTGCGTTTTTTTGATAATATTACAGGATTTTTTGTGAATATTCGTTATATAAATTGCATTGTTTTATTCGTTATATTTTTTGAGATGGTATTTTTATTATGTTTTAAAATTATTTTTTATTATATTTTTATAATTATTTTTTTTAATTAATTTTTTTAATTAATAATTTATAAAAACCGGTTTTCGAACTAAAACTGTTTTATTATAATGTTCTCTATACGGGTTCACCGTAATCCAGTATTTTTTTCGGTTACATGCCCTGGTTGCAACTACTTTACTTGGTAGAAATAGATTAGTAAACACCTGTGAAAAAACACATAGACACACCCAGAATTGAGTTATAATTTATTTTTATCATAAATAAGAATAATTTTTAATGGTGACCAGCATTACATACGTGTGTTCATATGTATGTGGCAACGTATATTTCAGGTGAATTATTATTTTACTGAAGGCAACAGATGAAAATAATGATTGGAAGCCTTACGCTGCACGCGTTTTATAAATGCGAGTAATGAAATAATTCTCCCCGATCTAGATAATTCTATTTGAACGCGCGGCTCGTATCTCTGGCAGTGGTTCACACAAACGCCAAATTTTTATCTCTGTTCCATCACAAGTAACTAAAAAATCAATAAAGCATCAGATGTTCCCAATACGAGAAATGTTTACAACTGGAGCATTCGGTAAAAAATGTGCCGTGGTTTGACAAATGGTAACAACCTATAAACATTACAGAAAAAATATGGAATTCATGTAGCGAAACGGTGCGGTACGGGAACAGATGTGCAGTTTTATTTACAAAATGTTTACACCTTTCACCGAGTATCACGAAATATCGTTTGAAATTTTTACAAAAATTATTGGAATATGGATCAACAATTATACGATGTCACATTTAATCTTTTTTACAAATTTCAATCCAAATTTAAATGAAAACCTAAACATTTATTTATTTTATGTAATTGTAAAATTGTTATTTACATTATAAGCCTTATAGAATATAATTCATAGAGCGATATATAAATACTTAGCACACATGAATTGTACTTTTGCCTACCTACGTATTTTCAAAAAAAAAAAAATATTTGTTTATAAAATAACGATTTTAAAAAGCGAGCTCCTTTAAAAAAGTTAACAGTAGGCTGTCTCTATCTAGACGCTTTCATAAACAATGAAACGTTAAAATCAGTAAAAAAAAAATAAAAATTGTTTTTCTCCAAGATTTTATTTAACGATAAATGAGATATATGACCATTTCTTTCTTTCATTTTATAATTCTGAACAAAAAATTAAAATAATCGAAACAATTATAAAGTTTCGGAGAGGGGACATATGACGTCACGTGAAAGAGTTAGATAGAGAATTTAATTCTGCTCGCGGGTAGCACTTTTTAAATAAATACTCGCAGAGGTATGTCTCCAAGTCTTCCTCTTTCGTCCCGAATCTACCCTAACCTTACCTAATATAATCTAATCAAATCTAATATAACCTAACATAACACAACGTGATTTATTTATTAACAATATTTATACGATATCATTCACCAAAAATTTATTTAATCTCATCCGTGAATGATAATATTATATTAACAATTTATATGTGCTTATAAAGTAAAACAATAAAAGAAGACACAATGAAAAGTTGACAAATGAATATATTGAAAACAGGCAAATTTTCACCAAAAAAACTTTTCCTCGTTACAAACAACAAGAGTGAATTTTATTTCCATACATAATGTACATGTTCATTAGCCATAAATAAAACTTTTGGGAATAAACAAACATTTTTTACATTGCTAAACAACTTTTGTTTAATTGGGCGAAACAGAAAATAATAATTTTACATGTGTTTTGTTTTGCGCCATAAAATTTAAATTCAAATTTCTACATTTCTGCCAAAGTTATATTGAAATGATAATTGTATTTCATTGTAGGCGTTACATTTTTGTACTCTAGTGATCATTTTTCAATTCCATTATTTTTATTTGTGAGCATATTTTGCTATTTTGCACTTTATATTTAAAATGAACCCTTGCTTATATTTCAGCTTCCGCGTTTTATTTTTCTGTTAAGATTATAATCAGCTACAGTGAGATACTGCTTATGAGGTGAGGTTTTTTTAGTCCCGGCATAATGAAATTACTGTGGAGTACCCTGAGAGCTAACAGTGTAATTACATTTATGTATTTATTAGGTGTTACAGCCACTTTAGGAAAAACTTTAATACGCGGAATAACCTTTTGGGAGGACTTTGCATAATACTCGACCCTGCTCAATTACAATCAAATTGCAATACAAAATAAAAATTATATTTAAGTAAAAGCATCACATTTTCCATTACTGCAATTGTCAATTAAATTGTATTATACATTAGTATTTGATTTTATAAAATTCCTTAGAGGTCCTCCATTAAATTCCTCGAACAAAAATATACTTAGGTAATCTTCTCCGTAGAATACAATACAGATAATGAAAATTTAACTAGGTACCCATTTTTAGATTACAATCCAGGAGTGGATTTTTGGGGAAAAAAATTAAATGCCAATACATTTGAAGTGTGTAAATTAGGTAACAAGACTGGCAACGTAACGTTCGATCTGGTAATACTTGAAACCCGGGACCGGAGAAGGCAGGTGAACTTTAGTTGTCTGTTTTTTCTTGTGCATTCTAAAAATAAGTAACATCAATTTCAACGGAGTTTTATCAAATTTGATTCAGACTTGAGCACAGTGAAATGGAAACATTTATAAAACTTAAGCAGACCTACAGAGACAGTGTTATTTCAGAGGACTAGGTTTTTCGGTGGTTTTAGGCATTTTCAGAAAGAAAAGAGTCGATTGAAGATGAAACACGTAGCGGAAGGCTTTCGTCCTCAAGAACTGATAAAAATGTCGAAGGAATCTGGGATCTTGTGCTTTCAGATCGTCGGTTGACAGTACTGAATAATTGGGGAAGAGCTAATTTGATTCGCACAACCGTTCTTCAGATTTTGAATAATTTATTGGGGATGAAAATATCTACGCATAAATGGATTAAAACTATTAACTAAATACAAATACTACAAGGTTTGAGTGGCTCCAAATCCACTATAAGTAAGTCACTTCCAAAAACTAAACAACCTCATCATTATCACCTGTAGTACTACATTTCTAGATAGAATATAGCATCAAATACCTTAAGGTACTTGTTACATGACAAGTTTTACTTGCACTTCAGTGCTAGTTTGTCAGCCTACAGCTTACAGTGCGTTTCGGAAACTACTAGGAAACAGCGATATTTGGATATAGGCGAAGAATGCACTAATTAAGTGAACAAACAAAAACGCAAGTAAAAATTGTCATGGTACTAATAAAGTTCATTTCTTAATTTCACTTGCAACCACAAATTTCCTAAGGTTGAAACACCAATGATTATTAGTACACTTTTTGTAATGATTTGTACCTTAGATAGTATTTATCAGTCCTCACTGTCCAAACATTTAAAGCTAATGTAGGAAATGTAATACATGTTCCATAAAGTTTAAAGAATTGAGAGGTATATGTAAAAATATTAGTTAATAATATTGTATAATCGAAAATATATATAAAAATAAATATAAATTTAACGAACACAAATATTGCTGTTTATTCTAGTCGAAATCTGACAACTCAATAATACATAGCAACTAAAAACATATCGTAAAACATTTTATTGAACAACACCTACTACTTTCTTTATGAAGCAAGCAAAGGGCACTACACAAGCCCTCCCCAAGAAAGGAAGTAGTAGGTTGTAAAAAATCAAAAAAATTAACAATATAACGGAATGACAGTTGTGTCATTGAGGTTGCTGAACTGTGTTAATCAAAATGATTGATATAAGCTGGTTTAAGTCTATCTATTGACACTGTTTCTATCTTGTCATCTATAAGAATTTTAAAAAATTTATCATATCTTTTGACAACTTTGAAAGGTCCATTATATGCTGGTTTAAGAATGGGACCAATAGTGTCATTTCTAATTAAAATATGGGAAGTTTTGAATAAATCTGGATGGATGTTGTGTGATGTTTTTGTTGATAGTCTTGTAGTGATTGGAGTAAATTTATTGATTGTGTTTTTTAATAGTGTTAAATATTGATTTGCTTCTGCTTTATTTAATATGTTATGTTTAGTTGTGGGAATTAATTCTCCAGGAAATTTAAGGTTCGTGCCGTACACGAGTTCTGCAGAACTACAATTTATATCATTTTTTACGGAGGATCGTATTCCAAGAAGGACCAACGGAAGGAAACTGATCCATTGTGAAGGATTTTGAAAGGTTTTTAAGGAAGTTTTTAATTGTCTGTGAAAACGTTCAATAATGCCATTTGATTGAGGGTGATAAGCTGTTGTTTGTATATGATGTGTTCCTAAAAGTTTTAGTAGTTTTTGAAAAAGAGAGGAATTAAATTGTTGGCCTCTATCAGATGTAATTGTTGCTGGTACACCAAACCGTGATATCCAACCATCAAGTAGAGCTGTTGCAACTGATTGTGCAGAACAATCTTTTAAAGGTATTGCTTCAGGCCATCTGGTGAAACGGTCGATGCAAGTAAGAAGGTAAGAAAAACCTTGTGAATTTGGTAACTTGACTAAGTCGATATGAATTGAACTGAAACGTGAAGTTGGAGTTGTGAATTGAAAAATAGGTGATTTGGTGTGTTTAACTATTTTAGCTTTTTGGCATTGTAAACACTGTTTTGTTTTGTCAGTTAAATATCTTTTCATATTTTTCCAAATGAATTTTGAAGTAATTAATTTAATTGTTGATTTAATTCCCGGATGTGAGAATGAATGAAAATGTTTGAATATAAGATTTTGGAATTGTTTTGGTATGTATGGTCTGTAAGTGTTTGTTGAAATATCACACCATAATTTAACATCTGTTTTAGGTAGAGATATTTGTTTAAATATTAAATTTGTATTTTTGTTTTCGAGTAACTCTTGTAATTCCTGATCATATTGTTGCATTTTTGCAATCTGATTATAGTCTATTTGACTATTTGAATATAGGATGTTTATGGAAATGCGAGAAAGGGCATCCGCAACTGGATTATTTTTGCCAGAGATGTGACGTATGTCATTTGTGAACTGAAAAATGTAATCTAATTGCCGCATTTCGCGAGGTGAATAAGTATTATTGCTGGCTATTTTTGTAATGAAAGTTAGAGGTTTATGATCAGTTAAAACAAAAAATTCTTTACCTTCAAGGAAATATCTGAATTTTTTTATCGCTGAAAATATAGCCAAAAGTTCCCTACTAAATGTGCTGTAACGTTTTTCAGTCGAGTTAAAAGTTCGCGAAAAGAAAGAGAGTGGTTCCCATTGATTATTGACGAATTGTTGAAGAACAGCACCGATTCCGATGTCTGATGCGTCAACCATAATATTAATTTTTGCACCGTGTATTGGAAAAGAAAGATTTGTTTCATGTGTTAGTTTAGTTTTAATCATATTAAAGGCTCTAGTAGCTTCCTTAGTCCAAATTATTTCTTTAGAACTATTTTTTTTGTTATCTAATAGTTTGTTGATTGGATGTAAAATAGTAGCGCAGTTTTTGATGAAGCGATGATAAAAATTTACTAAACCAAGAAATTCTCGTAGTTGTTTTTGTGTCTTTGGCATTGGAAATTTATAAATACTATCTACTTTTTCATGTACAGGTTTGATTCCGGAAGGAGAAATGTTATGTCCTAGAAATAATATTTGATTTTGACCGAATTGACATTTATCTTTGTTGATGAAAATACCAAATTTTTGTAATCTGTCAAAAATAATTTTTAGGTGTTCATAGTGACGTTCCGGAGAATTGCTAGCAATGAGTATGTCGTCTATATAAGCGAAACAAAAGTCTAAACCTCTCGTGACGATGTCAATGAAACGTTGAAAAGTTTGAGCGCTGTTTCTTAAACCGAACGGCATAACTATGTATTCAAAAAGACCGAATGGAGTTGTAATTGCTGTTTTGGCTATTGATTCTTCATCCATTGGTATTTGATTATACGCCTTTACTAAATCTATTTTAGATTAAATTTTTGAATTTTGTAAGTTTGCCGTAAAATCTTGTAAATGAGGAAGTGGGTATCTGTCCGGAATCGTTTGTGAATTGAGAGCTCTATAATCTCCGCAGGGTCGTAGTTCTCCCGATTTTTTTCGAACTAAGTGTAAGGGTGAAGCCCAGCAACTAGAAGAAGGTCTTATTATACCCATCTCTAGCATATTATTAAATTCTTTTTTGACTTCCATCAATTTTTCAGGAGCTAGACGGCGTGGTTTTGCAAAAGTTGGGGAACTGGTAGTAGTTATACAGTGTTTTACTTTATGTTTGATTTGACATTTTGAATATAATTTATTTGTTAATAGAGAAGGATAATGTGAGAGTAATTCTGAGTAAGATTGTGGTGAAATAGGAGTTTGGGTTTTTTTTATGAAGTGTATTTTGTTTGTGTATTGATCCGATTCTAAAACTTGTTTCTTTGACATATTGACAGTTAATTTGAAATGTGTCAAAAAATCTGCTCCGATTATTGAGCATTGAACATTTGCAATGACAAATTTCCATGTAAAAGGTTTTGAAAGACCGAAATCTAATGTCAAAGTTTTGAAACCGTATGTGTCAATAGATGACTTATTGGCAGCTTGTAAAGAAATAGGTAACAATTTCAGTTTAGATTCGTTAAATGCAACCTTAATGACACTAACCTGAGCACCGCTGTCCACCAGGAAACGTTGCCCAGACGTTCTGTCCGTCAAATAAAATAGTGTTGCAGATACATTAAGATGATGACAACTGGAAATACAAGGTATTAATTTTGTATTAGTTGAAATTTTTATAGCAGTTTCGTTGAGAAGAACCTTTTTCTTTTTGAAAGAATCTTCCATGTTGCAGGGTGGTGTGCATTTCTTGGCGTTGCTTCCGAATTTCTTGTGGTACCAACAGAGAGAAGGTGATTCCGTGGTCAGAAGTTCTAGTTGTGACTGCAACTTCTTGACATCTTCTGATAGTTTTTTGATAGAAATTGTTTCCTGCGAGATCGATGCTATTGAAGGTTGGGAAATGCTCGCGATTTTGTCTGCGACTTCTGCCTTCTCTTCAAGGGAACAGTGCAACAAAGAAGAAATAATGGATTGAGTTGATAATGGTAATTTTTGCATGAACAGTTCTTCGAGGATAGTTTCGTCAAGTAGCTTCCCTGAGACCAACTGACGCATGTATCGTAGGACTTGTGAAGGCTTTTTGTCGTCAATAATAGAAGATGTTAATAGTTGTTGTAGCTTTTCTTTTTCAGAAATACTTAATCGTTGAATCAGTGCCTTTTTAATTACAGAGTACGGTTGTTCCACTGGAGGTGCAATGATTAAGTCTCTTACCTCAGCGGCAAACTGTGGGCCTAAGGCACTAATTAGTCTTACGAATTTGCTTCTCTCTGAAGTGATCCTCTGGGAAGCGAAAATAGCTTCAACTTGAGAAAACCAAAGCTCTGGATCGGCCGGCCAAAATTCAGGAATCTTAAAAGAAGTGGAGAGGGTCGAAAGTTGAACAGATTCGGCTTCCGAAGGATGAAGTGGTAGAGAGTCATGGTGTACATCTTCCATGACGAAAACGAAGGTGCGAAGATTCAGTTCGGGGTCACCAATGTAAAAATATTAGTTAATAATATTGTATAATCGAAAATATATATAAAAATAAATATAAATTTAACGAACACAAATATTGCTGTTTATTCTAGTCGAAATCTGACAACTCAATAATACATAGCAACTAAAAACATATCGTAAAACATTTTATTGAACAACACCTACTACTTTCTTTATGAAGCAAGCAAAGGGCACTACATATATATAATTATTTATAAAGATAGAAGCAAATAAACATTAGCGTCTTAGAGTTGGAAGAGCTTGCAATCCCCGTAGTAAATAATTGTTAGCGTGTGTCCGTGTATTGAGCAGAACTAGTCGTATATAAGGCGATTTAGTCATCATTCCGGTACATTTGTCCTAGGCAGCGTCCGAGCCGGGAAATCTCTCCCAACGTTATCCGACCTTTTTAATACGTACGAGTACGGCAGGCCAAAGCCACTGTCGTTCAGGTGGAACTGTCAAATCGCACGGAAATTCTAAAGGTCACGATGATAAACACTCTATGTGCCCTATCATTCATACGCGAGACCCCTGTTCCTTTAATAAAGGTTTTCGTCTATGTCTACGTTAATTATATCACCCTTCAATTCACTTGCTACTTAAAAATAAAACTAAAACCTCGTTTAATGCAAATTCGTATTTTTTGATAATTCATTTCACTTTGGGTTTTTAACACAAAAATAGGTTTTTCCAAAATCGCACATTTTTTTATTGCCATATAGCTTGCAGTTATGTGCAGTCTATGACTCAGTTTCTACAAAATACGAAACAGGAAAAGGCAAATACATGCAGTGGCGTAACTAGAATTCATTGCCCCGGTCCCCAAAAATATACCTGGGTCCCCCCTTTGTTCGAAACAAAAAACACATAATCCTGATTTTAAATTTAATAAAAATTTCTAAAGTTTTATAGCAGATTTGTATTTAATAATTAAATTATTTGTGACACTACTAATATCTTTTTGAATATTAATTTCCCATGTTTTCCTGTTTGCAAAATCCGCAATTATCACTTTTAAATTAACTGTATGGACTTTTATAACTATTAATGCTAAATATTTTATTTTTAATGATTTTTTATTTGCTGGAAGTCAGTGATAGTTAATGAGTCACACTAGAGACAATAAAATAAAATGCCTGTAATTTTTAATAGAAAATAATTAATAAGAATTTTTGGAAGAGATATTGTAACTTTAGCATGGTATAATCATGAATGAAGAAAGTTAGACTTGGAGCGTAAGACACAGACCATCTGCCTTTTTCCACGATCCTACCAAGTTGACATCACGTGTTCTTTCTCCGAAACATTAAATTTCGAATTACCATATTATTGCAAAGTGGTTAGTTTTTATATTTTATGACTTATATAATGAAATCCGATTTAATGGTGGGCAGACTGGGCTACAGCCCAAGGGCCCCCACCAAATTAATAATTTTGTCAACAATATACATTACAATAACAAAGAGCAGTCCTAGAAAATACCAAAATTTTGATTATTGTAACTTCTACTACTACTAAATTCTAATGAAATGGTTAACTTTTAATAACAGAAATAATAGTTTCTTTAGTCCAGAACATTTTATGTATAATTTAAACAAAACAAAAAGTTCAGGATGTTTTTCCAAGCATCCTTCCAAAATCTATCTTGTTTTTTGATGAAATTGCTCAAAGATTGTTCTCAAAATTAATATTATTGAAAAATGTGCTGAGCACAGTTGACCGAAAAACGCCTAAAACATCTATCTAGTACTTCTAAACATCTATCATTTGAAGATATTATAGAATATTTTTCATAAAAGAAAGCAAGAAATTTCAATTATAAAAAGGACCCCCACCAACATAAATTCGGCCCTGCAAAAATTTGTTACTTAGTAATTTGTCATGTATATATTTTCATAAAAACGGTGTCCTGATTGTATTTTTTAACAGTTTTCCATTCAAATTGCTGTCAGGTTACAAAATCGGTTTGTCAAATTGAAATTTATTCCAAGAAAATAAATTGCTAGAGTGTAATTCGGCGAGATAATTTAACGACAAATAAAGTAAATGGCATTAATATAGTTAGTGACTTGATCTGGTTGCTTGGAAAAAAAGTAAATAACGTTTTATCGTTTGCAAAAAGCTTCAATACAAAAAATATTTATTTAAATCGTGGGAGTTAAAATTGAAGTGGAAACAAAAAACCTTTTGCAATTTAAATACAGAATAATTAAAAGAGAGTAGAGCTGTAATATTAAGGAATATTTACTCGTGTATCTATGTAGATATTCCTTTTTGAAATTGATTTTAAGTGTTGTGCAGGTTATGTTTATTGTTTGCAATATTGAAAAGCAATATCGTTGAACACGAGGTCGCACAAAAGCTCATATGGTCAGGCAGATAAAGCGATAGGACGCAAATTGGACATTCAGGTTAAGTTTGACCTAGTTTCCAATTAACTGCTCCAAAATTCTAGCTTGAACTTTCTACATGCTGTGAAGATTAAAGCAATCATAACAAGCGCTCATCAAAAATTAAATCATAAGTGAGGTTCGTGAGGTCATCTGTTGATCTGAATTGAAAATATTATACAGGGTGTGCAACGAAACTGGGGCATATTTTAATTGAAAATATTATACAGTGCGTGTAACGAAACGTGGAACATATGACATTAACATAGGGTTTCAAAAAATAGCTGATATTCTCTCTCAGGACATATTTAGAGCAAAACTACAAGAGTACAAAATTGTTCAAAATTAAATTCTACATTAGATAAGATCATAATTACTGCTATGTTAGTTATAATTGAAGATTGAAGAATTTTCTCGACTGGTAGATTTACAGGATGTCCCAAATAACTTGTTAAGCATGATGATTTCAAAATCCGGTAAAAAATACGAGGTCTGTTACATTAAAAGTTACAGCATTAAGGGACTTAAAAAGATGTTTAGGTTACTAGAAATGAATGAAAATGTAAATTTTAGGGTTTTTAATTTTTGTTCATAACTTCCAAAATTAAAACATAGAGAGATTTTGGTGGGCACCTCCTTCAGACACTTTTTTATAATAAATTTAAGGGATTTAAAAAAAATATCGTATACCTTTTTCAAGTTATTGGTGGCAACTTTAATTTTTCATATGGAGCTTATAGTAGTTTGTGATCCAATAGCAAAAAAAAGCTCTATTCAAAATTATCATAATCTACTACAAGCTCCATATGAAAAATTGAAGTTGATACCGATAACTAGTAGTGTATTTTTAATTTTTCCCATAATTCAAAAACGATTAGCCGTAGAATCTGGTTATACACCTTTATTTTTTGTTCCAGTCGGTCTTTTCACTAGTGAAATAATGGAATCAACTGAAATTAGGAAAATATAGAAGTTCTTATCAAACGGAAGTAGAAAAAAAAATTGTAATGCAATAAGGAATAGTGATAAACATTCTAATAAAATTTTAGGAAAGATGATCCATTATGAAACGAAGAACGAGTAGGCGTAGAATGATCTCAATTTAAAATAAAATAAGATTAAATAAAGAGCAGCAAAAATGTAGTGTCCACATCAGATATAAATACAACCAGTTTAATTTTAAGAGTTCTTTTTATATCACGACATTCCTAAGAGAAACTGAAAGTATGTTAGTGGAGTAATAATTAGGATAAAGTGTCTGCAAAAACCAACATTTTATAGAGAATTGTAAGTCACTTAAATAAAACGATAGGTAATTTAGTTCTAGTGCCGATTGTAAGAATCGAACTACGTTATGAAACGTGTACTATGTATAAAAGCACTTGCAAATATATGAATATTACTTTGAATTTTATGCTAGTAATAAAATGAAAGATATTTTCAGTTTTATAAGCCAATAAGAGTGAAACACAGAGTAACAAAAAACGGGCAATGTCTCACAAAATGTATTCTTTACTACCGCCTAGAACAGAAGGAGAATTTAGGTGTAAAATGTGCGTTTATTGACCTGCGAATCGCTTTCCATTCGCTTTAAATTTCCCGATAAGTAAAGTTTCACGTCAAACACTTCTCGAGTTTCCAACTATGACTTACGACCGGCCTTTTACTCCTGCATTTCAAGATACACAAATTTCACCGGGAAAACTATTTCATTTAACTTATAATGAGGAAGGGTTCCATTCAGATTCCTATGCAAATTTATGCACTATTTCATTACTTAGTAATCGATATCCAATAATCAAAATTTAACCAATTATACGTTAGAAATAGAAAGCATACTAAACCGAAAGTGGTAACGGTAAAATTATGTTTTTGTACTCGTAAGTACCTTTCCCAGCTACTGTTTTAATTTTAATTTTAGTTTTATTTTTTAGTTGCAAGAGTCTGTAAACTCCATACTCTAAAACTAAAAATTAAAACAGTGTTTTTAATAAATAAAAATATTTGTATAAAAATAAAAACTAATTATTAATTTTATGTTTTTCGAAAAAAAACATATTGTACAAATCTCTTGCGTGGATTTTTTCCCGGATTCGTTCTATTGCAGGAAAATACTCTTCCAGAAAATAACGATCTCACACTTGATAAATAACTATTACACACTTGGAATGTATCAAATATCCATAGCCATTTTAGGTGGAAAATTCTGGTTTTGGAAAACAGACCAAATTTAAAGATTTTGGTGCAAGGTTTCAATTTAATTATATCGCCAAAGTTGAAGCTCAAAAATGGTGCTTTTGGGACAAATTTATTAAAAAATTTAGTAGAGATACAATTTCATTTTCTTATTATTCCATTCGATTTTATAGGAAAAATCTGATAAAGAAAATGTGGATTGAAATACAAATACGTCGCGAACAATGAAAAAAAAATGGAGAAAAATACAGGGACAGTCTTTGAACTCCAGTTTAGGTATAAAAATGGTAGAATTTTTGTATGGTTATTGATGACATAGTAATTGTTTAGGAATTATTTGGCACTAATGATAAGCAAATAAGAAATATATGTTGCCAAATATAGTTTAGAAAAAGACCATGTTTTGTTAAAGAAAGCTTAGAAAAAGTTTCTGAATATGGTTATAATTAACACCTTTATTAAACATAAAGACCGTTTCAAGCTAAAGAAGACTTAAAGAAAGAGATAAAGACAAGAGATGAACCATAAACAATTGTCTATAAACAACAAAATTAAAATGTCCTATAAGAAATATTGCTCTAATGAATCTTTAAGACCAAAAATCCATCTCTTCCCCACTTACCCAAGTAGAGTTTAGAAATCAACCAAATTTGATTCAACCTTGACAATTTTTAACTCACATGCGTATTCTTGAGTACATGAAATTTATAACAGTGTTTTTCATATATATAAAGTTCATCTCTTAAAAAAGATCCTTATACGGGATCGGAACTAGATTGAGTCAAAAAGGTTTCAAGAAATTATTTGTTATTTACTAACAATTGCCATTTATTTTCTTACAAGTATAATTCATTTTTGCTACTTAACAATAATTGTTTTTTGTTTATTTGTTGATAACATAAATTGTAAAAAAACCTTGTTCTGTGTACCGCATTTTAAAGAAGTTCCTCGAGGGTATGATTTATTAATGAAGTCCAATTATTAGCCGCCTTTGTTTGAGCACTTCCGGGTGAAAGTGTTTCCGGGAGTGCGTGTGACACCGCCCCCCGCGCCGCCCCCCGGGACGCCTGTAATAACCCGCCTCGGAGACCGCGGAATCACGAGTAGTCAGATCTCGGCCGCCGAGACAACAGCCTTATCTAACTTATATCGGACTCAGCGCTAACTTCATACTGGGGGCAGGCAGGATGAAAGGGGATGAACAGGGAAGGGAAAAATTAAAACAGGGGCGGAATAGAAATAGGGGAATAATCGGGAAGTTTCTGGATATTGGCAAAAGCCTGTTGATCCTGGAAACTACAAAATACTAAAAATTAACTTTTTTTTTACAATGTCACATCCAAGTCTGATGAATAGTTTAAGGGAAAAATTAAGATAGGAGCGGAATAGAAATAGGGAAATAATGGGGAAGTTTCTGGATATCGTCAAAAGCCTGTTGATCCTGGAAACTACAAAATAATAAAAAATTAACTTTTTTTGACATGTCACATTAAAGTCCAAAATTCTGACGAATAGCACAAGATAATAAAACTTGATGTACTGATTTTAGTTTTACAAGAATAATTTAATTATCTCTTTTTATTCTTAAGAGATTTGTTTTTAAAGTGGACCCTCAAAAAGTAACTAACCTGAAAAAGATTCTTCATTATCGCTAATCATGACAGGTAAATAGGAAATCTTAGTGAAGGGTCATTATTGAGTTACAAAATCAAGCTTCTTTAACATTACAGATGATAGTAAAATACAGGTCAGTCGTTTGAAATTTAATGTAGTTTACATTGAATAACCCAATATTTATTAAAAAAATAGTTAATTACTACAACTTTGTAGGTTTGAACTAATGTGGTTCTATGTCTACACATTCATAAATAATTTATTTGTCCATTTAACCTCTTCTCAAATAACAACTGGATCATCTATGCCGAGAACTGATGGAGCAGAGAATTTATATTGTTAAAAAATCAATTCAACCAGTAAACAGGAAAATATCATTTGCACGTACAAAGGTAGACGGTCTGGTTGCTATTCCATGAGTTCGGAAGAACTGTTGTTAAATGGTTAATCAGAGGATAATAATAATAAAAAAACAGAAGATTATGAAAACAAATATGTACATTTGGAAACGAACACTTAAAAAGAGTATAAAGAAAGACAATTTATGAACTTAAGGTACAGTACTAGTAGCAATCAAATTTTTGAACTAAATATCTTTGGTACTTAAAACTTCGCATTTTAAGGTTAGTAAAAATTTACAAGAATGTTTTCGTAATAAACTACAAATTATAATTTATTGGGAAACATTTAAAAAGAGTGTAAAGAAAGATCGATATATGGATTTAACTAAGTAGACGTAGGAATCAAGCCGAAAACAAATACGTTTGGTGCTTGAAAGCTTTGGATTTAAAGGGTTAGTAAGTTAGCAAGGGTAAAAGCATCAGTGTGTAAGAATGCAATCCGTATTGACAGAGTAAAAAGTGAATTTGTCCACGTCAAAGTCCTCATTACGAATTCATTAACGACTTACACACTGAAGCCTCTCCACGCGACGTTACTAATGCATGGCGTTAGTTCTGCAGACCTCCCTACTTACACATTTATAAACTCTTTTTCCCTATCACACTCTACACTCATATATTAATAATTAGTATTAAGAAGTTCTATTTAATTCCGAGGTAAAATACCAAAACCACAGAATAGTTACATACAGAAGCGACACTCCGTGTCGGTACCTTTCATGTTACCCTATTCAGTTCTATGACTTTGGAGCATTGTATACACCTTTAAATTTGTTACCTTCCTCTATCTCTCCCTAAGATGTGACGAAACTTTCCGATTTTAAACAATGAGCCCTTTAAATTTGTTGCCTTTCCTCATCTCTCTCTAATTTTCGTTTCTCTGTCTTACTGTCGCTTCTGTATAAATATATTCTGTGTCATAACCACAGAATAGTTACATACAGAAGCGACAGTAAAATAGAGAAACGAAAATTAGAGATATATAAGGAAAGGCAACAAATTCAAAGGGCTCATCGTTTCAAATCGGAAAGTTTCGTCACATCTTCATGGCTCCAGTTTCTCTGTATATCAATCATTAACGCGCCTAGAAAATTTTCAATAAGGGGACAATAATAAAAATATAAAAATACAGAAATCGATTATTATCAACAAATATGTTATATGAAAAATAATTATCAAAAAAATACTGCAAAGGGGAAGAAACTGTATCAGCTTGCCACACTTTGTCGATGTCCATGTATATGATGATACTGGCTCATTCAAAATTGTACTTGTGAAATAATTGTTTAAATATACACAATTATGAAGCTTGTGAGACGTATTCTCAACAAAATTTCGAATTAGACAACAACATATTTATTATAAAAATCATAATTTAGAGAATTTGTAAATTTTTAAACAACACACGAATATTTTTATAATTACATAATTTGTTTAAAAAATACTTTTTATATAAATATTGAAAAATTGATTTGTGTTTATTAAAGTAAGATATTGCTTGTATTAGTAAAAAATTGGGTTTCAACTCGTGAAATTCTCCACTAGATTATTAAGAAAATTATTTGTAAGACACAGAATATTTTATGCTATGAAATAAGTAATATAAATTTTAAATCTAATCAAAAAGAAAGAAATAGAAAATTGTGCTTATTGATGATGGAATACAGATATTTTGTTTAATAAATATTCTAAAAACTATTTTATCATTCAAACACGGAGTGCCGCTTTTGTATATAATTATTCTGTGCCATAAACATAATGGACTTGTTTAGTTGCAGTAATAAATATTTATACTTTAACTTTCAGCGCTTGCGAAAATTCATAATAATTTTATTTCTAATTAAGCAAAAGTTCCCGTTTGAACGTGCGTGTTCTTTGTTGGGAAAAACAATGTAGAATGTTTTGTGTATTTTGCGATAATCCTTGTTTGACAAGTCGTTTGATATACTTTCAATTTCTGTCACTGTTTGTGATGCCTCCTATTATAAAGAATACAAAAAGGACGTTCATAAAAGGTCAATTTTGACGTTTTGTTGATGTTTGGAAGATATTTCAACATAAAATGTTTGATTTTCCTTTTCCACCATTCACTCTGGTACTGTTTCTTTAGTAAATAAAGTCTCAAAATGTTTACTTTTACAATAAAATATATTAGAATTAAAACCAATATAAATAGTGATGACCCGAATACCCGAACTTAGATTTAACATGTAAAATCATATTTTCTTAATTTCCTGCTTCCCTAAATATTTTATGTAAAAAATATTCAAATATCTTTTTTTTTTTTGGCTGCTTCTTTGACACGTCGAGCCTGAAGATGAGTCAATAAGACTCGAAATCGATCGCTGACATAAGTGCAACTGCAACTCTATTTATTTAAATAGTTCCTCTGCATACTCTCCTCCTACATTCATATAATACAACATAATGCAGAATAATCTGGAGAAATTGATCAAATTTATTCAAATATCAGTTGTAGAGCATAAATTCCGCATTTGAATCTATAAACAAAATTAATTTTATGTGCCTCATAAGCTCATAAATTAGATATAAATAGCAGTACCCATGGAATTGAGAGAGAGGATTTTTATTATTATTTATAATTACAGTTTTATCAATTTAAGCTAAAAAATCAAGCATTTTATTTGTTTTAAATTCAAAAATAATTCATGGAATATTGGTCACTTAAACAATATTTTCAAATAGTAATAAAAATAAAGTTAGTTGCATTAGTTTATTTTTATTATTTATAATTATTGTTTTATCAAATTACGCTAAAAAAAATTATGACATTTTGTTCACTTCAACATTAATTTTAAATAATAATAAAAATAAAAATTTTTGGATGATTTGCGTCATTTTCAAACGTAATTTCTGAGTTTAGAAGGCATGTAAAATTAATTTCTCTTATTTTATGCGCTACAACTTTTATTTGAACCTTTTTTCCTAAAATAATCAGAGAAGTAAAAAATTGCGAAAATATGATTTTACATGTTAAATTCCTATGTTCGACTGTTCGAGTCACCATCGTGTACACTAAAATTTTTTTTATATTTGAGAGCAATTGTTAACAAATCAATAAATCTGTTTATTTGCAAACAACTGAACCATAAAAACAATATCTAAACAACAACAATTCTGCCTATTATTGTTGATACATAAACGATTTATCAAATCAAAAATGTCTGTTACAAATTCTATATGGAAATATTTTTAAATTTGTAAAATAACACAATATTTATTATTTTAAACGAAATACATCGGACCAGTTTTTACACAAACAATACAACCTGTAAATATTTCAGCAAAATTTTAACTGGAATGGTTGAAATAAATGTGCGATTCCAACAATTTAGTTTACACAATTTAATTGTTAGCTTTCACCTATGTACATTGGATTAAAATCGTTTTATAATTTTAACAAAAGTTTAATTTAAACGGACGTAAACGATATTTATTTCGATGTATTATTAATTGTTTATTTTTGAATCTATTTGCAACTTTGGAATTGTTTACATTTTGTAGAATATTTAAAAATTGTATGAATAATATTTATTTCAAAAACCAGATTTCAGTTGGTGAACCGGTTGTCAGCCAGTACGGTTGTGTGGTCGTGGCGTGTCTTGTCTGATCGTGTAGATAAGCAACATAGCCCGCCCTGTCCAATTGGATGGGTTGCCGCACAACGGCTCGGTGTGTGCTGGCCTTGCAGAGACTGTAGGCTGACAACCTGCATCACTAAAATGCAAGTAAAACATGTCACGAAACAAGTACTTCAGGTACTTGAGGCCTTGTTCCACATAGGAATGTTGTGCCACTGATGAGATGAGATGAGATGAACCGGTTTTATATTTAAAAAACCTGTTTTCATATTTCATACTCACAAAACCGGTTTTCTAGTTTACAAAACAGGTTTTTGTCTTTATACATCTATAATATATAATTATTGCAAAAACAATAAATAATACTTATTTCTTCTATGGATATTATGATACTCAAGTTTAATTCGAAGGAAGAAGTGTTCTAGAAGTAACAGGACATTTTATGAGGTTTATTTTTACGATATTATATTCAAATTATAGGAAAATTGTTTAATTTATGTTTCCTTTTTTCGCTGACAACAAAGTTTACTAATTTATTTATTTATTTTCTTTACGAAAAAAATTAGGAACGATACGATACAATCTCGAATCTGGACTAAACAATAATTTCTGCATTCATATTCGTATATATACCAAAAATGGAGATGCATAACTAAATGTTTTAGCAATTCCATAAACAAAATTACAACATTCTACGACTTCCTTGTACAAATTAAAGGAAGTATTGTAATCGCGAAAAATTTCAGTTTTCAGATTTCAACGGAAATATCCATTTTGACCATCCCTGAATTCATATTGTCTTTGTTACGGTGTGACGTCTATACGTACGTATGTACTTAACTCAAAAATGATTAGTAACAAAATTTTGAAATTTTTCATATTACACTGCTATAACATTGTTGTGCACCTCTCTTTTTCATTAAAATCGGCAGTGCCGAAAAGGCATTTTGCTCATAGTATTTTTCGCTCTCAACTCAAAAAATATTAGCCGTAGAATCTTGAAATTTTATATATGTAGTTACTACAAGATTGGCAGTGAACCTTAACAACAACAAGTAGAATTCATCTAAAAGAAACTGCATTGACGAAAGAACATAAAAAGTATACGCAAAAATAAATTTAAATAACTGGAAAAAACTTGAAGAAAACAAGGTGTTGGCGAAAGTTGTAGGTGTACAGGTATAAGTTTGCTCATTTCGGTTTCTCTATTCATGTAGGAACATAAAGACAGGCATCTTGTTAGAATAATCGCGGAAAGTTGGGGCGTTTTTCCGTTTCATTTGGGTAGTTTGGTACGCGGTGCGTGAGTCCTGGCGCACATTTAGCGGAGTTGTGAATCTGCCGTACTTTCCTCGGCTGCCGGAACATTTTAACACGCCGTTGGACAAATGACGCAAAGTTTTTGTGTCATTTATCAGAAAACCGACAAACATTTGCGGCCGCAACTACACGTACCTGGAGACATGGCTGCAAAAAGGGAGCACGAATTGCTACACGGCTTTCACCAAGGATACCTCATTTCTCTTCTTACTTATTCTTTGACTTACACTATTTGTCGCGATACGCCTATTGTAAATACTTCTTTATACCTTCTGGACATCTATAATTTATTATGTTTTTGTTAGTCATTTTAGAAATTTCTCGCTCTGCTGGTATTATATAGACAAATAAATATTAAGTCATCTCTAAACTTATTTATATCTTTAAAAAATACAATTGTTTCAAGAACTATAAGCTCTGATTCTGTGTGTGATTTTTTTCTTACTTATTTTTTGACTTCTACAATTTGTCGCGATACTTGTATTGTAAATACCTACTTCTTTCTATTTTCTGGACATCTATAATTTATTATATTTTTATTAGTAATTTTTACCTCTTGCAACTCGATAAGAGAAACATTGAAATCATGCTAAAAATCGGATAGTGAGATTTTAATAGATAAACACGTTTTGATGTCCGTAGAACAAGATTTTAATATTTTCACGATGATGTCTGTCCATGTGTGTAAATGGATGGATGGATTGCTTCATGGCTTTCACCAAGGATACCTCATTTCTCTTCTTACTTATTCTTTGACTTACACTATTTGTCGCGATACGCCTATTGTAAATACTTCTTCCTGCCTTCTGGACATCTATAATTTATTATAAAAGAAGGTCTTTTTTTTGGAGTTGCAGCCATTTAATAAAATCCACTAACACACCAACGTTTCGACTGTAAATCAGTCTTCTCCAGGGTGCTAATAACATACAAAACATGCAATCAAATATACAGACATACATTCAAATCAGGTAACAAATTTACATGTGTGTAGGTATGTTTGTTTTATATATGTTTGACGAAAGATTTCTGTAAAATAATTTACTTGTTTTACTTGATAATACTTTAATACCTTTTATGTAAGTCTATTACCTGATCTGAATGTATGTCTGTACATTTGATTGTATGTTTTGTATGTTATCAGCACCCTCATGGAGACAGATTTACAATAGAGATGTTGGTGTATTGGTGGATTTTATTAAATGACTGCAAGTCCAAAAATCCTACATAATTTATGTATTATGTTTCTGATCCGTAACTTTATTTATATCTTTCTAACAAATACATAATCGTTTCAAGAACTAAGTTTTCATCATCGATAAATCACAAATAATGCAGTTTTTAGATTGCTCTACATGAAAATCATGTCAGAGATTTAAAGAAATCTTATAAATATAGAAAAATTCTGAATTTTTATAGCATGGGTATTGGGATATGAATATGAACTATGAACTAAGTTTATATCTACTAGTATAAGAAATACGGATTTGTAACCTTATTATTTGATTTTTTTTATAAAATTGTTTTTATGTCTATGTAAAAGTAGTTCTTGGGTTTTGTTAATTTTTTACATGCTGATACTTTTTTATTTTTGGTTTTCACTCTCTGAGGATGACCCATGTGGGATCGAAACCGGTTAGAACAAAAATAAAGCCTTTGATATATTGTCTGAATTCTAAAATTGATTGTCCTATTTATCCATCAGTCAAAGAAATTCTCTAATCATAATACTGTTTCTATTCTTCTTATGATTATTACATCAGCTTTTTTAAAATAGATGACATCAGTACATTAAAAAGTTTTTTGTAAACTTATGAACTGATGAACCATGAACTATGAACTATGAACAAATGTTTGAATAAAAGAACAAAAACCACTTGTAAACAAAATAATATTAATATCATGATTTTTTTCCTTAATGATGAAACTTTCTAATTTTACTTACAATCTTAGGAACCATAAGAGCGAGTGCAATAATATTAATGATAAAAATTGGAAAATAACTACCAATACATATGTGTTTCTACTCTTGTGGTAACCTACATTAAATATGTAATAGTATATTATGTACCAAGGTTGAGAAGACTGTCATTATTGACCTAGCATCAAATTGGGTCCCGAGGTGCAAAGCAACCGAAGGACATAAGGTTTATATATGAATCTTTTCACTATTAGAATTTAAATTTCTATTCTACTTAAAAAAAAAACTATATTGATAATAACAAAGATCTCGACAAGAATATTTACTTGTTAATATTCACAAAAATAAAATAGGTTGTCTATGTTTTTATATTTGACGTTTTAGCCTGTCAACCTCACTTTTGATTCTTAAATCGGTTTTATTTGATTTACTTATTTAAATAACATGGCAAATTTAAATTGATAGTCCAATTCACTTTACTTGAATTATATTTGGGGATTTGAATTTCTTTATAAAGTGACAATTTTCATTATTGATCGTGGTTAATAATAATTTATTATTGACCTAAGTGAGCACAGTTACCAAGTAAGCGGTAGTAAAAAACAATTTCTCAAGTCAAATAAAGGTTAATAAAATTGTAAAAAAAAATACTTATCTAAATTCCATTTTTCCATAATTTCCTTATTTATAGTATTGTAATAATAATAAGTAATATTGCATGATTTTTAACAATCTATATAAAATAGTTCTTGTCCCATAAATTGTCATAGTTTCATAGGTTAAAATAATTAAAATACTACTACCAAAACAATAGTAAATGAAATAATAACAGTACCATTGCTAAATTTCAGAACATATTATATTTCATAATAAATACGGATAAATTTTCGCTTATATTTTCTGAAATATAATTAGAGTTTATTAAGCTTCATTTTAAAAATATATTTTTATTCTTAAAATTTATATTGGGCGTTAAATAAATATTCATATAGAAATTACAAATATGTAGTCCTAATCCTAGTTATATTGTAAATACAAATTAAATTACATATTTGTATTTGTTTAAAATAATTTGCAACAAAATAAACGGTGTATTCATCAAATCAATGCTGAATACTTGTAGATGTACTGTAAAATAAAAATCTTATTGTTTGTTCCTGTGATGATGTTTTTATTATAATATAATATAATATATAATAATTAATATCAAAATAAATGGTGTATTCATCAAATCAATGTTGAATAGTTTTAGAATAATAAAATAAAAAACTGATTGTTTGTTTCTGTGAGGTATGTTGCCACATGTCTAATGAGCCCAGCTATGTAATGCTTGTCACGTCCTGAAACGAAATTGGCACACCCAGCAATGGGTTTATTATTTCGTTTCTTTTCATTTGTGAGCTGTATTCATAATAAAGTCTCATTTGCCGCTTTACGCTTTTTCATATTGAACCCTTGCCAAATATGTTTCTGCCATTGTGTATTTCATATCAGTTCCAACTTGAAAATTTATAAATGCATGTAAATGTTGCCGGGATTAAAATTAAAATATCAATACAAAAAAAACATGAATGCCACTTCAATATTTATATATTCATTCATTAAATTGAACAAGTGTGTAAATTTTTAACGAGAATTTTGGGTCGACCACTTGATATCATTTATAATTCATTCTATATTTATTTTATTTGTAAATGTAATTATAAAACATAGATTGAATTTAAAATTTACCAACTTTAAAATTTTTAAATTAATTTAATTCGTAAGTCGGTGTTTCTAGCAAACCAAATTTTAATTTCAATTTTTATTTACACAAAATTTTATATGAAAAATTTGTGTATTCATAGCATTGTTGTGCTCTATTCCCATTAAATTCAAACAAACATGTTTATATTTAAAAACAAATATTTTTATACTTATATAGGCTACCATATGAAGCAAAATACATATTAGTAATGTTGGTCACATTAGGCTAGATACTACAAGAAAATTAATAACATTTTATATAAAATTTAACGTATGAGAATAACAATTATTCTTTAAATGTAAAAGCAAATATAATATTTCATAATATTACTTTATATTGTTATGTATTGTAAGTTATTTAAACAAGAAATTTTATTTTAAGCATAATTTTTCATACTGTGTAAACATATCCACAAATGGATAACAGTAATATAAATAAACAAATATTTTATATTTACATTTGCGATACATACATTATCAATTTTTCTTTTATATACAGGGTGGAGACTGAAATACTCGAACATAGGGATTTAACATGTAAAATCATAATTTCGTAATTTTTTGCTTCTCAAATTATTTTAGGTAAAAATGCTTCAAATAAAAGTTGTAGAACATACAATGCTACGTATGAATCTATAAGCAAAATTAATTTTACACGCTTTGTAAGCTCAGAAATTAGGTTTGAAGTTATTTGCGTTAGTTTTTATTTGAAACTACGGTTGAAGTGAACAATATTCCATAAATTAATTTTGAATTTTAAAACTGAAAACAAAATAAAATAGCTGTTTTATAGCGTAGCTTGGCAAAACAGTAATTACAAATAATAATAAAAATAATCTAACGCAGCCAACTTCACAGATAAACCGATAAACATTTATTATTTTTGTTTCAATTTCATGGCTACTGTTATTTATATCTAATTTCTTAATATAATTAGGGAAGCAGGAAATTACGAAAATATGATTGTACATGTTCAATACCTATATTTGGGTGATCGACTGACCAGCCTGTATATAAGTATTTTTAAATGTAGGAATTACATGTACTCGTGTGTCAATACAATGTATATAAATTGGTTTGATATAAATTTATAACTAAAAATTTCTATAGTTTTGTTACCATATAATAATAATATCAATTAGCGCGAAAATTTTTTAATATTTTTTTATATTTATGCAATTTATTCGTATTTCAATGTAAGTAGAGGCAGTTTTTACAAATTACATTTTAGTGGAGAGTCATAAAAGTAGGTGGTCTCTTTGTCAGCTTTAAAAAAGTTTACAATTAAAAAGTGATTTACGTTTGTCTGAAGTGAATTTTTGTAAATATTTGTTTATTAAATTGCTTTCTTTTATTTGTTGTGTTTTTTACACAGTAATTCTAATTTATAATTATTTTTGTTTAATATTTTTTTTCACGATTTATTTAACCAAATATTAATCAGTTTAAACCGGTTTTCAATTTTTAAAAACCGGTTATCGAACTAAAATCTTTATTATTATAAGGTTCTCTATAAGAGTTAATCGTATAATCAGTATTTTTTTTGTTACATGCCCTGACTAAAATATACAATAATATTTTTGTTGTATGTATATTTATATGTAAATATAACTTGTACTCATATGTCAATAAAATGAGTAGGTAATTGAAAGTTTCTAATGAAACAGTTTTAAAGTAAACATACTCAACAGAAAGTTATGTCTATCATTTGTATATTGACTAGTACTCGACCAAAACAAAGTTAGGTTACGTTTGTATGTACTTAACACCAATATACTTACCAGTATAGAAAACCAGGAGAGTAAACAAGAAGAATATATGTGTGGACATGTTGGCGGGCGCTCTCATCACATGGCACATCACTAACACAGAGTCCACTGTCACTATCACATAGTGCACATGCGAGGCAACTGTCACAGATCACTATGCGTGGGTGTGAGACGCGACGCTGCCGTCGAGGATCGTCCCGACGCGCGGCCGAGGTGGGACTGAACCGGCGCGGCCCCGGCGCCGCGCAGCGCCAAGTGGCACCTAGCGGGAGAAAGAGGAAACGAGGTAGGAAAACTGGGTTTGGAGAACGAAAAAGCAGTTGTAGTTTGTAGTAAAACTGGGTTATGAAAACCGGTTTGGAAATGGGAAAACTGGTTTGTGAGGACACAAAACCGGTTTTGCAAGCATAAAATAGTTATTTATGATATGTGTTAAAAGTGACATTTTATGAGTGAGTAGGGAAGTTTGAAACGAGGTGAAGCCGAGTGTAACAAACCCCACGAACGAAATAAAATCACTTTTAACACAAATATCATACACTATTTTTCCTACGACCCTAGTTATGTATTAGTAAATAAAAACTAAGCATTATAGAATGACATTTATGACAGGTAACCAGATTTAGTTCCTTTTTAACACAAGTGTTAAAAGTAAATTTGTTTTTTACTTTTAATTCGTTGTCAATGACAACGATTTAAAAGTATTCACTGTGTTATAAACTGTTATTTTTAACTTTTTAACGGTTGCCTAGCAAGACTATTTTTAACAGTGGTCGTAGAAAAATAATTTTTTTTTCGCCTCGTTTCAAACTTCCCCACTCACTCATAAAATGTCACTTTTAACACTTATATCATAAATAACTATTTCTGAATATAAAAGTAGTTTATAAAACTGGTTTGTGGGAACACAAAACCGGTTTTGCAGACATAAAACAAGTTGTGTGAATATAAAAATAGTTTATAAAACCCGGTTTTGCAATTATGATAACTGGTTTTTGGGAATTCAAATAGACTTTGCAGACATAAAAACAAATTGTCTGAACATAAAACTAATTTATAAAAACTGGTTTTGCAATTATAAAAACTGATTTATGTGAATTCAAACCGGTTTTGCAGACATAAAAACAAATTGTCTGAACATAAAACTAGTTAATAAAAACCGGTTTTGCAATTGTAAAGACTGATTTCTGGGAACTCAAACAGGTTTTTCAAACATAAAAACAAGTTATGTGAACATAAAACTAGTTTATTAAAACCGGTTTTACAAGCATGAAAACTGGTTTTTGAGAACTTAAACCGGTTTTACAGGCATAAAAACAAGTGGTCTGAACATAAAACTAGTTTATAAAACTGGTTTTGCAAGCAATAAAACTGGTTTGTGGGTACACAAAACCGGTTTTGCAGGCATAAAAACAAGTTGGTTGTAAATAAAACTAGTTTATGAAAACCGGTTTTGCAATTATGAAACCTGTTTTTTTATCTGCGTGAAGTGAATTTCGCTTGCTAATTATTCTTGCAGTATAATAATGAAACGACACCCCTTTTTAGATTTTTTTTAGATCTTGTGTCATATTTCGAATTGTTTTATTAAAAAGAGAAAATGTATGCTTTCTATATTAAACATTTATTTAACTAAATTGTATAGGTATACATTTAAAATTAGTTGTCAGCAAGGTTGCTATTACATAACAATTATTAATTCTGTAAACTCACTTTTAAAAAAGAGAAATTATGTAACTTTTTTCTCAAAACTTTTCATTTTCTAGCTTTCAGACATGAAATCTTTTATGGTTCTTTGATTATAGTCGCTTTATTATCTAACTTTTATTTATTTTCTAAACCTATAATCCCATATCAAAGTTGTGTAAAGTTAATACAAACCAAACATCAGTACTAAACAAAAATTGTGTTGACAAACGCGAAATATCTCAAAAATACTCATTTTTATACCCAAAAATTTGATTTTTGAAGATACTGTAGATTGATAGATCTCGTCGCGCTGATTTCAATTTTTCAAACCGAATTTAATTATCACTTTTCGTTATTAAGATATTTGGTGTCAAAGTTACACCTCAAAAAAGTGTGTTTTTTAGCAATATCTTTAAAATGGGTAGAGATATGATCTCAACGTTTATACCAATCGATTCTACGCGAAAAGTTACATAAAGAAATGTATTCTACGCATATACGTTCTTTGGAACGATTTGGTGAAAAATGAGATAATCGAAAAAACCTAAATTTCAAAATTTCTCCGAGACACTTTTTTTCTCCAAAACTTTTCATTTTTTAAACTTAAGTAGACATCAATGCGCTGATTCCAAATTTTCAAACCGAATTGAATTATCTCTTACCGTTCTCGAGATATTTGTGTTCAAAGTTGAGTTTTGGCAATACCTAAAAAACAAGTTTTTTAGGTATACCGCTTTAAGCGTTCGGTTTACGACTTCGACGACCTCACTAATCGATTCTACGGACAAAATTACATAAGTGTACCAATTTTTAGATTTTTATTCCAACGGATACAATTTTTAGAGGGAAAAAACGAAAATGGCAAAAATCGAGAAAAATCGTAAGGGGTTCATCAGGCAATTTTTTCGATTTTCGCCATTTTCAGTTTTTCCTATCTAAAAATTGTATCCGTTGGAATAAAAATCTGAAAATTGGTACACATATGTAATTTTGCCCCTAGAATCGACTGGTTATGTTGCCGAAGTCGTAAACCTAACCATTTAAGGAATATACCTAAAAAACCTAATATTTTAGGTATAACTTTGAATTCAAATATCTCGAGAACGGGAAGAGATAATTGAATTCTGTTTGAAAATTTGAAATCAGCGCATCAATATCTACTTAAGTCCAAAAAATAAAAAATATTGGAGACAAAAAGTTTCGAGGCGAAAAATTGAAATTTAGGTTTTTTCGTTTTTCTTATTTTTCACATAATCGTTCCAAAGTACGTATATGTGGACAAAACATTTCTTTATATAACTTTTCCCGTAGAATCGAATGGTAAAATAGTTGAGATTGTATCTCTACCCGTTTTTGAAATATACTCAAAAAACACACTTTTTTGAGGTACAACTTTGACAGCAAATATCTCCAAAACGAAAAGAGATAATTAAATTCTGTTTGTAAATTTGGTATCAGCGTAGGTAACTCTTTAAAAAATATTACAAACAAAATTTTGTAAAATTTGAAAATTTTCGAGCTAAAAATTCGATATTTTCAAATATTTTCGTGTTTGGACAAAAATACAGCATCAGCGGCTTTGGGAATTACTTCTCCTGTTGTTACTATTTACATAAACTATTTTTACAATTAATATTTAACAGGACCGATCAATTTATAAAATGGCTGTCCCTTTTTAGACATTTTTTTTAAACTGTCCAGTTTCATTGGTACATTTAATTAATTTTTGGCCAAGCCTATCTATTCGGGGGTACCGAAATTATATATACAGGTACCTGTAACAAGTGTACCTAACACTTGAAAAGGTTTTATAAATATAATCCACCCTGCGTAAAGATCTAAAACAAAGTAGACAAAAATAGACATAGATAATTATATGTACATGATCACTTCTGTGTTAATGCCATAGGCTAAATAAATAAATCGATAAATATAGGAGAAAATGTAAAATATAGAGCTTTAAATTTTAATAAATAACTTTTTTTTATTTACTTATTTTGCACGCTTACCTGTCTTACCGTATATTGCCTAACCTGTTCGTACAGGTGCATATCTCATAGTTAATTAATGAACTTGGCACCTTGGTACTTCCGGCTATAAACAATATGGAGTATTAACCAAGAAAATTTACTACTCCATTCATCACCATTCCACTTTTTCCTTTTCAGAAAATAATTATGTCAGAACTTCAGCAGATTTTTACGGAAAATAGACGAGCGGTAAATTAATTTAACTCTGAGTCATGTTTCAATCAAATACAATTTAATTAATTGATTCAAACAAGAATTTCATTACTTCTTTGACAGATGCAGTAGTAATCAGAAAATGTATGAATTAGTAGCAATTAGGTTGAAATACTTTTTGAATGCAGAAAATAATTCCATTAAAATATCATTGTAAATGAATTGCACAAAGTTTTTATTGTATCATCTACTTTTTTTCCTTCTTTTTATCTATACTAAAGTATACGATATCACTCCGCGAAGTTAGCCAAAATAGTAGCTCGACTTTACAGACTGTTATACAAAAATTTGACTTTACGGACTCATCTGTCAAACTTGAATTAACGAATATTTTAATAGTATTACATTTTTGCAGTTTATTTTAGAACTACCTAAAATAATAAACATATCATTCTGTAATATTTTTGGAGAATTTATTTATTATTTACCTTTGATAATAATTTATCTGATTTCATGCAGATGACGTCTAAGCAGGTGTAAACATAAATGAAAATTATAAAGAAATATTTAACACTTTAACAGTATGTTTGTTATCCCAGCACTCCCCGTCTCAATAACTAGCTGACGTTTTACAAACACATAATGCTATTTATTTATTTTTTTAATTAATAATTTACGATTTCGGAAAAAATATAATGTATATCTAAGGTGTATTTTTTATTACTCACATGGTTTATTTTCCTCGGCTATCGCCTCGTAGAATAAATTCTATATGCATGATAAAAAATTATACTTTAGTCCCTTGCTATATAAATAACCATTTATTGCAAAGATTGTAATAAAGAAAATAAAAAAATATTGTTTTCAAAAATATTTTTGAAATTAGAATGATTTTGAATTATTTGTTTAATATAAATTATTATATTTTATATTCATTAATTGTCTTAAAGAAAACATTAAAATAAGAACAAAGTGTTGTAATTAAAAAATGATTTTTTAATTATATTTTTATTATTATATATTTATTTCATATTAATACGAATAATAACAACAAACATTTATAATTATATTCTAAATCCCATATCAAAATAAAAAAGGATTTATAATGTATAATGTAATAACTGATTCATCATACTAATAAACATGACATTATCTGTTTTATTTATTTGTTATTTACATTAAAAACGAAAAAATAAAATTATTGATTCTAGATCATCTCGTTTTAATAATGCCAGTGACATCTTTTGAGAAAAATTATTAATATTTTATTCTGAATTTCCTTATTTTATTCATGCTATTTCTTGATTTAATACCTCAAATGACATCTATCAGCTAAATATGGAACTAGCATATATATAATTATTAATATTTTATTGATAAAATTATTAATTTTAATCATATATTTAAAAATTAATACATAAAAAATAATATTTCACATGTTTTTCTGTTAATTATAAATATAAAACTACAATTATTATAACCTAAATTTTAAAGTGACAGCAATGTTAAACAAACGGACAATTGACAAAAACAAAGTTTGTTTATTGATATATTAACACAAGACAGGATTATATTTGGTAATAAATATTTGTTTAAACAAAATATATACATGTGTATACATTTCAGGTTAAAAAACCGGTTTTCCAATCTAAACAAAGAAACACATAAACCAGTTTTTCTAAAGGAAGAAATGTGGTTTTAAAACTCGTCAAACCGGTTCTTGGAGTAAAGAAAACTGGTTTTGGGCTCATGAATTGAAGCAAATTATATTAGCAAGCCAACATGATTTGTAAAATTGATTGTTCCCTTTTTATTTTAGGAGCTCTATTTAGTATTACATATTATTAATAATAACAATAATAATAAGGAATGTATATTTCAATATAATAATTAATATGTGATTTAATTATTACAATACATGCCTTGTTATTAGATTTGTAAATGAATTGATTCCACATACCATAACATTATATAGCAGATTGTAGTATTTTTTTATAAACTTTTATTTAAAATATAGAATAGGTATGTAATATTTTTTTATTACATAATTATTGTAATAAATTATGAATGACACAAAATGTAATTTATGAAATATTATGTGCATATTTTGTATGAAATTGTTATTGCAAAAGATGCAAATTAAATATGTAAATAACTGCTAATATATTTTATTGACATATTTTACATATTTATTTCTATATAATATAACATTAAAAATAGATATCTAGCTAGTTTTTGTTGTTAATAATTATTTAAACCAGTGACAAACAATAAAATAGATTTTTCATTTTGTATTATATATAAATATCAAATAAAATAGTTAATAATAAATAATATATAATTATTTATATTTTATTTAATGTTCCAATAAATATTGTAATATTATTAATCAATATATTTTAAAAACAATATTAAATTTCCGAGAAATGTCATATTCGTTTTTGAAATGTTAGCGCCGGTCTCTGTGACGTCACATCGATAAATCCAGTATTGATTTTCCCCGATTTACACTGACAAAATTTGCAAAAAAATAAGCATTCTATTTATTTTCATAAATAATTCAAACATACTGTAAATGATACACAATTCAATAAAATAAAAAATATTGTTGAATAACTTAATAAATCATTTGTTTTTAATATTGGAATGTTGGCGCCGGCGTCTATATGACGTCACATCGATGGATCCAGTATTGATTTTCTCCGATTTACACCCACCAAAAATTTATTGATAAATAATCAATATATTGGTAAAAGCAATTTATGTGATATTTACACAAATCATAATTTATGAAATATTATTTGTGAGTTATCAATAATTTAATTATAAATTAATAATGATTTTTTAATAATTTTACATAAATATCAGCCTGCTGTTTCTTGATTGGTGGCGACACCACTTGCAATAACGTATGCATTTAGTACTAACATGACATTAGAAGTTAAATGGCCGATCGTTTGTGTATGTGTAAATAATAATAATAATAATGTGTGTGTGTTAATTTAAAGTGTTGAGAGTGAACATTTTTCAAAAAAGGACAATTAGAACTTTTGAAACGGGTTGCAGTATGGGCAGAAACGTTTCCTGCTCAAAAGGTAAGATTTATATTTTGTTAACAAGAAACAACAAAGTTGTTGTATTTGGTTAGGTTTGGTTATTAAATACGAGATGTTATAAGATATAGAATGTTTAAAACGATATATATTATTATATTACATATTATTCTACTTTTATTTATTAGGTACTAATATTTACTATTTATTGATAACATTAATTCGAGATACATTATAGAATAATATTGAAAACAAACAATGCATAACTCAAAAACAATCAACCGTAGAATGTTGAAATATCTTATGTAGGACTGCTATATATATAATTATAGTCATAATTTTATTTATTGTATAATAAACCATATAAAAAATTGCGGTACACTTTAAAATGATTATCATTCATTTCTTGATATATATGAAAGATAAGGATTTTTAAGTACAGCCATTTAAAATATAATAGAATACGTAAATGTATATAAAAAGACAGCATTTTTTTAATATGAATTCGAATATGAGGAAGTTTAATTTTAAATTACTCAGTAACTGGTTGTACTATTATTGTCAAGTTTTAGTGTATTATAAATTCATCTTCCTAGAAAAAGAATTTGTAAATTAAAAAGTGTCATAATACTGTTCATATCATAATAAAAACAAAAAGACAACATTTCATTTAATGTTTGTAATATCGCTTTTAAACATGAATATTTGATTAATATGCGCACATTTTTAATTATACTTAAACATAAAATATGAAAAAATATACATAACTTACATGTGTAATAACTTTTTTAAAATTATATTGTAACATTTTAATCAGCACGCTGCGTGTAAATTATTAATTTTTTTAAAACAGTTTCATTTTTTTGTGAAATGAATAAAATATTAGATTTGATGTTTTATACAGGCTGTCCCATTTAAGGTACGAATGCATTGGTATCTCGAGAACCGTAAGAGCTACGAGGTTGGTTAAATTAGACAAAAGTTGCCCCGTTAGGAGGCTATTTTAATAGTGTTTTGTTATTTGCGAAAAATTGCATAGGTCACTAGATATAGGGGAAAATATAAATTTAGCGATTTCCTTTTTTTGCTTATAACTTTTTTATATGAAATAATACTAGATTCTGGTTTGCACTTTCTTAAGGCACTTTTGTATGGTGAATTTGCAGAAGTACTCAATTTTTTTTTATATCTAGCCATTTACGAGTTACTGATAGCAACTTTTATTTTTCATATGGAGGTCATATTAAGCTATGGAATTTTTAAATAGAGATTTTTTTTAGCTTTACAATGATATAAAACAGTAATAATTTATTTTTATAATTAACAGAAAAATTAACAAAAATTGTATTTTAATACTAAAATTGCATTGAAAAAAGTAAATCGAAGGCTGCAGTGGAAGAAAATCACTATTTCATAACATATATTGCAACAAGATTATTTATTTAAAGTTAAAAATACAAAAATAGTTTGCGAAAACTTTACAAAAAAATTAGTTAAATTCTTCCACAGCAGCCTTCGATTTATTTTTTTGTAACTAAATTTATTGTTGTTTTCGCAAATTATTTTTGTATTTTTAACTTTAAATAAATAAACTTCTTGCAATATATGTTATGAAATAGTTATTTTCTTCCACTGCAGCCTTTGATTTACTTTTTTCAATGCAATTTTAGTATAAAAAAATAATTTTTGTTAATTTTTCTGTTAATTATAAAAATAAATTATTACTGTTTTATATCATTGTAAAGCTAAAAAAAATCTCTATTTAAAAATACCATAGCTTAATATGACCTCCATATGAAAAATAAAAGTTGCTATCAGTAACTCGTAAATGGTTAGATATAAAAAAAAATTGAGTACTCCTGCAAATTCACCATACAAAAGTGCCTTAAGAAAGTGCGAATCAGAATCTCGTATTATTTCATATAACAAAGTTATAAGCAAAAAAAGAAAATCGCTAAATTTATATTTTCCCCTATATCTAGTGACCTATGCATTTTGTCGCAAATAACAAAACACTATTAAAATAGCCTCCTAACGGGGCAACTTTTGTCTAATTTAACCAACATCGTAGCTCTTACGGTTCTCGAGATACCAATGCATTCGTACCTTAAATGGGACACCCTGTATAACATATTTTAATTTCAAGTAAAACCGTTAAGTAGTTTCCCGAATAGACATTTGACATTATTTATAATTATGTCAAATAAATATTATGATAAAATACAATTTTTAGCCACATAGTTTAAGAGCAATATTAAGTTTAATATGCATATATAAGAAAAAAGCTATGTATATAAAATGCTGCTCGTTTTGAATCAATTTAAATCGTGATTTAAATCAATTTATTTTTTTTAATAAAATTATTGATTTTTATCAAAAAAAAACAAATAAAAACAGGAATTTAATTATCTGCTACAAAACAATTAATAATAACCAAAATCAGTACGGTAATATAATATGTAAAAATTATATTATTCTTTATCATTTTATTTGTCGTATAACAGAATAAAAATATAAGTATTTAAATTAGGTACTAAAAATAAAAATTATTTATTACTCTTCCTAATTTAATTCAGATGAATCGTTTTGATTTTATTACAGATATCGTTTTAGTTTTTCAAATAAAATATTTACATTGCTTTTAAAACAATTAAAAAGTGCTGTAACATTTAGATATCTTAAAATATTAAAAAAATCAAATAAATCGTGATATTTGCCAACCCTGTTTTGAATATTTATTTATGATACTAAAAATTACAGTGTGTAACGTACCTTTGTTTTTACACATGTTAAGAGGAATATTCGTGCTTTAATGTGATGTATGAATTTTATAAATCGACCGCCTGCTGTACAATTTATTTATGTTTATTTCCGACTGACTGTTATTATTTCTCTTATTTATAACAATCGACTGTGCGAAAAGGACACTTTGCTCGAAGTTTTTTTTTGTGTTTTTCGTATAGGTAACATAAAAACAATAACAAATAGTCGTAGATAGTTGAAATTTTGTATATGAGATTGTTATAATGTTTAGTTATGCATTTATCTTTCTCACATCATATTTATTACTTGAACTATCCATTTTATTGAAAAGTAATAATAATAATAATAATAATAATAATAACGAGGGGTTAACCACTTTGGAAGTTTGGTGTACAGCTCATGGAAGTCTTTTGGAAGTCTTATGGAAGTTTTGGAAGTTTCATGGAAGTCTTGGAAGTTTCATGGAAGTCTTGGAAGTTTCATGGAAGTTTAGGAAGTTTCATGGAAGTCTTGGAAGTTTCATGGAAGTCTTGGAAGTTTCATGGAAGTCTTGGAAGTTTCATGGAAGTCTTGGAAGTTTCTTGGAAGTTTCTTGGAAGTCTTGGAAGTTTCATGGAAGTTTTGGAAGTTTTTGTCATTTGGAAGTTTGGTGTACAAGAATTTTGGAAGTGGTTAACCCCTCGAATAATAATAATAATTTTATTTTGTCAGTAGATCATACAATGATATGTTGACACGTCATAGCATAGATACATAAAATAATTTCAATTACAAACATATATAAATTTATTATATTAATCATTTAAGTATTCATCGAC
Organism: Stenolophus ochropezus; assembly: GCA_035578165.1. Classification (NCBI taxonomy): domain Eukaryota; kingdom Metazoa; phylum Arthropoda; class Insecta; order Coleoptera; family Carabidae; genus Stenolophus; species Stenolophus ochropezus. The sequence continues at coordinate 1,795,031 of JAQOWZ010000010.1, forward strand.
ACTATAATACGTCTTATCAATTAAAAATTGTTTTAGCTTTAATTTAAATATATTATTAGAAACAGAATCTTTTATGTTATCTGGAAGTTTGTTATATAATTTGACACCAATTATTTCTGGATTATTTTGGCAGAGTTTAAGTCTATGTTTCGGTAAAACTAACTTATGTTTATGTACCTTCTCATGACTAATAAAATATTTATATTTTTATGTATAGAATGAATTAAAGAAAAAATATACAAGCAGGACAAAGTTAATATTTTTTCTAATTTAAAAGTTTCTCTGCAAGAAGTATTGTAACATAAGTTAAATAAATTTGGTATATAGAAAAGTAAAGTAGTTGAAGAGTAATACGTTTTAATGGTAACATAGAAATAAAGAGCGTTAAGCTTTTATAAAGATATATAAGAGTTGCAACATTAGTTGTGTTTTTATGCTCATTACAAGCACAGAACGTATTCCGAAACAAACAAAGCTTGTCGTCTCCGTAGGCTTTTCACAGAATAAAAAAATCAAAAAATATACGTCCTGGCGTAAATTTTATAGCAGTGGAAATGCGAGAAGACGTAGAAATGAAGGAATTATTCTTGGCTCGAGCTGAAGGAAACATCCCATAAGGGGAGATTATGCGTGCATGTGTGCTTGTAAATATTAAATATGAATTTACGGCTTGTTCCGCGAGGATAAGTAGATGCGTCAGGTTGGGGCCGCATATTTCACGTCAAATGTCACCGCGAGAACTTCACGAAACATCACCGTAGCTATTGCTGCAATTATAACTCCCAACTCGATTACGAGGCACGCAGATTGTGCGGAAGGCTTCCTGGATCACACACGCATCGCTAATTGTTTCAACTAAAACTCACTTTCATTCCTACTTCATTGTGCCAATTGTTTTGACAATTTGGACAACATCAAATTGTATGTATATCAATGGAAATTATTATATGTTTTCTCTACCACCAATAATATATTTGCTTGTTGTATGTTAGTTATTGCGATGGATACATAGCATATTGTAAACGCATTTTCACATCTAACGGAAACCATAGACAACGTGATAAAACCAATAGACCAGTAAGAAAAATATGTAGGGCCCGTAATTCAAAGGGGCACGGATTCAATCGGGATAATAATATATTATATATGTCAAAATTTTGTTGTATTACAAAAAGTAGAACTTAGACGAAATTTAGATGAATGACTTAATTTTATGTATTCCGAGATGTATTCAAAATAATACGGAAAATACTGTAACTGTCAAAAACTTAATTAAAAAAAAAAACTTTTGATAAAGAGTGTTGGAAAATTAGTAAATTATTTAGTTTTAAGGTTCGCTAAAAAAAATATGGAAGTAAAGAAGTAAAGCGAAGTTGGTTACAAAGGTTACAAATGGGGTTTGTTGGTAAATTTAAAAAGGTACAAAAGTATTTTGGATAGAAAAGACATTGTAGCTATAAAAAATAAATATACATAATACATAGATTTTATACTCTGAATAAATTGTGCCATTTCAAAACACTCGCCAAACAAAATTAGTTATGTCCGCTGTTTAAATAAGTGTATAATTTATTTTTATCCATACAATCATATCAAATAATAATTAATTGATGACAAACACTCCTGTAGTTGATGTAGCTCATTGTTGCCAACAACAAAAATATATTTCAAAAATGGGTCTCGAATTTTATATTGTCTAGCGCCTGCTCGAATCTTAAACCAACTCTATTTTTTTCTTGAAATTTCTGGTAATAAATTTATGTATGTTTCTTCCGCAGCTTCTATCTAGAATTTATGAAAAATAAATTGTTTAATTTTTGTTTTGTAGCTAGTTGCTAGGTGTCATAATGAAGTAGTGAAACGTATATATCGTAATTATTAAAATACTGTTAGTATTTATTAACGTGAAACATGGAAATTTATTATATCCATGAATACTTCATATTTGATTGCCAGCAATATATATTTGCTTGTCTTATTTAATATGAAATATAGGGAATGAATTTGACAGAAGTATTAAATTTTAATTACAAAATAAAGAATAAATAAACCAACTTACGAACAAGTAAGTATAATAATGAACAATTAAACAATAATTATAATAATTTTTCAAAAATCCATTCAGTAACTGCTAAACTATGACTCAATCTGCTAAATGTTTTGAATTTGAACTTTTAATATATCTAAATTTTGAAGATTTCCTTCAGTACAAACTCCTGATTTTAAAGGTCACCAATAAAAAGATTCTAGATGTGTAAGATCGAGAGATCTAGCAGACCATTCTACTATTCTACCACTTCCTCTAAAATTGTTAATGATTTTTAAAATTGTCATTTCACTTGATGTAGGTTTCACGGAAAATTTTATAAACCAAAAAGCAAATGTCAAATTCGTTCCCTATGGTTCATTTTAAATGAGATAAGTAAAAATACATTGCTGTCAATCAAATATCTAGTCGTAAACATGGATATGATAAATCCCCTTGTTTCACGTTAAAAATTAATTAGGAAATAATTTTGCATACAATGTCCATTTCATACTCGTATGATTTGCACCATTTTGCCTTCGGCTCATGCTATAAGCTTTCATACCCGTCCATGTTTATTATAATATACTATAGAACGCAACTAATTTTTGACTAACATCTGTAAAAATGCATATATGGGTGATAACGATGAAAAAGATGATAGACGATAATAACACTAGATAGAACAACACATTTTTACATATTAAGTATTTAAAATAATAGTTATTTAAATATTAAGAGTTGTAACTATGTTCATTTCACGATCGTCACAAGACAAAATTAATGCTTAATGAAAGGTTTTGACCATATGGTGCTAACTTGGTAAATGTGATTTCAAGGATCATACAATTAATAAGCACAAGGGTTTATCCTTGTGGTTGAGCGAATAAGAAAAGGTGACGTCAGTCCATTATCACAGAAACTAATAGTGAAATTTGGCAGCTTGGAAAAAATGGTAGATATAGATGATGACGATGATAACACTGGACAGAACAGCACATTTTTACATATTAAATATTTACATTAGTAGTTATCTAAAAAAGGTTAAAGATTGTTACTGTCCGAAATGCTTCTTATGTTTATTGCATGGTGGTCGCAATACCAAAATTAATACTTAAAGAAAGGTTTTGACCAAGGTGCTAACTTGGTAAAAGTGAATTCAAGGACCGTACAATTAATAAGCACAAGGGTCAGTCACTGCGGTTGATGGAATAAGAAGAGGTGACGTCATTCCATTATCACAGAAACTAATAGTGAAATTTGGCGGCATGGAAAAAATAGTAGAGATAGATGATGACGATGATAACACTGGACAGAACAGCACATTTTTACATATTAAATATTTACATTAGTAGTTATCTAAAAAAGGTTAAAGATTGTTACTGTCCGAAATGCTTCTTATGTTTATTGCATGGTGGTCGCAATACCAAAATTAATACTTAAAGAAAGGTTTTGACCAAGGTGCTAACTTGGTAAAAGTGAATTCAAGGACCGTACAATTAATAAGCACAAGGGTCAGTCACTGCGGTTGATGGAATAAGAAGAGGTGACGTCATTCCATTATCACAGAAACTAATAGTGAAATTTGGCGGCATGGAAAAAATAGTAGAGATAGATGATGACGATGATAACACTGGACAGAACAGCACATTTTTACATATTAAATATTTACATTAGTAGTTATCTAAAAAAGGTTAAAGAATGTTAAACACTTACTGTCCGAAAAGCTTAAGTTAGTAAAAGTGAATTCACGGACCGTACAATTAATAAGCACCAGGCTCTAACCCACTGCGTCTTAGTTCATAAGAAAAGGTGTCGTCAGCCCATGACCACTAACACTAATAGCTGATTTCGTCATGTGGATGTTTTGTGTGGTGTTTTGCCGGCTATAGATTATTTAGAGTCGTTTCTCGGGACTTCCCCACAGCTGGCGCGGGCCCGGGGCGCGGAATACCAAGCAGGAGCCGGACTCGGCTTCGGCAGCTGCGGGGAACGCCGCGTGCGGATATCAATAACGCAGTGATGTAGGTCCTGTCGCCCACCAGATATATTGTTTCACGGCGATTCGTATTCCGGCTGCATGGAGGAAAGCCAACACAATTAATTCCTTTACGAGGCTTATAGAATCATATAGGTAACTGCTAGTAACCACTACTCTAATAATATGGTATGTTTTCCATATGTAGTCCGCGTTTGGACTTTTGATTCATATTCGCCACTCAGTGCCGGATTACCCATTAGGCAGAGTAGGCAATTGCCTACGGGCCCCGTGTCTTTTAGAGGCCCCGCGCTCCTCTATATTGGATTAAAATAATATTGATTTGATTTTGAAATCGATGTAAGACGTAAAAAAAATAATTGAAAATGAACTAAATTTGTTATTTTATTATTAACTATAAAAGTCTAGATTTTTTTAACTCATATAGTACGCCGAACTGCGGTAGCTTTTTCCTTTGTATAAATTGTTCCCTTAATTAACGAAATTTCCTAGAATCGACGTATTATGTAGAGAATAGCAGATGTGATCATGATAATAAAGTATTAAATAGGCGGCCACCAACAAAGATATCGGTTAATATTTAGTAGAATTAAATAATAGACATTTTATTTTTCGTGAATCATTATTTCTCCCGTCAGAGAAACCTGTACAATGATTTTGTGTGATAGCGAATTTGAGTTTTACTTGGGTAATCTAGTTTTGAATTTATGTCGTTCTGTCGTTCCTTACTATTGCCACAGCTATTGCTTAGACTGTAGTGTATGCATATAAAAACCTAAATATAGGTATGTATATTAGTATGTTTTATATTGTCATTATTGTTGTTGAGAAGAAGTTGGCGCTTGGTGCGCAAATAACAGTATTTGCCTCGGGCGTTGCTTAGGCACGGCCCTGCTTATCTTAATATTACTGATACACTCTCCAAATATTTTTTATTATTTTTTGAATATCTTATTTAAAACTGTAAAGTACACATTTTCTTTCATACTTTTATATTCCACTAGTGAGTATAGGTATATTCTATTAATTTTTTAACAGTATGTTATCTTCTTGTATAATATTTTATTAAAATTGTTGGGTAGTAAAATCTTAAACTTATTAGGGGAGGGGGCCCCGAGATTTCGATTGCCTAAGGGCCTCCACATGGTTTAATCCGGCACTGTCGCCACTACATAACATGCCCTATGAAGCCAATTAATTTCTTTATTATTTCATTCCATCTATGGCACGACATTCCTGTGTGGAATAAGGCCTCAAGTACCTGAGATACTTGTTTTTCATGATAGGTGTTACTTGCATTTTAGTGATGCAGGTTGACAGCCTACAGTCTCTGCAAAGTCAGCACATACCGAGCCGTTGTGCGGTAACCCATCCAATTGGACAGGGCGGGCTATGTTACTTATCTACATGAACAGACAAGACACGCCACGACCACACAAACGTACTGGCTTTTTATTATTAACCTTATAAAATCTCTTACCTGTTACTGGTAGTAGTAAATTTTCCGCTACTCTAACAGTATAGTGTGTTTTCCGAATGTTACTGTAGACCTAAGCGTTTGGTCATTTGATTCATACTCACCTTTGCATAACATACCCTACCAAGCCAATAATTTCTTTACTACTAACCTTATAAAATCACTTATCTGTAACTGGTGGTTGTGGATACGCCACTACTCTTAACAATATGATATGTTTTCCATATGTTACTGTTACCTAAGCGTTCGGATATTTGATTCATATTTGCCATTGCACAACATGCCCTACCAAGACAAGTAATTCCTTTATTAAACTTATAGAATTACATCGATAACTGGCAGTAATGAATTCGCCACTATTTTAACAACAGGAATGTTTTCCATATAGAAACCTAAGTATTCGAAAACCTGATATTAAATACAAATTTATGGTCTGATAATCATTCTGCATTGAGCGATTGTACGGAGATTCGTACTCACCACTACATAACAAGCCCTAGTTAGCCAATTCTCGTACTATTAACCTTATCGCCAAGTAATGACCATCCTACAGTCGTACTATCCTTTTCTCAAAGCCACTTAGGGCACTTTCGACCCCCTGGTAATCTCGTTGTGGATAAGCTAGAAACCTGAATTTTCACTGACCAAGAGAACATACTGTAACTAATTATATTTCCAAATTACCTACTATTTATACCTACCGTGAGTATTTTTAAACGTGAACCGGAGATTGATACTAGTTTGTCTCAGAAAATTTTATAACACAAAAAACAAATGTCAAATTCATTGCCCTATGTTTAATTTTAAGTGAGACAAGCTAGTATACATTACTGTCAATTAAATATCAAATCGTAACCATGGATATTACTAATCTCCATGTAGTAACTTTATAATCGTATACCTACAAAAAGAAATGAGATCCCATAAAAAAATACAAAAAAGCCTGGTCTCGCAACGCTATCCTACCACCGCAAAAAGTTGTGAGAGATCTCAGTTATATATTATAGAAATAAAGATGTCTAATATTGATACGATCACTATAAATGTTAGTAAGTAACTAATTAGGAAGCAATTTATGACAAAGGTTTTGAATAGGAACTTCCATAAATACTAACTAAAATAATTAGCTTGATTTTACATGAGATCTCACAACTTTTTGCGGTGGAAGAACTACGTTGCAAGACTTGGCATTTTATATTTTTAATGGGATAAAATAACTTACCGGTAATAGTGAGTTCGTCACTACTGTAACAATATTATTACGGGTAGTGGTGGCTTAGTTAGTTAGCGTAGTTCGACTAGCTGAGCTGAGTGTGAGATCTGGGTTGAAATACGATAAACCTGTAACCAAAAAGAAATACCCTGTCTTGGAATGGTTCAGAACCCACCAACAACTATAAATTAAATAAATAAACTTGAATTGTTTTCCATATGTTACTGTAGACCTAAGTGTTCGGACACCTGATCTTAACAATAAACATCAAAATTTATAAAAGCCTTATTGCTTAACTAGATCATTCTTTGATGGAAGAATAATATCCCTGATGAAGGCCTAAGACAGAGAGACAAATCATATGGAAAAGACATTAACAATGAAAATCACTAACCATTTTACCATTTATTTTCTTATTAAACCTTAAACCAAATACGAACTTCGAAAATATAGCCAATATAATAAATAATAACGTTTGCATACAGCAGGATAATATCCTATAACGTAGTATTGCGCAGGAAGTGTCCTCGCGGCTCGTCCTGGCGAAGGTGTCGCTGTGTCCAGCGCTGTTTGCGGCGAGGCCCACTGCGGCGCGGGCTACGGGGACCCATTTAGCATTTGCGGTACAACTGAATTACCAGATTCGCAAAAATGACCCGGCGAAACTTCAAATTACCTCCAGCACCGCACATTATAAATCAGCATAAGGGGAAATGGTTACAGCGGGCACAACTAACTAAACACAATATAGTTTTCATTTTATCAGGGCATTAGAAATTTTTTATAAATTCCGAGAAAAAAACTATAGATATAAGTTATTTAAAAAATACACTCTGAATGTCAATTTTAGTCGAGATGTGGCGTCTGAGAAATACAGTTTACGGTAAAGATGTATAATTACTAAACCAGAAATTATATTTTTTTCATGACTGGGCATTAGAAAAGGTATTTTGACTAGGTTTTCAAGACAACGCTAAGAACTTCATACCGTTCTAGAACGGTGAGAAAGTTAATGGTTAATACAAATGCAGAAAAATGCAGGGCCGGCGGTAAAAATTAGCGCTAATTTCAAAACCACCAATCCTATTTACACTTTTTCGATTTTATTCTGTCGCTTTATATTCTAACTTCTATTTATTTTCAAAAGCTATAACCCCAAATCAAATTTGTGTAGAGTAAAACAAACCAAACAACATTATTAAATCAAAAATTGTGTTGACAAACGCAAAATATCCCAAAAATTCTCATTTTTGTGACCAAAATTTTGATTTTGGGAAATAGTGTAGATTGAAAGATCTCGACGCGCTAATTTCAAATTTACAAACAGAACTTAATTATCTTTTTTCGTTCCTGAGATATTTGCTGTCAAAGTTGCACATCAAAAAAGTGTGTTTTTTTTATATATCTCTAAAATGGGTAGAAATATGATCTTAACGTTTATACCAGTCGATTCTACGGGAAAAGTTACATAAAGAAATGTTTTCTCCGCATATACGTTCTTTGGAACGATTAGGTGAAAAATGCGAAAATCAAAAAAACCTAAATTACAAAATTTCTCCGAGGTAATTTTTGTCTCCAAAACTTTTCATTTTCTGACCTTAAGTAGATATCAATGTGCTGATTCCAAATTTTCAAACCAAATTAAATTATCTCTTACCGTTTTCGAGATATTTGTGTTCAAAGTTGAGTTTTGGCAATACCTAAAAAAACAGGTTTTTTAGGTATATCCCTTTAATGATTAGGTTTACGACTTCGGCGACCTCACCAATCGATTCTACGGGCAAAATTACATAAGTGTACCAAGTTTTAGATTTTTATTCCAAATGATACAATTTTTAGAAAGGAAAAACGAAAATGGCAATAATCGAGAAAAATCATCAGGGGTTCATCAGGCATTTTTTCGATTTTTGGTCATTTTCAGTTTTTTCCTTCTAGAAATTCTATCTGTTGAGATAAAAATTTGAAAATTGGTATACTTATGTAATTTTGCCCGTAGAATCGATTGCTGAGGTCGCTGAAACCGTAAACCTAACCATTTGAGACATATACCTAAAAAACCTAATTTTTTAGGTATAACTTTGAAATAAAATATCTCGAGAACGGGAAGAGATAATTGAATTCTGTTTGAAAATTTGAAATCAGCGTATCGATATCTACTTAAGTACAAATAATGAAAAATTTTGGAGACAAAAAGTTTCGCGCCGAAAAATTGAAATTTAGGTTTTTTTCGTTTTTCTTATTTTTCATAGAATCGTTCCAAAGAACGTATATGTGGACAAAACATTTCTTTATATAACTTTTTCCGTAGAATCGAATGGTAAAGTAGTTGAGATTGTATTTTTGCTCATTTTGGAAATATACTAAAAAACACACTTTTCTGAGGTGCAACTTTGACAGCAAATATCTCCGAAACAAGAAGAGATAATTAAATTTTGTTTATAAATTTGGTATCAGCGTAGTTAGTTCTTTGAAAAATATTACAAACAAAATTTTATAAAATTTTAAAATTTTTGAGCTAAAAATTCGATATTTTTAAATATTTTCGGGTTTACGCGAAAAAACAGCATCAGCAACTTTTGAAATTATTTCTCTTATTATTACTACATACATGAACTGTTATATTACTAATTATTAATTTTAGAAACTCACTTTTAAAAAGAAAAGAATACATCGTTTGTATAATTTATTGTAAAGTCAAACGATACGCCAAGATTTGATTTTAATACACAAGTATGTAATCTATCATAGTTTTACATTTTAATACAAATACTTCTTATTGCGTTATGTTATTAAAAAAAAGTCTTTTGGTGCTTTTTAAAATAAAAAACTAAGTTTGGACGTTTGCGAAGTCTCGAAGTCATTATTAATTATTAAATTTATAAACTCACTTTTAAAAAGAAGACAATATAATATTTGTATCCGCAAACTCCACCTCAGTTCATACATACAGATTATAATATACTTTTCAGTTTAAGAAAAAACTGACGAACATGGTCTTTATTTATTTGTGATTATTTTCTATTTGTGCTAAAATGTCTGCCATTGTAATAAATTCCGTTGGAAACATATTATTACAGTAGCGAATGTAAGAAGGAATAAATTAGAAATGAATTGAAGATTCTGTAAGGTTTGTGCGAGAAGTTGTGCATACTCCGTTCTTCCGTTAAGTAAACAGTGAGAATTTACGTTGGGTGAAAAGTGTCTCACCTGAGATTCTTATCCTTATCTGGGAAATTATTACCTGGTGAACTAGAGGAATTAGTGAAAGCAAATTCAAGAAGGCTGCTTGCTTAAAGTTATTTGTTTTCAGCGCAAGAGATAAAAGTTTACGCGCAGATAAAGGCAGTTAACTTTCCGATGGACAATACGCGTTTTATTTTTACGAGGCGAGCGCTTTACTAATTTTCATACCCGGGAAATTCTCGTTTATTTCACTCCTTACAGATTAATATTAAGCGGCTAGAGTTAAACTTAACTACCACCCAAATTTCTCCACTAGTCTTTATAATATTATTCTGTCTTGTTTAATTTCTCTTGGGAAAATTATAAATTTAAGCTATCTGCTTCATACAGTCTCTTTTATGCTCTAGTTTCTGTTGCCTCACTATTATTTGATGCGGTTTAATTCCGGAATATTAAACGCTTTGCTTCAAATCCTTTACATTTTAATTTCAAAAAGAACAATACAAATTTGTACTTGATTTATCCACAAAATGCCTTTCGGCATAATTTTATAAATAAATGAAAGAAAATCGAATGTGTCGAACACGTTATCTTCGCCACTGTAGTAATATATTCTATAATATTATAAACGATATACCTCTCGCCACTGTAGTAGGTAATATATATTCTATAAAAAAAAAACTTATAAACGATAGTTAAACTATCGGTTAGTTACTGGACGGTTAAATTAAATTACTAGCTAAATTATTGTTGTGTTCTATAAAGCAAATATCGAAGTACATTTAGAAACTGTATTTATAAGGAAATACAAATTTTATTTTGTTGTAGGATTGTGTTTGACATCTGAGTATAATATCCTCCCGGCGAAGCCAAGAAATTGGTTACTCTGCAAATAATTCTACAGACTGTGGTCTAATGAAATGGTTTCTACTAAGGATCACAATGATTATGAAACAGATCTGTTTATTTGTACTTTAAAAATTGATTCGAGATTATAGTCAAACAAGAAATGCATTTTATAATTATACTACTATCCAGAATTACAATTAAACACTATTGAAATAGAAATTGAATTTTGAAGTGTGACTGTCACTGTCAATTAGACTTCCAACTAAAATTTAATAACTCGGTTTTGTCCAGTTTATTTAATCTGTAGATTTAATCACTAGGTTATTTTATCTAATGTTTGCAGTACATAAATCGGCTAGTTAAATTAATTTAACCGGATAAGTATATAAAAGACCGGACATAAATATATAGTTTTAATATTAGTAGTAGTTTAGATTATTTTTATTCAATTCATACCTGAAATTTCCTTCATCAAATTTCTAATACTGTGTCGTAAACCGAACAAAACAGTTATTTTTGGCGTAACTAAAATCCTTGTATATTTCTTCCATTTTTTTATATTTTACTTTTACTATAAAAAATAAATATGAATATAAAAAATGAATATGAATTTCTCAGCTTGAACGATGTGTAAAGTTAATATAATTTTTTTAATAATAAAGTAATTTGCGAAAAAAGGAATTTAGAGGCGTCTTTTTAGGAAAAAACGGTTTATTGCTTCATGTAAAAATCTTATCAGTTCATCATATATGAATATAACTCTTAAATAACAAATATCGTGGACGAAAAATCGTCACACACACATAGATATACAGACATCACGGTAAAAATAGTAAAATCGTATTCTAGGAACCCTAATTCGTGCTCATATTTTGAAAAGTCACACTCGAGAAATTTGACCAAAAACCATACAATCTCTTATCTATATATTGATAGAGAGGAGTTAAAAAGTAACAATTAACATTTAATTAAATATTTAGTGTAAAAAAGTAGGTCAAGTATTATCAACAAATTGGATTAAAATCTAGGACAGTACTTTTCAAAAAAGTCACGTCTGAAGAAAGCTTTGTTAAGCTCGACTTTAATTTCGCTTATTATACATTCCATTTGTATGCACAATTCAATGAAATAAAAATGAAATTCATCTAATTTAAAGTTTTAATTTAGTGTTGAGTGTATAATCTATAATTCTATTTCCGGGCGGTGAAAGATGTCATTATTTATTTACAAAGGGTCTGTAGCGAGTACTTTGCCCAGGGTTGGAAAACAGTTTGGGTCGGGCCAGTTTTAATTGCATAGCAATCACCCAAGTGACCTACAGTTTAGTGCCTGTCAACGGCGTAAACGCGTGCATTGAATAGATAGGACACTAAATTAACCTTCATCTAAACATTGTACATATTTAAATGTATACCAATTTACAGTTCATATGATATAAAAATATTATCTAGAGTCGATTTTTCAACGTTGATTCTCACGTTATGAATTTCTGCTGCAAGAATTATTCCACTTTTATCTTTCATCTTATCTCATTATCGTACGTGTTACAGAGGGGTATATATAACGACAATAATGAAATAGAAACAATAGTGTTACCGTACTAACAAATATTTTCAAATATTAAAAAGAAAACTTGAATGTGTTATTCATATCATTCACGTGTCATTCTTATCATTTATTAAGCTGATTTTAGCGTCATTGTGTATATCAATAGATTCGGATTTAAAAATTTAAGTTATTAAAGTACTAATAGAAACATACTCCAACTCAATTTGAAAGTCGCTTATAAACTCATATTAATAATTTAGTACTAAATTTATTAGACAATTCCTCTGAAATAAGAAGGTTGAAAAGAATTAAACCTCTAGATTTGGCATCTAAATTATTAAGTAAAAACAACATAACCCTGAAAGAACTCCAATGGGAGATATTTCTCGCACGTTATTATTTAATTTATCACATTTGCTTGTTGATTTTTTTCCTAGCCAGATAAATATTTAAATAAATAAATAAATAAAAAATATGTGTCGGTGTTTTCTTAGTTTATTTTACAACTGTAACTTACCTTACATTGTGTTTATTTAAATAAGTATCATTGTAATACAGAGTATCTGTTAAACGTGAAGGAATCGGGACAGGTATTTGATGAAATAAAACAATGATATTCACTTCAAAAGAAAAACAAAATATATATTTTGTGCATTCATTTATAATTAAAGAAATTCGACTCCTTGAGCACAGATTATATATTTATTTTGTTAAACGCGCAAAATGACAATTGTCAATTCGTGGTTATGAGGTTAGTGTAACTGCCTACAGAGTCAAAGGTTTTCAATTCGATTCCGACTTAGGACTATTTTATTCCTTTCTGGTTTTTCATGATAATATTAGAAAAATTATAACTATGATTTGTAAAAAATATTTAATAAGAAATAATTAAAATAATTTACAAAGAAATAATACAGAATGCAGTCAATAAATTTATTAAGAAATAAACTATCAACAGAATTAATAAAAAAAAAATTATAAACAAATGTGTTCCTAAGTCGGAATCGAACTGAAGACCTTTGATGCTGTAGACCGTTACTCTAACTTCATAACCACGAAATGTCAGCAGTCATTTTAAAGCAAAAACATCAGGCGAAACTATTTAATTCTTTTTTGTAAATTTCATTGAGTTATGTTATTAAAATGAAGTAATCTGTATTATATAAAATGTAGGAATACATGTAGTATTGTCATGTACAATATGGTAACTTATTTATTAGCCGGACAGTTTTTATTTACCAAAAACCGTTTTCCCATATTAACATATGACAACACTTTCTTGGAACACACGATATATTTTGCAATCTTGAAAGGATAATAATTGACTTGAGATGTAAGTAGTTAATATATTTTAGAATTAGTACCTAAATTAATTTACGTTGTAGAAAAAGACAACACCTTAGCAGAAACCTTCCAACTCCAGAAGTGAAGTAAGGCTTCCAACTTGCAGTGAACTATGGATCGGGATTGAATTGCATCCCTCAGGAGTCGGAAACTCGGAAGTATTGAGATCTTTTGAAGTATTACTTTCTGACAGCGAAAACATAAAATTTTACAACAATAACTCTGACATTGTATACCTATCTACTATACGAACCTTCAAGTAGATATAACCATTAATGTCTTACAATATCATACTTACCTATATATAAAATGATAATCTAAATTAATCATCATTTTTCTGCCTAAGTCCAACTTTATACTTTCATGCTTATAATTATAGAGTGCTTAGCAATAATTTAGAATTTGTGTTTTATGGTTAAGCTTTATATTATATACAAACATTTAACATAATTTCTTCAATTCCATGTTAAATGTCTTACAATATCATATGCATACTTACCTATACATACCGGGTGTCCCAGCTCGACCGACACATGGGAGTTTTACATGGGAAATCAGTTAATTATGAATAGTATCTCCCCAGTGCAAAATATTAACTTGAAATTTTGTATACTTATCGGAGAGTATTAATTCTATGGATCACACATATTTGAAATATGCAATTTTATCTGCAGGGCGAGATTTATTAAATTTGAAATCTAATATTTTCAATCAAAATCAGACAGCCATGGAAATAAAAGAAAACATTTATCTGACAGTTTAGTGAAGTATCACTGATTTTAATTCTTCTTCCCTGTATTTTAATATTATTTAAGTTGAATTTAGTTTTTCTTTTTGTCAAATAATATACCAATATTACAAAAATATAAATATCTACAATGGCATGTCATTAGATATTTTCTTTTATTTCCATGGCTGACTGATTTTGAACGAAAATGTTAGATTTTATAATTTAAAAAATCTCGTCTTGCAGACGAAATTACATATTTTAAATAACTGTAATCCATAGAAATAATATTCCCCAATAAGCATACAAAATTTCAAGTTAATATGTTGCACTGGGGAGATACTATTCATAATTAACTGATTTCCTATGTAAATCTCTCATGTGTCGGTCAAGCTGGGACACCCGGTATATAAAATGACAATCTAAATGAATCATAATTTCTTCAATTCCATTTTAAATGTCTTACAATATCATATGTATACTTACCTATATATAAAATGACAATCTTTATGAATCATCATTTTTCTGTCAAAGTCCAACTTTATACATTTATGCTTACAATTATAAAGAGATTTGCAATAATTTCAAATTTGTATTTTATGGTTAAGGTTTATATTATATACAAACAAATACATTTAACATAATTTCTTCAATTCCATGATTCCATGTTAAATATCTTACAATATCATATATATACATCGAAAAAGAATAACCTGATGTTTATTTTGTAAAATTATTATTAAAATTCGGATTGTAGGATGTGATGAATTTTTAATCGAGGATATGCAAGGATAATTGAAAACACATGGTTTATAGCAGGAGGATATAAACAAGTAGTTAATTTATAATAAGGTAAAATAGCGTAACAAGCACTCCATCGTAATTATGAGATGGCAGATGGTGTAGGTACAATATATACGCGACATTAATTATCCTGTTGCAGGCTACCTAATACTGATTTCCTGCGGATTTATGAGATAATTGGCGCCAGCCAGGAATGCCTGTACCAACATATTCCTGCTGTAAATACACACTAGTTCTAATTGTCATTACTTATGCAAACATCATTATAATATCATATCTACAGACAGCTTCAATTTAAATAATAATATACATCTTTATTCCTTTTCAAAATGTTTACGTTTTATAGGAAGCGTGAAAATGATTTTATCCAACACCGCGTAATTATAACGATATAAGTATGCTGTTTATATAAATAAAGTAGATCATAAGTCACTAGTGAGCTAAATATATTAGTTTACTGTTTTTTGGTGTCATAGTCCTCATAGTAACTACGTTATAAAACCTTCTCTACACTATTTTGTTCCTAAAGGTCATTTCGAAATTCCATCTGTCAAAAATCTTATATGTATTTTATATCAATGATTAAAATGTGTTGGATAAAATGTTTTATGGCACACGTGTGTTAATTACCTAAGTCACTTGAAAAAATACAACACTCGACCTAACGACCTCGTGAGCTATACTTTTCCCGCATGACTTATCTGTAATGTAACACACTTGTACCATAAATAACTATTATCATACAGATATTACAAATTATTCGTGTTAAATTCATTCAGATCATAGAAGCAATTCTCTATGAGGTAATTTTTCAATTTTTTTGTATCCTTTACCTCTTTTATACTTATAAGTAAATTATTAAATAATTTAACTGCTAAAGAATTTGGAGCGTGACTTCCAGTTTTTAATTTAGTGAAAAGAGTTCTTAATTCATTTTTCCTCCTAGTATTATAGTGATGTAAATCTTTATTGCATAATAATGTATTCTTTTTTTGAAAGATATACAAACAATAACCAGTCAGGGTTAATATTTTTAGATTTATAAAATTGTCTCTGCATGTCTCCTTCAATTATAAATTAGAAATGCACCGAAGGACTCATTTTTGACTTAAAAATACCTTGCTGGCGTTAACAGACGCGCCCCAAAAGCTAATACCATACCTTAATAATGATTCAAATACTACATTAACTATAAAGAACAGTAAGCACATTTTACCAATTGAAGACTCCAATTATAGAATGCGATTCCATAACTTTGGTTGCTATCATTTGGACTTGTTAGTATAACCATGTTCAGTAGTAATCTTAACCAGTCTGTTTAATCCTTTTTCAGTTATACTACTAATTATAACATTATAAGAACTTAGTTCTCGAAATACGTATTTAGTCCTTTATAAAATTAATTCTAAGGTTAACGTTAATATTAGTTTGATACACCCGTTACAAATTACCTTGTATAATAAAACACGAAAAAATTCAAATAAATAAGAGTGAAAATAATAGTGAAAAAATTTAATTTTTGTCGTAAAAACTGCTAGAATATTAAGTGAGACGCGAAAAAGGGAACGAATAACATAAGCCGGATTTGAACTAGACGAAGATTAAGTTGTCTGAAACGTTTATTTTTCGTGTAAACAAGTAATAATAGTTCTAAAAAAAATACTTTTTATATGGTAAACAGATGTGCCTGCTTTGTGTTGCCACCAGTCTCTGACCTCAAATTCTCATCATTTGATTTTTTAATAAATTTCCTTGATAATATATTTACTGAAGATAGACTTTACTATATATTATATCAAAAATTTGTAATTAATATGAAAAGTAATAAATAGTAATTTATTTATTCCTCAATAGGCGAAAGAGATATTATTATTATTATTATTATTATAATACAATCAAGGTTAATTGCCAATTCCATGATTTGACAATTAGACAAAATAGTGAGTAATTCGTCCTCCCGCATTTATCACTATTTCTTTTTGTCTAATAACGAACTGGAGATAAGTCAAGCCATTGAATTCATGTGAAAATTATGTGATGGTACGATTTAAGCATATGATCAGAGATAAAAAGTGTTATTGAGTCGAAAAGATGTGCTGGGAATACGAATATTTGTAGTTAATGTCTAATCTTATTTAGGTTCATTCGTGTATAGGTACCTTCAATCATATAGATTTCAGATTTAATAAACAGTCAATGTAGGTACCCTTTCTACAGTATCAATTTTATTATGATTACAGTGGGTTTCAAATTACGAAACAGTATACTATATGTGGTCGATCTAGGGATATTAAATAATAATCGTAAAACGTTAACCTCATCGAACATCATCTGAGTATTGCAAATTCTGCAGAAATAGGCAAAAGTCAATAATATATGGAAATCAATTTAATCTCTGAGGTTTTCTTTGTAATTTGAAAATGACACAATAATATACTTGGCCACATTAAAGTGAAGATTGTTTTTAAGACACCAAACATTAACTTTATTATGATACAGTGAAGTAATTCTATAATAAAAATTTAAAATCGGCTCCTTAACAAAAGCGCACCATTCAGATTTTTAAGCACCAAAAAAAAACAGCAAAAGTCCTGCTGAATATTTAGGAATTTAGTGTGTATAAGTATGTGTGTATCTGATTAGAACGAAATATGAGTAAATTTGTTCTGCTCGCGGATAGTATTTTTTAAATAGATACTCGCAGAGGTATGCCTCCAGTATTTTTCTTTCGTCCCGAATCTAACCTAACCTAACCTAATATAATCTAATCTAACGTAACCTAACCTAACATAACCTGTCTTAACCAAACCTAACCTAAGCAAAGCTAAAGTTATATAAATTAAACTAAACTAATCTTATTTTATTCTATTATTAAATAAATAGTAACATCAAATTTATTAATATAAGAACATGTCAATTATACAGACACTGGTGCGCATAAGTAACATATTTTGGTGCGCTTTTGCAATGTTTATTTGGTGCACTTTTGTAACAACAAATGCCATTTGGTGTGCTTTTGTCATATGTCGTTAAAATCCTTGCTTTTCTATTTAGTGCTGTAAGGTTAGCCCGAAAGCATTCAGGTTTGTATAACAGAGTGATGTAACATTATTTTCGTGTATCTGACGTATCTGTTTGAATCGTGGTGGAGTAAATTAACAATATCTTTTTATTTTGTTAAAACCTTTGCTTTGTAGTTGTGATGTAATGTACGCATTGAAGTTTGTGTAACAAAGTGATGTAATAATAGTTTCGTATATCTGTTTGAATCCTGGTGGAGGAAATTGAGAATATGTTTTTATTTAGTTAAATCCTTGCTTTGTAAGGTACGCATGGAGGTTAGTGTAATAGAGTGGTGCAACATTGGTTTCCGTGTATCAGTTTGTGATATTTACCAGTTGGGGTAGATTTCCCCAGGCCGCGTTTGCCGGTCCCGGGTCGCCAGGCTGGCAGGTTTTAAAGCGAAGTCCGGGCTCTGGGGAGCGCGGCGCCGTGAATGACTAAGTACCTCGGCGATGCTCTAACTCTTCATCGCCCTTCCTACTTCTTTGTAATTGTGCCGGCGTCTTCGACACACATCCCACACGCAGCATCTGACGTTCATTACCAATTCAGCCAATTACACAAACTTATTTACACGAACTCGTTCAAAGCAAATCAGTCAATAAACAGATGCACCAAGGATTTACCAAACCACGTAAAATATTTACAAATTACAGTAAAAAAGAACCATGTCAGTGTTTCATTCGCAATCTTTCAGAGTCGCAAATCATTAATAGTTATTTATGGTACAAGTGTGTTACATTACAGATAAATCACGAGGGAAAAGTTTAGCTCACGAGGCCGTCAGGCCGAGTGTGGTATTTTTTCAAGTGACTTAGGTAATTAACACACGTGTGCTATACAACATTTTATCCAACACATTTTAATCATTGATATAAAATACATATAAGATTTTTGACAGATGGAATTTCGAAATGACATTTAGGAACAAAATAGTGTAGAGAAGGTTTTATAACATAGTTACTATGATACGAACCAAAAAACAGTAAGCTAATATATTTAGCTCACTAGTGATTTACGACCTACTTTATTTATCTAAAAACAGCATACTTATATCGTTATAATTATACGGTGTTGTATAAAAAAATTAACCGGTGCACTAAGCTACTAAAGGCCGGTTTTTCCACCTCTGGTTAAAGTACAAGTTACATTAACCATCTGCATCGAAATATTAAATAACGTATACTTTTGACAATTTACATCCGATTTTCGATGCAATAGTTTTTATTAACCGATGGTTAAGGTAACTGGCACTTTAACCAGAGATGAAAAAACTGGCCCTAAGGTTTATTAAACTACGTAAAATATTTACAAAATTACTTTAAACTAGAACCATGTCAGTGTTCCATTAGCAAATTTATCAACACTAAATGAAGGTCATATTATATTATCTTCAAGAAACCATTTGTGATCCGACATTCCTAATAGGAACAAGGCCTCAAGTACCAAGATACTTGCTTTGCGAGAAGCATTTACTTGCATTTTGGTGGTGCAGCTTATCAACCTAAAGTCTCTGCAAAGTTAGTATCATCCCTGTGTCGCGATGTTCGTAAAATAAAAATTTTATTATGTTATCTTTAAGTATTCTAGAGTACTTCCTTATATCGACGCTTAAAACAGTATTTGAATAGCAAACAGTGTTGACAGATTTTAGGCATTTTCGTTAAAATTTTAGGAATTTCCCAAATCCATACAATCAATATTTTTAGGATTTGGGATGCCGAAAATTTAAAACAATAGGTAAAGTGTTTCATGGAACATCATCTTGCCCAATAATTTTTCTGATTGGGTTTATGTGTTCTATATAATATCTTTCTTTTCAAAGTACTTTTATTCTGTACATTATATACACTCAATCTTTTTCTTTATTCTACCGATTAAAATTTTTGTATTTTGCTGAAGTTGCTGAGCGAGATTATTCCTCTCGAGTTATTATTCCGCCTAAAATCATCCTTTATTAGCACTTTTACTGGACTGTTTTTCGCGTAGTTCTTCGTAAATAAATAACCGTTAATGGTATCCATAAATATTTATAAGTAATTATTGAAAACAGGGGTTTACGTTTTCATATATTTTTATTTCTTTAAAATAACTTAAAATTTTATTATAGTACCGTCTACAATAATAAAAAATCATGCTATATTAATAATCAGAGATTTCATTTCATTCAAACTCACTGTCGAATTATTAATTTAAATCAATAATTATAACAGTATCCGTTCAGATTAAACGATACTTTGAATCATTTGGATTTTTCTATAAAATTTTAGGAATTTTTAGTAATAGCAATTGTTTTGAGTATCTGGCAACACTGATAGCAAATAAGGATAAATTATAAAAAATGGCGTGTTGCTAAGGTAACCAACAGTAAACAACATAAATAAAATTTCTAGAATATTTAATAAATTTATGAGGACATCGACATAATATTTTTGTGTCTGATATATAGACTTCCATGAATACTAAACTTGTTGTTAATATTTCTTTAAATTATATATTACAAATGATAACATTAGTGCTTTTACAGTTAATAATGGTAAAGAACTATAGAATTTATTCCGTTGAATGAAAATGCACTAAAGTTTGTTTAGTTTCTGGACATTTTTTAAAAATAGGTAGAGATACAACCATTTGATTCTCACAAAAATTTCATAAATATGTCAATTCTCATAATTTTGAAACAACAGATGTAAATTCAAACGTCAGTCAAAACTGAAAATGAAATCTGTAATGAAAACTGACAAAAAAGAGTTGGAGTTTGAAAATTCAAATGATAATTTTAAAATAATAATTCTGTTCTCTATTTTAAGCACCTACAGCTTATAGTGCGTTTTAAACCACTTGGACACAGCGGTACTTATTTTTAATGAAAATTGATGAAGTTGAGATTTGAAATCAAGTGAGCTACCGCTGTCCATAAGCTTTAGAAAATCTTGTAAATCTATTGATGTTTATTAAATGACAAAAATTTGGCTGGATTATTTTGCTGGTTCAATTTTACAGAGTAATTACTGTTAAAAAAGCTGTGATTTTATGTTCATTAATTTTCAATGAGCACTATGCATACTCAAAACTATTTTCCGGCTTTTAATAAAAGTGTGATGAGAGGCAAAACAAAGTAGAGTGGGAATGAAGACGTGAAATCCTTCCTCAGTGCTGGGTAATGTATTTCATTTGGGCGAATTGGAGTATCTGCATGAAAATGTAATAAGCCTGATACGTATCTCCGGCTGTGTATGATATTAGACGCGGATACACATATATTCCATAAGTCAGCCCCCAGAAAAACAAATTCCACGTCGCTGTAGCGTGACCCAAAATAATTACACAAATTTACCCGGGAACCCCGTAAACATTCGTCCGGCGGGAACGGGTCGGTTGGCTGCTTCACGCTACAGGGCAAACACATTCGTCCTTACATCACATATACTTCATTATACAAGTACAAGGAATGTAAGTGTACTATAACATTCGAGGAGGTATGAATTACAGTGCTATGGATCTAAGTAGGTACCTACCTACCAGTGATTACGTCACTATATAATTAATTATATAGTTATTTAATGAAGAGAGGAATAAGCGACTGATGTTGGTGATGGAATAAATAAATTATTTCCGACTGCAGTCCTGTTTATTTATTTATTCAATAGTTATTTAAACTGCAAGGAATGTAAGTATACTATAATATTCGACAAGGTATGAATTACGTTACTATGGATCTAAGTAGGTATAGTTGGACAAGAGATCTCGAGTTGACGTTTAAATTATTTTATGGTTGTGGTATCTATTCAAAGTTTTTCCCTGAGTGAAAAAATTGAAAGAAATGTGACCTTTATGCGTTCTACTATAGGGTATAGAATTGTACGAAATCCATTAGAATACACTGTTTGTTCCAGGTACCCAGCTAAGCACAGAATTTGGAAATCCCGAAGTTATATTAGCATACCTTACTTAATATAGATGGATTACTGTACAACCTGGAAATATCTAGACAGGGATGTATTTAAAATTTAAAACCATGTTTTATGAAAAATAGTCTAATAATTGTCACAAGTTGTAGTAACGTTGATGTACTCTTCGTAATAAGAACATTATGTTATAGCAATTTCGTTTTTATGCAAAAATTGTTTGCAATTCCACGAAGATAACGATTATTGCTAAGAAATTAACGGTATTAAAATTTTAAATACATCCCTGTCTAGTTATGTCCATGTCGTACAGTAATCCATCTATATTAAGTTAGGCATGCTAATATTACTTTGGGATTTCCAAATCCAGTGCTTAGCTGGGTACCTGGAGCAAAACTTTGAATAGATACCACAACCATAAAACAATTTAAACGTCAACTTGAGATCTTTTGTCGTACTATACTTCCCTGTGATTACATCACTATATACTTAATTATAAAGTTATTTAAACTACAAGGAATGTAAGTGTATTATAACATACGAGGAGGTATGAATTACGTTTTAGGGACCTAAGTAGGTACCTACCAGTGATTACGTCACTATATAGTTAATTATATAGTTATTTAAACTACAAGGAATATAAGTGTACTATAACATTCGAGGATGTATGAATTACGTTACTAAGGAACTAAGTAGTTATTTATCAGTGATTTTGTACTCTTCTAGACATCAATACTATTAAAATGTATGTTGTCATTATACGACATATTTTATTTAAACTACAAGGAATGTAAGTATCCTATAACATTCGAGGAGGTATGAATTATGTTGCTATGGATCTAAGTAGGTGATTTTGTAATTATCTGGATACCAATACTATCTACGAAAATCTATGTTTTCATTATATCAACGATATACTTTGAAGCTTTGTCTTTGTCGTAAGTACAGAAATACCAATGATGTTATCTCTTTTGCTATCACTTTTCTAAATAACCTCGAAAAAGTATGCTGAAATAAGACAGTCTCTGTTGCGTTGTCTTTGTCTGAGGTTTACATCTAACTTTAGTGTTATCTCACTTGAAATCACCTTTTGACATAACCTCGAAAAAGTGCGCTAAATTTAAAATTCTGTCATTACTTCATAAATTTAGTACTGGCAGCGACGTCGTCTGTAAATATGTTCCAAAGTCCTAGACTTAATATGGAATCCTGTAGGACATATGCACTTTGGTTGTACGTTACACTTCTGCCTTCAAAATTTCCATTATCTTAGGGTACCTTACAGACTTATAGACATCTCCGAAATACACTTACGGAAACCTTCTCTGTGAATTAACACATCGTATAATATATTTTCTAATTTACCTGTAAAATGAAAGCAGTGAATCCTTCAGTTGTGATATTTTACATATCAAACATTTTCTAACCATTGTCTCTAATTATTTTACTGCATCAATTCAGTCAAAACACACTATAAAACTCCGAAAGGCATTAACAAAACTGCTAGACTAAGTTGAAATAAGTGAAAACTGTTATAAATTTAAGTAATAATAGACATACGATTTGCTTTATGCTGATTCGTTAGTCATTAGTGATAGTAAGAGAGACAACAAGATGTATGTTACACAAATGTTGGAAATAGTACGTTATATAGGACATATATTGCATATTGGTGCATAGATAAGTATAAAATCACTAGTACCTGACTTCATACAAAAAGTTACAATATTACTGTGGTGAAGTATCACAAACTCAATTTATTTTGTTTGTATTATTTATATTGCAAATGATTAATCCTATCAAACATAATTTCAAAAATTTAAACTGTACAGTTATTAAAAACTACATAGATATATAATGGATAGTTTCAAAAACACCATACGTTTTATTACTAATGAGATCTGTCAGGCTACACCACACTAACGGAAGGTTAAAATACAATTTTTTGGGTATTTCTCCAAAACTGTATTCAGATACAGCTTTTAAGATTTTACTTATTAAAAGTTATTAACAACAGACATAATTTTTAGAAAGAAACTGAAAATGTCCAATAACTAATATTTCTCAATTTTTTTTGATAAGCAATTTTAAGTTTATCCTTTTTAAAATTGTATTCGTTGTTAAAATATTATTGTACTCATGTACATGAAATCGGGGTCGTGTCGTCCAAATTGCATCCCTACCCATTTTTGAGTTAAAACCCTCTCAATGTACTCTATCATCAATTTCAAGTCTTTTGTGATAGTTCTATAGCAGAATCTGTTTGAACAAAGTAGTTTATGTTTATTTAGAACAAAGTAAAATCATGAATTGATACATTAATTGTTAGATATATTACAAAACTTCCTTTAATTAAATACGTATTGTTTAAATTGCACCCGTTCTCTTACATGCAGTAATCCATTCAGCATCGTATGCGTTGTTTAGAATTATTTGTAGATAGTTTCCGCACAGCTAAAGATAAAAGTGCAGATTGAATTGCAGAGAAGTACTGAAAGCAATTCACAGAGTAATCAGGAACACAAAGTGAAATAGTTGAAATCTTACGTTAAAGAAGATTAGACTACGAACTGAATTAAAAAGACTAAAAAACATCCCGATTGAATCCATATTAGGTATTTGACGCTTAGCAACCGTGAATGTAGACGTTTGAATACATCACTCTTTTGAGAAACTTCTTTTTATTAAATCTTTGCAAAATTTTATCCATTTATAAAAATATATCAAACATTTAATTGACTTACTATTCTTTGTAATCCTCTTGTGTTTCAATACCGAAAGGGTATTAAAAAGAATTAAATTTAAAAATAAATATTAAAAAAAAAATCTATTCTAGCAAAAATTTACCATGAAAATGTGTTTCAATAATAAAATATTAACAACAGAAAATTTGAAATAAGGTTTTAAATATTAATTGAATTTATAGAAGTTTATATTTATTTTATTTGTTTGTATAATTTGAATTGTTTTAGACCGTTATTTTCTGAATAAAGCATTAAATAAAATTTGGTGTTCCAGGAATTAATAAAACAATTAATTTGTCTGAGTGGTTTGGAAATTCATTTAAATTGCCCTAAAAGGTTTTTTACATGTACACTATAATATAATGAAATATGAAATTGTATATAGAGGGTGTAACAAAAATAATTACATTAAATTTAACCAAATATAGAACTAGTCGAGATAACAATATTTATTAGCAACTTTTGTTTTGTAAAACTTCTAGATATTGAATTATTTTTTTTTTCATTTTTTTTCTCACAAATTTCATTACCCGCCTATGGTCGAAACAAATTGTTTTATTGTTTTTATTACTGGATCAATAAGATTCAAATCTCATTGACAATTGTCAGTTACTGGCAATTGCCACAGAAATTTCCACAACTAAATAGGCGTTGCTTAAATGCTACGTCTGTCAAAATTATGACAAGTAATTAATTGAAAAATTATACATATTTTGAGGAATTGTCATGCCGAATACCATTCGTAACTATAATTCTTGACCTATTGAAACCAGAGCACAATCAAGAGCAGCTAAAACTGCTCCAGAATAAGCTCTGGTTTCAGTAGGCCAAGAAATAGAGCAAACACTTTTGAGCGCTGTAATTCTTGACCCACTGAAACCAGATCATAATCCAGAACAGCTAAATCTGCTCCAGAATGTGCTCTGGTGTGACCTAAAATTAGAGCAATCAATTCTGAGTGTTCTAATTCCTTACCCATTGAAACCAGAGCACAATTCAGAGCAGCTAAATCTGCTCCAAATGTGCTCTGGTGCCCCAATTCCCGACCGGCTGAACTAAACAAGGTAATCTAGCCAGATCATCATTCGGATTTCCGGTATATCCTTAGACGCGCATTATTACTGGTCATATGGATTCTTATTGGCTGATATTCAATCTCTAATTGTGGCTATACTAGTGGGAATTTTTAAATAAAAATTTGTATACATAGGTACTTTGATGAGAGGAATTCATTAGTAATATTTTTAAGGGTGTAACTTACACCAATTTTAGGGTAGTAGTCAAGTACTTAAAAATGGAAGAATGTATAATAATTCTTTAAAATAATAACGATTCAGGGCTTTGCTCTTAATGTAAAAAAAATGCTGAGCCAAAGAAAATGACTCCTTGGGAGCATGAGCCCCGATGAATCCATCTAATTAGCGCCCATGACTAGTGGTATTATATTTATAAATATATATATATATATATATATATATATATATATATATATATATAACTGAACGACTCGTAAATTTATGAGGTAGAAATAATGCTAAAAAATTGAGATTTCCAAAAATATTACGAATAAATGTTGCTCTCGACAATTTCTATCACTGATTAATGTACGATATATTTACGTACTTTTCCTTTTTGCATCGTAAACAAACTATGTTCTGCTAAGATTTTAAGATCTATTACAATTCATTCAAAATTCTTTCATCGTAACTATTACAAACTATAAACTGCTAAGAACTTAAGATCAATTACAATAAAATCCTCATTCTAGAATTTTCGCATTAATGACTATTTAGTGATGTTGTGTTTGTGCTATGGGGAGGAAGTTTCCCACCTGTGCGTTCCCGCGTCAGTCCGGTGTAGCCCGGAGCGCCCGGAGCGCCCGGAGCGCCCGGAGCCCCGGAGTCCGGCGGTCCGGTAATGCGCCGACCGGAGGTGCGAGCCCGACCGCCGTGTTTATGTGCAGCTGTCGTACTCCATAATTGCCATGCCGATTCCGATTTCGGAATGTGTAATTGCAAATTCAATATATACCGCACTTGATCGGCCTACGCATTGCGGCGCTGCGATGCTCGTCTTCTTATTATTCCCGGATTCCTCTCAACCATGAACTAACGGGAATTTATACACTAACTAACAGTGTTACCAGATAAGTCAAAAAGTGGACACAGTTATATGCATATAATTGTTTTTGAACAAGGTATTATAATAATAAAAGAAATTATTTCTATACCCTAATTCTCCATTAGTACACAATCAATGTATGATCAACTAATTCAATAATCAAGCTGATCCAAAGATCAACATTTATTTTAATTCACCAAATTGTCTTCTCAATTTTTACCGGTTTCATGATACTAAAATCTATGTTCATAAAACGTTCGGTAGTTACAATGCCTCGTTAAATATTTTCTCCAATAAGACAATTTGTTTATGCAGAGAAATAAATAAAAATGAATAACTTGTCTACTGTTTTATAATTTGTTAAAAAAAAAAAATTCGAAACGCTATAACTATAACGAAAGTTTTAGAAAACTGGTAACTACTATTATATTATCACTATACTGTCTTGCAAAAACAACAGAAGACAAAATAACTGTAACCAAAGCGTCATATCAACCCATACAGACTTAATCGTGAAAACGTTATTGATAAGCGAATGGTCGTCTACCAACCGGTAAATGAACTAATAAAAATATCAAATAAATAAATCTGAATTGAACTGTTAAAATTCGCAAATACTTTAATATTATTTGAAGTTAATTGCTGTTTGTGACCCAATAAATATAATAAGCGACTCGGAATGTAATTACCTAAACACAAGTATTCTCGTGCTGTAACATGAACTTCGGTTCCGCAGACTCCACCTCAGTTCATACCTTTTCGAAAGTTATAATGTATTTACAATCCTTGTTGCTTAAATAACTATAACATACATGAAAAAAACAATGGTGGAGAATTACTAAAGACGACAAAGAAATGTTTTTAAATATTACTACCTGTCATGTAATATCGAAAGTATATTAAATCTAGGTTCGATATAGTTATGGGATTATTTCAACGATTTTTGGATTTCTAAATAGGATTGAGAACTAAAAACATGCCTGTATTTTTATTTAATCTAAGTTTAATTTTAAATTCGCTGATCCAATTTTCTTCGAACAATCCACGGTTTGGGGAATATTCTGAAGAATATTTAAAATACATCGTCTGATAAAAATTTTGATGATATTCTTAAAATTTTATTCAAATATATAGCTTTATTTTCATATTATAAATATAAAATAATTATATACATCATATAGATTTGCAAAAATTTAGATATTTGAGATTAATCTTAATGGTCAAAATCTAGTACACATAAATACATATGTCAAAACAAGGATCAGAAAAGATGAATTATCAGAACTTGATTAATTGAATACAAAGGATCAATTGATCATTGATTTTGATTACCTGATTACCTTGATTTTGAGTAGTGAATTGAATTGATTAATAGATCGACCGTTACAGAGATTGTAATGCTTTCTACTAACTGAGGCCTTCACTACATTAATTCTATTTTATAGCGAAGTGCATGTGAATTCCAGGTAGTAAAAAATTCTGATTAAAACAGTGATTTTTTCGAGGAACAAGAGCGTCAATGCGCTGGCAGATAATGAATTTGTAGAATTTGAAATTAAAGCAAATGAAATAATGGTGGGAAAATGAGTGCACTGGAATGATAAGTGCAGAATGTCAAGCATAGTTGTAGTTTTTGAAATGTGAAAGCTTTCGCTTTAAACAGGCATCCGAATAGCATTTATATGCCATGCCAGCTCCGGAATAATATGCGACAAAACGCAATGGGATTTTATAAATGTCCAAAGCTTGATTTACATATTTTTGCATAGAGGTTCAACTATTTTCAACTTGTAATGAACACTGCCACCAACGCGTGAAATATTCCCTTGTTGTTAATTGCCAAAATGCGGTTTCTGCAGCAAATATTATCTTGCTCAATTCTTACTAAACTGCAATTTCACTAATCTCAAAATTAATCTCATTTTACCTTTTAAACTGTTTATACACAGTACTGTAATATAATGTATATTGTAATTGTGCTACGATTCAACAATTAATATTGAAGGAAGAAATATTCATTCTTTTGAATATACTATATAGAAACTGCAAACCCTCTGTAGTCTATTAACAAGATGCTTTAAGTAATATAACTGCTCCGTTAGTTAAACAGGCAATAATTGTATACTATGTATAAACCCATTTTTAAGTCAACTAAAATTTCTAGTGGCTAGGGACAATTTCTCAGTTGCTCAAAAAACAACCTGTCGATTATGTGAAGAGGACGCAGAATCATCGGAACAATAAAGTAAGAGATATATTAAGGTTGATGAGATCAAGAACTTGACTCCTGAAACTATAGTAGGTTTAATTATTAATCTGAAACTGTTTCTAGAAAAAAATAAGGAATAAGTAGATCTTACAGATCGCGGTGACAAAAGCTACAAAACCTTAAACCTTTTTTCTTAATACAGTATCATCATCTTTGGAACAACATTCCTAAGTTATTTGCTTCGTGACAGGTTTTCCTTGCATTTTAGTGATGTAGGTTGTCAGCCTATAGTCTCTGCAAGGTCAGCACACATCAAGTCGTTTTGAGATGAGCCATCCAATTGGGCAGAGCGGACTACGTTGCTTATCTAGTCTAAACGAACAGATAAGGCAAGCCACGACCGCAAAACCATACTAGTTGAGATAATGCAAATATTCACAGAAAATCATTATAAAATTTAAGAAGTAGTGGAAGTAAAGATCGGAATGTATTGGTAATGAAGAAGAAGGTGATTTTGGTGGCAATACAGTTGGACAGTTGCTTATCTAAATGATCAAACAAGACACATCACGATCATACAACCTTACTAGCTGACATAAAGTATTCTCAGGAAATCATTATAAAATTCTAGAAGTAGTAGGAAGTAAATATAGGAATGTATTGGTAATGAAGAAGAAGGTGATGTTGGTGGCAATGCACTTAGACAACTGTTTATCTAAACGATCAAACAAGACACACCACGAACTACAAGCGTACTAGCTCTCATAAAGCAAGTACTTTTAGAAAATCATTATGAAATTTAAGAAGTAGTAGTAGGCAGTAAAGATAGTAATGTATTAGTAATGAAGAAGAAGACGATGTTTCACGGTGACAAAAGCGACAATACCTTAAACCTTCTTTCTTAATACAGTGTAATATAAGTCTTCATTTTTATCTGTGGAACAACATTCCTATGTGAAACAAGACCTCAAGTAGCTAAGTTATTTGTGTCGTAATAGATTTTCCTTGCATTTTAGTGATGCAGGTTGTCAATTTACAGTCTTTGTAAGATCAGTACATACCAAACCAATTGGACAGGGCGAACTACGTTGCTTATCTAATCGATCGGATAAGACATACTACAATCGTACCAGCGTACAAGCTGACATAATGCAAGTACTTTCAGGAAATCATTATAAAATTGTAGAAGTAGTAGGAAGTAAAGATTGGAATGTATTGGTAATAAACAAGAAGGAGATGGTTCACGATGACAAAAGCGACAACACCTTAAACCTTCTTTAATATAAGTCGTCCTCATCATCTTTGGAACCACATTCCTATGTGCATTTTAGTGATGCAGGTTGTCAATTTACAGTCTTTGCAAGGTCAGTACATATCGAGCCGTTTTGCGATAACCCATCCAATTGGACAGAGCAGGCTACGTATATCTAAACGATCAAGCAAGACACACCACGACCGTATAAGCGTACTAGCTGACATAATGTAAGTTCTTTCAGGAAATCATTATAAAGATAGGAATGTATTGGTAATGAAGAAGAAGAAGGCGAAGCTGGTGGTTAGTTACCGTTCGGAAGTCCATTCCCCGCTATTGCGTCCAGCACAACGTATCAAGACTGCGATAGCCTGGGGGATAGAACATCATATAACAACGCGCACTTCGATCCGATGTCGACGCATTTGTCAGGCTGATGCGGCCTCCGTCCTGCGGGGTATAACAGTGCGGCGTGATCGATGGACTCCGATGCGCCGACACTGAATTTCTAAATCTTTTACTTTTACCAATAACAGTGATAGATCGCTGGACTACGCTATCACTCGGACTTTATAAACGATGTCGTTTCCAGCGCTTTACGCTGCACTTGCTACACGCACGCTTATCGCCAAACAATCTGACTAATGAAACTTACGGTTGTTTGTTTCTTCATTTCCTTTGCTATATGTTCTTGCATATGGTTCGTGGTATATACTCATTCTTACAGTGGGAGTCGTGGTAAATTTGTAAGAGTTTGCGAATATTCAAGTAAACCTTATTCTTCCTAATAAACATCCTAATAAATTTGTGTCCCAAATAAATATTTCTTCTTTATATTCACATCCTACTAATTTTATTTAGCTAATATATTTTCTTATTAGCTAATTAAATTATAAGTTACTTGAAGCAGCCTATAACCCGTCAAATATTCCTGTTTAATATTAAATATTCAATTTATTGTCGCATTATAATACGTAAGTTTTAAAATTAACTTAACTTTTTTTCATTTGTTACTATTCAGAGATGAAGTACAAGAAAAAGAATATAATTATTTATTTTTATATTACAGGAGACAAAGTTGACAATTATTGCCAAATGGAATAATGTTGAATTCTACAAAAGATTTCGATTGTCAAAAACACTATTTTTTTATAGATAATGAATTTTATTTTGATAATAAAATAAGATATCGTCATCGTACCTACAGATTAACAATTTTACAGATACATATATGATTTTATATTATAAATTATTATTATTAACACAGAAATCAAACAAACTTCCAAACAATATTAACCTGAATTTATACCTGAGCTCAAAACGTCATATATTGTTAATGTTTAATTTCTCTTCAACATATTATTTATTCGGTTTATTTATCTCACTCTTCCTAAATATGTTTTTGCCAACTTGCGAATATCCCTGTTTGTTTAATGGGTAGCTAACACAGGATACATAAATTTAGAATAACTACTTCATTTTAAATTTCTTCTGTAGCGATTAATTATCTATTGGTAATTTTTAGAATCTCTCATAGTTAACATATTAAGGGTCGATTTTTTCTTTTCTGGTCAAAATGCCGGTTACCTTAAAGGACGGTTAATAGAAAAATATCACATTGAAAAACTGACCTAAATTGTCAAAAATATTCATTAATCATACAAGATGGGAAATAGGTGATTCTGCACGAGTGGCACGTTATACTTTTTCTACGACCACACTGCTAAACGTTGCATAACAAAAATACATGTATGAAAGCTTTTTGTCATAGAAAACAATATGGCGCAGTTAACCTCACGAAGAGTGCGCAATGTTGCCATTATTGTAAGAAATTGTATTTCTCGCACTGCACATGCATAGTGTTGGTAAATACTGTGAGAAATAATTTCTCATACTTTAACCCACGATTGTGAAAATATGCAACACAAGCTTTATATAGTGTGAGAAAAGTTCCACTTTCCATAGTGGTCGTAGAAAAACGTACTTACCTTATGTTATTATCACCTTTTTGGTATTTATTTACAGCAGTTTGAAGGTCTTTAAAAGTTATTTAAAGTAAAAGAAATGTAAGTATGTCTTTATTTCTGATGTAATTATAGTAGGTCGAGACATACATCGAAGATTTACTAACTTTTAATGCTGATGTTACGATGTATATACAACTCATGTTGATATAAAGATATGAAAGATCGGGAATGAGAAAATCAGTCGATCAAATTTGTGTGAAAAGAAAAGCTTCCATGTGTTTTTGTGAGGCTAATCAGCTAATCTGTATGTTTGCGTTTACAAAGTAATTATATTTCCATATTTTGATTTTGATGTTTTGTGATAATTAGCTGAATTGGTGAAAGTTTGGTCTCATGCGATTAAACAATTAAGCTGAAATTTCTTTTGTCTCAGATGACTATCAATTCTCAAAAAGAATTCACATTAAAAATGTTGTTCCAGAACTCGTATATTTGTAGTAGTCAATTTCCGTGATATATTAGTAAAACTAGAACTGATGCAGCGAAACAAATGATACCATTGCAAAACTGAAACTAGTTCAGTGGGAATGCAGCGAGTTTTGAAATCTATAGATCCATCTTGTATCATATAACATTAGCCATTGGCCATTGTTTGATAATAGAATGTATGTACGTGGATCGAATATCGATGTGCTCTTGGACTTCACTTGTTTCAAACAAAGAAACACTATAAATAAAAGATAAATATAATGCAAGTTTGCGAAGAAAGTTACGGAGACGTCAAGACAACGGTGTAAATACAGAATTTTTAACACAAATTACCGTTTTTCTGCGCAAGTAACAATTTGAATGTAATGTGATTGGAAAAGTAGGTCAGGTTAGTTTCAGAGTGGTATTACTACGCGCGATGTCACTTAATAGTGTTATAATAAAAGAAAGAGTAAATCTACAGGATGTAATATCGGATAAGTAGTCGAGTCAGGTGTTGTCACTTGAAACACAGGTGTAGAGAATATGGCTTGAAAATATTGTGTCCATTGTTCCAACTTTTAGAACTGGTGCAGACTTCAATTCCAAAGGATATTGAAAGTAAATTTCCACGCACGTCTAAGAATTCTTATTTGTTATAAAATATCAATTGAGTAAAAATGACCTCTTAACCTTTAATATTTGAAAAGTCTAAACTATAAAAATAATTTAAATGATTTTGATCTTGTCACTATACCACAGTCAAAACTGTTTCAGCTAATATAATTTACAACTGAACGATTTAATTATTTATTAACTTAGTTTTGTGTTTCCCTTACCCGTGAAATCAATCCCTACAAAAAAACGTATGTTTCCCTTTCTATCCCAGAGTTGTTCAGACGTCGACCCTCAGGTATGGTTTACATGTTGAGTAATCCTTTCTTCTCTATCCTTTAGTGATTCTGATGATGAGAACTTAGTTCTTGAAACACATGCGTTGTTTTAGACTTTTAAAGACTTTTAACTCTTGAAGCTTATTTATTTTGATTTCAATTGTCTACAGTGTAACAACTAACGAATTGTGGAAATAAATAATATGATTGCAAGTGATGTAAGGAATAGTGGTGTGACGAATAGTAGTTCAGCCGAATATTCGGCATTACTAAATAATATATTTTTGTACTATCTGAAACTGTGATTGGTGGTCCTCGTTGCGGAAAAGGGAGTATTTATTCTGAAATGCTCGCCTTATTTTATGTTAAGGTAATTTCTTGTTTGATTATTATTAAACTTTATTATTTCAGTTTAAAAAAAATTACCGCAAAACAATATAACTAGATAAATTATTTACTCTTATTGTAGATACATTTATAATAACTAAACATATGTATATCTTCTGCTTACAATTTATTATCTATATATTTATATATTTTAACATAATAAAACAGCGTTGAACTTCACATATTTCTTGTAAACGAATATTCGGTATTAAAATATGTTGAATTAGCCGAATGCTGAATAATGAAAATATGGCCGAATAGACCGATACCGAATAATTATTCGGCTTTGGTCCCATCTCTAGTAAGGAGTCATAGTACAAGCAAGGAAAAATGAAGTTTAATGTTTATAGAGAGCTTCGCTGGGCGATTAGCTCAGTCGGGGATGGAGGTCAGACTTGAGAGGGTGTGTAAATTTCCCTCGGATCCGCAGGTACTTTATGCGGGACCTCCTCACTATATTATGTTGCGTATTACCTCTCTATTATCGGAATTTATTGGCCTTTTTTTAATGGGAAAACTTCATCGACTCACTTTATTGCCATCCATAGAATTAGATTAAGAAATAAGAAACGCTGACGCCTGAATAACGACCGATGAAATTTCGACCCCGTTTATCGCTAATAGATTCTTTCAGGCCGCCTTCCAACATAAACTAATTTTCAGGAAGGCATCATTTCTCAATAGAATATTTCTAGAATTATTTAATTATTTATATTAGCAATTATTTCCAGTAATATTTTTTGTTTCACTGTGACTTTAAGTAACCAATCAGCCGCTGCTATCCAAGACCATAAATTATAGTTTACAGAGTATAATATTACACTGCATATAATCGTGTTATCTAATTTTCAATAATTACAGGGATATATTATTAATCCCTGTAATTCAGAGAGTATAGATATATGTATAGATTATACTTACTAATGTTTCACAAAACAAGGTTTCTTATCTTGTTTAGTAATTTCTTGTTTTTCATTACTCTTTTATATCTTGTCTTGATCACAAATGAGACGTACATTTTTGATGTCTATACTATCAATGTCAATTGTCAAATATATTTCTTATAGTACAATTATGTATTATTATTAAATAAATATTATGAAAACAAAAATCGTATAGTTGCACATACCCGAAGTATATTTTAGCACAACTGCGACATCTGTATAAGCAGATTTTTTTTTCAAAGCATGTCTTAACTCTTTTATTATATGATTTCGAAGAATAATGATATCATTTAACTATTACCTACTATTATATATTTTTTGAAAATGACATTTACATACATATGTTAAAAAAATTGCATTCTTTTTTTAATACATATTTCGTCTTAAAATTAAAAAAAAAAAATACGAGAGAACAAGAATTGTAGAAAATCTTGCTATTCTTGCACATTTCTTGCAAGACAATTTCTTGTCTTATCTTACTTTGAAATTTGTAGCTCTTGTCTTGTTTTTATCTTGCATTTTTTGCAAGATTCAGACAAGACCAAGAAAAATGCAAGATTCTCGTTAAACACTACTTATTTAAATAAGAAGAATTTATGATGGCACAAATATTTATTTATTTTTATAATAATAAATTACAAACAACTAGTAATTCTGTAGAATACCAGATATTATATAATAAAGGTAATACATATACCATAAATATTACTCCCCCTTTTCTATAACTCAATGGTTAATTTTCAACACGTTGCAAAATTTTTTCTCCTTTAGAAAGTAAAAAAAATATCAAAATATTTACTTATAATTTGTCCCATTAAATTATAAACATAATACTACAAGCGTCTAAGTATTTCTTTTAGATGATTTTGATATATGAAAATCAGAAGTAATATATAACAGTGGTTAGAGGAAATCGAGAAAATTCCGTCTGTTGCTAGACAATTTTTACTTGCATTTTAGTGATATGAGTTATCTGTCTACATCTTTTACAATCTACAAAAAAATTATAGTTTGTAATGTATTGCGACTTACTCTGACACAGCGATATTTTTATATTGTTAAATATTGGTGAAATTGTTCGCTTTCTCATATTTCGAATCCGAGGGCGCTGACCAAATGAAGTATCGCAGTCCTCTAATATCATGGAAGAATCAATAAGACATTAGCTACCCAGCATGTTAACAAGCTAAGATAATAATGATAACCCTTCATTTAGACAACAAAGTGCCAATGAAAATAACAAATCTATCCCGAGACCTATAATACTACACAAAATAACAAATTCATTCCCTAGAATCAATAAGACATTAGCGTCCCAGATGTTAACAAGCTAAGGTGGGAATAATTCATCGCTGTATAATTTTTCTGAAGAAGTTCACAGTTGCACGTGGTTGATAAATCAAGCAACCTACCTCGAGCCATCTTCGTAATGATAATGCTTTTGTTTGCTCCCTCGTGCAAAAAACTTGTTCGAAAATTGCAAGTTAAATGGAGAGTAGTTACCTATTTCACTCAACACGAAAGAACGTTAATTTCGTTATCTGAAATTGTTTTTTGTTTCTATATAGAGTTAACTTCTTTGTGCATTTAAAAAGGCTTAATTGAAACGATGGCTAAAAGTTATTCAATTTAAAACGGATTGTTTCCGTAGGAAATTCTCATAAAAACTACCCGGGCTTTACTTTGTATTTGTTTAATTCATTTCAATCACATTTTACA
This sequence comes from Stenolophus ochropezus, assembly GCA_035578165.1. Taxonomy (NCBI): domain Eukaryota; kingdom Metazoa; phylum Arthropoda; class Insecta; order Coleoptera; family Carabidae; genus Stenolophus; species Stenolophus ochropezus. The sequence goes on from JAQOWZ010000010.1 coordinate 1,831,876, forward strand.
CTTAGCTGATTTCTGTTTCATTTTTTTGGGTAATATAAACACTACAAGACTTCAAAGAATAATAAAACCTTATACAATTTTTTATCACAGAAGAAAAGATTTATTCACCACAAATTTACATCTTTTTTTACTTTCTCGAAGTCAAAATTCAATGAAAAGTTATAGATCTATATACGCGTAAATATTATTTTCGTGTGGAATATTATTATATTGAAATATTTTTAATGTACATCAATATGTTTCCATCAAATACAGTGTCAAATGAACGCATATATTATCATACATTTATTGTTATATGTGACAAACATATCATTATTAATTCATAACTAATAATAGATCATTACAATTATACGATTGTAATAATAAATTTAATAATATACGCCATCTACAAATACTTTACCTAAGATTAGGTTACTAAAGACGTATTAATAGTATTTATTTATTTTTGCAGTTGGTGCTACAAACTATGTTTCGCTTCAAGATCCAGGGTAAGTTAAAAAAAATATTTTCTTTAATTTAAAATAATTATATCTCGTATATATTAACATAATTGTTTTCAATGTTATGTCTTGCAAGAAAAGTGCACGAATAGCAAGATTATCTTCAATTCTTCTACTCTTGCGGTTTTTTTGTGTTAATTTGAAATTTATATTTATAAATATATGTTACAGATTAGGAAAATAATGTAGTTTATATTTTTTAAATGTAGTAATATTAACAAATAGATTTTATTTACATAAAAGTTAAAAAATATGTAAGTATTAAAAAATTAAAGACATATTATTTTTAATATGCATACGTAAATTTCATTTTCAAAAATATGTAATAGTAATAATTATTGGCTCAGTAATATAATTACTCTTTGAAATTGTATAACCAACAGTTAAGGCATAAAATACAGAGTACTGCAGCTATGCGATTTTTTGTTTTTATAATATTCATTTAATAATAATAATTATATTATAAGATATATATATATATTTGACAACTGACATTGAAATTATCTAAATAAAAATAAATTACATGAAATTATATATTCCTTTGTAATCCCTGACTACGTTATAACCTGCAAGACAAGAAATAAGCAAGAAAATGACGATCAAGATAAGATTTTTATATACAAGAGTAATCAAAGACAAGATATACTTAAATTAGTTGTCTTTTTTTCGAGACAAGATAAGAAATAACAAAACAAGACAAGAAATCTTGTCTTATGAAACACTAATGAGATCAAGAATTTGATTACTGGAGCTATAACTGGCTTCATCAGAAAACTGGAACTGTTTCCAGAAAACTAAGTAAGAACTGTGTCACTATATATCTTCTAGGTTTTAGTGACAAACGCTATAAAACGCTTAAATCCTCATTTACAACACAATATAATACTCGTGCGTAAAGTTGAGTTTATCATACTAGTTAGGTAGTAGAATATTCTGCGTGTATATAGATTATTATTAGAAGTTTTTGTAGGGGAAAGTAGACGCAGAGTGCTGAATAGTACGAAGTGCCCTGGTAGCATGCAGCCGTGATCAATATGAGATGTCCTGCGTTGTATGAAGTTATAAAATTCAAACAATAAAATGTTTGACGCTAGAGACAAGCTGTTCCCGGCTGTAAAATAGAGTGTGCGCGCTTCCCATTCCGATCACGCGGGCCAACTTCTTACTTTACACCGCCAAGTGACAAAACACATTACGTGTAAAACACGGGTGCGGGGCCCGAATAATACATCCCAACAGAAACATGCCACCACGACGGTTTGTTTGTCAGACCCTGATCTGTATTTCTGCTTCATTCTTCTCAATCATACTTTAGATCGACACCTTGTTTAAGAAATCCATGGGGTGCTGACAAATATTTTGGTTAACTCTACTTCAAAAGTAAGATATGCACAATATTCTACTGAAAGGTATTCGTTTCTATGGCCTTTTTACATATGTAAACAAAATTTTAATATATTCTGTCAATTGATATATTTTTAAAAAAGAATATTTGAAAAATGAGACGAACGGAATTCGACTCTACATAAATCTACTTTTGTCATAAAGTGACAAATTAAAAAATTTTAAAAAACATGTTTCTTGTGCTTCGGATTTAAGGGTTTACTGCCAAAACTATTGTGCATTTCTATAAACAGAAATATATTTTTAGTTGATTTCGTAAAGAATTAATTTTTAGTAATAAACGATAAAAATATATATTTCTACAAATGTAAAACAATGTTAAGATTATTATTCTAATAGGCATTTTTTTCACAATTGAATTTTTAAGATTAGATTAGAATTCCTGGATCCTTTTTATATATGTATGCAGAATTTTATTTTTTTTAAAGCAGGTACAGTGGTGGGAGTAGAAAGTTTGGAAAAAAGGTAAAATAATTAAATTGTGATAGAAATATATGAGGGCAAGTATATCAAATTTTCAGCGCAATCCATGAAGCACTTATTTTTCTATGAAGCGACAAAAAATAAAAATACAGAAAAATAGCGATCTAGGAATATACCACCAAAACTAGTGGGTATATACTTATTCCAATGTTTTCTGAACTGAATTTAATTCTAGGGATTTTTGGTATATATTTCCACGAATATTTTAGTAAAATCCATAGTCGATAAAACTTTGAATTTTTTCTTCATTGTACTTCAGATAAATTTATAGTGGATGGTTAGTGTAAAGTAAAAGTAAATAGTTAGTATTATGCAGTAATAAATGATGGTATATATCCTTGCAGTAGAAAGGGGAAATTTGCGAGACAATATAGCAAAATGAGCAGTTTAAATGTAGAGCAACTCGCATAGTTGCGCCTAATTACCTCCGACTCGCCACGCCGCAACAATGTCTCGTATGCTCCGTGCAAGGATGATTTCTTACCGCCCCCACAATACCAGCACGATAACGGAGCCCCATTGTCTCCTCAACTACTTCATTCATTCTCCTTAACTACTCAACACACTAAACGGCTCACTCTACAAAAAACTATATCAAAACTTATTCAAAAATAATGCCTGTTGGTATGAATGCTGTCAATCATTCTAGTGCATGCAACGCAACAAATAAGTTGAAGAAGAGGAAAAGCGTATGATTCCTGTAAAAGATATTAGAAAATCATTATAAAATTAGCCGATTGCCCCTTACAGAGTTGTATGGAATTTGCGGTAAGGCAGGTACTTTTTTCTAAAGTGGATTGTATGTGAAATTTGTGTTTAAAATGTTTTGTAATTATATTGTTTTAAAGCTAGATTAATGATTAAAGTATTCTATTTAAATATTACGGGATTAGAAAAATACAAAGTTATCGAAAATTTTCTTTAGAAGTACATGCAAGAAACAAAATTTAAAGAAACTAAATTCAGTATGAATTTATAATATTTTATGTAATTTAGACTAAATAACAATATTTAAAAAAATGTTAATTTTATTAGTTCTATTGTGTTTGCCGCTTATTTTAATTTCTAATATATCTATTGTTTGCTTATAAACTTATGTAGAAATAAAAGTAACACTGAAACCGTATAATATTAAGATAAACAGTACATGATGTTTAGTTAGAGTAAATGATGTTCTAATATTAGGATATCGTTGGTAAAATATACAACGGTACGCACTAGTTGCGCACGTGTACACAAAGTAGCGTGAGGTTATATTTACATATTTTATTATTCACAAGAAGATAGTATGTGCTGAAATGTCAGCTCTATTCTGCTACGCAAACTTTGATAAATATCAAATGTCATGTGGAAACAATGTAATAATAAACAATAAAATATTCTCTTCCTTGGGAGCTTACTAACACTTTGCAGTCACAAATAGAGTCCTTAATCCTTCACGTTCATAAATCGGGGATTCGGCGTCACAAGGACATCCTAAATTTAATTTTTAATTTCTTTTAAAAAAATTATTTCAGAAAACCCCAAATAAAAAGACAGATACCTATTTTGAAGCCCTGTTCTTACCAGTGGTGGATCTAAGAAAAGTATATTAAGAGGATTACTTCTTCCCTCTTGAGAATTTTTTAGTTGAGAAGAAACGAAAGATTTTTGGGTCTTCCCTTTTTGCTTTTACGTCAGGATGAGTTGGATCTCAAGAAAGTTTTGCATCAATAAAAAGTCGTCACCTAAATATGATTCTATACATTCAAACCAATATATATATATATATATATATATATATATATATATATATATATATATATATACCTCTAAATTATATAGAATCAATGAACTTTTGAATCGCAATTCATTAGAATTTATATCTGGAGACTGTGGAGGCGTTCTTAATTGTTGTCTACAATTGTACAATATATTCTAGTACTTTACGTGTAGTATGTTTAGGGTCATTATCTTGTTGAAAGATAAAAGATCCCTTAAATCCATTTTTTCAGCACATTTTTCCAATTCAACAAACCTACTCACCTTTCAATAAAAATTAAGATTCCCATCCTTTCTGCACTCATACAGCCCCAGACAAGCACGGAACCTCTTCCAAATTCATTGTTGAGCATATTTTTTTTTGTTTTCATTTATTTATTATTCCTTTTCCAAAAAATAAATCCTTCAACTGAAGCAAAAATTTTATGTTGATTCATCTGAAACAATTACTAAGTTCTAGAAGGTTTCAGGGTAGTTTATATATTTTAAAAACAAAGTGCAAAGATGTGTGTACGGAGACTAGTTGGTTTGAGTGTATCTATTACAATTAATAAATGTTGTTCTTACCATTATTACAACTATACAAGTATTTTATAGTTTATGTTTAAAAGGTTATTCGTCCATTCATAAAAGAATTTCTGGAACCGTCACTGATTCCTGTTAGGAATGCTGTTCAACAAATGAGTTATTGCAACTAGATAAACTTTTCTTTAATTGAGAGTTGGAATGATTTAAATACCAGACCCGTATATTATGTTGAAGAATGAGTTTGATATTTGTAAAAAGGGAATTTGCTGGGTAGCGCCAATATATCAGATGTAAAGTTTGAAATAACACCCTATATCAGGCAGATAGGGTCTATTACGAAGGCAGAATTTATAAGAATTACAAAATAGCGCAGTTTAAAGTGCTGGAAGTGCAGTATCTCCTTGTCAATGACTCGTGATATCGCCGAATGGCCGGCCATCGTAGAACAAAAGTTATATGGAGAATCCTTTATAGATATTGATACTGGACGCTTACTTCGCCTTCCTCAGACGCAGACACGGTTTTAGGGTTTTATTACATCTACCGACGTCGTAAACATCCCGGGAATATGTCACATATTAGTTTACCCTTTATTATACTTCAGACGTATTATACGATTCATTTGATTCCGTTACACGATTTAATTGTATACGTATAACTTGTTAAAATTAATATTAAAAAAATACGATAATAATCTGATTTTTTTTTGTAAAGTTCTTACATTCTACAGAAAAAAAACATAATAAAGTGGAAAAAACATAGGTTCTTTAGAAAGATTGGGCGAAAAATTAAAAAAAAGAACCTAAATTTCAAATGCTTGACCAGAAAGTTTTTTCTCCAAAATGTCTTCAGAACTAAAAGTAATATTAAAATTCTGTTTAAATATTTAAATCAGCGTATTGATACTTAAGTTCAAAAATTAAAAGTTTTTGAGAAAAAGATTTCTCCAACAAAAATAAAAAAAAATAGGTTTTCGCGATTTTCTCAGTTTTCTCCTAATCGTTCTAATTAAAGTACACCCTAATTCCTTCATGTAATTTTCGAAGTAAATAAATGTCAAAACTAACTGTATTATATACAAAATTATAAAAATTGATGTGACATACAAAGAGTTGTAGAGTACACTAATGAAACTACCAACACACAATGAAGCACAAATTGTCGATGCTGAAATCACCATAATAAATGACAGGAATGACTTAGGTAAATAACATCAATGACTAGTCAAGATTTTTTTTTATATATTTGAAAATATCATTCACTGCGGTTCCACTACTGTTTCTATTTCATTTTTGTCGTTGGTTAGACGCAGATAGTATACGTACCCTGTGTAACAAGTACAATAATGAGAAAGTGCATAAAAGTCTATTCTGTCTCATGCGTATATGACAAAGATGAAAAATAAAAGTTTAATAATTTTTATAGCAGAAATTGATGTATAAAATGTAAAAGTGCAACTTTGAAGGCATATATAACCGGAACAAAACAAGATAATTAAATTTGAAAATTAATGCATTAAAATTTATCAATATAAATTAATTTGTAAAACCAATGATTTTAAACAAAAATTTATATTTAGATTATTTTATTAGTCAAATTTGAAAAACTGTTATCCGAAGTAACTTGAAAATACTTAAATCTTATTTGAAAATGCCAATTTAATTTTCGTACTTAATTCTGTGAAAGCCAAAAAATAGTCTTAAGTATTAAAACTTGCTGACGTTGCTTCCACTTCTTATTTGAATTGAAGATAATGAAATAATTTTCCCGCTTTTCACTTAAAAGAATGAGATACATTTCATTGTAATAGAATCTCCTCGATAGAAGAAATTAAGTCATTCCTAGAAAATTAATTAAAAGAATTCTTCGGTAATTGCACGTTGGTTGTAGCTGAAGGATCGGAAAGCGATTAACAATTGGGCCACACGCCTTTCCTCGCGGTATCTGATTTAAAAATAGAGAGAATAAAGGGCTAAATCCTATGAAATGTGTAAAGAAGCTTTGATGAGAATCTGCTGTGTCACCGCTACGGGTGCGATTTCAGGGGACGGCGAGGATGATTCATTTTCGCGCCTCACCTCCTATTAGTTAAATGGAAAGCGAATGCTGGAGTCTTAGAATGCGGTATTGCTGATGGTTTTCCTCACGAGATGTGAATGGAACATACGGGCTGCCATCATCCATTCGCAAATTCTAATCCAAACAACTTTCGACAAAATAAAACCTCTGCGAAAATTAGTCTCTTGTGCTTGTTTCTACATAACCAAAAAAGGTTTATCTACAGTAGACAATGTCGTATCGTATGGCAATAAAACCTGATGTGGACACCACATGACAATGGATATGCATAACTATAATTGGGACACCGAACAGATGCAGAAGAAATACCTCCACTTACGAACGCAAATTTTGAATAGAACATTGTTATTGGTTACCTGTTTTGATTACTATTTTTTCAGTTTAAATTAAAATTGTATACTGGTTATATAGGTTATACTCATATAAATGACATACAGATATCATCATCATCAATGAATTTTATATTCCTTTTATGGGTTAATGTTTTATAAATGCATTTTATTGTTTATCTAGAATAAAATTAATCTAGAAGGTGCTTTAAATTAATAAAATATTTTTCAGAACAAAAACAAAAGTTAATGAATAAAACTACTTTGTTTGTTTTAGTTCAGTAATTATTTATTAATTAAACCCAACGTTTCTGCTGACTTCTTCAGGGTAATGACAATTACAATAAAGCAAGTAAACAAGTAACTAAGTAAATAATTATAACATATTTAATATAGGAAGCCATGCTTTAATGATTTCTAAACTATCGTTGTGATTGATATTAATATTGTTAGTTTTAAAAATCTCAATGGCTTCTCTAATTAATCTGGTGTTGTGAAATGTAGATCTGGAAATAATTTTTGTGTCTTGAAATTTTATTTCATGAAAATCCTCCAAGGCATGCTCTGTGAGTGACGATTTCTCAGGCTAGTTCAATCTAATCGATCGGTGATGTTCAGCTAATCTTGTACAAATAGTTCTACCAGTCTGACCGATGAATACTATTATAAATGATTAGGTATTGTAATTTCATACTTCTTTCTATAGTACAACATACTTAAGTGGAAGAGGGGCTCAAATACAAAAGGTTCTTGACATTTTATTTACATTTTAGAAATATGTATATATTTACAACTATAGTGCTTGGTAAAACTGTGATTTGAACACAGATCACTTCTTTGCTAGAGGCTTATATTTAAATCAGGGCATGTAACCGGTTAAAAAAACCGGTTAATAAAAACCGGTAACCGATATTTTTAACGAAAATTGCGAACTTCAACCGTAATTTTAACCGATAAAAAAAATAAACCGGTTTTAGCGAACATTAACCTTTATTTTAATATCATTTAGCGAGAAAAAAAATTAATATTTTTTTTTTATATCTCTGTTTTCTATTTGTATTTGAACATGAGTCATGACAGTTTTTACAATTAAAATTTTTTGGAGAGTCATAAATGTAGGTCTCTTTGACCGTTAAGGTTACTTAAAAACTCCAAATAAATACGGCCTTTGTCAACGCAGGCAAGTTTAAAATTGAAAAGTGACCTGCGTTTTTCTGAATAAATTACGGGAATTTTTGTGAATATTTATTAATTAAATTGCTTTTTTTAAATTGTTATATTTTTCTCAGATGAAAAAAAAAATTTAACTAATTTTTCTCTATTTTTTTATCAAATTGTTATAATTAATTTGTTTTAATTAATTTTAATTATTTTTTTAACCGATATATTAACCGGTTTAAACCGGTTTCCAATTTTCAAAAACCCGTTTTCGAACTAAAACCGTTTTTATTATAACGTTCTCTTTAAGGGTTAACCGTTAACCAGTATTTTTTTCGGTTACATGCCCTGATTTAAATTTATTTATTTATAAGTTTATTAAATTTATATGTAGTTTGTTATGATAATGAGAGCAATGAAAATGTATGACTTTTAAGGATGAGTAGAAGTTTTTCAATTTTCTGTCAAAATACGTAGGTCTGCGAGTTTCTTGGCAACTATTTTCTTTTCTTTCTCACTACAATTCCATTAAAGTTCTCAATTAAAACCGCACACCGAACGATCGTCTGACGGTTCGCACCGCTTCATTCTGCCTCTAAATCAAGGATTCACAGCTTCTTTATCCTTCAAGGCTCAGGCGCTAAACGTTGCTCCTTGCTACTCGTCTTACTTTCATTTCAACAATCACCTACATTGTATTTACTAACTTAATTACATTTCATTAGCATATAATGGTTTATATCCTTCTATAAAACATATTCTTTTCGTAGGAATAATGATTACTAAAGTTTTTATACCATCAAAATCATGGAAAATTTTTAAATCATCATATTGATACTTAAGTTCAAAAATTAAAAGTTTTGGAGAAAAAGATTTCTCGAACAGAAATTAAAATTTTTCGTAATATTCACATTTATATAATAATAATAATAATAGCTTTTAATTGTTTATATCCTGCTATAATACATATTCTTTCCGTAGAAATAATGATTAACAAAGTATTTATACCATCTAAATCATGGATACTTTATCGCTTTCATTAGGGATTTAGTATTAGATGTCAGTTAAAACTAGTAACAATATAATGATCACGGGATTCAAATTCGAGAACTGGAGTACTCTGACCCAAATCTCTTGATATTAATGACACCCGGAATTCTCGACATTCTAGACTACAGTGCCCTTGAGATATCGACTAACAACGCTACTCAAAGCCTACTGCAATATATATTCAGATAACCTATATATAGATCGACCACTAATTGCACTAAATGTCATCTGCATTTAAAATTAAAAACATTCTCTCAAAATATACTAGGAAATCTATTTTCACCCTTAAAATGTCCATTACCTCGTAGGTGTTAAAAATAAAATACAAAAACTCAAACGCGATTTACTGATCATGATCAGTTATACATTAGGAACTTAAACTAGGGATAATATTAGGTCTTAGATCTCTTATTTTTAGTTATAGCTATTAACATTTCTAGAATTGTTATGAGTATAAGTATCATTTGATTCATAACACCCGTGATTTGTTCAATAGTTTATCAGTTTCACAAAATGAAGACGTTATTAGTAAATATTGTCCTGTAAATTTGAAGTTAGTATGGTAATAAATAATAATATTTCTGTATATATACAGTTACTTAGTAACCACCTTATTTTTATTTAATTTACTCAAAGGCTTAATATCGTAAGGACCCGTTTTTCAAACGCCTGTCAATGTTCCTTTTAACTATCAAACAGATTAAATTTATTTGGCTAGTAAGTTCCGTAGTAATGAAAACGCGTTTTTCAATATGTCACCTGTTAAGATGGCAATAATTTTTATTTATATTTATTATATTCTGCTATATTCCTATGTAAAAAACTGTCATTTTAATCAAATTTTGAATGTTGTATTAATTTCAACTAAAAAAAATATCAACGGTTGACAGTTTGAATCGGTGATGTTTCAAAAGGATAATTGCAAAACTTATATAAATAATATTGTGGTATTTAATTTTAAATATATTTACGAAATATTATATGCTACTCATTATTTTTTTTTTACCTGCAGGTACAAAACTGAATAATATTTTCTACAATTTGTTATAAATACATTGCTGTATTTTTACTAAATTTAAATCTTTTGAAAAAAATCATGGTCATAACAGAAATAAAATGATCTGATTGATATCTTACAACGTAAAGTTTCCTATATACCACCTTAATAATATCTATTAATTCTTATTCGTCGTCACTCTCACAAAATACATTATTATAACTCCATATTTTGAAAATATTATCAAAAACTGTCAAAGATTTGTTAAAAATCGGTGAATATTATAAACATATAACTTTTAAATTAATTAAATTATTAATCGTTGCTATGTTACCATTGAAAACTCAATCGTGAAATATTAAATATATCCAACAAAAAAAAATTATGGAATTACTGTTTATAGTGGTTAATAAATTACTACATGTAATATTTACATTTTTCGAAAAAATAGGTTTTTTCTTTGAAAAATATGTGAATTTGTAGGTGTAACGAAGAGGGTACACTCTTTGCTAATCCTGTAATTTATATGCAGCGGGATTGCGCCGAAGTGATCCCTAATTCGATCACAGAATCAGTTCGTGGGGTGTATCCGTGTAAACAATAGCATATTGCATTGAGGTGATAAATTACATTCAGTCAAAATATGTCTCAACACCATGAGACCGTTGCAATAACCAGCTTGGTGAATAATGATGTCATCCCAATTACCAATTGCATTAATTATTGACAAATTGCTTGTCCACTGCAAAACATTACGCCATGCAAAATCTATCATTGCTTTATTTTATTTGCTTATTTTGTTAGCCTCTATTTATCACTCTAATTTGGATAATTACAAATGTTCAATTATAATGCAAAGATAAATATTTTTCAATGACACAATACTAAGGTCACGGCGATGATCAAGTAAAAGTTAATTAAAAATTAGGACGCAATGTATTCTTCTTCATTTTCTTCTTTTTAGCTCTATATATCGTTGTGAACTACACGATTTTGAGCTCAAGACATTAACTTACATTTTTCTTAAGTCTGCTTCTACTTCATCTAGTCATTTTATAATAAACAATTAAAAGGAGTCTAATGTTAAATAGATAAAATAAAGTAATATTGAATATACACCTATAATAATAATTTTTAAAAAACTATATACTTATTTCGAGAACTAAGTTCTCATCAGCAGTAGACTAGTGTAAAAATTAAAGAGAGTAGTTAAGATTACTCAATATGTAAACCATGCCAGAGATCAAAATAACCACTCTTATAGTATATCTCTTTCTTTGCAAGTTTTTGAACGATTAAAATAATATTGTGTAATGCAATAAGGAATAGTAATAATCATTTTAATAGCATTTTCAAAATACTATATATTTCTAAATGTTCGAAGATAAGAAACAAATGGAAATTCAAGAATGATTAGCTGTAGAATGATCTTACTTTCAAATGAAATTTGTATACTTTAACATTGAAAGCAGTAATGTCATAAAATTTTCTTTTTCATATTCTTTGAGGCATTATTTCCTCATGCATTCTTAAAATGTGACCCAGCCATTTAACTTATTGGGATTTGATAAATACAATTCCTTTTTGTTCGATTAGTTTGTCTAGTTCTATATTGTTTCGTATTCACCAGATTTCGTATTCTTTTACTGCTCCGAATATATGTCTTAATATTCTTCTTGGAAAAACCCTAAGGTTTATTTCTTTTTTTTTCAGATAACGTCCAAAGTTTCTCTGGTATATGTTACCACTCAACGTATATGAGCTGACTTTTTAGTAGATTTCAAATACGTTTTGTTTCCAGCTAATGATCTTTCTTTTATAGTTGCATTTATATCCATATTTTTAATTATCTTCATTCCTGAATATGAGAAGCTTGAAACACCTTCAAAAATTTTATTTTCGATTTCTAATATTTTCGGGGTTCTTCTTTCCATAAAACTTGACATTTTAAGATGTTTTGTTTTTCTTCATTTATTTTTAAACCTGAGTTTTGTGCTTCTTATTCTATTTTAACGTAATTATAACTTGCTTTTACTAAAACAATTCCATTATGTATATCACATAGGATTTTGTTTATTACCATGTTGAATAAAGTAGCAGACAGACTATCTCCATGTTTAACTCCTGCCTTAAAGGAAAATTCATCGCTTAGTTTATTGTTTATCGTGACTCAAGCTTTTATATCTCACTTAGTGCGCAATATAATTTGGAACAATAAATTTATACAGGATGTTGAATAAAATGTGTTGTTTCTATTGGGAGTTCATAGTTGAGGCGAAATAAATAGAATAATAACATCATAGGAGATGTTATTGGATTTTGATATGGAGCGTGCAAGCATTATTCAATATTAGATAAAGTGGTTAAGCATTTATAAGCAACTATATATCATTTTGATGTACTGCTCACCTTTAAACCAAACCAATGTACATGAATCGTGAATAATGCAAAATAAATTACAATTTGCAAATGTTATCATCATTAAACAGAAACTTCTGTACATGACCTAGTATCCACAACGCCAGATAATAACTCGATCAACTACAAACATTTAAAATGAATGAATGCAACAAAAAACATTTTTTTCACTTCGTGGTAAATAATATTAATCAGTTTGAGATCAATAGTTATCGTATTGTACAATGCATCTGTTGTAATGGTAAACATTTATAAATAAATTATTATATTTAAGAAAGCCTATATCTGTGACGTCACATCCCCAATTAAAATTTATCGTATTTTTATTTGTTTCACGACATTTCTGTTTAATCTGTCAATAATTGTACTGATAACATTATCAAGAAAATTTGATTTATTCCTGTCATACTCGTATAAAATGTGTACCATTCCATGCTTGTTATACAATATAATATTATTAAACAGGGTGTAAAAATATACGTGTGTAATATTTTTATTTCAATAAAAAAAGATATGGAAAACCACGTTTCCTTTTTGTAAGAGAAGGTTAGTAACTAATGAAGAATAATTTCCAGGTTAGACGTTCATTATAATAAAAATTAAAGTTTGGGAAATGCGAATAAAAAAATGTCATTAGGCAAAGAAAAGATAATTTTGCTAATGATAGTTTTAAGAATCTCTTAGGAATTCTTTAATGTCCTCATTAAATCAGCGAGACAGAAGGAAATATAAATATATATCATGTTTTAATGGGAATAATAAAATGTGGCCTGAATATCTCCCATAAAGAATGAAATTAGCAGTAAATGTCTACTCATATTACTAAACAAACAATATTTCTAAATTATAGTGCAGATAATACTAAAGGCTAATTTATGGGGAAGTGACATACAGGAGTCTTGATTTATTTAGGGAAATTTAAAGTTTTAATTAAAACAGTTGGCATGCTATTCTGATTTACGACTATTAGGTTGAATTTCATCGACCTAAGATTTGATTTGAATTTAGAAAACATGTAAATTTATGTACGTATGCACGAGAACATACATTACCGTTGTTACTGGTTGACAACTTAATTCCACATTACAGGAATACATCATTGTAGAAATTACCATACCTTACGTTTTGCTCAACTTTGTTTATTCATTCGCATTTTCATTATATTTGCCTTATTTATTTAACTCTGGAAATCGCCCATATTTCCGTAATTCTTGATATATTTATAGGTATACGTTTTATTTCTCAGTAGATATTTGATCTAATTTTTTATCGTTTTTATATTCGTAGGTACACATTTTAAGTTGTTTCTCGAGTACTATAAGAGAGATCCTGGGTTACGTCTCGTGCCACAAAAATTATACTCGCATGGATATGAATGCTTTTCTTCACTAGATATATAATATACTATTTTCTACGCCGTACTGTATATATTATGTTTTTTTTGCATGCTTGAAAGAATGGATATATACCTATCCATCCTGGAGTGGATATGAAAAAAAATGTGACTAGTCTGTGTCACGATATATTTTATTCATTTGAAAATGGAAAAAAATCTTAAATAGGTACTTAAGATCAAATCTACACCCTAATTTATAAATATATTATCTAAACTTGTATCACACCTCACAATATTTATTTTTAAATAGTTATTTCAGAAAATGTTAAACTATTTGATACTTGACAGCTACTGAATTTCCCACAATTCTCTACGCGTTACGCAAACTGTGTGAATACCGAAATCTTATTATCTTCTCTTCGTGTTGGTCGTAGAAAAAGTATAATGTACAATTCGAGTAGGATACTCATATCCTTTTTTGATGATTGAGGCATTCCTCAAGGGATATAAGCAAAATATCCACCTTTATGTAGAATATACTAAATTCCAAGTGACAAAATAAAAGTACAATAATATTTTTTCATAACCAATAAAAAAATTGTATGTGTACCACGTAGGAAAAGTGACTTTTCGGATTCATGTAGTCACTGGACTTGCCTTAGGCTCGTTCTGTAGTTTCCACCACCGTCCTGGAATATGTAACTTTTCCTACTAGACACACAATATACTATTTTTCCATCTGTAGTTCTATGGGGACCAAATACATCAAATTTAACTGTTTTTTGACGTTTTAATATTGCACAGATACCTCCATGTTTAACTTGGTTTATCATTTACTTCATCAAAGATGATGATAGTTATCACAGTTCAACTGTATTTTGATAATTTTAACCAGCAAAGAATGAACGTAAGTTAATTATAATTTAGATTTTGCGTTCGCAATGTCAGTCTGCGTGGAACAATGTATCGTGTGAGAACGATAGGCTAGGTCTTTAGCTCTGCTAATGAATTCTGGTGCAGCACAAGTGCATGTTCATTAGAAACGCCAGCGCCGTCAGCACACTCGGCTAAACCGAAACAACAATAACGCTAAATCGCGATGTGTTTATGTTGTATTTACGCAAGGAGCAACACGTCAGGCTGCCACCATCACTCTCCACTGTGTCATACTAAATTTCCCTATGGTATTACGCAGACGGCGTATATCTCATACTGGATTATACACAATGCCCCAACCGACTTTAGATTAACACTTTTTTACTTTAAATGTTTTCTTTCTTTTTGCTTTTCCTGCATTCGTCTCGATTAAATGTTTTTTTCGGCAAACGCTCCAAAAGTTTGTTTTTGCAGATCAAAATCTGATGTGCCCAAAGTATTATTCTTTACCTTTTGCCATTTACATTTAATATTTTAATTTATAGTTCTTTATTTTTCTTAATAACAAATATATAATAATATAAAATAAGTAAGAGGTCTTTTTGTCCCATTATTGGATATTATATTTTACTATTTTCAAGATATTAAACATTTGTTAAAGTAGACAAAAATAAGCAAGGTAACTAAGACATAATTGTAAACCATGTAATTTTGACAAAGCAGGGGAGGGATTCCATAACTCATAACAACTGCAAATAGCAACTGCATTTGTTAAAATATCAATTACAAATGTCAAATGTCACCATGGTGAATATTCAAATTTGCTATGAATTTAAGACATTCCCACATCAACGTAAATTTGTAGAGTATTCTTTATATTTGCATAGTTATATGTAAGTACATATCAACCATAAATAACAATTAATGTTATAGAATAGCAAGTATACTTTGTAGTTGATATTTGCAATTGATATCATAACAAGTCCAAATGATAGCAACTGAAGTTACATAATCCCAACCCAGTATTGTAATATCACCGTACAGGGGTGAAATTTTATAACTCAAAACAACTACAAACAACTGCACATGTTAAAATATCAATTACAAACGTCAGATATTAAATGTCACCATGGTGGAAATTCAAATTTGTAATGATTTAAAGACGTTCTCACATCAGTGTAGAAATGTAGTGTTCTTTATATGTATAGGTATAGGTATCAACCGTAAACAAAGATTACTGTTATAGAATTGCAAATAAAATTTGTTGTTAATATTTGCAATTGATATCGTAACAATTCCAAATGACAGCAACCGAAGTTATAGAATCCTAAAATAACGTGACACAATTGGATCATATAGTTGTCATATTAAAACATATAGACTTGATCAGGAAAACGTTACTCACAAGAGAATTTTATAAAATAATATTTATTAATAACGTGAGACCGGTAAATTGTTGAACAAACCACGGATGTTATACAGTGTGTGCAAGGAAATGCGGAATATAGGACTTTAACATGGGATTTAAAAAAATTGCGGATACTCTCCCTCCTGATAGATTTAGAGCAAAACTGCAAGAGTTGTTCAGAATTAAATTCTACGTCAGATAAAATCATAATTGTTGCAACAGCAGGCCTGTAATACGAGATATATTAAATATAAAATGTTATACTTTCGTTAAAAATCAGATAGCCATGGAAATAAAAGAAAATATATATCTGTCAGTTTAGAGAATTTTCGCTAATTATAATACTTATTGTCTATAATTTAATATTATTTTAGTTGAAATTATATTTATTTCTTTAACAATGTGCTAATATTAAAAAAAACAGTACAAATATAATTTAAAAAAATATTGAACACAAAGTAAGGTTACTAACTGTCACAATTGACACATAGATTTTTTTCTTTTATTTCCATGGGTGTCTGATTTTGAACGAAAATGTTACATTTTATATTTAATATATCTCGTACTGCAGACGTGCTGTTGCAACAATTATGATTTTATCTGACGTAAAATTTAATTCTGAATAACTTTGTATTTTTGCAGTTTTGTTCTAAATCTATCAGGAGAGAGAGTATCCGCAATTTTTTTAAATCCCATGTTCCGCATTTCCTTGCACACACTGTATATCATACAAGGCCTTAGCTCTCCGAGCTCGGAATTCAATTGACATCTGCGGCGGTTATGATACTCATAACTATCCTTGGTATGTTAATAGCTATAATATATAGTTTCTTATATTTCCTAATAGCAAATTTATAATAATATAGAATAAGAAGATGGCCTTTTGATTCCAATAATGGATATTATATTTTAACTCAGAATTTCGCTTATTCCTTAAGAAAACATGTCGTCGTTCTTGTATCGAAACATGTAAACTAATAAGTAAATATAACTCAACTTTATTGTTTATCTCAAATTTTATTATCCTGCTGATGATGAGCAAAAAAAGCTCCAAACGTCATAGTTGTGTTTGTAATAATAATAATATTGAAACAAATATGACAGAAGAAAGTACCTGTCTCAAAGAACCTTTATTGTAAGTCCCATTAAGTTTTATAAGTGCCAATCGGTATATTTTGTAAAGAGTTTCAAATTCTTTTTATATATATTGTTAAGCTTAGTAAATAATTATTTTTACCTTTTTGATAAAATGTTCCACCAAGTGCCGACAATAACCTCAATTAATGCTAATTATTCGTTGTTTTGTGTCAAACTTTATAAAGCAATAATTTCTTTACCTAACAGCGTTTGACTTTACCAAGTATTAATTTCTTATTTTTAATGATAAATATTTCAGTGAAAATAAATATAGTTAGTATCCAAAATAATTAGTTGAAGGGTTAGGAAAGGCTGGAATACTTGACGGAATCCCCGGAGCACCTACGTTTCACGACAGATAATTTATTCATTTCGATTCTCTGCGGGAGCGTTCTCCGTCTTGGAATCGTACATGCAGACTTGCAACATTTATCTCTTAATGCCGATATATTTTTTTCTTAGTTTGTCTTTTCTCGGTGTCTGCAACTCGCTTAAATATATTGCGCTTTTTATAATGTCTACATTTCTTTCGCACCCCAAAGCTAATATATCAAAATGTAGGATGATGCATTAGAAGATGCTACAGAGAAATTGCATTATTTAACATTTGTTTATTATTTTTTTCTTTCCTATCTTTTAATTATACTTATTATTTAAGTACTTTCAAATTTAAATTATGTATATTTTATGATATGTAAGGAACATGTTACATTATTTTCTTATATTAACCTGTTAATGGTGCTTTTGGACGATAAAAAAAAAATATAATTAAAATTGGGTTAAAATTAAAAAAATGTATTGTATAATTTCGTGTCATAATGACATGATTTTGATTCTTATTTTAATATTAAAATGTCTCTCTTTGCGCACTAGTGCTGAAATGTATTCTCTTAATTATTTGGTGCTTGAAACTAGAATAATTTAAAAAATTAATATTTTTTTATTTATTATATATACAGGTTTTCTAAGTTGTGGAATACCCTGTATTTCTGGTATATGATGTTAAGTTATTTTAAATTTTCGTACAATATTTCACTATATTTTGAAATGGAAATGATATTTTTCACATAGCTAACTCTCATGTCTGACGAAAGTTTTGACTGTTATTTCGCCATTACAGATAAATTTTTAAAGGATAAATCTTGAAAAATATAGTGAATTGCAAGAAAATGGTTTTAGTATGTCAACTAGCGAATTCTCGGCTACGTCGAGCATTCCCAAGAGCTGGTCGACATGAAACATTTTTGTCATTTATGCACGCCAGCCCTCACCGAGACCTTTCATTTGATACCATGTCTATTACTTTAAAACTTAATTCATTTATATATTTTTCTTTTCATTTTAAACACATAATTTTGAAAATTTATATATTGTCATGTCACATGAAATACTAGTAGTTTGCAATTATGAAATGACATTATAAAAGAATCTTGTATGCAATACATTGCGAAATGAGTGTTTAGGCACTTGACATGTACCATTCGCAGCGCTCGTAGGAATAAATCTCACGTCGCTTGCCTAAAAACACTATCGTTTCGCAATTTATTACTTAAATACAGGGCATGTAACCGAAAAAAATACTGGTTAACGGTTAACCCTTATAGAGAACGTTATAATAATAACGGTTTTAGTTCGAAAACAAATTAATTATAAATATTTTATTAAAAAAATAGAGAATAATTAATTATAATTTTTTTTTTAAATATCATCTGAGAAAAATATCACAATTAAAAAAAAGCAATTTAATTAATGAATATTTACAAAAATTCCCGTAATATATTCAGAAAAACGCAGGTCACTTTTCAATTTTAAACTTGCCTGTGTTGACAAAGGCCGTATTTATTTGGGACTTTTTAAGTAACCTTAACGGCCAAAGAAACTACCTACATTTATGACTCTCCAATAAAATGTTAATTGTAAAAACTGTGATGACTCATGTTTAAATACAAATAGAAAACACAGATGTAAAAAAAATATATTAAAATTTTTTCTCGCTAAATGATATTAAAATAAAGGTTAATGTTCGCTAAAACCGGTTTTTTTTTTTGGTTAACGATTACCGGTATTTTCGACCTGAAAAATATAGGTTAAAATTACGGTTAAAGTTCGCAATTTTTGTTTACATTTAATACCAAATACGACGTACTTCTGACAACTTTTCTCCAGAAACAAAAGCCTGTTGACATGATTTTTGACATTTTTGCACGATAAACATAGTCGAGTACTTACATTTGATACCAAGCATGACTTAATTTTGAAATATTTTCGCTGAAAACAAAAGACATTCGACAAGGAATTTTTTTGTCATTTCTACACGCCAGCCCTCATCAAATAATTCTTTCATTTGATACCAAACACGAGTTACTTCTAAAATATTTTAGCAGAAAACAAAAGATAATCGACATGGAACATTTTGAAGAATACAACGGGCGTGATCTTGAGTAATAGTACACTTAAGTTGTGTACTTTTAAAGTGCTATTAGTTTGTGTCTTATATATTAACTTTTATTATTCCTTTTCGGCCCTCTACGTTACGAGAAAAATACTGATATTCGATTTTGTCATTTGTTTAAGCCTACTTGATTGCAATTTTAAACACCTGATAAAATTTGTTTTAAACGATATTTCTCTGAAACTAATGATCGGATTTGAAAAATAAAAAAACTGTTGAGAAGAGAATTGAAAGGCCTTTCGAACTGTGTCATGTTTGACACTCTTTTCCATTTAAAATTTTTGAGGTGCAGTCCACCCCCATTTTAGGGTTGAAGTTATGCCATTGGAACTAATCCATTCAGGTGTTCCCCCTTTATACTAAAAATGACGTGTTTGCAAAATTGATGTTAAGTGGCCAAAAATTGCGCTGATAATTTTCATTGAGCCACCTGTATATAGAAGGTGGAAATAATAATATAAGAAACAGTTAATAAACAAATAATTAGGACAAATGAACTTTATCTAAACAAAAGGATGTCTGTAAAACAATTGATAGTTGTTAATTGGACCACGAACCTTGGCCTACAACGGAAATGATGACCGGAAGTACTTATATTTGGAAATTTTGTTTTGATAATTGTTATCTATATTCGCAAATATATTCCAAACCATATCCAAATAAAAATTAATATCTTTTCTCATCTCCAAGTAATTTACAATCATAGTTAATCATGAAAACTAACAATATTTAGAGTTGCACCTTAAAATTTTGATTTTACAGCCAAAAAAATCCAAAATGACCCATTTTTCGGTCAAAAATTTTGGTTTTTTAAAATAGTCCAAATTGATAGTCGCCGATGAGCTGATTCTAAATTTTCAAACCGAATTTATTTATCTCTTCCCATTCCTGAGATATTAGGCTTCAAAGTTGCACCTCAAAAAAGTGTGTTTTTTTACTATATCTTTAAAATGGGTAGAGATACAGTCTCAACGATTATACCAGTCGATTCTACCCACAAAGTTACATAAAGAAATGTTTTCTTCGCATATATGTTCTTTGGAACGATTTGGTGTAAAATGAGAAAAAAGAAAAAACCGGAATTTCAGTTTTTCGCTGGAGAACTTTTTGAGTCCAAATCTTTTCATTTTTCAGACTTAAGTAAATACAGATGCGCTGATTTCAAATTTTCAAACCGATTTCAATTATCTCTTACCGTTCTCGAGATATTTGGGTTCAAAGTTGGAACTGAAAAAAATCGTTTTTCAGGAATATCCCTGAAATGGGTTAAGATACGATCTCGACGACTTCACCAATCGATTCTAAGGGCAAAATTACATAAGTGTACTAATTTTCAGATTAATATTCCAATGGATACAATTTTTAGAGCGAAAAAACGAAAATCGCGAAAATCGAAAAATCGCCTGATGAACCCCTTGCGATTTTTTTCGATTTTTGACGATTTTCGTTTTTCCTCTATAAAATTTGTATCCATTGGAATAAAAATCTGAAAATTGGTACAAAAATGTAATTTTGTTCGTAGAATCGATTGGTGAGGTCGCCAAAGTCGTATCTGAACCCATTTCAGAATTATTCCTGAAAAACTGATTTTTTCAGGTCTAACTTTGAACACAAATATCTCGAGAACGGTAAAAGATAATTGAAATCGGTTTGAAAATTTGGAATCAGCGCATCTGTATTTACTTAAGTCCAGAATATAAAAAATTTTGGTGACAAAAAGTTTCCAAGCGAAAAATTGAAATTCAGGTTTTTTCGTTTTTCTCATTTTTCACCAAATCGTTCCAAAGATCGTATATGCGGAGAAAACATTTCTTTATGTAACTTTGCGCGTAGAATCGACTGGTGTAATCGTTGATACTGTATCTCTACCCATTTTAGAGATATGTTCAAAAAACACACTTTTTTGAGGTGCAACTTTGCGGCCAAATATCTCAGGAATGGGAAGGGATAATTAAATTCGGTTTGAAAATTTGAAATCAGCGCATCGGCGACTATCAATTTGGTGTTTTCAAAAAAATCAATAAATTTTACCTAAAAATTGGTTTATTTGGGTTATTTCACACCCTGGAATGGGTTTAAAGTGCTTAACAATGATTTAGGTGTTCATAATTAAAAAAATAAGTTTAACACGATTATGTGTTGCATTTTATACCCAAAAATGAGTTGAAAAGTGTCTAAACATATTGTATAGTACATTTGGAAATTTGTCACACCTTAAAATGGGTAAAAAGAAACCCAAACCTGACCTAAAATTGGGTTTAAAGGGTGTCAACAATCAAAAACCAAAATTTTGGACTCATACATGGGTATTTTTGGAATATTTCAGCTGTATATGAAAAATTTTACAGTAAAAACCTAAAAGTTGTAACTTTTTATATTCAACTGTAATTAAAAATTACTAAAAGTTAGTTACAAACAGGGAACCGAAATAAATACTGGTTAACGGTTAACCCTTATAGAGAACGTTATAATATTAAAGGTTTTAGTTCGAAAACCGGTTTTTAAAAATTGGAAACCGGTTAATATATCGGTTTAAAAAATTACTAACATTAATTAAAAAAAAAGTAATTATAAATATTTGATTAAAAAAAATTATAGAATAAATAATTTAAAAAAATAATAAAAAATTACCATCTGAGAAAATATAACAATTAAAAAAAAGCAATTTAATTAATGAATATTTACAAAAATTCCCGTAATATATTCAGAAAAACGCAGGTCACTTTTCAATTTTAAACTTGCCTGTGTTGACAAAGGCCGTATTTATTTGGACTTTTTAAGTAACCTTAACGGCCAAAGAGACCTACATTTATGACTCCAATAAAATGTTAATTGTAAAAACTGTCATGACTCATGTTCAAATAGAAAACACAGATATAAAAAAAAATATTAATTTTTTTCTCGCTAAATGATATTAAAATAAAGGTTAATGTTCGCTAAAACCGGTTTATTTTGTTTTTTGGTTAACGGTTACCGGTATTTTCGGTCTGAAAAATATCGGTTAAAATTACGGTTAAAGTTCGCAATTTTCGTTAAAAATATCGGTTACCGGTTTTTATTAACCGGTTTTTTTAACCGGTTACATGCCCTGCTAAAATATCTATTCTAGAGTTAGCTTTCTTATATGTGTAAGCATTAAAGGTGAACGAAAAGAGATATTTTAATTAAAAAATTTGAAATTTTTTCATTTGAAGTAAATTTCTATTTTTAAAGGATTGGGGACAAACATTGTCATTCAAAAATAAAATTGTTATTTATTTTATTAAATGATATAAAAGTATAAAAATGGTTAGTAGATAAATTGCAATGAAAAAAGAAAAGAAGAAATAAAGTAGTGGAAATTTATAACTAAAACGTAAAATATTTTCTTGTAACATTCCGAAGTTCAGGAGTGCATGAATGGTTTTTCCAAATTTAATTAGTAGAACACCAGTCACGTTCTCGCATAAACTCCTTTTAATTTGAAGATAATCCCTGTTTTTTATGCGTGATGAAGTGATTTTTGGGCAATGATTCGCTGGAGTCTGAAAGCATGAAGCTCGAAGCACGTTGCAAATATGAAAACGATAACGTGGAGTCGCGAGCCGACCCGCAATATTATACCCGTAATACACGAATACACAGAGATACGTCAGAATATGAAAAGACGTTCTCATAATGCGGATGGGCCTGACAGCAACATGCAACAACAGGCGGGAAGATGGATGGCCCGCGCAACGTACAATTAGATATGCATTGTGCAACAAAAATCACAAGGGTACTCCTCACTTTGTGCTATAATCACGCCCTTACCGTACTGCTTATATGTATTACGTTTCTACATTGTGCAGAGGATAGGAATCTACAGGGCGTTTCAACTGCAACATGCAACTATTTAATATGAAATACTATACTAACATGAGGTTTCTAGAAGACATCAAGGGTGGGATTCTATAACTCATAACAACTACAACTAATAAATACTTGTTAAAATATCAATTACAAACGTGAAATGTTAAATGTCACCATGGCCGAAATTCAAATTTGCAATGAGTTTAAGACATTCTATTATCAGTGTAGACTTGTAGAGTGTTCTTTATACATGTATGACTACATGTAAGTACGTATCAACAATAATCATCACTGTTACAAAATAGCAAGTATACTTTGTAGTTGATGTCAAAACAAATCCAAATGGTTGCAACCAGGATAGCAACCAAAGTTATAGAATCCCACCCAAAATTTAAACTTTATATGTAATGACGTACTATAGTATATTAAGTATTAAGAACAGAAAGGATATTTTGCCGATTGAAGATCATTCTTTGAAAGAGGAGAAAAACGACAACTCCAATTATTGTTTAAAATCGAAATTCTTTACTGTTCGTTATGCTTATATAATTTTTTGCACCATCAAATTTAATTTCTCTCAACATCAATAAAAAAGTATCCAAAATGAGATGAATTAATAGTTATTTGTGTATCAAGGTCGTCAAAGTGATCTTTCTTGGCCGAATTCGAAGTTTGGAAATCCAAACAGCAACCCTTTTCTAAAATGTTCAATATATCAGAGGTGTTAAGTAGTTTGATGTTTTTATTAAATTCTTGACTTGACTTCACTTGATTTTTTATTGTCGCTACTTGATATCAACTTATTCGATATAACTTATTTTAAAAATAGATCAAATTTTGTACAATTCGTATTTACCACTAGAACTAGAATGAAGGGAAAAAGGAAAATAACAACAAGAGATGTTCGAATTACCTAGAAAATTTCATCACATTGTAGTTATCAGTTAGGAAGCATATTTTTAGGCACATGAACCTGACGCGTAATTACTTCAGGCCATATTAAACTAGCTTATACATGAAACAATAAATAGTAAAAGAAATGGTACAATATCTTTTACTAAAAATTGTTATATTTTGATGAAGTTTTAGGTATGTGATATTAATACAATTTCATGTACAATATATTGGCTCTGATTTTGCACAAAATTATTCATAAATTCATTTTATATTTAAAGTTTACAATAGTTACAATTTTACCAGTAGTAACATAAGTTTTTCTATAATCACACTACATACAATAAAAACAAATAAACATTAGAAATCCGTGAGATCCCAAAATTCATATATGCGCATTGACATAGTCAAATTAGTTGACAGATTGTATGTAAAATAGAATATGTACTGTTTTTTCAACACATTTACGATCTTATACAATATTTAAACCAATTTTCTGTTTGATATTACAGCCAATTTAAAATGTACAAAATTGGTGCAAGATATTGTACAATTTATAGGCAAGTCTAAAACGGCATTTAAACTAGAATACAGCTAACTATATCATTTTGACTCCAAAAATTGCTACGCAACCTTAAAATTGCAAATTCGGCTTTGAATCAATAAAAATAAAAATACGTAAATGATATTATTAATTATAATTTTTTTCTTAAAACTTTGCGTAGCTAGAATCAAATTAAAAATAAAATAAAAGTAAATATTTATAATATATTTAAAATAAATATTTCATATTTATTTTATTATCTATATTTTAACACTTATAAAACTAAAATATTTATTTAACGTTATTGAGTTTTATTGTTTGAAATTGCTGAAATAAAATTGAAATAAAATATCCGTCTATATATTTATTTGATATATTGGGAATGAATTTAGCAAGGTTGTTGACTTTGAAAAGTGAGGTATAATGGAATAATGTAACCCAATTAATTAGAGAGTTTGCTGATAATGATAGCGAACAGTTAGTGTACACTGTACAGTACGGAGCAGCTAAGTGCAGGGCGAGCTCCAGAAAGCGTCAATATCGCTGTACATATTGACAGATTGGATTACGGCTGATGTGTCTGCACCTACAACTTTGTTTACCGCTCTACACGAAGCTGTATACGCAGCTTTACTAGAAATAAACTCATTAAGACAAAACTTACTGACGAATATCTTTAAGACATAAACGTCAATTATTAATATATTCTCATTTTTTCCACTAACAATTTGTAGAAATATATATTTC
The DNA here is from genome assembly GCA_035578165.1 of Stenolophus ochropezus. Taxonomy (NCBI): domain Eukaryota; kingdom Metazoa; phylum Arthropoda; class Insecta; order Coleoptera; family Carabidae; genus Stenolophus; species Stenolophus ochropezus. The sequence goes on from JAQOWZ010000010.1 coordinate 1,857,808, forward strand.
GTTGAAATAGAGATGTATTATTTTTTCATACTTTCGTACTTTAAAGAGTACAATTTATAGAAAATTTGAAAACGCGAATGTAAAATATAATTAATATAGCCTGTTGTTGTATTTGTGGTGGACAGAACTATGGAAAGTTATGCATTTAAACACTTAAAAGTAAATAAACAAAAAAATAATTAATATTTTGTTAAAAAACTATATACTTGTAATACAGCTTTATATATTCTGAGCTTCAAATCTAATAAATTTTTGGTTGTGGTGTGGTATTGTAGGAAATTAGGAAAATTACCTATAGTAAATCCCGACCTTAATTTTGTATGATACGAACTATCGAAGCTTAAAAAAAAGTTATTCGTTTTTAAGTTATCCGAGTTTTTAGTACGTTTAACATCTACATCACAATATTACTCCTTTCTCTCCAATTCCAAATTTTTGCTACTTCTAAACCTACTGTTACTGTCAGATATCATATTTAAAAATTAAATACAAAATTCTTATAAATGATTTCATTATGATTCTTACTACTTAGGTATATTTCCAAGTAAGGAATACAATAGTCATTTAAATGGTATATTGTGTAACAAATTCAGAAAATCGCCTATTTCCCACTAGGTGTGTTTTGATAGGGACGAAGTCGAGTGCTGAAATCACACAAGGTGGAAAATAGGTGATTCTGCACGAGTAGCACACTATATATACTTTTTCTACGATCACACTGCTAAACGTTACATAACAAAATATATACAGGAAAGCTATTTGATATAAAAAAAAAACAATATTGTGTCGGTAAACTTCACGCATGCACAGTGTTGGTAAATACTGTGAGAAATAATTTCTTACACTATAACCCACGATTGTGGCAAATACGTTATACATTATATTTTTTCCAAAATCGTTAAATTAATAATTATAAATATAAATAAATAGCATTACGTGTTTGTAAAACGTCAGCTAGCTATAGAGACGGGGATGGTTGTGATAATAAACGTACTGTCAAAGCGTCAAATATTTCTTTAAAATTTTCATTTATGTTTACACCTGCTTAGATATCGTTTGCATGAAATTAAATAAATTATTATCAAAAGTAAATAATAAATAAATTCACCAATAATTAAAATATTCATTGACTGTAAAGTTTTACTTTAGCTACTACTTTGGCTAACTTCACGGAGTGATATCGTGTACTTTAGTATCGACTTCGAAAAAATAACCATTGTATTAAGTTATTATAAAGAAATAAAAAGAATCTACTAACCGCAGTAAATCGTATAATAATTGCGTGGATATTATTTTAATTGAAATAGTTTTTAAACAGCTTACCATCTCGCATGTGAAGCAGAAACGGAGAAAGCAATAAAGAAATGGAATTATATATTCAGTCAGTACATTAGCCGTGACAAATGACGGCGGTATTTAATTAAACACTCGATTTAGCAATATTAAAGTCAACAGCACGCGAAAGTTCAGTCGCTGTCGAGAATGCAAAACGCATTCAAATCCACTCAAAGCACCATCTTTAGCGATAAATGCATTGCTGGAATAACATAACCACATAAAATTTTTAATCTATAAAGAGGAGAAATTTATGTAGACGCCACACTCTGCTTAAACAATTTAAGATATATATATACATATGCAATAGCTATTTATATAACATATAATAAGGAAGGAAACAGAGGTAGTTAACGCATGCGAAAATTACTAAACGAGACGCAGGCAAGTTTTGTAAGAGCAAAAATTAAATAACCACACCAGTTTCCTGGACTGGTTTATGATGGATTTAATTTACGAATTTTCAATTTATGATTTAGATTTTAAAATATAAACACATTCAAAACAAATGTGGTGGTTTATAAACGATATATAAATTTAGAAATTTAATATTTAGATTTGGAATATTACCAATTTTTATATTCTAAATTTTACATTCCAAATCCAGCCAGTCACAGGAAAGTATTGAACTGACATTTTTAGATTAAGTTAATATCAAATAGCAAATGACAGATTGTGAGTGTTATTTTGAATTTATGGTAAAATAAAAATAATCAGCCATCAAATTCATTTCATACCAAAAAAAATCACCTCACTTCAAAGAAATGTCAAACTTCAAAACTAAATATAACATCACGTGGTACCTTCTAATTGGATAAATTTAGGAAACTACAATCTATCATAAACTAGAATAAAAATCAAAATTATAAATTAAAATTTCAAAATTAAAATCATCATAAACCAGCCTTACGAATTCATACAATATTTTTTTTACTTTCGTTTGAATAAGTTCAAACATAAATTTGCAATTAGGTATTTTTATTAATTTGAGGACATTTATAAAATAAGAAAATAACAATTTTAAATGAGAAACATGGGGTTTATCATATCCAAGGTTACGACTTATAAAATGTTAGTAGAAAAGTATTATTTTTAATTTTATTTCCCTGTGATAGGCCAACTAAAAAAAATTACTATAGGTTTCTGAAAAACTTTTACTCGCACTTTTTGTGCTTTAGTTTACATTATTTCTTATTCTAAAACAGATATTAAATCTAATAAACCATATCCCAAAGGACATTCCGGATACATGGAAATACAATTAATACCATACTCGCCAGATTTTCTTGCATCTATGTACTCTATGTCTATATCAGTATCATTCTCATTTCCATAATTTGGTCTAAAAATATAACAATTAAATAAAGTATTAAATTTATTATTAACATACGTTAATATAATATGAAGTAATTGTCCATATAGTCCATTTGCATTATGGTGTAGAGAATACATTGCGTTTTCACAAATAGTTCGTAGTAGACACATTTTCCCATTAATACCATATCTGAAAATATTTAGCCATAGTTATTTTGTAAAATTCTGCTGTGTATATTTCAAAATACTTGTCCATGATAGTTTCAATTGCTTTATAAGTAACCATCCATTCGTTTTGTCCTTGAAGAAACCTCCTTCTTCTTGAAAGAGTGGGAGGTAATCCTCCTTGAATTTGAGTCAAATTAGTAATTTGGGGATATTGAAATTGAATATTATGAGCAATTCCCAATGTTTGATGTTTTGCTGGAATTTTTATCGGAACACCAAAACCAATAACCAACTAAAAAAAATACAAATAATAACCAACAACCTTCAATTGTTTCCTCACCTTGTAAGAACCCCCATACGGAAAATAAATGAACCCAGAACAAAAACAAATTCCTATGAAGGTCACCAGAATTCCATAAAACCTGAAATGTGAAATATTATTATTGGTATTGCAAAATAGGTTACCTGTACATTCGCATAGCAGTTGTTTGATAAAAACAAAATTTGTTTGAAAACTAATCTCAGCTCATAGCACGTGCGATCATTAGTAAAGTTCACCGATCTATAAACTACACTAACGGCAATCGAAAAATGAAATATTTGTTTTCGAAATTAGTATGTGGTTGCTGTTTGTTTGTAGTGTTAGCTACATTGGGAACGTTTAGAAAATTGTTCGCCTTTTTTACAATAACAAAAAAAAAATTGAGATGAATATTTTTTACTTTATAATTGGTTGTAAATGCAACGAAGTTATTTAGGTAAATAAATATAAGAGTCCATTTAATTAAGTAATCCTTACGGAAACTTTTACTTGGGAATTTCTTAAATTTTATAAACTCACTTGACTAAATTAATACACTTCTAATCCACTTTATTAAGAATTTAAAGTTTTAATATGAAAATCAAGAGTTTCAAATAATTGAAGTAGAATGAAGATTTCTTGTTATATCTTTTGCTGTATTCATTTTCATTATTATTTTAATATATCATCGAACAAGTCATCTGTTACCCAATTAATTAAGGGCTCATATAAAATAAAATAATACTTACATTTTAGTTATTTGTATAAAATTGAGTTTATAAATCAGAAATAATTCAAAATAAAGTTGTTTTTGAGTAAATGCCACCATGGCGGAAATTCACTTTTGCACTGTATTTAAGACATTTTCTTACCAGTGTAGACTTGTACAGTGTTCTTTATTTATGTATGAGTATATGTAAGTATGTATCAACCATAAATAACCATAATTGTTATAAAATAGTAAGTATACTTTGTAGTTGATATTTGCAATTGATATCATTACAAGTCCAAGTGATAGCGTACGAAGTTACAGAATCCCACCCATTTGTTAAAATAACGTGGGACAATTGGATAATACAGCTGTCAACCTATAACCTTATAGACTTGATCACGAAAAAAAAAAGGAAAAAAATTGAAAAATTATATTCTAATGTTTATTTATTTAGATGAAGTGTAAAATAATTATTAAAATATGAATATTTACATAACTAAATACGAATTACAAAGGATAATAAAAATAAGTAACACTATGCATTAACAAATATATACACTAATTTAGAATTTATATCACGAACGATCACAACACGTATCAATGTTAGACTGTCCTCGCGATCTCTTGCTCCGGGTTTTATAGTGGAACAATTAACTTCTGGAATATTCGCTAATCCTCTGGAAAACAGATCAATGGGAAGCGAGCGGACCTGTTGTAACAAGTCCGCTAGCGGCCGTCGCCCGCGGAGTGACCTTGGGATCACTACAATATTTACTAATAACGTGAAACCGGCAAAGTATTGAACAAACCACGGATGTTATGAATCATTGTTACGGTTTATTTTTGCAATCTGCAATTTATTTAAAATCTAAATCATTTTATTTCCTTATTATCATTTTTGTTCGCAATTTATGGAACTCTTAGGCATTGCTGGTTGATTATTGTCAGGAATATTAATTTTAATATTTTTATACATTTGGGCATGTGCAAGTTTGAGCTAACTCGCAGATTTGAGCGAAGTGATTCATTCTGTTCCTTGATCGTCGCTGTAGTCATATCTCAGTGTCTGGTTATTATTTATCATATTGTTTAGTTTATTGTTGGATAAAGTTTAACGTGCCCGTTATTTGGGGATTTCAACTGAGAAAAATAATTGGGAAATATTTGTTCCCGCGGAAAATTGTTCCGGATTTATTGCACTGCGATCATTGAAAAACAACTTAGCCGCCCACCACCTCAGGTATTTACTTTTATTGTTGATTAGCCCAGTTGTAGTATCTATAAAGTATTTTGGTAATAATATTTTGATCATTGTTAATTTACAATCAGTAAAAGTAACTTTTAACTTAATCATCGACCTGGCAATGCTAATTTAGTTCTCCTTTCAGGCTTTTATTTTATTGTATTTACTTATCTACCACTATCGATATTAATTCGATCTCGATCCGATTTATTGGATGCTTATGGTTGGATTGGGTTGCTGAGCCCTTATTTTTGGTGGATACACATTTTAGTGGAGAATTTTTGGGGAGAATTGGATGACCGGTACCTCGTGTTTCAAGCGGAAATTGTCCGACGCCATTTTGGAACTCGTCACACACTACGTCACTACCGCACACTACGTCACTCCGACGTCATCAGCTCTCCAAACACATGCAGATAAGCTCTATTTTGATTTTTTTCTTTGTTGTTATTTTTAAATATTTTTTTTGAATTGATTTTTGAATGTTATGTTATTTAATTACATTTATTTACGCTTATGTTATTATTTTATATGTACTAGCTCACGCGAGTCTCAGAATTTTTTTTATGAGAGATACTCATTTAGGGATTGTTTCGGTTTAGGAAGGGTTAGGACTGAATTTAACTTATTTCGACGCTTGTTACGCTCGCATTACCCTGATTGGTCGACCAACCACCCGTATTGCGCCTATTTTTGCGTATTATATTTAAAGTCTAAGCTATCTAAACATTCGAAGTCCTCGCTCGTTCGTGCGCCACGCATCCCCTATTTGGTACAGTTTATTCACTTATTAGTATTACCTTTCGTTTATAGCTCGCATGAGTTATATAATTCATTCAGAAAATTTGTTAATATAAAGAATTTCGATTTCAAACTTTATTTACAAAATGTAATACTACAAATATTTAATATATCCTACATTTTAATTTCAAACGGAGCTTTATTTGTTTTTTTTTTGAGTTACCTACTATTATCTTTGATTATCCTTCACAGATTCGTATTTTCGTGGTTGTATACTAGGTTTCCTTTTTTTAACAACAACCACGTGGCGCCCTATTATAATTTATACTATTTCATTATTTGAACCACCCCCTTCTCCACTGTCTAAAAGCTGGCGGCCGCATTCACTGTCATCTTGGATGCGTAAGAGCTACAATAATACACGACTGTGTGGTGCGCGTAGCATCATCCAGGCCTTATATGTCTTAAAATTCAATTGACATCTGTGGCAGTTATAGCCATTTCCGTCTCTATAGCTACCTGACGTTTTACAAACACATAATGCTATTTATTTATGTTTTTAATTAACAATTTAACGATTTCGGAAAAAATATAATGTATATCTACTCTCATAGTTTATTCTCCTCGAATAAATTCCATATGCGTAATAAAAAAATATGCTTTAGTCCCTTGACATACAAACAACTATTTTGCACTAGGCTGTATTTAGGGCATTGTATCCTGGAGGATACGGGATATTTGTTCCGGTGCGTCCTCCATCACTTAGATTCCTTCCTTTGTTTCGAATTTGGTTAAGTAGCGGGGCTGGAGATGAGGGATGGGTGGGAGATAAAAGAGACATTGATGTTGATTGATGAAGAAATCGTCCGAAGACTCGGCGCAGCACTTAGTGTATAGCAAGCGTATTGTTCCTGCAGCCTGTTTTGCATTCCGCCAGGATGAGCCGCCTGAAAAATCACCCCCCAGATTATGTCACAATATTCCCAAATCAGACACTAATGTTCACAGTTACCATCATTCTTACATCCACATTAATTCATAAAAAATTAAATGATGGTCCAAAAATTTAATTATGGATCATCGACTTTTGTTTAAAAAAATCTTATAACAAATAATTATGGATCATCGACTTAGGTTTTAAAAAATTTGATGTATGCAACACATTACCTCCCGCCACAGTAGTACTATATTCTTTAAAAAAATTCTTTGATACATTAAATATTTTGTTTTAAAATTAGTTTGTTTAGGACATTTTTAATTTAATTCATACCTGAAATTTCCTTGCATTAAATGTCTAATATTATATCGGAAACAAAAAAAAAACAGTTATTTTTGGGGTAACTAATATCTATTCCTTTCCTTTGCTTCTATTTCTTCCATCTTTCTGTATTTTATAATAAAAAACTTCATATTTACTTATTTTATCTTTGCAAATTATTTATGTTAATTGTGACAACAGCATTTATGTCAAATTTTGTAAACATATGAACAACTCATTTTTTAGAAATTCACCACAGATGAGGATGATGATGAGGAATATTATTATTATTGATCACAAAAAAATAAAAATTCACATTATCTAAGAGAAGAATAAAATAAAAAGATTACAACTCAGATTTTTACACTGCGTTTAACCTTTTTTTTCTTTGGTTTTCCTCGCCTTTTCCTTCTTCCTTCACCTCCTATTAATGCTTGCGTGGTAGCTCTATTCTCCGACATGTCCTAGCCATCTTACACTTTGTGCTCTAATCGTGTGGCTTATAAATGAAAATCCATACATATATTGTATGTCTCGGTTGGTTCTTCTTCTTTATGTCCCGTCTTCTTCTTTAATCCCTCCAAAAATTATCCTCAGTACTTTTCTTTCCCAAATATCTAGTTCCTTTTCATTATTTTTACTTAACACCTATAAATCACATCCATAGAAGACTGTCGGTCGAAAAATTATTGTAATAGTTATTTATTTAACATGGCAGGGAAGTTAGTATTTTCATGATGATATGAAGATTCTTTGTCGGGGCAAGTAACCATGTATGATTTATAAAAAGGAATATTCCTGATTATATAGGATAAGTGGAGAAGTCATGGACCGGTAAACCAGATGGATTTTTGGTCTCAAAATACATTAGAGTTATATCTCTCATAGGATATGTTAATTTTGTTTTTTAGAGATAGTGTAAGTAGTCGATTGAAAATTAATGCAGTCAACATTGAATAATCCAAGATCTGTTGTCTTATTAATTGGAAGTTTTTAATACATATAGAAGGAAGTCATGTGGTATCCACACTAAATTTTTTTATTATAATATTATCTTAGCTTGTAAAGTTTATGTATATGACTAGTATTGATGAATTGTAGGGTCGAATCCTAGACGTAGTATCAATTATGAAGTTCCTTTCATTCCCTTTCGATAGCTGTCCCTGCGGGCGGGTAATTAGCCGCCGGTGCAGCCGGCACGTCTGCTGCGCTGGTCACGGTAATGAATCCGCCATGTATCAGCACGTAGTGGGCCGCGAGCCGCGAGAATTCGCTAATGAGACCCACGCCCACGCATCCAATCCGCTCTAATTATCACACGCACTCTTGCTGTTTGCTTACAACTGCTGCCACTTCACAACTGTCGTTATGCCACACAAAAATCTAACCTGGTCAGCCTACCATTTCATCCGAATAGATATTTGGCAACTTTGGATACGTGTTTCGGTCCACAAACTACAGACGTGAACCAATAAATATTTTTTGCACATCCGGGCTTAAAAGTCGGACAAATAACATTGTTTTAAGGGCGAAATGACACTCTTTTTCGCCCGAGGACGAAAAAGTAGTCATTTTCGCCCTAGAACTTTTCGTGCCCAGTTTCACCCATTTTTATAATAAATTTTTGACGTGTCACCGCTTTTTTGCTACTTTGTTTACTTACTACTTGCTTGTTTTCATTGTTATTCATGACAACGTACATATGTCAAATAGACTACTATGATCTGAATTTGATTTGAACATCGTTTTACTTTGATCGCGGTGATGAAGTAATACTACTTCGGATGTGCAAAAAATATTGTATGTATTACGAGCGAAATATATTTTGGCCCTAGGTGCATTGTAACCCTCCGCTGCGCGTCGGGCTTCAATTTTGCACCGCGGGCCAAAATCTATATCATTTCGCCCTTAATACATAAATAGCTATAATATATAAAATATCAAATTTACTAAAGAAAAATTGTTTTAGTTTTTAATGTGTAGTGAAGAAATGATTGTTATTATATCAATACTTAAAAAAAGAAAAAGGTACAGGTTTTAACCTGCTGGGATTTGGACTTCAGATCTCACATTCCATTTAATTCGAATCAGAATTCGGTAATCAAATGAGTAATCGCTGCTTGTAATCCATTCATATAATGAAAAAAAAACATATTTATAGCTTATATGTGTTTTCAAAAGCACTTCATAGCAATCTTCTTCCAATCAAGAATACAGGGCCAGCGCAGTACGGGAAGCAACTTAAGCGTGGCAGAAGGGCACTAAGATGTGAGAGGCATCATGCAGCAAAAATAAATAAATAAGGTGTGACAGGTGACTCTCAAGTAATTGACTTGGGGAAGCACTCCACGAGTAGTAAACGCTAATTGAATCTACACTCTTTACTATATACATCACAGCAGAATGGGTCAGTCAAGTCTAGGTCCTGGCTTGTTCACTTCCCAGGACGCGGCCCGCGGGTGAATGGACATCCAGTACTTAGCTCACTTTCTATAACGAATGCGACTTAGCACCTCGTGATTACCAATACCCACTATTTGTACACATGAGTACTGTAACCACCTACAAAGTCCCACGACTCTACCGGCGAGACCTACAACAATCGAAAGTCCTAGACTTCTTAACAGATGTAGATCCCAGATCTACTAATGAATCCTCCATCCATAAACCAACGCTGCAGACGCTCTTATGAGTCTCATAGTCACCGTAAGTCTCTCTCCATGGGTTCCACACCCATTCTTTTAGTAGGTTCGAGAGTGTCCTAGACACCCACCAGGTAGTGGAAGATATTCTCTACGATTGCGGCCACAAACAAATGGTACATCTTGATACATTTACACCAGTCACATTAACTATACATACAGTGAATTTTATGGCGATCATTTAGTAATTCATCCATGAGCATCAACAATACTTATAACTAGAATAACCGCGAGTTACCACTCACCTTTAATTACTACAATATGCATATTTTTACTTATTGACATCAGGTCACAAGACACAGTCTTGAGATAACTTACCATTTCATAACAATCGCATTATTAGTACGCACTAACTAAATAACCCCCGGGTCAACGAATGTTTATGTTTACTACCACCTTTAGTTTCTGTCTCAAGTGGTTTGTTTTAATCGTTCTAAATAAATTGGACATGGAAAGCTAAATTTTAAAAGAAAATAAATAGATCAAACAAATCCACAAGTGAGTAACAAATAAAACTCATTAAAATCGTCTCTCATTTTAATAGCAACCACAGGAGTGAATACAATAACGTTTACTTGAAACAGAAACAATATACACGATACACGACCTATTTTATGAAGCCTATTTCTTCAATTAATCCTAAAGACAAGTAATCTATCTCTTTTTATAACTTGTTTTGATCTTTGGAATAATTTTGGTAATAGCATCTTCAGTACAGTGAATAATTAGAAATCAAGTACATGTAAAGAATTGGTGCACTGATTTGAACACCCACATAAATCAATACGATATATCAATAATGAGCTATGAAGAACAGACACGTAAACAATGAAATGCGTGTATCACACTTGCAGATAGCGCGCCATTAGCATGAAAGGAGGCACGATAAATCAGTAGTAGGCCGAGAAAAACAAGATACAAACTATTGGAGCTGGCTGACAATGGCTGCTCACGCATGTTTTGACGGATGAGCGTTGACAATGGCTTTTTTGCCGCGACTAATGGATATCCGCGGGATTAGGAGGAAATTGGCGTGGCGCACTGTGCAGCAGATCACAGCGAATGAAATTGGAGACTTCGGCAGACGTGCACTTAGGGAGTTTATGAAAAATGTGCCCACCGGGAAACCCATTTCTCTATTATACATTCTGATGGATCCACACCCGTGTGTCACTTTTTGCCTGACAAATTTATACGTAAGGAACGGGTCTACCTTAACGAGCTCACCTTCCGAAATAAGAATACTATTATTGTAAATAACACTATATAATGCGTATAACACCCAAACAATAAATCTGTTGTATCAATCTCATTTAGATTTAAATTTGTGTAAAAAAATGTTTTATTATTTCTGGCTAATGAATTTTTCATCCTGGCTGTTCCTAATTTCCATTCTCCTAGGAATGTAAATAAAATAATACAACTTATGCATATGGTCAAGTACTGTTTCTCTGATGATGTCCAAGAGGACAAAACGATTGTCATCATTTTTTTTACAATAAATGTAAAGGAACCAAGTGTAAATTTGTATTTTTATATTAAATTACATTTTCCACCAAGTACTCACTACAAATTCCTGTTATGGACTATGTCCGATGGTGGCACTAGACTTTATGGATTACTCAGCCTTTAATATAGTACGTAAATTAAAAAAATAGAGTATTTTTTAAGCATAGTCCACCAATCGATTCTACGAGAAAATTATATTACAATTTTTATTCCAACGCATACAAGTTTTAGAAAAGAAAAATTCTGAAAAAGTCGAAAAATATCCAAAATCCCTTACATGTTTAATTGAGATTAGAAATAACGTGATATATAAAGATTTGAATTTTTAATTTAAAATGCGTATTTTTATTTTTTTACTGTGCCGTCGATGAAACAGACAATACTGTATATAAACACAATTTTAATTCAAGAAATGAAAGATTTTATAAAATTCTGTATTGTTCTTTAACCTTATGGTAATAAAATTTGTACAGTGGCCATTTTAAAAACAGCTTACATTTAGTAAATATGGAAGAAATACGTATTTACAATATCTACGAGTAAAGTAAAAAGTAATTTTAAAAAAGTTTTATTTACTTATTTAACTAGTAAAAAGATTATAATAAATTAAGAATTAAGAACATTAACATTTAACCGATTGAAGACAATTATTTCAAAGAAAAGCAAAGCGAATTCAAATTTTTAAAAGTGTATGAAAGTTAATTAATGTAAAACGAAAATTCGTTTTCGTAGTATTCTCAAAACATTCGTTCCATTTTTCAACTATTCTTGGCATTTATTGTAATGTTTCTTTGGTACAAATAACTGCGAATATTATTCATTAGGTACCATTATTTATCAATAATTGTAATATTAGTAATTATTACTGTACATTTCTAGTAAATATGAATTTACCGTAGTACCTAACTTATCAAGCAGTAAAAACAATTTACTGCCTTGGAAACCCAATAAATAAACCATTTTTATTACCCGATCGTACAAAATATTGGTTTCAAAAATCAAGAAACTATTGCTACACTATTGTTGCAGGAAATTTTAAATCAAAATCTGCTCAGAATTTCTGGGTTTTTTAATATATTAATATAAGTATTTTATGTTTCATCTATATATACTCGTATGTATAATTTAATTAATGACTCCATATAAACAATATAAATTATAAATGTCTAATTTACAGTGCAGCTTGTGAGTTTAACGTAAAGTCCTAGTGAGAAAGTGTAGCATTTGCTGTAACAAGATTTCCTCGTTGTTCCTGTTGGTACCTGGCTACATACGTCTTGGCGAAGACACGAACACGTAATCTGTGTGTTTATTTGGCCGGTGTAAGTGTTGGTATTGATGGAAGAAGTGCTAAAGTGGCGGAATTTCTCGGGGGAGCGCCGCCATGTCGGACACAGCGCTCCCCGGGGGGGTATTATGCCCATGTGATATTTACGACGCTGCGCAAACCCCAAAACAAATTCACACAACTTACCATGCTTGATAACCTAACCAGCAGCATCTATATTTGCTCACTTGCGAAAAGAAATTCAACTCTTTTAACACTAGCTATTCTTTTTAAAAAAATCATGCATATTTTGCATATAAAGATATATTACGAGTACTACATATTTTAAAAATGTTTGCATAAAATTTATTTATTTAATTTTGGAATCATAGGTAATAGTTATTTATGGTACAAGTGTGTTACATTATAGATAAGTCACGTGAGAAAAGTTTTGCTCACGACCCACGTGTGCCATACAATATTTTATCCAACACATTTTAATCATTGATATAAAATACATATAAGATTTTTGACAAATGGAATTTCGAAATGACATTTAGGAACAAAACAGTGTAGAGAAGGTTTTATAACGTAGTTACTATGATACGAACCAAAAAACAGTGAGCTAATATATTTAGATCACTAGTGACTTATGACCTACTTTATTTATCTAAAAACAGCATACTTATATCGTTATAATTACACGGTGTTGGATAAACTTGTTTATACGTCGTCAAATGCGAGTATAGTATTTCACAAAACAAGATTTCTTGTTTTATTTAGTAATTTCTTCTCTTGTCTCGAAAAGCAGGAAATTTAAGTATATTTTGTCTTTCATTACTCTTGTATATAAAAATCTCGTCTTGATCGTTATTTTCTTGCATATTTCTTGTTTTGCATATAATAATCTTGTATCACACGTACATTTTTTTTTTGTTTAGGTAATATCAATATTCATTATCATATATATTTCCTGAAGGCTATAATCTTGATTATGCCCGTGGTAACATACGTTTTATTTCAATTTGGTACTTGAAATTTAAAAAATCTTTAGGTATATATTCCATGCTGTGATTTCTTTACAGTTAGTTGGCATTGTTAGATTGTTTGTTTTTACACAAATTTAATATAATCAAAGTGTTACTGTCACTGTCAAATATATATGGATAGTCACGTACTGATTATTCTGGCGAAATATTAATGGAATTTGAGACTGCATAGACCAAGTAGGTTTCTAAAAATTGAAAAGATTTAAATGAAAAATAATTTGAATAGTTTTGTGAGTGCTTAATACTTACTTAATTGAAATTAAAATATAGTATATTGTTTGACATTTATTTATTAACCACAATTTTAATTTATTTGATTAACTATTGCTTAGCAACGTTATACGCCCTCGGGCGATAAAAACTAAATTACGCCCGCATTTGATGGTGTATAAACAAGTAAATATTATTTATATCTGTGATAAAAGAGGTTGGTATACCTTAGGAATAAGTTACAAGCCGTTAGTGATATATATTTTTTGTTGTTATATATGACTTTTGAAGGCAGAGAAATAAAAACTTGAAATGGAAAGAGGTAATATGTTGTTGAAAAGAGGGCATTTAAATGATTTGCATGTTGAGTAATAATGAGGACTTGAGGAAATTCATAAAGGCCAGACTACAATTAACAATGGTGGCAGCGCTCAACATTAAAAATGTGATGCGTTGAATGGCATACTGCGATCATAATTTAAAAGCATATCCTTGTAATTTAATTAAATCACAAAATGAAAAAACTGAAGCATGAACTAATTTCATATTCGCAGCGCGTATATTTTTTTATTAAATGTGCTGACAAACCACCAGATGTGACTCTAATTTTTCCTTTATTCTTCTTTTGTTTTTAATTTACGACTCAAGTATATGAAATAATTTATTATAACATCTGCTGCACAATACTTTGCTGCATAAACTTACATTCATCTAAACTTATACGATTACTCACTTACTTACTTTTTCTACTACTTCAGGAATTCCACAAAAAAACACATTCTGTAAAAAAATTACCTCCTAACACACTTTATCTAAAGTTTTTTCTTCCAGCAATCTTAAGATCAAAAGTTTTAATTTAGCAGAACAATTTCCTATTATTAAAGAACAGATTATATACAGTAAATAAGTGTCAAAATATGTACGCAATCTGCAGTATAATGTAATTAAAATATGCATGATATAAGCGTAAAATTTATAAATATACTTTAAAATATGTAAAAAATATAAACTAAATACTTTTTCATAAAACAGTTTCCTTATTTTCCTTTTTATATGCAGTTTTTGATTCTGAACAATTCATGAAATCTGTTAATTATTAACAAAAATCTGTTTTGAGTATTATCATTTTTGTTTTTTTTGCGCATACGAATTTCACTGCAAGCTACAATTTACTAACTTTAATTACAGAAACAAGAACAGCCCTAAATGTTTTAGGTACCTATATGTTTTGTTCTGACTAGAAATTAAATACATCTGTAATGGTTATAGGATTTTTGTTTTTATAATATGTATTTAACAATAACATATAATTGTATTATAAGAAATATATTTGACAATTGACATTGATATTATCTAAACAAAATAAGTACGTGTGATACAAAATTATTTGTTTTTAATGTCTTTTGCGAATATTAATATGCAAAACAAGAAATATGCAAGAAAATGACGATCAAGACAAGATTTTTATATAAAAGTATAAAGAGAGATCAAGATATACTGAAATTTCTTGTTTTGTTTTTCGAGACAAGACAAAAAATCTTGCCTTATTGAAATTTTAGTTCCAATAGATCAAGAATCAGAACATATATTGAAGGATGTTTAGATTCTTGTTCTACTGAATCGGAAGCGATATCCAGAAAGATATTGCTGCAAAACAAAAACTCTAAACAAAATATTACAAAATTGTAGAAACGTTCTTGTGAAATCATTCGTCATTTCGTATCCGCTTAGAACCTTTTTGCATGAACAAAGCAAATGTTGTCACTTGTAAAAACCGCTGGGTGTTGATACTATAGGAAAGCGATTTATTCCGCATAGGTAGGGCAGTTTATAGCGGGTTATCGTGGCCGAGTCAGGTGCATCGATTCTCCGTGTCATTCCCGCATCCCGTACTCGTGTTTGCCCGCTGCAAAATATGGATGTTTGATTTGTTCTTGCGGACCTGCGAATAAATCACCCGCCCAACACTCAACTAAATCATCCCAACAGCCGGAAAAACTAGACAAAATCATAAACACGTGAGGGTGAGCAAAACATCCCGACTATTACTTAGTCTAGACCACACAATAAGTTTATACAGAAGCGACAGTAAGACAGAGAAACGAAAATTAGAGAGAGATGGAGAATGTGCACAAATTTAAAGGGCTCATTGTTTAACATCGGAAAGTTTCCCCACATCTTAGAGAGAGATAGGGGAGAGCACAAATTTAAAGGTCTACACAATGCTTCAAGGTCATAGAACTGAACAGGGGAACATGAAAGGTACTGACACGGAGTGTCGCTTCTGTATGTAACTATTCTATGTCTAGATTTTAGATATAGACGGTTCCTCGGGTTAATGTCGAGGTATAAATTTAAAAAAAGGTTTATTAGAAAACTTTAAATGATTGAAAATGTTGGTTTTGGGAAATAGTGTACATTAATAGATCTCGACGCGCTGATTTCAAGTTTTCAGACGAAATTAAATTATCACTTTTCATTCCTGAGATATTTGCTGTTAAATTTACACTTCAAAAAAGTGTGTTTTTTTGCTATATCTCTAAAATGGGTAGAGATATAATCCGAACAATTATACCAGTCGATTCTACGGGAAAAGTTACATAAAGAAATGTTTTCTTTGCAAATACGTTCTTTGGAACGATTAGGTGAAAAATGACAAAATCGAAAATACCTAAATATCAAAATTTCTCCGAGGAACTTTTGGTCTCCAAAATTTTTTAGCCGAAAAAACTAGACAAAATCATAAACACGTGAGGGCCCACAAAACATCCCCGTCGACTATTACTTTGTCTAGACTTTAGATATACACGGTTCCTCGGGTTAATGTCGAGGTATAAATTTTATGGCAAGGTTTATTAGAAAACTTTAAATGATTGCTAACTTTTTTGTACTTGTAATTAGGGATTAAAGATATTCTATAAAAGCAATTAAAACTTTCATATTATAGTTATTAAAACAATAATTTATAAAATTCGCCTACAACATAAAGGAGCTATTATAATCATACCGAATTACACATGTAAATAAATTATAACATGCGAGGAGGTATGAACAAAAATATAGGAAAAACGAAGATAATGGTAATAGGAAATATAGATATGAAACACATTGTAAAGATAGGACAAGAAATGGAACAAGTAGATAAATTCACGTATCTGGGAGAAATTATAAACAGTAAAGGGACTCTGGACGATGAAATTAATGAAAAAATAGCCAAAACTGTAAGAATTTACAACATTATGAAAGGAAAAACATTGGATTTTATTAAATGACAACCATTCCAAAAGTTTTTTCCTAATTATTTTATCTTAGTGTTTATTTTAACTATTCTTAGATTTTCTTAAATCCTTTAATTAAATTACAATAGAAGTAGTCATATTAAAAATTGAGTATAAAACTAATAGTTATTTATGATACAAGTGTGTTATATTACAAATATGTTACTTGAGCATTAGATTGAGTGGGTATTTTTCTCAAGTGACAGACAATAAACATACGTGTGCCATACATTTTATCCAACACCTTTTACTCATTGATTTAAAATATATAAAAGTATTTGACAGTAGACATTTCAAAATAACATTTAATAATACCATAGTTATAGCGTTATAACTACACGGTATTGGGTAATAGCTATTAATATATCTAGTATATAGTTATGAGTATTATTTTGATAATTCTAAAAGGTAATATTTTTACCTTACTAACTTTACAAAATTACATGCAATACAATAATTACGATATACTTACCCTGCTTACTTTTGTTTATGTAAACAACAGTTTAATATACAGAAACCGATAAACATTTATTCTCAATAAATTATTTGTATAATAAAAGTTGTCTAGCGTATGACAAAGAAATCAGTGGTATGTGTATTTTTATCATGAAACGTAATATTGATTCATTAATATTGGAAAAGTTTTAATCAATTGAATTGAAAATATACGTATACAACCACATTAAAACGGAATTTAATTAAACTTTTCTAATATAAAAATTACAGGTACATGTATGGTAACATTTTTAATTAAATTTTATTTGGAATTTTAATTTTTTTAGGATTTATTTGAATAGTTGGAGCATTTAGTAGGTTATATGGAAAGCAGGGGTGTGACTTAAAGCAGGGATTTTTTCGTTCTGTACGTCTGTTGGCAGTCCATCAATCAAACTTTCCGCAGAGAAAAGTTTAATTTTATCGTCTCCGTAGGTGCGAAGCGAATTTCATTAATAAACAAGTTTTTGTTAAAATTTCTGCGCTGTTTGCCCATATTTTAATTAAATAACAGAAAAACCAACATAAACTTTTTCAATTTTCACTAGTCTGCTTGTTAGATATGTAATGGGCGGCTATATTACATTTGTTTCTTAACTTTTCAACAAGAATTTAATTTTGAAATATAACTCTAATGCTGCTTCCGCGGTTTTGACACTCTTTTTTACACTTCCTATCGAAATATACAGCTGCACTTCTATACAAGAAAGTAAAAATCACGAAACATGTAAATATGTGAAAAACATTTTTTTTCAAAAACTTTTCATTTTCTAGTCTTAAGAAATTCTGTTATGTCTTTTCGATTTTATTTTGTCGCTTCATTATTTAATTTTTAGTTAATTTCAAACCCCATATTAAAGACGTGTAGAGTTAAAACAAACCTAACAACAGTATTAACCAAAAATTGTGTTGACAAACTTAAAATATCCCAAAAATTCTCATTTTTGTGCCCAAAATGTTGATTTTTGGAACTAGTATAAATTGATAGTGCCCAACGTACTGATTTCAAATTTTCAAACAGAATTTATTTATCACTTTTCGTTCCTGAGATATTTGCTGTCAAACTTGCGCCTCAAAAAAGTGTATTTTTTTACTAAAGCTCTAAAATGAGTAGAGATACGATCTCGACGGTTATATCAGTCGATTCTACGGGAAAAGTTACATAAAGAAATGTTTTCTCCGCATATACGTTCTTTGGAACGATTTGGTGAAAAATGAGAAAATCGAAAAAACCTAAATTTTAAAATTTCTCCGTGGAACTTTTTGTCTCCAAATTTTTTCATTTTCTGAACTTAAGTAGATATCGATGCGCTGATTTCAAATTTTCAAACAGAATTCAATTATCTTTTACCGTTCTCGAGATATTTGTGTTCAAAGTTGAGTTTTGGCAATACCTAAAAAAACAGGTTTATTAGGTATATCCTTTTAATGGTTAGGTTTACGACTTCGGCGACCTCACCAATCGATTCTACGGGCAAAATTACATAAGTATAGCAATTTTTAGATTTTTATTTCAACGGATATAATTTTTAGAAGGAAAAAACGAAAATGGCCAAAATCGAAAAAAATCGTCAGGGGTTCATTAGGCATTTTTTTCGATTTTTGGTCATTTTTAGTTTTTTCTTTGTAGAAATTGTATCTTTTGAGATAAAAATCTGAAAATTGGTACACTTATGTAATTTTGCCTGTAGAATCGAATGGTGAGGTCGCCGAAGTCGTAAACCTAACCATTTAAGAGGTGTACCTAAAAAACCTGATTTTTTAGGTATAACTTTGAACTCAAATATCTCGAGAACGAGAAGAGATAATTGAATTCTGTTTGAAAATTTGAAATCAGCGCATCGATATCTACTTAAGTCCAAAAAATAAAAAAATTTGGAGGGAAAAAGTTTCGAGGTGAAAAATTGAAATTTAGGTTTTTTCGTTTTTCTTATTTTTCACCTAATCGTTCCAAAGCACGTATATGTGGTCAAAACATTTCTTTATATAACTTTTCCCGTAGAATTGAATGGTGATGTAGTTGAGATTGTATCTCTACTCATTTTTTAAATATACTCAAAAAACACACTTTTTCGAGGTACAACTTTGACAGTAAATATCTCCGAAACGAAAAGAGATAATTAAATTCTGTTTGTAAATTTAGTATCAACGTAGGTAATTCTTTAAGAAATATTATAAACACAATTTTGAAAAATTTGAAAATTTTCGAGCTAAAAATTCGATATTTTCAAATATTTTCGGATTTACGCAAAAATACAACATCAGCGGCTCCGGGAATTACTTCCCATGTTATTGCTACGTACATATACTATTATATTATTATTTTTTTATTTTATAAACTCACTTTTCATAAGAAGAAAATATATGTTTTGTATAATTGAATAATAACGAAAAATTAAAATGTAGCAAGGAACAGCGCAACTGCAATTAAAACGTACAATTAAAATTTAAACATGAAATTAAAACTAAAACTTAAAATTAGAACAGTAGCTGGGAATGAGCTTTAATATATTTCGGTAATTATCTTTTGTTATAATAACTTAAATTAATTTCATGTAAAGATCAAACATTTGCCAAACAATCCTATATAATTACCGACTCACCTTTTTGTTTCATAAAAGTCAGTAAATATTCCTGCATCTACTATCAACTTTTTGTTGATCGTGGATATTAATATAATAACTTCAATTGTATATAAAGTTCAACATTTGCCAAACCAAAACATTCCCATAGAATTACCATTTCACCTTCTTGTTTCATGGAAGTCACCAAATATTCCTGAACCTACCATCAACTTTTTGTCGATCGTGGATATTAATATAATAATTTCAATTTTATCTAAAGTACAAACATTTGCCAAACAGTTTAATTTTTTAATATAAATTACATTATTGAATGCCTGTTCTAGTATAAATATCGTGGAAAAAAACGAAATTTTTTCTGCTTATTGTATAATTTCTTGAATCAACTACATTGTCCAAGTTGGAAACTTTTTAATTCTCATCACTTTCTAAAAGCAATTAGATGATGGAAAAAGCGAATGAGGTTATCATCCGGCGCACTATCTCGCAGGGCGTAGTTTGACCCGGGTCTGTGCGTCACGTGAGCTCACGCACCTTTATCAACCCGCCCGAGTGTTCTCCGCTAATGAAGAGTTATAGTCTAGCAGGAACCGCGTCAAAAACAACCAGGCAAGGATCACAATTATTTTGTAACTTTGTCATACCCAATTTCATTACAGGGTGTACGTCTTCGGTTTCATCTTCAATGAAGCGTATCGTTTATTATAAATTGTTATTTTATAGGTATATGTCTTTCAGACAGTACCGATTTACAGCGATTAAAGAAATAATAGTTATTACTATTATATTACTAAAGAAAGTTGTACTAATACCTAATCTCTACTGGCAAAAATATTAAAAACACTTGTCTTCTATTTGATATTTACCGTGTCAAAAATTTATCTACTAAACTTAAACTGAGGTTAGCGACTAATTAATTTTATGAATTTGAATTGGAATAAAAAACGGTACTAAATATAAAGTTAGTGGCTAAACTTTTTATGAATCTGGGGAATTTAGTATGTGTGCGTATGTGTGCAGCAAAATACGAGTGAACACGTTCTTCTCGTGGATAGTACTTTTTAAATAGATACTCATAGAGGTATGCCTCCAAGTCTTCCTCTTTCGTCCCGAAATAACTTAGCCTAATATACTCTAGTCTAACATAACCTAAAATAATCTGACTTACCGTAACCTAATCTAATTAATCCTCACCTAACCTAACCTAACCTAACGAAACTTAAAGTTATCTAAACTAACCAAACCTGGCCTAATATTATTTTATTTCATCATTTAATAAATAATTACATCAAATTTATTATTATATGATCGCCGCGGAAAACTAAAGCAAAAGTCATATGTCCGGATAAGAGAATAATATATAATTGAAAAAATTTTAAAATATGTAGGGTTTTCCATTTAAAAAAAGGCAAATAATTCTCGTCGAGCCGTAATGCAACACTCTGTATATGTGAAAATAATTTTACGTTATGCTCCTTGAGTATAGTCGAACAAATTCTGCTAATAAATTTATGCTATATTTTTAACGACAATGTAGATATCGAAAACAGGTATATCGATGAGTCACCTGTATCATATACTATTGTCAGTTATTTCTGACACAAAAACACAACTAGAAACAAAAAGACTTTGAAAAATGAAAGGAATGTTGAAAGGTAGATACCATTGAAAAAGATTTTCGTGTTTCATGGATGAATTTTAATATCTATTCCATACTTGTTGTATAATATACTATCATACTACTAGCTGCCAGGTTCTGAGAACCCCTAACACCCATGCCAGGATGCATAAATCGTGATTAGCTAATCACACATGATTAACAACATACCATGTATTTTTAATACGTTACCATGGTAACAACGTTAAGTTAACCAGTTGATTAGCTAATCACGCTTTTATGTAACCGAGCATCAGACTTAGAACGGCTGTGTATTGCCACTGAAGATAATAAGTGACTATATAAGCAGATACGTTATTCCCTGCACTACTGTATATTTGCAATTACAATATGTGTAAGTTAAGGGAAAAGGTTGGGAATTGGGAGTTACGGAAACAGCCGAACTATTTAGCAAATTTTGCTATCACTATCTTACTAAATATTTAGCAAAATTTTACAGACACTCACACAGATACGTTACGCCCTGCACATTTGCAATTACAATACCTGTAAGTTATGGGAAAAGGTTGGGAATGGAAGTGGGTGATTGTGCACCGGAATCAGGTACAAATCCCCGGCTCTGCGCGTCACCGCCGTTGCGGCGACTCCTTATTCTCCGGCAAATTGTCCCTGAACGCTCCGTGCATATCGGTTCATTTGCACCGGGCCCGGCTCGGATTAATGGTCGCGAGATGCGCTGCCACTTCAGGGGATTGCCCGGCTTACACCACTGCCACTTTATACCTTAGTTCACACATATCGCAAGGTTCAGCCAAATGTATATTTTGTTAACTTTACTCAATTAAGATCCGGTTTTTAGTGTTTCACAAGAGTCTTGAATTTTTCTTGGTCTTGCATCAGTCTTGCAAAAAATGCAAGACAGGAGCTACAAATTTCAAAGTAAGGCAAGACAAGAAAATGTCGCAAGAAACTTGCAAGGAAAGCAAGATTTTCTTCATTTTTTGCATTGTTTTTTTCGAGTAATTTTAAATCTAGATAAAATATAAATTTCATTTTCAGAAAATATATAATAGTAATAATTATTGTCTAATATATAATTATTCTTCGAAATCATGTAACCAAGAGTTAAGACAAAATGCTTTCTTATAACTAGGAATGCTAAAAAGCTTTTCTGTTTGTACAGATGTCGCTGTTATGCTAAAATATATTTATTTCCACCTTCTATATAATTGTCACTTTACAGGCTTCTTAGTAGCTAAGTAAATAAACAATTACAGCAACTAACCTGTAAAATTTTACAAAGCTAGCCTTCTTCGTCGCTCGCCTCACAAATTTCCAGCTTGTCCTTTAAAGATTAACTTAAACCGCTGGCCACGTAAATAACTATTATAGTATGTGTAGCTATACGATTTTTGATTTTATAATATTATTTAATAATAATACATAATTGTATCATAAGAAATATATTTGATAATTGATATTGATATTATCTTAAAAAATGTACGTGTCATACAAGATTATTTATATGTTCAGGGTCATTTGCGAATATTAACATGCAAGACAAGAAATATGCAAGAAAATTAAAATAAGATAAGATTTTTTATATACAAGAGTAATGAAAGACAAGATATACTTAAATTTCTTGTCTTGCGTTTCGAGACATAACAAGAAATTACCAAACAAGACAAGAAACACTACCGGTTTTCCACTTCATGTTTAAAAGTCGGGTACCTTAACCATCGGTTAATAAAAATTATCGGATCGAAATAGTAAACGGGTCATGTAACTTAAATGGGTGACATTGGGCTTGTTTTGTCCTACCATCTCTTGGTTGCTTCCTAGAAGCTTAATACAAATAATAATTTAGTTGGCTTTAATTTTTATACAAAACATTTGATTTTGTGTTCATAAAGACCGTATTTATTTGGGATTTATCAAGTAACCTGGTAAGTTAATTCTGTTTACTTGGTACGTTTAAAGTAACCCAGAACTGATCTCAAACTGACCCAATTTAGCTATTTAGCTGGGTAGGCGAGTTGAATCTGTTTTCTATCTTTGTTTACACATTGCTTTCTCTTTTCATGTCTGTTACAAAAAAAATGGAGTATGAATTTACTTAATACGGCTCATTTCTTTTTCTTCAAGTTGGGTTGTTAATTTATAACGCCTGACAACTACGTTTCCCAACCCTTCATAAAAGGTTACAAACTATGCTTAAGTCAGTATCAAATATCTCTTACAAATACGACAACTGGAATTAGTTTCTTTGTTGCTAAACGTTCTGTACATCGAAATAAATTATCGATAATGTCAGCAGTACCCTTGGTAATTATTCTGCAATTATTGAATCGTAATCAGAGGAAAGTGCTCTGTATGGAAAAATATGAAAGTTGTAACAATTAAAAGAACATAAGTGAAAGGAAGGTTGTATAAATATGCACTAATTCCGTTCCACGTTAGAAAAAATCCCACACTAACAGATATTAATTTCTACTCACGAGCCGTAGACTATAGCCAGAAATGCCTGAGCAGATGATCAAAAACTCATCACTGTTTTCGAAATATCAAAAACGCATTATGATAATTTGAATAACACACGAGTGAAAAACGCAGAGAAAAATTTAACACATGCTTCGCGCTAATGTCATGGCGAACTTATCTTCACGTCTCCGGATCGATGGATCCTAGGATTAAAAGGCGGAAGGATTTGTTTGCTCTACTGCTTAACTCTTTTCTACTACATATTGTAAGGAGTCGCAGAAAAGCAATAAATATATACTCTGTTAGTACGGTACCACAGAATAGTTATACATAGAAGCGACACTTTGTGGGTACCTTTGATGTTACCCTAGTCAGTTCTAAGGCCTTGGAGCATTGTGTGCACTTTTAAATTTGTTGGTTGATTTACGCTCAAAATTTAAATTTTTGTTTGAATGATAGAAGAATTTTTAGAATAAATTTATCAATATAATAAAAGTACATTAGATGAAATAGGTACATAATAACATAATATATTTTGTAAACATTTTTATTAAACAAAATGTCTGTATTTTGCTAGTTCATAAATAAGCAAGTAAAATTTTCTATTTCTTTCTTTCTGATTAGATTTAAAATTCATATCACTTATTTCATAGCATAAAATATTATGTGTCTTACATATAATTTTCTTAATAATCTAGTAGATAATTTCACGAGTTTTTTCTCAATTGTTTATGCAAGATTTTTTTTTTTGTAATTTGGATAAGATTATTTAAATTTTTATTTTGTTTGCTAATTTTGATATATGAACTGTTACTTTTTAAAACTGACTAACGCTTGAAATCAGATGTGAGATTCTATAACTTCGGTGCTATCATTTGGACTTGTAATGACATCAAAAATTGCAAATATCAACTACAGAGTATACTTGCTATTCTATAACAGTAATAGTTATTTATGGTTGATACATACTTACATGTATAAAGAACACTCTACAAATCTACACTGATGTGGTAATTTCTTAAATTCATTGCACATATGCATTTCCGCCATGGTGACATTTGACATTTGACGTTTGCAATTGATGTTTTAACAAGTACAGTTATTATGATATATGGAATCCTACCGCAGCACTCTTTTCATAAGTGAAAAACGTCCGTTAGTTTTGAAAAGTGACAATTTATATTTCAAAATTAGATTCTTGCATGTTTTTTAAAGAAAAATAAATGTTTGTATTTCTCTAATTCTATAATATTTTAATTGGTCCTAGACAGATACTTCATAAGGGGCAATCGGGTTATTTTAAAATGAGTGTCAAGTATTTATTACTATTAGAGTTGTTATTTATTTTAAAAACAACATGTATATTTTTGCGTCTCATCAAAAAATTGTCCCGTTCCAAATTTGGCACGCGTGCCTTTTATTTGTGTAGTAGATAGAATAATGTGAGTTTTTGTTTGGAGCAATAATTGTAGGAATATAAGAAAGTTGTTGAAGAAAGTGTGGTAAAATGGAAAGTTGTTTCGTGAAGGGTTGATAGAAGAGTAGGTAGAGTAGTGGGTGATGTGAGGTCTGGAGATCGCTTCCACCAAATTGCGCAGGTAATCTCTGCCTGTAAGTTTTCAAACCATTACTCCTTGCCGGGACGATGCGGGAAAATAAATGATAGCGCAAGAAGTAGCGTGACTTATGCAGCCACTGCAGTGTCCCAACCTCAGCTTCGCCGGAATCGATTGCGGCTCAAGCCA
The DNA here is from genome assembly GCA_035578165.1 of Stenolophus ochropezus. Classification (NCBI taxonomy): domain Eukaryota; kingdom Metazoa; phylum Arthropoda; class Insecta; order Coleoptera; family Carabidae; genus Stenolophus; species Stenolophus ochropezus. Next base: position 1,883,816 of record JAQOWZ010000010.1, read on the forward strand.
AAGCCGCCTCGCTCACTATCATTTACACGTATTTGTGCGCAAGCCACGTCGATTCGTCTCAGCCTTGTGTAAACAAAGCCCGCTGTTGCCATGGGAGCCAATTTAAATTAGATAAACACTGGCGATATGCATCAGCTGATGGGAATAACTTTGCTGCTGTTGACTGTTTGTGCCGAGGATGATGTCACTTTGCATTTGGGCGACATGGTCCGAGATGTGACGCACTATCTGCGATCGCACAAGTTCAACGAATATGACAGGAGGTATCATAAAGAACCCACCCAGGGAGATTACTTCGCCGCGTTCCCCAGACCTCCGTTACGCTCCCTACACTGGGAAGTTCAGCTACACTGCGAACCTTCTTTCAAACACTGCATCGAATATTTACACAAAAAAGTCAGAATGACAGATTTCCAAAGGACAGATGACACTGCAGTTGTCATTGCGGAACAAAACTGGACTTTCGAAGCTAACATGGATCAAATTAATTCTGTGGACGTAGAATGTATAAGTTTGAAAGAAAAAGACGAGAAGGTAGCAAATCCATTCGAAGGACCGTTAGAAAGGTTTAAGTGGAGGACCACAGCGAGTTATTTCCTGTGCTGGTACACCATGAAGGAGAGTCCGAGCCTGAAGAAGGTGGACGGGCGGTGCGATAACTTCGCGGACTGCAGCCACAGCAACTCGGACGCCCGCGCCGACGACGCCGACGCCTTCGCGTGCGCCGCGTACAGCGTGTGCCCCGACCCCTGCTGCCCCATGCGCCATCTTTCCACGCGCGCCGAATGTTGGAACAGCGAATTGAATCCGTGCTTCCTACATAATTCAAATGAACAACGTAGCTGCCTACTGGAGCGTGGTCGTAATACGGACTTCACAGACATCGTGCTGAATCGCTGGAACATCACATGTAAATGCGCTAATGCTGGTTATGTATGGGAGCCCCGCTTTGGGACTTGCGTCGACGTCAACGAGTGCGCTATTGGAAATCATACCTGCCGACAGGTTACCGCATTCCCTTTACATACCTACACTTCTATTTCCTTTGCATCACAATACAAAGCCTGCGAGTTTCAATGCTTTACTAGCAGTGTATTTGCCCGTCACTATCAGATCATTACAAGGATATGACTTGTTATGTCACTATTCATTGTTTTCGGTACGATAGGATGAAAGAAATAACGCGCGTAATAATAAACAATCAATAGTGAAATAACAAATGAAATCTTAGTCATTTTTATCATTTAAATGTTATCAGGCCTTGATAGCTTGTACAATAGCAATCTGTAATATCGCCCTAAATGTTACTGTAAAACTAGATAACCTAAGAATAAAGTTACTAAAAATTATGAGTTACTGACAGGTAACCTACATATTAAACGTCAAATAGTAATTAATTCTTAAAATTTCTACGTTTGAAGAAAAATAGAATGTGTTATTAAGAGTAAAAGTGTCTTTGTGTACCTTGCATGCAATTGTCCGACTCGCTTCGCTCGTGCAAACTTCCATGCTCGCCACACGAAATATTACTTTTACTCTTAATAACACAATATACATTTGTTTGGTTATGATTGAAGCATACGAATTCCCTTAGATGAGGTATGACATAGAGATATGGCATTGCCCAAATATATTGTCGAAAGATCTAAGGTTTAAAATCGCTTGCAGCCAGCTCTTTGAGAACAGTGGACCAGTGGAGTAGTTATATGGAAAACTCAACCAAACAAATAATGAGGATAGGTGACAAAACACTATGACCAATATTTCGTTCGTGTAACTGTAAGTGTGCACTACTCAGCTGGCGGATTGTTCTCACGCAGCTAACTGTTAGGCGATTCCCGACCATACATCTTTTGTTTGCTCAGTAGAACGTAGCTATCCGCGAGAGCCACATCCTAGAGATGGCAGCACTACTGGTTGACCTATAGGGAAAACATTGTATTTTACATAAGTGCTAGTGTTAATTTGATACTTTGTTTTGAGGATATTTTGTTATTTTTAATTATTTTCAAATTTGTTGTGCAATTTCAGATATATACATTTATTTAAATGATGCTGTGCGGTCTATGGTCGAAATAGAAGCATATTATAAAAGAAAAATAAGATTCACAATTACGGTGCTTGTTTACTACTTATTTAATATTTTTAGCTGGACATATTATTTTTTGCGATTACAAGGCAGAAAAACGGAATAATATAAAAATAAATGGGCAGTGTCTTCAAATATCTAATTTGAATTAATCGTAATAACATTAAATACAATTGTCACTTCCGAGAAATGTGTGCATCTGTAATGCAGATGGAGAGTAGTGCAAGCAATCGTTGCTTTGTTATTATATTTATTATATTATTTATTTTTAATATAAATACATCATAAAAAATTATTTTTATAATACATATAAATTCCTTATTTTTTAATGTTACAGATTTTATTCGATAGGTACATAAATATAAACATGTACATTATGTTTGTTTTGCACGTCATTCTTCTGATGTGGCTCAATTTCTGGTATTTTTATCGTTTCTTCTTCTCTATCTTTCCTATAAACAATTTAAAATAAATATATAATGTTAAAGAATAATAATTACTACTTACATGTAACGTCTCTCTATTTTTTTCTCTGTACAGAGGTTCTGTTGAATTTTCTTTGCGGTAATTTATGGTTTTCTTTTAATGACTACAAAACAATGCAATAATGTTTTGAAGCATAAATTATTATAAATACTTATATGGAATACAATCGCTAGGTAAAAAATATTGTGTATAAATGTCCATGAACGGTGATATGTGCTTTTCGATTTTTAATGCGATTTTCCACTTATTTTTCAATATTTCTCTTTTTGGGAAATAATGAAGGGATATATCAAAACTTGCAAACAAATACAGAACAATATCTCTTCCACTTGCTGATCATTGTTGGTTGTTGTTTACTTATAACCAGGGCATGTAACCGAAAAAAATACTGGTTAACGGTTAACCCTTATAGAGAACGTTATAATAATAACGGTTTTAGTTCGAAAACTGATTTTTGAAAATTAGAAACCGGTTTAAACCGTTTAATATATCGGTTAAAAAAATAATTAAATTAATTAAAAGAAATTAATTATAAAAATTTGATCAAAAAAAATTACAGAATAATTAATTTAAAAAAATAATAAAAAAATACCATCTGAGAAAAATATAACAATTAAAAAAAAGCAAATTAATTAATGAATATTCACAAAAATTCCCGTAATATCTTCAGAAAAACGCAGGTCACTTTTCAATTTTAAACTTGCCTGTGTTGACAGGCCTTTGTCAACACAGGCAAGTATATATTTGGGACTTTTTAAGTAACCTTAACGGCCAAAGAAACTACCTACATTTATGACTCTCCAATAAAATGTTAATTGTAAAACCTGTCATGACTCATGTTCAAATACAAATAGAAAACACAGATATAAAAAAAAATATTAAATTTTTTTGTCGCTAAATGATATTAAAATAAAGGTTAAAGTGCGCTAAAAGCGGTTTGTTTTTTTTCTTAGTTAACGGTTACCGGTATTTTCGGCCTGAAAAATATCGGTTAAAATTACGGTTAAAGTTCGCAATTTTCGTTGAAAATATCGGTTACCGGTTTTTATTAACCGGTTACATGCTCTGATTTTAAGACCATATCTTTAATAGTTTTTGAGTTACAAGCTTATAAAACTTAATGTTATTAATTTTGCATGTTGTTTTATTTTGGTAAACCTGTTCCGTACAAGTTAAAGTAAAAATATAAAAAATTTGTCTTATAAAAAAAACAGAGAAATCCATTAAAAAAATTCAAAAAAGCTTTTAGTTTAGTACTTACTTTAAAGTCAAATGTAGACGATGTCTCTGTTTCAAACTTGGAAAAGTAAGAAACGAGCTTTTTCCAAAGCTTCTACTTTTAAGCTCACATAATTCTGTATAATGTTCATACCCATTATTGGGATAACAGTCTTCACAAATAAACCCTCCTTTTTTAAGGGGAGTGCAAGTTGAACCACTCTTACAAATATCTCTTTTACATGCGTCTTTAGTTAAAGTTATGTCACAATTTGAACCGGTAAAACCAGCAGTACAAACACAGGAATAACCACCTTCTTTCCGAAAACAAGTTAAACCTTGTTGAACTATCTAGAACATTGTTAAACCCTATAGAACTGCCTCATCTTACTCCCAATTATCTTGGAACAGTGTTGAACTTAGTACATTTATGTTACACCCTAAACAAGTGCCTTAACTTTGTCCCAAACAATTTGGAACAAAGTGAAACATAGTGCAAGTCTCTCTACTTATTTCAGAACACTTGGAACATCTTTCTGCCTTCTAAAACTTTCTTTTTAAGTCTTCCTAGTAATTTCCAATAATAGACATACATGAAAAGTTACAATTTATTGTTTTTCACTCTAAAATTTTTCATATACAGCCAAAAAAATTTAAAAATGCCCATTTTTGGGTCCAAAATTTTGATTTTTGGAATTAGTCTAACTTGATAGTCGTCGATGCGCTGATTTCAAATTTTCAAACCGAATTCAATTATCTCTTTCCATTCCTGAGATATTTGCTCTCAAAGTTGCACCTCAAAAAAGGGTGTTTTTTGACCATATCTCTAAAATCGGTAGAGATACATTCTCAACGATTATACCAGTCGATTCTACGCGGAAAGTTACATAAAGAAATGTTTTCTCCTCATATACGTTCTTTGGAACGATTTGGTGAAAAATGAGAAAAACGAAAAAACCGAAATTTCAGTTTTTCGCTCGGAAAGTTTTTGTCTCCAAAATTTTTTATATTCTGGACTTAAGTAAAGAAGAATGTGCTGATTCCAAATTTTCAAACCGATTTCAATTATCTCCTACCGTTTTCGAGATATTTGAGTTCAAAGTTGGACCTGAAAAATTCAGTTTTTCAGAAATAGTCCTGAAATGGGTTGAGATACGACCTCGGCGACCTCATCAATCGATTCTACGGACAAAATTACATTTTTGTACCAAGTTTCAGATTTATATTCTAATGGATACAATTTTTACAGCGAAAAAACGAAAATGGCCAAAAATCGGAAAAAATCGTAAGGGGTTCATCAGGCGATTTTTCAATTTTTGCGATTTTCGTTTTTTCGCTCTAAAAATTGTATCCGCCTGAATAAATATCTGAAAATTGGTATACTTATGTAATTTTGCCCGCAGAATCGATTCGTGAGGTCGCCGAGGTCGTATCTCGACCCATTTCAGGACTATTCCTGAAAAACATTTTTTTTCAGGTCTGACTTTGAACGCAAATATCTCCAGAACGGTAAGAGATAATTGAAATCGGTTTGAAAATTTGGAATCAGCGCATCTGTATTTACTTAAGTCTAGAAAATGAAAAGATTTGGTGACAAAAAGTTCCCAAGCGAAAAACTGAAATTCCGGTTTTTTTCGTTTTTCTCATTTTTCACAAAATCGTTCCAAAGAACGTATATGCGGAGAAAACATTTCTTTATGTAACTTTGCCTGTAGAATCCAATGGTATAGTCGTTGAGATTGTGTCCCTACCCGTTTTAGAGTTATATCCAAAAAACCCACTTTTTTGAGGTGCAACTTTGAGGTCAAATATCTCAGGAACGGAAAGAGATAATTGAATTCGGTTTGAAAATTTGAAATCAGCGCATCGGCGACTATCAATTTGGAATTATTTCAAAAATCAAAATTTTGGACCTAAAAATGAGTCTTTTTGGATTTTTTTGGCTGTATATGAAAAATTTTAGAGTGAAAAACTATAAATTGTAAGTTTTAATGTATAACTATTATTGGAAATTACTAGGAAGACTTAAAAAGACAGTTGTAGAAGGCAGAAAGATGTTCCAAGTGTTCTAGAGTAAGTAGAAACAGTTGCACTATGTTTTACTTTGTTCCAAATTGTTTGGGACAAATTTAGAAACTTGTTTAGGGTGTAACATAGATGTATCAGGTTCAACACTGTTCCAAGATAATTGGGATTCAGATGAGACAGTTGTACAGGGTTTAACAATGTTCTAGATAGTTCTACAAGGTTACATATTATCCCAAATTGTATGAGATTAATTTCAGGCAGTTTTGGAAGGTTTAACATTGTTCCAAATTGTTTGGGACAAAGTTACGACAATTGTTTACGGTTTAACATTGTTATATAAGGGTCAACACTGTTCCAATTTGTTTGAGATTAATTTCAGAATTCCAAATTGTTTGGGACAAAGTTAATATAATTATTTAGGGTTTAACATTGTTATATAAGGTTCAACACTGTTACAAGTTAATTGGAATTAAGTTAAGAAAGTTATACTAATTTAACAATGTTCTACATAGTTCTATAAGGTTCCACACTGTTTGGGATTAATTTCAGAAAGTTGTGGAAGGTTTAACATTGTTTCAAACTATTTGGGACATAGTTAATATAATTATTTTGGGTTTAACATCGTTATATAAGGGTCAACACTGTTCTAAGTCAATTGGGATTAATTTCAGACAGTTGTGTAAGGTTTCACATTGTCCCAAATAGTTTTGGAATAAATTAAATCAGTTTCATTGGGTTTAACATTGTGGAATATCAATATAGACTTTTAAAAAATCAAAATTTTTGACTCAAATTAAGGTAATTTAACATTGTACTAGATCTTCTGTATTTTTTTAGTAGGTTTATAATTCATAATTTGTCAAACTAATTGAAAAATTATCTTATCAGATTTAAATCTTTTAATCACAGACTTACAGACCGACTCAAATAGTTGTCAATTTACGAAAAAAATATTTTAAGTGTTAAAATATTTCAGAAACAAAATTTAGAAGGTGATTTTATCTCTAAAGAATATTTGTGGACTGCTTTATGTCAAGAAAATGAATATTATGACAGAACATTCCTTAATATCGACAGTAAAGTCTTATGTCGTCCCATATTCCAAATTGATTAGATTTTTATGTGTCACATTATACTATTCTTTATATATTGCATTGGCTGAGCTATAAAAATGCAAGAAAAAATATAAAGTAACATGAATATTATAGAGAAACCTCCAAGGAATCGATTGGTTATAGCTCAACTTGTTTTTCAGATACGCGGCCATAAACTTAAAATTTGAAAATTGTAAGTGCCAAATTGTACAATTTTTTATATATTTCATCGGCTGTGGCATAAAAATATAAGAAAAAAATATTAAAATGTGTATCTTATAGAAAAAAACCCCAAGGAATCGATTGATGTAAGAATTTTTATTGTATCTCATTAATTTAAGAATTACAAGCCTGTAAAGACAAAACTCATTTCCAAAAAATGTTTTGACCGCCACAAGGATTCAGATCTATTTTAGATATTCAAAAAGTGATATAAATATATAAAAAGTAAATAAAAATAGCCAGGAACATTTTTTATTTTACGACCGCCACACGGATTCAAATTCTTACCTGAAAGTTTTTTAAAACAGGGGCATTGTCATTTACGTCTGTGACAATAACATGAACATCGCTTCTTAGAGGAGGACTGGCTGCTCTAACTCTTAAATCATATTTTTTCCTAGGACTCTCGTAGTCTAGTTCAGTCATAGTCAATAGTTCTGCACTAGACGAGCCAGGTCTAGTCACTAGACAAAAGCTGTTAGAGTCATCTCCTCCTAGAAAAAACGAGTTTTAGTCATCGTCCTTCAGACGGATTATGAGTGGTCCAATGAAAATTATCAGTACATTTTCTGGACACTTAAAGTAAAAAACGCTTGAACACGGCAATTTTAGTATAAAGGGGGACACTTGAATGGATTTCCAATGGCATTTCAACCCTAAAATGGGGGTTGCACCTAATTTTAAATGGAAAAGGGTGTCAAAAAAATCTAAGAAAAATATAACAATTAAAAAAAAGCTATTTAATTAATGAACATTCACAAAAATTCCCGTAATATCTTCAGAAAAACGCAGGTCACTTTTCAATTTTAAACTTGCCTGTGTTGACAAAGGCTGTATTTATTTGGGACTTTTTAAGTAACCTTAACGGCCAAAGAGACTACCTACATTTATGACTCTCCAATAAAATGTTAATTGTAAAAACTGTCATGACTCATGTTCAAATACAAATAGAAAACACAGATATAAAAAAATATTTTTTTTTCTCGATAAATGATATTAAATAAAGGTTAATGTTCGCTAAAACCGGTTTTTTTTTTTTTTTGGTTAACGGTTACTGGTATTTTCGGCCTGAAAAATATCGGTTAAAATTACGGTTAAAGTTCGCAATTTTCGTTGAAAATATCGGTTACCGGTATTTATTAACCGGTTTTTTTAACCGGTTACATGCCCTGCTTATAACCCTATGTGACAGTGCAACGTTTTCCCTACGTCTTGGATGTTTTATTTTGCTACCAGATGTCAGACACTTTGTTGGCTCTTACCAATAGGAGTGTGGCATATCTCTCTGTTATACCTCATCTAAGCGAATTCCTAACGTGTAGTTTTTGCTATGAAGGCGGGAGAACTATGCCTGAACCTGCCGGGAAGCTTCCGTTGCGTGTGCAACTGGGGCTACGTGTGGAACGCCAAGAAATCCCAATGCGTCGAAAGTGGAACCGCCCAAATTAACAAAGGGTCCATCAGACTAAAAAACAAGAAGTTGGGTCGTGCCATCGCCTTATTCCTCAAGCCTTACTTTCAGAAATGGTTTTCCTCCAGCTCGCACAAATTCACTAATTCAAACATAATGCTAACCTTTGCTACATTTCTCCGAATTTATATAACCCATTAATCACACGATGTCAAAACAAGGATTTGTCGTCTTGAGGTAAACACTTGCATTTTTATCTTGAATCATCGCGGAATTCAATGCTCAACGAGAATTAATACGCCTACAATTTTCCACGAGAATAATTGTATTTCAAATAAAAGATATCAATCAAACGTGAGTTATTTACTTACATTAGTTATAAACTATTGTACATTAAATAGTTTTTGCTGACTTTTCTAAATAGTTCTTAAATATCTACGGAAAATGGAAAATAACAGAAATACAACTCAACGAGGCGTATACATTTTATCCTCTACACATGTTTTATTGCTCGACATTGAATCTCGCACACATTCAATCTTGCACATCTTTTATCGTGCACATTTTTAATCCACGAAATAAATTATCTTACATACATTTTATTTTCATAATCATTTTATCATCGACACTTTTTATCTTTCAATCATTTTATGTTCCACACATTTTATCGTCCGAAACATTTAACTGAATATTTTATCTCGCCGAAGTCGTAAACCTAATCCTTAAAGGATATACCTAAAAAACCTGTTTTTTAGGTATTGCCAAAACTCAAATTTGTACAAAAATATCTCGAGAACGGTAAGAGATAATTGAATTCTGTTTAAAATTTTGAAATCAGCTCGTCGGTATCTACTTGAGACCGGAAAAGGAAAAGTTTTTTTTAATTTAGGTTTTTTCAATTATCTTTATTTTTAATTATCCAAAGAATGCATATATGGAGAAAACATTTTTATATGTATTTTTTACCGTAGAATCGTTGAGATCATATACCTAGCCATTTTAGAGATATGTCAAAAAACACTCTTTTTTGAGATGTAATTTTGGCAGCAAATATCTCAGAATCGAAAAAAGATAATTAAATTCTGTTTGAAAATTTTAAATCAGCGCGTTAAGCTTTATCAAAGTACTATATATACTATACAGGGTGTCCCATTTAAGGTACGAATGCATTGGTATCTCGAGAACCGTAAGAGCTACGAGGTTGGTTAAATTAGACAAAAGTTGCCCCGTTAGGAGGCTATTTTAATAGTGTTTTGTTATTTGCGAAAAAATGCATAGGTCACTAGATATAGGGGAAAATGTAAATTTAGCGATTTTCTTTTTTTGCTTATAACTTTGTTATATGAAATAATACGAGATTCTGGTTTGCACTTTCTTAAGGCTCTTTTGTATGGTGAATATGCAGAAGTACTCAATACTTTTTTATATCTAACCATTTACGAGTTACTGATAGCAACTTTTATTTTTCATATGGAGGTCATATTAAGCTAGGGTATTTTTAAATAGAGATTTTTTTTAGCTTTACAGTGATATAAAACAGTAATACTTTATTTTTATAATTAACAGAAAAATGAACAAAAATTGTTATTTATACTAAAATTGCATTGAAAAAAGTAAATTAAAGGCTGCACTCTAAGAAAATAACTATTTCATAACATATATTGCAACAAGTTTATTTAATTAAAGTTAAAAATACAAAAATAATTAGCGAAAACTTAACAATAAATTTAGTTAGAAAAAAGTAAATCGAAGGCTGCTGTGGAAGAATTTAACTAAATTTATTGTGAAGTTTTCGCTAATTATTTTTGAATTTTTAACTTTAATTAAATAAACTTGTTGCAATATATGTTATGAAATAGTTATTTTCTTATACTGCAGCCTTTAATTTACTTTTTTCAATGGAATTTTAGTATAAATATCAATTTTTGTTAATTTTTCTGTTAATTATAAAAATAAAGAATTACTGTTTTATATCATTGTAAAGCTAAAAAAAATCTCTATTTAAAAATACCATAGCTTAATATGACCTCCATATGAAAAATAAAAGTTGCTATCAGTAACTCGTAAATGGTTAGATATAAAAAAATATTGAGTACTTCTGCAAATTCACCATACAAAAGAGCCTTAAGAAAGTGCAAACCAGAATCTCGTATTATTTCATATAACAAAGTTATAAGCAAAAAAAGAAAATCGCTAAATTTACATTTTCCCCTATATCTAGTGACCTATGCATTTTTTCGCAAATAACAAAACACTATTAAAATAGCCTCCTAACGGGGCAACTTTTGTCTAAGTTAATCGACCTCGTAGCTCATACGGTTCTCGAGATACCAATGCATTCGTATCTTAAATGGGACACTCTGTATACTATAAATATGACTATTTTTGGGATATTTCGCGTTTGTTAAAAAATATATTTCCACCTTCATTTTTTTTAATAATTCACTTTATTTTTCAAAAAATATTTACTCAATTTTGGAATCAAAGGTAGTTGGCGGTGGTAGAACAATTTATAGCTAGACGTTGTCAAATGTCAAATGAGTTTCGCCAGTGAGTCAAAATATACTATAAATGTATAATTACTCACATAAACCTAATTAAATTAAGTTTGTAATATTTATAATAAAATGCATAAAAAAACTTTATTATTTTCTATTATTTTTTATAATGAGCTTTGTAAAATTTTACAAGGTTAGTCTTGAAAAGTTTTACAGGTGAGTTACTGTAATTGTTTATTTACTTAGCTACCAAGAAGCCTGTAAAGTGACAATTATATAGAAGGTGGAAATAAAAACATTAATATGGACGACAAGCTAAAAGCTGCTAAAAAGTCTCGTGCCGGCCCTGCTACATAACCTATAAACGAGAAATCTGAAATGATAGTTTAATAATTGAATGAAATAGAGTCAGAACTACGTAGGTGTTGAAATTAGAGGTTCTCTTTAGATTGGAACTGGGTGAATTAGTGGTTCGGAGATAGGTAGGTAATAATGAAGTGTATGATGTGTTAGTGAGTTATAGTGCGGGCCGATAATAGAAATGTGCACGAAGCAAAACCGGGTAATACGGGCTGCCGGGCGCGTAAAGAGAAAAAGAAGTAATTCCGGGGAGATAAAGCGGCGACGCTGACCAACGCTTCCGCCCGCCGCTACATTATCATTAGCGCTGCTGCGCCAAGAAAAACCCACGACCTGTTTATTGCCTATTAGCATTACACCGGCTTAGGGTACCCTACTTCAAGTCAGACACACATGCTCCACTAACACACAAACATACTAATTATTCCAAATACTTGCTTAACTAGTTTCATAATTTTTATTTTGCACGACCGGGCATTATAAAATGTTTATTGATTGTGTTTCCAAAACAGCAAATTGCTTTTACAAAACGGTAAGACTAACATACTAGAGATGGGATATTTGAATCTTTTTGATGATTCGTAATTCGTACGAAGTATATACGACGGCGTTTTGCTTCAGACTTCCCTTCCCGTACTCGTACCCGGGTACGACATCTGTCTTTAATAATTAATGCTTTACTCTTGGAGTCAGTATATGTACCGCAGGTCAAGCAAGTACCAGTCTTTCCACAGTGACTCATGCACCGTACATGTATTGTATTGCTGTACGCCTAGAGTCGACGGGTGCGCATGGTACTTCGATACGAATCTTTTCGCGAATACTGATTCGTATGATACGACTCATTTAAAAGATTCGTTCAGTTTATACGAATCATACGAGTACTACCCATCGCGATAACATACCGTTCTAGAACGGTAAGTAGGTTCATGGTTAGTAAAAAATCCAGAATTAATTTAGTACCTTCATTGCTGTTAAAATTAAAAGTGCAATTACTAATACGAAAATTATTAATACGTACTAGTACCATACAAACTATTTTCGCAATTATTCTTACACCAAAATACAACTACAAGTGACAAACTTGACTTATTGTAAAATGAACCGAATGTTCGAAAAAAAAACATGGAAACTGGTTTAGTTTTTCATAAATGATTATTAATACCCCTCATTTTTCATATTTTTTTCTTCCTTGTAGGTAGTAATGGATGTATTGTGATCGCGAATCGGTTTTCAGATTTGAACATAAATATTCATTTTGACTATCCCTGAATCCATTTTGACTAATTTCTGCGTCAAAAATTATTAACAGTAAAATTTTGAAATTTCGTATAAGGGATTGCTGGAACATCTAGTTGTGCTTCTCTCTCCTTGTATTGCATTCGGCAGTGCCAAAAGGGCACTTTGCTCCTAACGTTTTTTTTTTCAATTTTTTTGCGTAACTCAAAAACGATTAGCTGTAGAATGTTGAAATTGTTTTTGCTATAACATCTAGTTATACGCCTCAATTTTTGATTCCAAATAGCCCGTTTAAAAGAGCAGTTTACTTTTGGCAAAGAATTACTAAAAATAACAATTTGTTGGCTTAAAATTTCTGTAGGAAATATCTGATTTATTGTTAATAAATTGACATTGACATAATATGTTCCTCTATGTTTCTTTACAGGTGACAATGAGGAATAGTGATAAACATTTTAATAAAATTTTAGAAAACATGATTCGTTTCGAAAAGAAGTAGGAAAATATAAAACGAATTAAATTTAAAGAACGATTAACAGTAGAGGGATTTTACTTTCAAACGAAATGAGTTTAAAGGAAGTCATGTTGTATGCACATTAAATTTTTTACTGATATTGAGGAAAATTAAATACGAACAATAAGGAATATTAATCGCAGACAATAATTACAATCAACGCTTCGTTCCTTTTCCAAACAAATGTCTTGGATGGTCAAAATTTTCTTACCGTTTTAATACTTAATATGCTATTTTTACCGGTTTTGGTTATTAATTCTGGAAGGAGAGGACTGTAAAGATATCTGCGATGCAAATTGGGACAACGAGCGAAGGGTTTATGTGTTTAATATGAAAGGTGTGACGTGAATTAGTGTAGTAGGGCTATAACGATAAGACTTGCAATAGTGCATTTGATCGGGAGAATTGATGGGATCGTAAATCGAGACATATACAACTTTCAATAAAAGCGTAATTGGCAGGCGGTGAAAAACGGCGAGTGTTTAGGATGTAGAACTAGCATTTAAATGCGCGGGCGGGCCATATTGGCCGGTTATTGTTGGAGTAGATTTAACGGTTTTATAAATCATCAGGCGGGTAATGAATGCCGGTGAGCGCAGACGCGAGCTGACCGCATGTCACACCCGGCCTCCGTCGTAATTTATCTCCGACCACCACGTACCAATTTCTTCTAAAATCATTATTTCTCTACCCAAACGGAATTAGGTAAATCTCTCCAAGATGGATTGCGAGCCGAGCCAATCGTAGGATATCCCACACGTCCCAGACTATTCATTTAGCCCTATAAGCTTTCTCCATTATTTAATATAACGATAATTGCTTTAACAACAGACTGGGTTACTGAGTATGATGACGAAATGGTCGTCGCTCAATAAATATGATTTTGTGAAACAATTCAATAACGTTGTTTTATGTATATATAATAATTTATTTTTTGTTTGTTTCAGAATCCAGTCCAAGTCCACAAAATTTTTGAAATAGTCCTTGCCTTCATTTCCTAAAGGTGAGTTTCTTATTTACAATATGTATGAATTTAGTTTTTTGCCCTATCGAATTCATTAAGAAAATCCTCTAATCACTCATCAAAATATTTCGTCTACTTCTGCCTGAACAATTTCATTTTCTTTCTCTTCATTTGATAGTTTCAGGAAAAAAATCATTAAAATGGACCCTTAATGTGGCAATTGTGGTCTAGTTTAACCGACCTTGTACCTTTTACCGTCCTCGAGATCCCCATGTTTAACTAGTTATTTGGGACATCTTGTAGGTATATTCATAATAGACCAAAAAAATAATAATTCTTGAATTTGTAATAATAATAATAAACTTTTAATACGACCAAATCATAATAGATGTCATCGTTGGACTAACTAATAACTAATTCTTTATCTTTTAAACTAGGTAATATTAAGGAGCAAATATCAAAGTGATTTATTTTCTCAGCATATAACAATTGGAACAAGTAATTACTACATTGTTTTTGTCTACAAAATTGGATTACATTCTGAAGTATATTAAAGATATTTTTTTTAGTAAAATGAAGAATTATAAATTATAATATATATTTGCTCTTTTATACATTGATCACATTCTTCAATAACAGCAAACAAACCCTTTAATTCGTAATCTAATTTAAGAAATAACATCCCATAGTAAATGATAATTTAACTGTAGTATTATATAAATTATTTTGAAAGGCAACGGCTTAAATATACATTTATTTCTTATGAAAATATATTTTTACATAAAATATTTAAAAGCATTTTTTATGAAAATTATAAAAAAGATTTGTCACCTTCTTAAAAAGCAAGAATGTCCTCAAGCGTGAATACTTTAAACATTTTGTGTTGAGAGAAATTTTTGCTGTGCACAATGTGCGATCGGAACGGGGAAATGAATTGATGAATATATGTGTAAATTAGTTTATAACGTGCCAAATTACTGTTCAATCCGGGCCATAAATAGTAAATAATCACGATACTAATCACAATAACTAGCGGGTGAACAGGGCGTTTAGCGGCATGGGACAGGACCGATGCACTTGCAGTTATAAATTTGGCTGCGATGGCCATTGCATTGTCGGTAAATAACGATAAATGCGACGTTCAAAAGAATGAAATTATCTGTGAACGTTCAAATATTCCGCGCTTTTATCAATCATGATTTGTGAATAGGAAGTGCTACATGCCAGCTTTATTGCCCTCGTTTGGGATATCAAATTAAGTGGTTTGTTTGCAGATTAATACTTTACTAGTTTTTTTAGTTTTACATGTTGGAACAAGGGGGATAAGTAGAATAATGCTATGGTTTACCTTGATGATAGAAATGATGATGAGGATGATGATGTTTTATGACACAACCTTGCAAGAAGAATGCGAACGTAAATTCGGTTTTCCTGAGTTGTTCCTCACGTCATCAATTGTAATTGTGTAATTCAAATTAGGGGAAAATGGGGTTTGATGACAATATCTTGTTGGGGGAAATCATGTGATTTCTAAAGTAAATAAATGTTAAAACTGGCAGTATTATATACAAATGTAATAATGCATGAAACAAAAAAAGAGTTATAGATTAATCTAACGAAACTACCAAAACCAAAGGAATCATAAATATTTCACGCCAAAATATTTCAAAATATCCATTACCGCAGTTACACTACTGTTACTATTTCATTCTTGTCGTTAGTTAGTCGCAGATAGTATTTAAACCCCTGGGTAAACCGTACGATAATGACATACCGAATAAAAGTCTCATCTATGTCTTGCATATAAGATAAAGATGCAAGATGAAAGTTTAATAATTGTTGCAACAGAAATTGATGACGTGAGGATAAAAATAAAAAATCTGATGTGAACACCACATGAGTTCCTTGTATGCTAAATTAGCAACATTTTTTCTGCACTTCATTAAAACTTATTTCATTTGAAAATTATATCATTCTATGACTAATCCTTCTTCAACTTCGATTCGTTTTATATCTTCGAATTTTCCTTCAAAGTGGTTCATTTTTTGTAAAATTTTATTAAAATGTTTATCACTATTCCTATTGCATTACACAAAAATATTTTAATTGCTCAAAAACTTGCAAAGAAAGATATATTGTTTTCATTTATTTCGTACATATTTCTCACAAAATATATTCAATGTTAATTTATTAACGGACCAAATGTTTCCTACAAAAATTAAATTATTATTTATATAAATTATTGCCAAAAGTAAAGAGCCCTTACAGTAACTACACCTTAACACGTAATTATCAGTTTTTTTTACATATAGTATATTTTAGCACAATGACTATTGATTTTTTATTGCTTATACATAAAACATTTATGAAATAATAAAAAATGGAATAAATAATTTATGTTTATGATGAGAAAAGTTCTTCCCCTTTTGACACTTTTTTTTGAAAAGTCATCTATCATCGTTTGCCTTTTCCTGTTTCGTATTTTGTAAAACTGATCCATAGACCATAAACTGCACGCGAATATGAAAGCAAGATCGTGTAATTTGCGAAAAATTTAAATATTACTTTTATGATAAAATATTTTTAGTCAATGCAAAATTAGAATTTAAAAAATTATCACTATTACGTTCAGAATGGAAATGCTGTTTCGTGTCAAAAACTGTAGACTAATAATTTGCTTCAGTAAAACTAATAAAATTTTCAACGAAACTAGTGAATTCTCATCTTGATTTCCTGAATTATGTTCTCTGGAGATTTGAGGAATGTAATATAACTATAATTTAAAGTACTATTAAAAATATTTGAGCTCTATTTAATGCAATGTAATAAAATGTAGGATGCTAATGGATAGCAATGTAAAAAACAGCAGGAAGAAAATATGGTAATGGTAAATTTACTAGGAAATTTCCTGAACTTCCTTTTTGTTTTGCTGTCGTAAAAGACGATTTTATTTAACACGCTCCAAATGGAAATGATATAAACTCGCAATAAAACATTTTCCCCGACAAATAATAAAACAAAATAGATCTAAACGGAATCTCTGCTTAATCTTGGGAAGAAAGAAAAAGCTTAATTCAATTGTCATGCCGTAAAATTCCGCCACTCTTTCACAAACTTATTTTAGTCATTTTATTTTACGAGTTCACCAATATGTTTAAATATTTTTCACAGATTCATAAAAGGAATTAACTTACTCTATATTTAGTACCGTTTTATATTTCGAATTTATATAATGTATTAGCAAATATCTCCAAGTATAGTTAGTCTCAAAGTTATACCCCTTTTGAACTCCTAACTGTAGTGCTAATTAATAAAAATAATTAAATGTAGTTAGAAAGATAACTCCACTAGTTTGGTTGAGTTTGCAATATTTTTAAAATTCTTTGACTTATACATATGCAGAAAGCATTTATTGAAGTATGATTGTAATTTTTCAGCTGAAACCGAAACCGTAACCGCATATTCGGTTCCTCTTTTAGTTTCGGCCGAAAACGTAACCGAAAACGATAATTATGTAGTTAAGTTAAAATTTAGTTAAATTTTTATTAAACACGGAAATCTAGTTTTTTTTTACGTTTTAAGATATTCGATTATTAAATATTATGTTTACTAAAGAATTATGACTTTAGTTATATGTCACCACATCACTAAATTACAAATAAAACAATCAAATAAGTTTTTTCCAAGATGTTTTTGTTACTAAATAACAGGTTCTTCTATAATGTATGCTATTCTCTTAATATAAGGTTTTTTTTTTAATTCTACAAAATAAATTAATGAGATCTTGCCTCATCTTGTACTTGCTACCTTTGTTTTAAGAACCTCAGAATAACGATAATATAATAATAATTATATCTTCGAAAGAAAGAAAAAGTAAACAATGTACAAAACAGAACTACTACTACTAACAAATAAAAAAATAGGCGAGTAAAACCGTTCCGAACAAACCTAAAAGCGCCAGACGAACCCTAGTTTCTGTTAATTTTTGGCCGAAACCAAAAACGAAATCGAAAGTTCGGTCCAACACTAATAATTTTTTTTTAATATTCGTGTTTAGTTTGATACGCCATATTTCGCTCATTCCACAACTTCATTTAACGCGGTTTGGAGATTTCTATAGAAGGTAAATCTGCCGTGTACTATATACATTAAATATAATCTGGAGTTCCGCAGTAAACTGATAATTTGGAAATGAACTTCCTTGATGATTGAATGTGCTGGCTGTGCAAATGAACCGGTCCCCGTTCTAAAATTTGAAAGTGTGCGGGTCGGACAGGCCGTATATCCCGCGTGTCCACCGCGTGACAACCGAACCCGAACACGGCTTTGGCGCGGCTGCCGCTGTCACCTCATCAGCACATTCGACATGGAGGACATGTTCCGTCTTTTTCTACACCATGCAAACACGCCGCCAAATAAAACGCTACGATGGAAAGGATGACGCATTTCTAAATTAATTGCTAAATCAATCATATTCAATATGGATTCATATGCTCTTAACTTTTAATAACTGAATTCATAAAAAAGATTTAATTTAACTTATGCATTAAATTTTCTGGTATTCCTGTAACGTGGGGGTACCCCAACGTACAAATTTTAAATGGGTTATAAATATACCTAACTTTCTGATCTAGGATTTAAATAATGAAATGGATCTATTTATAAATATATTATTGTACCGATCCCAAGGCCACGTCGCGGGCAATGGCCGCTAGCGGACATGTCTCGACAGGTTCGCTCGCTCCTATTGTACTGTTTTCAGAGGATTGGCGAACATTCCAGAACTTAATTATTCTACTATAAAAACCCCGAGCAGGAGATCGCGAGAACAGTCTAATATTGATACGTACAGTGACCGTTGGTGATATAAATAAATAGTTGCTGATATAAATATTGTGGAAATAAATATTTAAGTGTTTAAATAAATAATCTTAGTGTTTAAGTTTTTATTAATAATTGTTAGTCTTAAAATAGTGTTTTTGTTTGTTTATTCATACTGTTACTTATTTTAATTATCTTTTATAATTCATATTTCGTTCACTTCACCTAAATAAATAAAACGTTACATTATAATAAAGTGAATTTAAGTTAAATAAAGTACAAGTGATTTGGAATATATGTTTGAGCTTTGAAGACCCTACTCTTTGGTTTCAGTTCTCAAGACCGACTGACTATTTTCTATTAGGTCACCCTCCTGAAGTTTTACTTATCAGCAGGAATTAAAGTGACTCCAGTGTAAAAGTACTAACATGTGGATGTAGCATAGTTGTACTGTAATTACTCTTCATTGATTGCCAACGTAGCTTGTCTATGTCTTTACACAATATTGCTTATTATTGAACTATTATGGAATTATATTTATTTCGTCATTTCCTGTGGGAAATGACCTCTTACAGAGTTATGAGAAAAGTCGTACAGATCCTAAATTAAAGGATATGATGTATAATTTTATATGAGGCATGTTAAATCTATCCTGTTTTAATAATTGTTCCTGTTTGATTATTGTTAATACAGCAACTTGGATTTGTTACATTATATCTTAGTACTTAGTACATTGGAGTTTCTACGGTTTAAGAAGTGAGATAACCATTTTTCAATAGCATTTTTGTAAAAAAGGTATAGAATTTTTTTAAACTTTTATATAGATAAAATATTGTATTACTTATTTCACATATATTTGTTATTATTTACGTATCCTTTTTGTTTCTTGTTGTTTGTCCTGTAAATGATTTTACTGTTGGGCAATAAATTATTATTATTATTATTATTATTATATAACCAAGAGTTAAGGCACAAAATGCTTTCTTACAACCAAGAACCTTTGGTAAAAAGCTTCTATGTTGTAAAGATGTCGATGTTATGCTAAAAATACTTAAAGGAGTGCAGCTATACTATTTTTTTTGTTACTTTAATATTTATTTAATAATAATTATTCTATTATAAGATATACATTTGTTATTATCTAAACAAAATAAAAAATTTCATTTGATACAAAGATTAATTACCTATATGATCATTTGCGAATAGGGGAATTCTTACGTTATAACCTGCAAGACAAGAAATATGCAAGAAAATGACAATCAAGACAAGATTTTTATAGACAAGAGTAATGAAAGACAAGAAATACAAAACAGGACAAGAAATCTTGTTTTGTGAAACACTGGAAATGGCCATAAATCAAAGAGTATTCGATTTTATTTGGGACAACTTGGATCTGATCTGGCAAAAGACAAGAATTAGGAGATAACTCGTGCAGATCCTCAAAGAACATGAGGTATAATTTTATATGAGGTAAGTTAAATTTGTCCTGAGCATCAACTAAGTCTTTTGTTTTAATACTTGTTCCTATTTTATTATTTAGTATGTTGTTTTAGTACTTATTTCACTTAGATTATTATTGACGACGTCCTACAGATTCTAAATCAAAGAGTATTAGAAGCGATTTTATTTGGGACAACTTGGATCTGATCTGAGCATCACCTAAGTTTTTTTATACCTGTCCCTGTTAGACGATTGTTTATGACCAAAGACAGAGTTATGAAATAACCGTACAAGCAACTTAGATCTGTTCGTGGCAACGGTTTATATGTTCTTGTTCTATTTTATTTAAGACAACTTGGATCTGATCTGAGCATCACCTAAGTTTTTTTATACCTGTCCCTGTTAGACGATTGTTTATGACCAAAGACAGAGTTATGAAATAATCGTGCAGGCAACTTACATCTCTTTGGGGCATCTTGTTCCTGGTGGACGATTGTTTATGGTTCGGAAGTGGATTGCGGAGGTACGCTTTGCCTTGGAGCAAATTGCAGCGATCTGGGCATGGCCCACGTCGCCCAGCACGCGCGCATGTTAACGACTTGGGCGAGTTGGAAGTTACGCATGCATTGAGGAGCGTTCGATAACGATCGCGACCTCGCGAGCATTTTAATCCGGCGCGATGATTTGCGCGCTCTCCTGAGGAAGCGAGACAATATTGTCATCAGCGACCCCGTCTTCGCTACAATTTATCCCCAGTCGACTATTGTACACTTTTATCATCCTCCGAGACGTATTATTTATCGTCGGTTGCTGGATCGTGGATGGACTATTTACAGGCGAGCCCTTGTTGTGACTTATGCCCAACTCTATCAACTTTTTATTTATTATCCATGACTGGCTCCCTTTCATAACATTCTTCACTTTTGCTGAAAATATTTGGCCCGTTATTAGCCATGGCATCTCCAGCAACAAAGACCGAATATTGCCTAAAAGAAAGACATACAAAAATAATCAAAAAATCTTAGTAAATGCAGTTAATATTAACAATATTTTTTAATAATTTATTTTTTTTTTGAAAGTTATAATGTACTTACATATTTTAGACGAAAAATGGGTAATTTTGATTTATTTCGGATGTATTAAAATAAATATACGTTAAAAATCAAAAAGTTGTAGTTTTAAAGGTTAATTTTTAGTCTCCAGATTATTTTTTTTTCATTAGGTTTTTAATTCATGATGATCAAAAACCTAAATATATAATATATTTACTTTACTAACTATTAATGTTAGTGGATCTGCTTGTGTAACATACTAGAGAAGAGATCGCCACCAACGTAATTTAATATTGGTCTTTCAATAAAATACCTACCGTGAGTATTTTTTAAAGCGAGTGGGAAACGAATTTGACATTTGTTTTCTGGGTTATAAAATTTTCTGACAGGTCTACATCAAGTACAGCAACAATTTTAAGAATCTTTGATAACATTAGAGGAAAGGGTAGAATAGTAGAATGGTCTACTTAGATCACTCGATCTCAAATATTCAGATTCCTTTTATTGGTGACCTTTAAAATCAGAAATTTACAGATTGAGTCATTGCTTAGCAGTTAATGGATGGATTTTTAAAAATTTATTGTAATTATTGCTTAATTGTTCGTTATTATATATACTTATGTAGCAGACCATTCTACTATTCTACCATTTCCTCTAAAGTAATAATTATTAAAATTGTTGTTGCACTTGGTATAAGTCTATCACAAAATTTTATAAACCAAAACACAAATGTCAAATTCGTTCCCCATGTTTCACATTAGACAAGCAAATATACATTGCTGTCAATTAAAAATCAAGTTGTAACCATGGATATGATAAATCCCCATGTTTCACATTTGGCACAGGAACAAAAATATATATTTCCTTACTGTCTTCCCACATTACAAATTTGGAATCCTCTGTCACCATTGTCCGTTAAAAGTTAAAATGTTTCTAGTAAAAAATCTAACTTTTGAGATTGAGTAGTCTGTAGTGTAAACGTTTCGTTAGGCCCAGGCAATCTTGGTCGGTAAGGGAAGGTCAGGTTTACACTCCCGGTGACCCAGTCCAACTGGGAAGCAGTGATAGATGAAGATGTGACAGTTTCGCTTATTTGAAGTTTCTTTCGTAATCCTCAGTGATGGAGGTGAGATGATAAAGACGCTACGCACATTTGTAACAGCCGGAACTCAGACAGCCGGGAAAAAATACCAATTTCATTACGTTGTCAATGGAAAAAATTGCACGGTGTACTACAATCCAAATATAGAAAGACAAATAAAACGTTATTGAAGCAACAATCCAATAATTAATAGTGCCGCATGACTATAACACATGTACTCGTTTTGCACATTTCTAATATTCCAAAGTTTAATAGAATTTCAAATTAATATTACAATGTCACAAACAAGTGTTATAATTAAAGCAACATATGAATAAATTATTATTTACATTAGCTCCGCACAGTTTAAATTATTACTAAGGTATGTACCTGTAGACATTTATTTCAAAATTAATTATACTGCAGTTTTTTAAAAACACTTAAATCAAAATTTTATCATTAATAAAATTAAAAGACCAAGAGGCAGCTTCTAGAATTCCCAAAATCGCGTAGAATGGGCGTGACCAGATAACCGAAAATAAAGCAGTGCATAACATTTACAAATAGTTATTTAAGCTACAAGGAATGTAAGTACATTTTAAATTTCGAAAAAGTATGAAAAAAACTTTTAGGAACAAAATCAAAATTACCAGTTTTTGAATTATTTATCATTTCTCTATTTTTTGTTTGTCTTTTCTCTATTTTTTGACTAATCTACGTGTATATATCTATTACATTAGATCAAATTTCGTCATCCAATTTTTTGTTTGCTTATTTGAATTTATCCTATTTGTTTATTGCTTTTCTTTTTAACTAGTTTTAAATAAAGACTAATAATTTTTTTAAAAATATTAAAAAACGTACTTTTTTGAGGTACAACTCTGATACCAAAATTCTCACGAATGATAAGAGGTAATTAAATACTGTTTGTAAATTTAAAATTAGCACATTGGGATCTATCAATATGAGCTATTTTTAGAAACCAAAATTTTGGGCTAAAAAAAGGTATTTTTGGATTATTCCAGGTGTTTATAAAAAATTCTAGAGTGAAAAACTAAAAAATGTAAATTTTCATATATAACTGTGATTGGAAATAACTTGAAGATGTAAAAAGATTTTAATTTTTAATTGGAAATGTGAATTTTTAATTTTTTACTGACCTATGAGTTAAACAAATAATGTTTGTATACAGTAAACTTATGTATAACTCAAAAAGTGAAAAAAGCAAAAACATAAGTGAAATATTAACAATTTATTTGAAAGACCCTTTATAATTGACTTTTTAATTTGTTTATAATTTTTCTTTGATGACGAAACTTAATGAATTATTTTACTTTCCTGGGAAAATAATACCACAAACATAATTACCTTACATTAAAAAAAAGTGAAAAATGAATAATGTTGATAACAAATTTCAAATGGCTCCAACATATCAGTACTGTCGTTGATTGAAAACTGTATAGATTGGCAAGCTTATGAGAAAATTTGTTTCACCTACATAACTGTGTTTCTGGTTGCATTTGGGTTAATATCAGGAGTTTCTGTCAAATATTATAAAAAAGAGCAAATGTCAAATAATTAATAATACAAATTAGTTCTATTTTAAAATATATCAATGAATTATTGAAAGAACCATTTTTTAATAGATACAGTAAATATGTAAAACATCTTTATTTATCTGACATTTTTCTCTGTTTAATTCCACAAAGTAGTTAATGGAATTATGAACGAGATGGCTCTATCGAATCTGATTCCAAAACAGCGGTACGCCAAAACATACTGCTTGTCTATCTATATATTTTTCAATTAACGGTACTGTGCATGTACTCAGTACAGTTGATTGCGATTAAAGACTGATTTTAGGGGAAACAATAAGTAAATCTGAGTGTTTGAAGAGCAGATATAGTTGGGAAGAACAGAGTAATATAAAAACATGAAGTGAAGCACGGGACGACATGATATTGCAATCTGTTTACCATTCCATCTACAGCGCGGCTAAACGAGCTGTGCACGTATGAGGCGAAGGTTTTTCATCAAAGAGGACTGATGTAGGTAAATTTTGCTGCAGAAAAAGCTATAAAAACGACGTGACTTGTTTTTTAAAAATACTCATATTTATGTTTGCTATATTGTTTTAAAATTCTTTCTGTGTCAAAAATAAAATGTTATTGTCGTTCACTGCAATGATGTATAGCGTGCTTGTTCCCTACATTCAAATTATTTATTTTACTAAATTCGTTTTATTGCCTGCAGAATAAATTGCTGGGAATTTATTTGTACAAGCTCAACAAAATTAAATATTTTTTACAACTATAACTATTGGCACAAGAACTGAAAAATTTGGTATATACAAAACAATTTTCTCATTAGATATCAGTAACATATGCATTTTTTTAAAGAAAACATAGATATTGTTAAAATTGTCCTTTAATGCGGTAACTTTGATTTAATTTAACCGACCTCGTAATTTTTAGCATTTTTGAGATCCCCAATAACTGATGTATTTGAAGAATTGAATAAAGTAAATCAAAGCAATAAAAGATGAAAATTTATTAAAATCGTTCAAAAAAATTAGAACTTTTAAAGACAAGATACAATTTTCCTGATATATCTACTGATAGTTTTAATTGGATACAAAATTCGTATGTCAAATTATCATCCAACATCCAGTGCTATAAAATAAGAATTTAATTTTAAAGAGGAAGAGAAATTAATAGAAATATTCTGAATTTTCATGACAATCCTTCAAATTTTATTTCTGGCTTACCAAAAATTTACTACGTTATTTATTTCCTTATACGTTATTATTGTAGTTGGAGAGATTTAATTTGTTTTTATTGGAGCAAGTGGTAGAAATATCAAAAATGTAGATAGGTATTAATTATCCGATTGTGGTTTTTGGTATTGCAATCATAATTGTCCAGATCTAAAAACCAAATACGTGTTTTTGGACCAAACTACAACAGTAGATTTATCTGGCATGAATCTAACAACTAATCCAAAGGTTGTTTTTAGTCGAATGACGGTGATTGGGTTTATTAAAACAAGTAAATACAGACAAAGAGGAGTAATTAACAATATCGGAAACTATTATTTATTTCCCTGCACGTTATTATTGCAGTTGGAGAGATTTAGTTTGTTTTTATTGGAGCAAGTGGTAGAAATATCAAACCCGCGGCTAGGTATGACAGTGAGAGATGATTCTCGGTGGATCTGCAATGTAACGACGGGCTGTCAGACGACAAGCGACAAGATTACAAATAATGATTTATGCAACGCTTGATACAGATCCCGGCGGCCCTATCTGATTATCTCCGTGCGCATTCAACACATCGTGAATGATCGCGGCTCTGGCTAATGCCCGGCATCTCACCTTCCGATGTGTGTCGATGCTGCAGCGCTCGCCAGCCACTAGATCAACACATCATGCAACAAATGCCGAGTAATGTACCCGGCGTTCGATTGGAAATCAAAACTGGGAAGCCTGATAGACAATCAATTACAAATAATCGATGAAACATTATGAGTTATTATAAAAATGTGGTAACATACTTGGTTATTATTTTTTATGGTTGCAATCATTTGCCCTTACAAAATTTTGGTTTTATTCACATTTATTAAAAGCTGCCCGGTCGATACAAACACACGTATAATATAATTTTAATGTTAGACATGATTATTTGGATGATGGACAATCAGGATTTGAAAAATTTCATTCATCTTATAAAATGCATAGGTTTCGGATGTTATTAATCCTTCCTCAGTGCATTAAGATTAATTATGACTGACAACTATCAGACTGAAATGTGACAATTTTCATGGTTTTAATGTAACCGTGTATCAGACATGGTGTGGGATTCTATAACTTCGGTGCTATCATTTGGACTTGTTATGATATCAATTGCAAATATCAGCTACAAAGTATACTTACTATTCTATAACATTAATGGTTATTTGTGGTTGATACGTAGGTACTTATACTCGTACATATATAAAGAACACTCTATAAGTCTACACTGATGTGGGAATGTCTTAAATTCATTGCAAATTGAATTTCGGCTACGATGGCATTTTACATTTGACGATTATAATTGATATTTTAAGAAGTGCAGTTGTTATTTGTAGTTGCTACAAATTATAGAATCCCACACCTGATCTTCGATTTCTTGATATATTTAAGTTGTATTAATATTAATGCACAGAAGAGTTAATAAAATTCCAAAAGTAAGCATTTTATAAGATGAATTAAATTTTTCACATCCTGATTTATCCATCAACCGAATACATATCTCCAACCTTATACAATACTAGATATGGTTTTTCAACTACAATATAATTTTCCTCAAAACAAAGCACTTATGGTATATTTTTCTGTTGGTCTTGTCAATTATTATTTTTTTACTTAAAAACATCAGGTATTACCTACAAACTATTGGTGTATCCACACTGCAGAAAGTCGTAAATTCTTTCCCAATCTCAAGTGACGCGTGATCCGATGCGCTGCCTATCGAATGATGTGAGTGTCTTAAGACGTTAAGACAATAGGCTGCCAGCAACCACCAAGCTTTAGTTTTGAAGTTGCACAAATAGTAGGAGGCTAGTTGCTATTTAATTTTAATGTTGACGTAGCTAATAAAATAGTAATAAGTTGTTGACTCTTCAAAATGCTCTGATATTAAAATACAGGCTTGAAAATTATCATCAGCCAAACAGTAGGACGACTTGTCTGTGATTTACATCAAAATTATATTCCTTCGCTAACGAGAATTAATTGTAGATAAGTATTTTGTGACTAATCATCTTATAGGATTTACATTTTTTCTTAAATTTACATTAGAGCCTGGATTGTACACCATGAGAATCTATGTCTGATGAAGCAGTGATCTCTTATGTATTATCCGTGAAGAGTAAACTAAAGAAAATAGTAACAAAGGAAATATGTAGCATTGTATTTTTTTATTTGCGGTAATAACAAAAGTTGTTGTTGTGAAGTGTCATAGAAGAAAGGAAATAGTTCCGTGACTCGGAAAAAATTAATTTGGGGTTAATGAAGGATGTCCGCAGTTGTAGGACAATGGGAGAAGGTAACGAGTGCATTACATGCAAACCAGGCGTCGGCGTCGGTTCCGACGCAGGCGTCGGCCTTTGAAGTCCCGACATCAAGGCTTCTAGCTTTTCAAGAGACTCGTGCTAGTTAGCTGGCTTTTCACTCATTAGCAAGCTACTTGCAAAACTCCTAAAGCTCCTTCGATTTTTCAAATTTATTTACTTCAAGCGCATAGAAAGCGGAAACCCACTCCTCTGTACAAGAACATGTTTACTCACGGCACAATAACAGTTCTTACCTTTAGTTGACACATTCTTACAAACGTTACTGTTACACACAAGTCCTCTATCAAAAAGTTACAGTCGGTACATTTGTGATATTCTTCTCATTGCTATTCAACCGTAATTTCCAATTTTATTTTTCTAAATATATACGTTATTTATCTACGGTCGTGAAGAAGTGAACAGATTTACATATTTGGGAACAATATTTACTAGAACACCGGATATAAATACGGAAATACGAGCAAGAATGATGGCAGGTAATCGGTGCATAAGGGCACTTAACAGAGTCCTCAGAAATAAAAATATTTATTTTATTAAAATGTTTATCACTGTTCCTTATTGCACTACACAAAATTATTTTCATCGCTCAAAAACTTGCAAACATAAGGTTGTGCTACATTTTTCTCACAAAATATATTTTGACGTTGTCAAATTTGTCAATCGTACTCAATTTATTAACAAGAAATGTTTTGTGAAGAAATTAAAACTTAGAACCAACTAAATTTTTATTTCTATTTAGTTTCTGGGGAGCAACAAAGAGATGGCAAGACAAAACGAGTCAAGTATCACCCATTTAAGGCCGTATTTATTTGGGACATTTTAAGTAACCTGATAGGTTAATTCTGTTTACTCACCCAGCTATTTTGTTGGGTTGGTGAGTTGAACCTGTTTTCTATCTTTGTTTACACATTTCTTCTTTTTCTATATCTGTCAGAAGTTATATCTTTTATAGGTTAAAACGGAAAACTTAAGTAATAAATTTTAAGAAATCACTTAAATTTAGCATTTAAAATTTTTACTATAAAATTTGGTTGTTTATTTGGTACCAACACGGGTTAGTTTAGGATCAGTTTAGGGTCGTATTCAAATTTCCCAAATAAATACGACCCTGATAAAAATTCTAAATTATTTATTAGGTATTTTTACCTGTTGCCATGATTTCAATGAATACGAAAGCGACATAAGTTTGTGTTTTACATTATAAAATTAAATCATTTATTTAATATAATCTTCTTAAGGGTACGGAAAAAGATCTTATGCCCTACGCGAATCCCTCGGCTTTGGCATCAGAAATTTATGACGCAATATACTATTACTTTTTTGGAATTTAAGAACTTGCATAGCTATTTTTGTAACACTAACATTGTGACTATTTATATATCTGCGAAAGAATGAAAATCTTTCGATATCTATCTTAATACTTACTAACTATACTGTCTCATCGGCAGTTTTACTTGCATTTTATTTTTGGTACTAGCTTCTGCAAGAGACAGAATTATAGGTTCCAAAAAGTACAATGTTTTTTTATAGTTCTGGGTTAAATTTGGTGTGTAAGAGAAATTGTGGGTTATGAAATATTTGGGGTTATAAATCAGGTTTTTGTATTGAACGCTAGCTAAATATTTAGAAGCCATGAGAGAACTAATAATTAAACTCTGAGCGTAGAATATATAAATCTCGTATGAAGATATATCAAAAGAAGTGTGGCTATAAAAGTAAACTTTCCACTTAAACTTTTTGCCTGGAATATATATTTTCCACAATGTCTATCGATTCGCAGTCGTGGAGATGACTGGGCATTCGATTCAACTTGCGTTTTATTCTATATCAATCAGTTGTAAGATCGGAACTTCATAAGCGATCAGCGAGCGATGTGTATGCACCGATGCTGCATCTGCAAACTTCAGCTCTTCTGCAATCGCCCAACTAATGGCACGGGAATAAATTCCTGCAACGTTGCGATGTTCTAACTATATTTTACAAGAAATATATATCGTTCAGAATTAGAAGTTTTCCAAAAGGATAAGAACAACAAATATCGTGTGTAGAAAACAGTTTTAGGTAAAAAAAAACTGTCTGGATAATAAACATATTGTACATGACAATACATCAAGTATTCCTACACTTAATTTTATACAGATTGTTTTATTTTAATAGCATAATTCAATAAAATGTAAAAAAAATCAATTAATGATTATGTGGTTAGGACAATGTTCTACGGAATCTATGTTTTTGAGTTCGATCTTTTTACTATTCTCTTTGTAATTATATATTTAATAAATACATTTTTTCTACGATCATTAACATATTTGCTTGTTGTATGTTTGTTATTGCTACGGATACATAGTATACAGTAAACACATATTCATTTATCACGGCAACCACAGACACCGTTAAGGTATAAATTCATTTCTAACAGTTCTGTCAAAAAATTGTTTATTTTTTCTTTTGTAGCTAGTTGATAGCAAGTAGGAAAATGAAAACATCCTTATTAATAAAATATAAATGAATTAGGAAATAATATCGTAGTCGTAGATAAAGTACAGTGTTCAACTCGCTTGAAATGTCCATTTCATACGAGTATAGAACGAATACTATCCCATGGTTGTTGTACAATATACTATTCTATAATCTTATTTTTTGATTAATTCTTCTGACAAGTTATTTGTTAATAAATTTGTTTATTGCATGGTTACTTTATATCTTGATAGTTAGATGCATTTCTCACTCTCTTGTGGTACACTTTTTTGTTGACCCTTTTGTTGTAATCTTCGACTGTTATGGATGTTAGTTGTTTCACCGTCTGTCAAAGCTCTCTCATCATGGTGTAAATTTGTAAGTAGTTTTTATTATATTCTTTGTGGATTAATATTGATTTGTAGATTGAGGTAAAAAGGTTTTCGTACTCATGCATTGAAATGTGTTGTTTCGCGTTGCCTAAGCAACGCTTGGAACGTCAATTTCCCAGGTCTCCACCAGATAGGTGACCGGGAAATTTAGGAAAAAACACTCCTACTTCTACAGCATTTATTAAAAAACTATATTTATAATAAAATAGTATAATGTTTTAAACATTCTTTTACCTAATAATATTAAAAGAAAATAGGGGATTATTGAACAAAATTTAATGTAGAAAAAGTAAATTTAGTGCAATTGATATACAATGTTGGCAACAACTGCTGTCATGTTGACAGATTGACAGCACTTGTTAGTACTGAAACACATAACCACAAATCATTTTGTATATACAATAAATAAAAA
This sequence comes from Stenolophus ochropezus, assembly GCA_035578165.1. Classification (NCBI taxonomy): domain Eukaryota; kingdom Metazoa; phylum Arthropoda; class Insecta; order Coleoptera; family Carabidae; genus Stenolophus; species Stenolophus ochropezus. The sequence continues at coordinate 1,914,706 of JAQOWZ010000010.1, forward strand.
TATTTGTACAAATAGAAAATTAATTATTGATTTTATGATTTTCGTACGAAAAATATTGTACAAACCTCTTGCGTGAACTGGGTTTCCGGAATCGTTCTATGGCAGCGCTCGCGAGCTCGCGCCGCCAAACACTCCTCCGGAAACCAGTCGTTCCCGCATTTGGTATGTAAATAATTATTTCAAAATTGTTTGTAAATTAGAAAAGTTAAAATTTAGAATTTATATATAGAATCAAGTTACGGGTTGTAATTTATTTGAATTATATAAATGTTTTTGACTGCGGTTGATTATTAAAATTTATATAATTTTGTTATTGTTGGAATATTGTGTTTGATTTCGCAGACTCCACCTCGTTTCATACATTCTAGAAAGTTTTTATTATTTTGTATTAGAAAACAGAATGCATTTTAAAATACTCCCATTACCGGAATAGAACTGAAGACTTCTAATACCGTAGGTCGTTGTCCTAAGCACATAATCATGCGAATTGACAATGGATGAGATTAAAGTACGTTTCTGCTGTTAATTCCGTTCATTAGATAATATAGAATATTTTTATAATATTTTTTTAAATCTTCTCGCGTATCTAATAATATTTTAAAAACTGTACAAATATTTCAGAGAAAATTAAAAAAAAAAACAAATGAACATTGTAATAACGTTTTAAAATTAAATAAACGGTTCAATTTAATTTTCTCTTCACCCCTTCTAGCTACACCATTGAACTATCCATGCTCTCTGGTTGTCATGGAGCACCAGAAATAAATCCAGTAGAGTTTGAAGACAAAACGATACTGCATATAATTCTCGCTGTAATAGGATTACAATCCCAAAACTAACATCCATTAGTAGTGGAGTTGTTATGGAATAGCTCGTAGTCTGTCCGGCGATGAAAGCGCAGATAGGCCGAGCTGATCTCAATGCAGGAGCATAAAGTACGGACGTGACCGGGCTGCCAAGCGGCTACGCACAGATGCGGTGCGCTGGGCTCATTGCTTCATATCGTAAATTGTAAACAAATACTTAACGGGGCCCACCGTCGCTTACTTTTATGATATGGACTCTTCACGTCACGGGAATGAGTTTAGGGTTGAGGTTATTCAATCTGCGAGAGGGGATGTTTACATACTCGAATGTGGTATACAAAAGGTTTCAAAACTGCAGTCTCCTACTTCACTGACATTGGTATTTGTGACACGATATTCTTAGTAGAATCAGGACTTCAAGTATCATATGATTTACTTATATTTTAATAATGCATACATTGAACCGTTATGCGGTATGCAATTGGTCAGAATGGGCTAGAATGCTTATCTAAATAATCAGAAAAGACTCGCCACAACGTAACAACCATACTGGCTGATAATAATATGCCCCAAATCCTCCACTTTTCATAGCTACTTTGTGTAATGATGAATTAATTATTTAAATAACTAAAACGTGGGGTAAATTAAACCTTCCACTAGGTATACAGAGTGTGCAACCTTAGGATTTCAAGATAAGATTTCAAAAAATTGTGAGATAAAATTATAATTGTTGCAACAGCACGTCTGCAGTACAAGATATATTAAATATAAAATGTAACGTTTTCGTTAAAAATCAGACAGCCATGGAAATAAAAGAAAATATCTATCTATTAGTTGAGAATAGTATCACTCATTATAATTATTATTGTCTGTATTTTAATATTCTTTAAGTTGAATTTATAATCTTCTTTAAAAATACATCAATACAAATATAGATTAGTAATAGATTTAAAAAAGTATTAAATAAAAAGAAAGATATGTACACCAAATATAACAAATTTTCCCAAACAGCGACCATAAATTTCACATTTTATCCAATCATCGTTCTTTATCATTTTTTTAAATAATTTTCCTTGCATCCCGCATATTCGTTTTCATATTCTTCATTATCATCACCCTCATGAATCAACTAGCTCGTGTATCTTTCTATGTAGGTATGTTCGTCAGGTATTTTCAAATTAAAATTTCCTAAGGAATATACTTTTAACCTATGACATTCGTGGGACATCATCTATATAAACTTCATAATTATTAAAACTTAAAAGATAATATAAATTGACTTGCATTTTTTTATATCGTTGCAATTTTACAATACATACATCTATATTGACCAGAATTCGAATCCAGGACTCTTGATATAAGAAACGGCTACGCTACCCATATTGTAACGGGGTCGGTAATTGGCAATAACAGAGAGAGAAACATGCAAGTTTTTAAATGAGGCACTAAAGAAATATATTATTCTATTCTAAGGTGTATATTCTATTTCTAGAAGTGTTGCACCGTAGCAAAAAGCTATTAAATTTAGGGTTTAGAAATTAAAAATAACATTAGTAAATCTCTGTTTTTAGTACAACGACCGCAAAGGATAAATCTCTGAAAATTTCGCAAGGATGTTTACCTTTATCAATAAATTTCCCGAAATAAAAATAGTGTGGAATTGCATTGCTGATCTGGAAGTTCATAAATTGTACCTAGACCAATATAAACTCCTAAATCTTGCCCATCTGGAACTAGTCCAGACAATGATATGTTACAGCGTCTGAAGGAGATGAAGCCATACCATCTTACATGTACGAGTAATCTCGTTGCTCTAAACTTGCTCTTCGCTTTTTCAAATTATTCTCCTATTTATTTCAATCTGTCTTCTCTAATTGTACTCTTTCCATCTTTCTCTTTCTGCTTAATATCAATGCAATTCTGTTACATTCAATATAGAACATTATAACCAATTAATAGAATATTGAAATTGTTTTAAAATATGATATATTTATTTTTTTATAACAAGTGTATTTTTGTCTGGTTTAGTAGGTCATGAATTAGATTCATACATAAAAGTGTTTTTTTCTTTTATCGTTTCTGAAATATCGTTTTCTGTCACTATATGTAAGGATTCCCTATCCCTTTATATGATGTATCGCGTAGGAAGTTCACTTTTTTCAACACCATTTTATTTGTTTTCATCCACACTTCCTGAAAAGTCTTTACATTATAATAAATTATTCATAGTATACAAATATAATAATTACGAAAATAAGCATTGATTATAACTGTTAACATACCTAGGATTGTTATGAGTATCATAACCGCAGCAGATGTCAGTTGAATTCCTGGTATGATTCATAACATCAATGGATTGTTTAATAGTTTACCGGTTTCACATTATTAATAAATATTATTTTACAACTTGTGAGTAACATTTTCGTGATCAAGTCTGTATGGATTGATATGATATGACAATTATCGCACGTTATTTTGACAATTCTGTATTAGAATATTATTCAATGAGCATGTAATGTGTGTTATTACTTATGAGAATGATGTTTGCCAACACGAGCGAAAGCTAGTGTTGTAAATCATTCGAATGAGTAATAGCCATTACATGCGAATAGAATACTATACTTTATCCACAACTAAACTATGAAAAATATATGTTTATTATAACCACTTTAACAGTCAAAAAACAATAGATCGCATAACTGTTTTACAGCATACTTAACACAAGGCAATTATTTCTAGTGTTTTTTAGCTACAATTTAAGCTTAAAAACAAAAAAATATGAAAAATGACAAAACTAGTGTAACTTTGGATTTTTTTGTAGAAAAACTTACATAAAAGTACTTTGCTTTTTATTATTTGATAGGTAAGATTTAAATTTGACATAACGATTGAATATTATTATTCCATCGATCAGTCAATTTTATTCAATTACTAACAGTAACGAAAGTCCTTCTTCTTTAGTTTATGAAACTGAAACACTATTGAACAAACCATGGATTTAATAAATCGTGCCAAGCATTAGATGTTTTAAAATTGAAAAAACTCGGATTTAAAACTTATTACATAAAATTATTGGATATTACATGTCCGTTCATACTTTGTGTTCGCAAACTCTTTCCGCCGGCAAAGCCAAATGGGAATTTATATTTTTCTGCTGCGCGAAGATTGAAAGAACAAATGAAAAATGATGAAACAAAGAAACCCTTACAATTATCAATGTAATTATGAAATTGTTTTATTTTTTATCATTTATCAAATTCAAAGTCTAGCTCCATAGATAAAGAAATAACAGTTTAGTAAAAACGACAAACAATGTTTATGAATTTATAAGCTATAAGGAAAATTGTTAAATGGTATAAGATAATTATAAGCAAGGATGATTGAAGCTAAAGGAAGCTTGGAGCTTTCTTGGAGATATAGAACAAAAGTTACACGATGTTACAAGTGCATGAACACTGAAGCATTCTACTATCTCTTATTATGAAAGTTAAATGAACAAAATGCAAATAACTTGGTGGTATCTGAAGAGTAAGCGTCTGTGAAACAACGAAATCACTTGATTCGAGGCTCTCGCATTGTTATCAAACGGCCGGAAAATTCACGGAATATATTAGTGACTTTCACAACCCACGAAACTCTACAACCTACACTGTCATTACATTCATTACCTTTGCCATTTCGAAATTAATGCATCGTTGCAGCCAAAATTAAAACTTACAATGAACTACAATTAACTAGAAACATTATTAAAATAGTTATAACCAGGAAGTCGAACTTCATAAAAACCCGAACCACAAATTGCAAATTAAGTTTTTTTAAAAAACTTGAATTCGAATTAGGATCTTAAGTTTCAGTTTTAAAAAAGCTAAACCCTAATCTGAATCGATATTTCTTAACCGATTATCCGAAATTCATAAAAGTTTCCTTTATGGTAAACATTTATAAAATTAATAACTTTATTATTTATTTTAATTTAATAGAAATTCACAGGATTGCATTAATTTAAATTACTTGATTTAAATCACATTGATTTAAAAAAAAATGATTTACATAATTTGTTCTGTAATAGTTATTTATTAACATTCCCTATTTACAAAAATTGCAGGAAAAAGTGTATGGGTAACGTTACCATGTGGCAATACTTAATCTGTGTAATTTCGTCGGTAAAACGATTTTAGTGGTATATTATTTGAAATTTATAAAGCAGAACTGTTTTGCAGTAATGTGTGATTTTTTGTTAAATTTACTTTGAAATGTGTTGCCATAAAATCCGATTTTAACGATATTGAAGGGTTTCGTCGCTATAGCCATAAGACGCTATAAATACGTTTTTAAAATTATTGTACTATAAATTATACCTTTAAAAAAAAATTAAAAAACACCAGTAAAGGAAAAAAATCTATTCTTTTAAAGTTTTTTTTATTGAATATACCCTTAAACCCAATTTTTCAGTATATTTTTCCAAATTCTAAAAATCAAGCTTCCCACCGCTTATAGCCCAGAACCTCTTCTATATTTCACTACTGGGAATATATATTTTAGATTTAATCATTCTTCCTTTTCCAAACAGTAATTCGTCCATCTGATCTAAAAACGTTTATTTTAGTTCATCTTAAACAATTACTGAGTTCGAGAAGGTTCCAGATCGGCTTATATATTTCAAAAAAACAAAGCGCAAAGAACTGTCAACGGAGACAAGTTGGTTACAGTGTAAAAAAAAAAAATATTTTTATAAAAAAAACTTTCTTAATGATCTCTAATGTCCCGGTTGTACATTTTTGTTGTTTAGGTCTTCAGTATACGCTATGTTATTTAGTTTTCATTTGTGGTATTTTCAAAAGCAGTGACTTTTCTATTTGAAATAATTTCCCGCAAGATCAAGTCATTTCCGTTCCAGGTTTCAATTTCCAGCAGCAATACTGCGAAGTGTTTAAATTTAGTAATTCTCGTTGTATGGTGCGCTCGCAACGTCTTCCTCAGCGGGCGTTTTTCCGATACACGGCAGCAAGAACGACGGCTCCAGGAACAAAGATCTTGACACGCTCCCGCGATTGCGTGCGGCGCACTAGCGGTCGTCATTAATTTAAGTGGTAGGCTTTGCGCAAACGACTGCACTATATCTCCCGTTAATAACGCGCAAAGTAGGACTGTACAATGATATTCCCGACTACTTTCTATGTTATTATTTCCAGCGAGGGAGCGTGTGTCTGTATTTTCATTTACGGCAGATTTGTTCAAGTACCTAACTTCATTTTCTTCCTAGATGTTCAATCTCTTTGAGAATTACTTGCCTGCATGTACGCTTTCATAAAACCGCGCAAATTAAACCGGTTAATGAAATGAACCGACTTTCCTAACATTACTTTCGAATAACTTCGCTAATTATTTTACCCGTACCACTACCTAACTATTCCTGCGTTTGTTCCGGCAAACTCACAACAAAAATCTAATCACCAGTCATTTACAGCGCAAGAAATATACAACAACATTTAATACATCCTTTGATTTTCGGTTTTAATTCTACGTACTTTTGCTTGTAGAATTAAATGTTGGAGTCACCGAAGTAGTTTCTCTACCTTATTAATAGATTTTCTTTTAGGATTTCGAGGACAAATTTAGAATTACTTTATCGGGATGTATATGAAATATAAATAATAATGTTATTATTATTGCCTGAAATTGATATTCCTTTTCGTTCGTAATGCTTACTATATTGTTTACATTATCAGAATTAAATTTCCCTCGAACAAACATATGATTCTATAATATTATTATTTACCTTTGATAATAATTTATCTGATTTCATACAGACGACGTCTAAGCAGGTGTAAACATATATGAAAATTATAAAGAAATATTTGACACTTTGACAGTACGTGTGTTATCACAGCCATCCCCGTCTCAGTAGCTAGCTGACATTTTACAAACACATAGTGCTATTTATACCGGGTGTCCCAGCTCGACCGACACATGAGAGATTTACATAGGAAATCAGTTAATTATGAATAGTATCTCCCCAGTGCAAGATATTAACTTGAAATTTTGTGTGCTTATTGGGAAATATTAGTTCTATGAATTACAGTTATTTGAAATATGTAATTGCGTCTGCAAGATAAGATTTATTAAATTTATATATTTATATTTATATATTATATATTTCTATTCTTTTTTTCAGAACTCATAGTTAATTAATAAAACAACTTTTTTAGTTTTAGTTCTGTAATTATTTATTTATTAAAGAACTAAAACTAAAAAAATTCTTTATTTATGCTTTCAATTTAATAATTTAACTAAATTTCGGAAAAATACAATGTAGATCTAAGGACTAAAGTATTTTTAATTACTCACATGGTTTAATCTCCTCGGTTATTGCCTCGTAGAAGAAATTCCATATGCCTAATAAAAAATTTTGCTTTAGTCCCGTGATATACAATTAACTATTTTGGAAAGTTTAAAAGTTATATACCAGCTATAAGACGATACTTAAAACGTAAATATCTCAAGAACCAGAAGAGATAATAGATTTTTTTTTAATTTTAAAATCAGATCCCTAATTACTTTTCAGTTTCAGATAAAACATTTTTCTGAGTTAAAAATTTGATGTTTTGACAAGTAAAGTATAATAACTACAAACAAAGATCTAATTCATTTTATTAAAAATATCTTGTAGTACTTTTGTTTTAAATGAATTACATTAAATTTATATATTTGAAGTCATGCAGATAATAACACATGTAAACATAACATACCAAATAAAATAAATTCCTTGGAAGTTGAATGCGATTAATATATGTAATCCGCCAAACGGAATAGTAAAACAATAACTCCAATTAGCAATTTGGCTGGTATGAGCGAATTGATTAATTAAAGGAAATTGAGTTTTGTACCGATACGTAATGTCTGCGAGACAGGCCAGCCTGAATTTGATCACGTCGAAATTGAATTTGAAGAATTGAAAGCAATGAGAGAAGGTCCTGGATAATAGGACTGAGTCGCTTCCACTTCATCCCGAGTAGAGTAAACTCGGTTAGGCATAAGTGCCGCCTACAACCTGATTATAAACGCAAACAAGACCTTGTATTCAAATACGGCCTTACGACAGGCTCTGCTCTGCGTATTTGTCTAGCGGGGCACCTTGGCACAACACCGTGTTAATCGCTACATTCAACCATCAAACTTCATCAATACGTGTTTGGTTCCAGATCTATTAAGTATTTGTACGACAGTCGTCTAATTCTCTCATGAGAAACGTGCTTCACGATAAGTACCAATTCATAGCAACATAGAATAAGATACAGGTTTATACTATATACGTATTATGTTCATTTTCAAATAAAATTTGAAGTTTCTCTACACTTCTAAAATATAAGTACTGATACACTCTCAATGAGTTCATAATACGATTTTACAAGAAAAGGTACAAAAAGATATATAGAGAAAATATAAATCTATGTCCTTTGGAACGATTAAATAAAAAATAGAATTAACGAGGAAAGCTAAGTGTTTCCCTGAGAAACATTTTTCTTCTTAATTTGACTAAGTAAATATCGATAGGCTGTTTGCAAATTTTCTTTTAGATTTCATTAATTCTTTCCATTCTTGAGAAAAATAAAAAACATTTCAAGTTGTTTTATTCAATTACTATGAGTTCTGAAAAATATTATATTAATTTAAAGTTGTTGAGATTAATTTTTACTCATATTTGTAAGATACTCAAAAATGAGCTGTCTTCTTATATTTTCCGGATTCCCCAAAAATTAACTACAGTAGGAACGACTTTATAAATTAAATTCTCTGATGCGTCTATTAAAAATAAATTACGAACGTCAAATTTGACAGCGAAACTGTAGGTAATACTATTATTCCTAAAATGCCAATTCTATCTACATAACTTCATGATTTTTACTTCCGAATCTAGAAATAACAAGTAATATCATATACACGTTTGCGCCCTTTAAGAAAGTTATGCGTATGTCTAATCAGTGCATCTCATTCTTACTAATGGGATAAAAAAGTGATAGCATAGATTAAGGAAATATATTTGTAGATATATAGTGATAGTAAGTACACGTCAAATTTTATATATTTTTTTGGTTAAAAGAGTATATAGATCGGAGCATATACTGTAAGTCAGAACTTCTGACAATTTAATGTAATTAACCTCGTTACTGTATTTAAGTTTAAAAATGAGGTATTTGTAAAGGAGTCAGTGGTTTTTTTTTTATTTATCTTCCATATGTATAGATTTATTTTCAGGTATAACTAAAACTAACCTAACACAATTGACAGTAATGGCATTGACTGTACATCACGGTATATGAACTAATCACAAACTGTCAGGAATATCCAGTTAGAGCAAGTCTTATATCTATCACTTTCGTGATTGTTTTAGAACCACTTCGCATAATCCATGACATTATATGACGTCAACAAATTTCTTCCTCATTTACTAATTTGATTTATACGAACGACATTAAGCCTACCACACGAAAAATGAACTATAAAAAGGTGTTTATCTTAATTTGTTCTAAAAATATTGTCCTTTCCCTTAATTGGATCAACCGTTAAAGAGATGTGTAACAAGGACAATTTAACTGAGTGGTTTTATAGTGGCACATGAAACCTGAACGCACTATAGCGCCCCAATTCCGAATTAACATTTCATTATAATGCTACTCAAACAACTGGATAAGCGAAATCACATTTAGTGCTGCAATAACAAACGTTATTATCACAGCGGGAGGAAAATGATGCAGATAAACATGTACTCTTGTAGTTTTGCTATCAGAGATGAAGGCGGAATACAAACTATACCATCTGCATATGAATTTATATGGAACCAAACTAGAAAACTATTCCAATTCTGATCGTAGTTTAAAATATATATAATAAACTTTTCATATAACGATGTCAAATCAAACGAGGAAAAATACAACACCAAATCAATAAATTCTTCTTCTTTCTCAATGATTACAATATTCTCTGGATATTTTTACTTGCATTTTAGAAGAAAGGTTGTTCGCCAACTGTTTCTACAAGCACCTACAGATTATAGCGAGCTCTGAATCAATCGGACACAACAAAATTTATTTGGGTAAAAATTTTAGAAAACGGGATTTGAACCCAAAAATCTCATTGCTCAATTCAAGTCAAAGCGTTGCCTTTTGTGTCATTAAGAAAAAAGTAATAAACAAATGTTGTACTTACCTTTCTAGTAATGATACGAGAAGCGAGAAAAATTATAGGTAAAAATCTTGTCATCAAGTAACAATACTAATAATCTGCACCCCTCCAGAATTGCCTTAATTACTAGAAATAAATTTCCTGATATTGCTGTCAACAATGGTATAAATTTTCATGAATTTGGTCCTCCGGTATTGTACATGGAATTTTTTCGACAATTTAGCATTCCCGGAAGACCTGGAATTAGATTACTAAACTTTTCGACGTGGGTTGCTCACTCGTATTGAACGGAATTTTGTTGAAAAATCCACAGAAATGAATACATGTTTATCAGGACTTGACAATTGGCGATCGCCGAGGTTGTTGTGGCTACCGATGTTCTGTTGGCTGGTGTGCAAGATAATTCGTCTCTTTTCAGTTCGACCCCTACTGAAACTACCATTGAAAGACGTTTCAGTGGTTTTTTTTTTAATTTATTAGGTGTTGTTGGTTTGGAAGTTTGTTAATAAGGACTCATAAATAGATATTATAAGGTCAATACATTTTGGTTTTTTCAGGAAGAAATAGAGGAATCAATAATCAAAAAACCTTTTAGGAAAATAAATCACCGTCATGACATCATTATCACTAGTAGTATAATTCTTACAGGAAATTGATTTGTTTTATGATTTGTAATGGTCTGCTCAACTTTAAAGTCCAAAGGAAAATAATCGGACAAGCATTCTTCAATTGGAATTATTTATTTTATAACCGACGTTTCGACCAAAACGTTAGTCTCCGTTAGGGTTAACGTTTTAGTCGAAACGTCGGTTATAAAATAAATAATTCCAATTGAAGACTGCTTGTCCGATTATTTTCCTTTGGACCTCAATTATTCTACAGTCGACCATCACTCAAGTTATAGGACTTTAACACGGGATTTAAAAAAAGTGCGAATACTTTCTCTCTCCTTAAAATATTTGAGCAAAACTGTCCAAGAATACAAAGTTAACAACAATACATTGCTTCCTCTTTCTATATGTATCAGAAGTTGTATGAATTATATATTAAAACGGAAAACTTAATTATTATATTTATCGCTTAAAATTTTCATCAAATGTGAAATTTTATTGATTATTTGGTACCAACCTTAGATGAGGTATAACATAGAGATATGGCACACTCCTATAGCTACGTAGTACTGAGCAAGCAAAAGTTGTATGGTCGAGAATCGCCTAACAGTCAGTTGCGTGAGAACAATCCGCCAGCTGAGTAGTGCACACTTACAGTTAGACGAACAAAATATTGGTCATAGTGTTAGTCACCTATCCTCATTTGTTTGGTTGAGTTTTCCATATAACTACTCCACTGGTCCACTGTTCTCACACAGCTGGCTGCAAGCGATTTTAAACCTTAGATCTTTCGACAATATATTTGGGCAATGCCAAATCTCTATGTTATACCTCATCTAAGGTACCAACACGGGTAAGTTAAGGATTAGTTTATGATTGTATTAAAATTTCCCAAATAAATACGACCAAAGTTTAAGATTTGTTTATTTTTGAAGCTAGTAATTTACTTGAGAACCGAACAAAAATTTCTCTTAATGATGAAGTTGCTTGCATTTATCATTGGTCATTGCTCATAGAAAAAGCAAAGCGACCTAGTTGACGTGATAATCAATCATATGATCTAGGATTAGAGGGGGAAAAGAGAGAAGCTTAGCACCCAATTGATGTTTGTTCTCGGACAAACAAGTCAATGAAACAAGCATCTAGCGGCGGGCGGCGGGAGGATACATCACGGGGTCTGGCCGGGCGCGGATATTATTCATTGTGTATCGTTTATCATTCGAGTGGGATTCTGGCACGCAGTGCGCGTGATTGCACCCCATCAATCTCCCGCCCGACGGATCGGCCCGCGGAATCCGACACCTCGGCCACACGGCCAAACCAACACAGAGTCTTCTTTTTTAGTTTGGTTTGGTTTGTTGTGTCGGCGAGCAAGCTCAGCTGGTTAGCGAACATACAGGATCAGAGGTCGCTGGTTCAAGTCCCGTCGTTTGTTTTTTGATATAAATCATGTATATAATTAAACATATAATAGAATAAAAATCTTTAGGAATGACAATTACAAACGATGGAAGGGATGAAACAGATATGAGGAGAAAAACCGTCCTGAGAAAAACAGTAATAAGACAACTACATCCAACATAACGTTAAAAAAACAGATATATTCAACGATCTTTGAAAGCTGTATCACCTACGGATCGGAAGTAGGAATTTTTGGAGAGGAAGTGCAACTGTATCTCGAATTCAACGTATAAGAAACAAAACAGTAAAAGAATTAATGAATACAGAGGAACACATATTAGAGGCAATTCAAAAGAAACAACGAGGCATATACATTTTATCTTCTACATATGTTATATTGCTCGATATTGTATCTTACACACCTCTTATCGTGCACAGTTTTAATCCGCGAAAAAGTTATCTTATTTTTTTAATTTGTTGTTATGGTTTGTTATGTCGGCGAGGTCGCTGAGCTGGTTAATAAATATCCAGAGCCGACCGACAATTTTTGTGATTTTTTGTTAAATATAAATATTGTATATAATTAAACAACAGAATACAAATAGTTAGAAATCCTCTTCAGGGCGAGAAATGGTCTTCAAGTAAGTCAAGTCAAAATTTAAACAAAAAATAAATAGATAATATTATGTATTTATAAATAATCTAAAGAATCTTTTAACACGTGCTGGATTATTTTATATATTAACTACTTAATATTATTTTATTTTTATTTTTTTCTTGTCGTATTTCTTCATTTCTTAATTTGTCTTCAGCTCTGCACACAGAGCTTTTTTTTTTAGTTTGGTAGTATGGTTTGTTATGTCGGCGAGGTCGCTGAGCTGGTTAGCGAACATCCACAATCAGAACTCGCTGGTTCAAGTCACGCCGACCGACAATTTGTGTGATTTGTTGTTTAATATGAATCAAATATATAACTAAACATATAATAGAATACACATATTTAGGAATGATAATTACACAAGACGGAATGCATGACAAAGATATCAGGAGAAAAATCGTCCAGGAAAAAACAATAATAAGACACCTACTAACATCTTTATCTGTGGAATAAAAACATAACGCTAAAAACCAAAAAGCAGATATACTTATTTTACGATCTTCGAATACTGTATCACCTATAAATGGAAGTATGGGTACTAAATACTTCAGAATCAAATGGCTTCCCTAGAAATGGATTTTTGAGAAGTGCAAGTATATCTCGAATTCAACGTAGAAGAAACGAAACAGTAAAAGAAATAATGAATTTAGAGGAAGCCATATTAGAAGCAATTTAAAGGAAACAGCTAGTTTGGAATGTACAAAAATAGAATACCAAAATTATGGTTTGTTATGTCGGCTCGGTTGCTGAGCGGGTCAGAGAACATCTAATTTACTGTAACTAGAATCAGAGATCGCTGATTCAAGTCCTGCCGACCGTCAATTTGTCGTTGAATATAAATCTTGTATATAAATAAAAAGAATACATATATTTAGGAATAATAATTACACAAGACGGAAGAGATGAAACAGATATCAGGAGAAAAAATCCCCCAAGGAAGAACAATAATAACATAATTACTTACATCCATATCAATGGAATAAAAAGATAATGGGAAAAATAAAAAAATAGGTATATATAAGGATTAGTTTTATCGACTGGATGTAAATAGAAGATATCTGTAAAATAATTTTCATGTTTTACTTGCTAATATTTTAATAACATTTATCACCCTGATGAAGACATTTACAGTCGAAACGTCGGTGTGTTACTAGATATTATTAATTGACTGCAACTCCAAAAAAGACCTTATTTTATACTCAATGATCTTCGAAAGCTGTATCACCTACGGATGGAAGTATGGATACTAAAAACTTCAGAACCGAATGGCTTCCCTAGAAATGGATTTTTGGAGAAGAATTGCCATTAACATGAAGTAATCTGAATTAAATAAGATATAAAAATACATGTAGCATTGTCCTGTACAAAATAGTGACTTAATTGTTAGCCGGACAGTTTTTAGTTACCAAAAACTGTTTTCCCATCTTAAATGTTTATGACAACACTTTTTTGAAACACATGGTATGTAACAGCGAATGGTTTATAAAATATAAAAAGACAAAATCACAGTTCCTGAAATATTGGTTAAAAAATATAAAATTTATTGAGTTTGAAATAATTAATGTACAAAAATAGCATATGACAAAGCTTTTTCATAAAGTTTAGAGAATAAAACTATGCTTCAGTATACTCAACGTTAAATTAAAATGTAAATAATTCCAGGAATAACTAAAATTCTTGCAATTCTAAAGATAACCATTACTGAAATTAATTAAAATAAAAACTTTTTTCAAAGCATTTCCACTAAAGCAACTAACATTTTATTAACTAGGAAAATATGACAGAAATAACTGAAATATATTTGCTATGAAAAAGAGAAGTATTAAGAACATAAAATTCCTTTTTGATATTCTGTTAATCTGGAAAATGTTTGTTTTGTAATGAAGTTGAAAGGTACTTGCATTTCATTCATTCGATTTAATTGCTTTTCTTTATTGAATTGTTCCACTTGTATTTAATTAATAAACCTCAATAAGTTCACTTTGTTGTATTCATATTGCACACAATTAGATGTTTACATTTCGAACTTAACCTACATTTCAAGGACGTACCGAAAATCACTTTAAAAATTAAGTTGTCATCGTTAATAGTGCTGAATATCTGAAAGACGAGAAGGAATACAAAAATAAATAGGATTTAGGAATAGAAAGAATAAAAACACAATTGTTTTTGAAATCAGTTTATTTACAACTACCTAATAAATATCTAAAAAAAATAATATGACCAAAACTTCATTTCATATTGGTGTTTAGAGAATAATTTCGATACATTCCAGTTTTTCCTAACGCTGAGGAAAACTTTTGACACGTGGGGTAAAAGCAAATTGGTACAGTATGCACACTGGGCGGAAATCTGAAAAAATAAATAACACTTGCTTATTATAATTGTCTACACTTGTAGTTGTTCCTTACTACTGTAATAAAAAATTAACAAAAAATATGATGTGGACATGACATGACTTCTATGCGTGTTAATTTTTTGCTACACTTCATTTAGCTTTATTTAATTTCAAAGTGAGTTATGTGCAAAATTAATAACCCTTCGAGCTCTTTTGGCTCTGCCGATTACAGTAAAAAATATAGATACAAAACTAGATGTTATAGAACTACCATATAAAAAATCAATATTCTGTGAATATTAAACTGTGTAATAATTAAAAAGGAAAAACTAGCAATAATCTGCTTGATTCGCTCGCCTTATTTTGATTTTTTCTTCTGGTATACGATAAATTCTAGTTTCTTAAATTTATCCAATCAGAAAGTATCACGTGATATTATATTTAGTTTTGATATTTGGCTGTTGGTTTGACATTTCTTTGAAGTGAGGTGAATATGTTTTGGTATAATATGAATTTGATGTCTGATTATTTTTATTTTACCAAAAATTCAAAATAACACTCACAAAGTGTCATATTTGCTATTTGATATTAACTAAACTATAAACGTCAGTTCAATGCTTTCTTGTGATTGGCTGGATTTGGAATTTAGAATGTAGAAAATAAAAATTGGTTATATCCAAATCTAAATTTTAAATTTCTAAATACGTAAATCGTTTATAAACTACCACAATTGTTTTGATTGTGGTTATTCTTTAATTTCTTTTAAATTAAATCCATAATAAACCAGCCATAACTCATTTTATTTTAATTTAAAACGAATATTAACAACAAGTTGTGAAAAATGGAGTTGAAATTGCAAGGTGTGATGTTCTCATTGATGTAAATATGAGGAGAAGTGTTGAAGTTGTCTAAAATGAAGGTAAAAGTGTCGAGCTTTAGCTTAGCTTTGAAAATTTAAGGCTTGATTTTCAAGCTAAGCTTTCAAACTTCAAGCCAAGCCCGTGAAATCAAATGTAAAGTTGTCCGAAGGCCAATTTAATTAAATATGGTAGTGTAACTCATTTTATTTTAATTTAAAGTGGATATTAACAATGAGTTGTGAAAAATGGAGAATTGAAATGTGCGTTATTCTCACTAATGTAAATACCACGAAAAGTGTTGAAGTTGTCTAAAATCAAGGTAAATGTGCCGAACTTTAACTTAGCTTTAAAAATTTAAGGCTTGATTTTCAAGCTAAGCTTTTAAAATTTAAGACAAGCCCGTGATACCCAATTTAAACTTGTCTGTCGCTCAATTTAATTAAATATGGTAGTGTAACTCATTCTATTTTAATTTAAAGTGGATATTAACAACTAGTAAAAAATGGAGAAAATATTACAATGGAATTGAAATTGCAATGTGATGTTCTCATTGATGTAAATACCAGGAGAATGTGTTGAAGTTGTCTAAAATGAAGGCAAAGATGCCGAGCTTTAGAGCTACATGATTTACGCTAAAAATAAGCATACCAGGGAGTAGAGCAAGAAATAAAAGTAAATAAGGCAGGTGAAGTGCAGTGCGATGTCCGTGCCAATTTATAGCGCAATGTATTGCATCTGAATAACCTTGCGTAATTTATGGCACAATATGCGCGCTGAGCAACCAACCTGCCATAATCGCTGGACGTCGTTCGGTAGCAAGGGTGGGGGTCGGGCTTCTGCTGGACGCCGTAGCCGTAAAACCACGCCGGGTGCTCGAACCTCTTTGGCAGATTACACGTCTTGTAGAAGTCGGACGTCCGCGGCCGGTCGGCTGCCTGGCGCTCCTGCTGCGAGCACTCGGGGCCGAGCTCCGCTTCCGAGCAGCACGGGACCTCCATTCTGCATCATCTCAGCACTCTGACACTACTGTCATGCTCATTTGTTTTATTGATTAAACATGTTGCCCCGACAACCATAGCCGGCTTCAATCTTCTAGATACACTTCAATTACTCAGGCAACGAATTCACGTAGTGGATACGGATACTGTTCTGCAACTGGTATAAGGTTTTTGGAGAGGACAATAGATAACAAGGACTTACAATATGGGAAAGAGAAGATGTAGTTGGTGCTGGATGAAATATTTTACAATGAGTAAATAAAAATTGATTATCTTGATTTGTTCCACAAAATTTTATTAAACAACGAACATTTGGTCCTTGCTAACAGTGGCGCACCCAAGGAAATGTTTTTTTTTTCTTCAAACGTCATAAAAGTGACATCTTCTGTGACGTGATTGACAAGGTTGAAGTTTAATTTCTATGCCTCCGTAATATAATTTTTTATTCTAGCCGCCGTATAATGTTTTCACCGCCGTATGTAGAATCAGCCAATAAGAAGTAACTTGTACAATAGAAATCTGTAATATCGCTCTAAATGTCACTATAAAAACTAGATAACCTAAGAGTAAAGTTACTAAAAATTATGAATAACTGACAGGTAACCTACATATTAAACGTCAAATAGTAGTTTATTTTTTAAAATTTCTAAGTTTGAAGAAAAAATAGCATGTGTTATTCAGAGTAAAAGTGTCTTTTTGTGCCTCGCATGCAATTGTCCGACTCGCTTCGCTCGTCGTGCAAACTTCCATACTCGCCACACAAAGTATCACTTTTACTGTTAATAACACAATATACTATTTTTGATTCAAACAGCGTCCCTCTCCCGAAATTAGGTACTTTATTATATAAGAAAGTGTTATCATGACATTTAACATAGGAAAACATTTTTTGGTAAATAAAAATTGTCTGGCTAACAACTAAGTCACCATATTATACAGGAAAATACTACATGTATTTCTACATCTTATGTAATACATATTTCTTCATTTCAATAGCATAATTCAATTAAATTTACATAAATCTATAAAAAAATTCGCTTCATATTTTTATTGCTCTCTACATGCAACGTTGACACCTGTCAATTCGTAGTTATGAGCTTAGAGTAACGGGCTACAGAGTTAATTATATACTACATGACAGTTTTATGTTTTTGTTAATACATATATTATATTTATATTCTCCTAATTCCGAATTATGTTTGTATTTTTTTTTTAATTCTAAGTAGAGAACAACTAATTGAACGATCTTAAATTTGATTCTACAGCTTGATGTGATGTACATCATCAAAAAGAAAAGATATTTTTGTTGGAAACATGTAAGGTTCAAATACATAGATTCATAGCTCAAGATTTTAAGTTACCATTTAAACTAAAAAGCAATAATTTATTAAACATTATTGAAGATTGAAAATGACACATCCAAGATATGAATTTGAATCATATGGAACGTATAGTAAATTTGTTCATAAAAATAACATGATAATTTTGACTCTTGAGATTCCATTTAACAGGAAAAATCTACAAAAAATCGATATGAGCCTTGTTGAAGTTATTAGTTTATTAGCCTGTACACTGTCGAATAAATAAGAGAAAATATTATGATAAGAACCGAAACGGTAAGGACAACTAGAGTTGTTTTGACCTCTGGCATGGGTAACATCAATGATTAATTAATATGTACTTTATAAAATCAATGGTTTACATGTTGAGCAATCTTAACTACACTCATTATCGTTTTATATCTGTCTACTGATGATGAGAACTTAATTCTCGAAATACGTATATAGTTTTTTAAAAATTATTATTAATGTTAGGGGTATATTTCATTTTATTTTATTTTATTTGTTTAACCTTAGACTTAGACTCCATTTGATTTTTTAACTTATTACTACCAATGAAATCAAATATTTAAAACTCAGTTCTACGGTAGCATATAGAAAACATTTTTAGGTTTGTTCCAACTAGATTTTTCTGACGGTTTGTGATTAGTTCAACGTATTGCAGACTGATTTTGAATCGTCAATTACTGATTCTATTACGTACACCTCATTTTTAAAATTAAATACAATTTTGAGGATAATTCAATTAAATTGTCAGGAGTTTTTACTAACAAAAACTACGCATGCGTCTTACAGTTCCAAACGGATTTGGAGTTAGTTGAAACAAACCTATTCTTACATTTCTAGGACACGAGTTCAACTCTCGCTAAATCAGAATTCAAATTACTTATTCTTCTTGATATTAATGAACTTATAAAAATTGTCCTTAAACATTTAAAACCAGCTCTGGATACCAAAGAACCAATCACTCTATCTAATAAATATTATATTTCTTCTTTATCTATAATTTTTGCGAAACAGCCTCTTTACGCTATATATTAATTATTATACATGTAGAAAGTATTGAGCGATGTACTCAGGAAAAGCATTTGCTAGAAGTGAACTTGCAGATAGTTGGCAAGAATATGAAATTATTAATTAAATACGAGGTTTACAAGCGAGTGCATTAGGTGACAAGTTACGGTTGAAATAAGCCTCTTCCTCGTACGCCACAAATCAAATTAACTTAACTATCTCTCTACTTTATGCACTTAGTTAAAACGGGATTGAAATTTATAATGAAACATACTTTATGACTTTCATTCCATACCAAATCCTTCCTCTATCGTATATTCCATCTCATATATTTCACTTCGAAACTAAAGACATCTTACATGCAGCTTCATTCGCAAACATCTTAGCGTATGATGAATTTAACATCGAGAAGGATAAATCACGACTTAGTTTAATGCGCATAAGTTTGCGCATCCTTATCACTCGCTGACTTCAGTAAATTATTAATTTTAGGAAAATAACTAAATATTACTTTTCCCTATAATTCACCAATTTTAATAAATCTCGATGTATGAAATACAATAATTCGAAAACTTTTAATAAATATTAACAGATTTAAAGTAAAAGCACATTTTAGGTATCAGGTATTAGAACAGTGTTCAGTACAGAATTGGTTTTATTTGACTGGAGGGTTACTAAAAGAAAAATATTTACGAAAAAATCAGTTGGATACTGACTGTGAAGTAATATGTAAGTATGTGTCTTTTAATGGCTGAATGACAGAAGCGCACCGTTCATATTTTTGTGTGTGCGTCCGATTAAAAAAAGTCTTAATTTCGTTACGCTCGCGAATAGCACCTTTTCAATACATTCTATGCCTCCAAGTCGTCCTCTTTCCTCCCAAATCTAACCTAATCTAATATAACCTAACCGACCTAACCTAATTTAACATTGATTTAACGTAAGCTAGCCTAATCTAATCTAATTTAAGTTGACCTAAACTAATCTAACCTGACTTAACCCAACGAAACCTAACCCAATCTAATCTAACTTAACCTAACCTAACCTAACCTTATCTAACCTAACTTAACCCAACCTATCCTGACCTGACCTAACCGGATCTAACCTAACCTAACCTGAACTGACCTAACCGTATCTAATATAACCCAATCTAACCTAACCTGAAGAAACCTACTTTAACCTAATCTAATTTAACCTGTTTCTGTGGTAAAGCGTAGCACACCCCTATACACAATACATAAAATTATTATGAAGGTATAATTGTTCCTTTATTAGCAGAGACAACTGATAATTTAAACGTTACTATCTGACAAATTGTCCAACGGATTAAGGACATTGAACCATATTAAACTAAAATAAAATCAATCTATTAAAGCTTCATTCTTTTATTGTATTTAAATAATGATTCAAATAGAGAAATTTTTGGTGAACAAGCGAATATATTCAGTTTCGCTATTACCCAAATAAAAAATTACTGTATCCAAATGATTTGGGAACTACTAGAAGCTATAGGTGTTTTGTAAAGGTTGTTATATGCAAACCATTCGCTGTAATGGAAAAGAAATAAAGAATTCTTAGAAACAAAAAGGAATCATTTAAGAAAAAAGCTTTTCTTTTAAATATTGTTAATTATTCACATATTCCTGTGGAGCTTTTGAAATCATACAATTCCTGCCCTCTTTCTCACAAAGCTCGAAGCTTGCCGTGACGCAAACCCTGCAAAGCAGGAACCTTGCCAATCGATAACAGAGTTTCCTGCTGAAAATTCCTGCTGTACAACAGTTCTCTGTATATTTCACTACTGGAAAATGTTTCAAAGATGGTATCACTGAAGCAGAGAAATGAAAATCAATAAAGTTGTTTTTATTACGTTCAGCAATTGAATAAAAATTTATATCTGCTCATTATACGGCAGTAAATGATATGAGGCTATACAACAAAGTATTATTTGCTATGGATAAGCATTTTATAAAATGAAAATTAGTATGCAAATATTTTAAATATAAATTGAAAGCTATTGTAATGAAAAAGTCAATATATAGACAATAGAGTTTTATACAAAAGAATTAAAATCATATATATTTTCATAGGTATTAATAATTCATAATGCATACATGTTAAAAACTATTTAATAAAACACTGAATAAAAATATTTCTTATGAAATATGAATTTAATTAATCACATGTGCAGTGTTATATGTATATTCAGATGGATTTACAGTCTTTTCTATATTTTTTATTATAATTTAACTAATATTATTATTTCTACAACAATGATCCTTAATAATCACTAAATTATTGAATAAAACAAGAAAATTATATTTCTTCTTAATTATTTAAATCAAGGCATGTAACTGGTTAAAAAACGGTTAATAGAAACCGGTTATCGATATTTTCAAAGAAAATTGCGAACTTTAACCGTAGTTTTAACCGATATTTTTAAGGCCGAAAATACCGGTAACCGTTATTCCAAAAAAATAATCCGGTTTTTATGAACATTAACCTTTATTTAATATCATTTTGCGCGAATTTTTTTAAATATTTTTTCTATATCAGTGTTTTACATTTGTATTTAAATATGAGTCATGACAGATTTTACAATTGACATATTATTGGAGAGTCATAAAAGAAGGTAATCTCTTCATGAGCATTAGGCAATAAGCTTGCAATTGTAAAATGATCAGCGTTTTTCTGAATGTATTAAGGGATTTTTTGTTTTGTTTACTCGTTAATTAAATAATTAATTAAATTGTATTCTTTTATTTGTAAAATTTTTCCATATGATAATTTTTTATTATTTTTAAGACATTTTTTTTTAATACATTTTAATAATTATTTTTTTAATTAATTTCTCTAACCAATATACTAACCAGAATAGACCAGTCTCTAAAACCGATTTTCAATCTAAAACCGTTATTATTATACCGTTCTCTATAAGGGTTAACCGTTAACCACTAATTTTTTCGTTTATATGCCCTGCTTTTAAATTAAAATTTCTACATTTTTCTACTAAATTATAATTAATTTAAAATAAAAAATTATAAGAAAATATTTAGTATGTAAATTACCATTAAAATATCAATATTATTATTTAGAATTGATCCTAAACTTTCATATGTTAAGGCACAAGCAATAAATATTGCAATAAATGTGTACTTACATTATTGAAAATCACTTGTATCTGAACGGTATTATCCGTTGAAAATTTGAAATTAAAAAATGTGAATTTTTCGAATGAAACCTAAACTTCCATTTTTTGGAATGAGAGGTAAAAATTACAATAAATAATAAATACTTGCTTTATTGATAATTTCATTTGTGTTTTAATTATATTACCCCTTGGAAATTTGTAATTAATAACTGCAATTTTTGGTTATGAATTGGAAGTTTGATAGCCGGCAGCTGGTTGACACAGCCAACAGCTAAATCTGTTCAGTAATTACAATTCTGACAGAATTTGAACCAAAGTTCGCTGCAGTAATTTAGTAGGAACTGCGGAGCAAACCACAGAGCAAGGTAAACTTATACGAGATATTGTTTTCATCATTAGATGCATAGGTGTGCGAGTCTTACCGGAGTTAGTGAGATACTCGGCAGCGATACACTCTCTGCGCTGAGTGTTAACAAGGGAACAAGCAGAATAGCCACTCCCAAACTGGGTAAGGCGTCGTTATATATTTAACCCCTTGCTGTACCTTTTGCATTCACAGCTGCAAGCTGCACGTCGTTGCAAGTGTTCAATTGTGTTTATAATTAAATATATACAACTACACAATCGGATGATTTCTTCAACTAATGAATATCTTAGAAAAAATTGGGGAAATTGAGGCTTGTACCGGGAGTCGAACCCAAGAGTGACTCATGCAAATGTAACTCATTATTAGAGATAAGAGTTATAAATTATACAAAAAATATATTTTCTTCTTTTTAAATTATAATAACAGGGGAAGTAATTTCCAAAGCCGCTGATGCTGTATTTTTGCGTAAACCAGAATATATCTGAAAATACGGAATTTACAGTACTCAATTGTGTGTTTATAATTTAATATATACTACACAATCGAACGATTCATTCAACTAGTGAATTTCTAAATTAGAAGAAATTTGGAAAAATTTAGGCTTGTACCGAGAATCCAACCCAAGAATGATTCATGCAAATGTAATACACTATTAGAGCTTAAATCCATCAATTATACAAAAAATATATTTTCTTCTTTTTAAATTAGTAATAAGTAGTAATAACAAGGAAAGTAATTCCAAAGCCACTAATGATGCATTTTTGCGTAAATCCAAAAATATTTGAAAATACGGAATTTGAAGTACTCAATTGCGTGTTTATAATTAAATATATACAACTACACAATCAGACAATTACTTCAACTAGTGAATATCTAAATTAGAAATTGGGAAAAATTGAGGCTTGTACTGGGAGTCGAACCCAAGAGTGACTCATGCAAATGAAACACTATTAGAGATAAGAGCCAAAAATTATACAAAAGATATATTTTTTCTTAATTTTTTTTTGTTTGTTAAAAATTGATTTACAACTGGCCTTGTGTGGCCAACCAGCAAATTTGATATTATTAGATATACATAACATGTAGGAGATAAACATCCATTAGTGTTTCTCTTTTTAAATTACAATAAATTTTATTAAACTAATAAACCCAATACCTTCGTTCCTTTTAGGCGTCTTAAGTCTTCTTCACTATTGAGTAAATTTATAGCTAGTTCATTAATATGGTTGTCTATTTTTATCTGGTGTTTGATGGTAAATTCCTGAATCTGATCTTTCACATATTTAATTTTGAGGTCCTTATATAGCGTGTGGTTACTAACATACCATGGGGCTTGAGCTATCATTGTTAGGATTTTGTTTTGACACATAATAATAAGTAAAACCGCTGATGCTGTATTATTGCGGAAACTCAAAATTATTTGAAAATATCGCATTTTTTAGCTTGAAAATTTTCAAATTTTATAAAATTTTGTTTGTAATATTTTTTAAAGAGTTAGCTACGCTGATATCAGAATTACAAACAGAATTTAATTATCTCTTTTCGTTTCGGCGATATTTGCTGTCAAAGGTGTACCTCAAAAAAGTGTGTTTTTCGACTATATTTCAAAAATGAGTAGAGATATAATCTCAACTACTTTACCATTCGATTCTACGGGAAAAGTTATATAAAGAAATGTTTTGTGCACATATACGTTCTTTGGGACGATTAGGTGAAAAATAAGAAAATCAAAATAACCTAAATTTCAGTTTGTCGCCTAGAAACTTTTTCTCTCCAAAATTTTACCTTTTTTGGACTTAAGTAGATATCGATGCGCTGATTTCAAATTTTCAAACAGAATTCAATTATCTCTTCCCGTTCTCGAGATATTTGAGTTCAAAGTTATACCTAAAAAATCAGGTTTTTTAGGTATACCCCTTAAACGGTTAGGTTTACGACTTCGACTGAAAATGGCCAAAAATCGAAAAATATTTAAGGTATACCCCTTGCCATTTTTTCGATTTTCGCCGATTTTCGTTTTTCCCCTCTAAAAATTGTATCCGTTGAAATAAAAATCTGAAAATTGGTACACTTATGTAATTTTGCCCGTAGAATCGATTGGTGAGGTTGCCGAAGTCGTAAACCTAACCCTTAAAGGTGTATACCTAAAAAATCTGTTTTTTTTAGGTATTGCCAAAACTCAACTTTGAATACGAATATCTCGAGAACGGTAAGAGATAATTCAATTCGGTTTGAAAATTTGAAATCAGCGTATTGATGTCTACTTAAGCCTAGAAAATGAAAAGTTTTGGAGAAAAAAAGTTCCTCGGAGAAATTTTAAAATTTAGGTTTTTTCAATTTTGTCATTTTTCATTTAATCGTTCCAAAGAACGTATATGTGGAGAAAACATTTCTTTATATAATTTTTCCTGTAGAATTGACTGGTACAATCGTTGACATTGTATCTCTACCCATTTTAGAGATAAAGCCAAAAAATCTGGTGTGTCCAACACAATACCTCCCGCCACTGTAGTAATACATATATTCTATAAGTTATTCAATACATTTATTTTGTAGTTTTAAAATTAATTTGTTATTGCAGTTCAGAATATTTTTAATTCATTTCATACCTAAAATTTTTTTCATAAAATTTGTATGACTAATATGACAGCTATTTTTGACGTTACTAAAACCGGAATCGAACTTGCCTTGATTCACGCATGCAAATATATGCCTTATATATTTCTTCCACCTTTTCTAATTTTACAATAAAACTACTTCATATTTACTTATGTTATCTTTTACATTTACTTACATCAAATTTGACATCATATGTCAAATTTTGTGAACATATGAATAACTCATCTGTTTTATCGAAATTTCTCAGCCTAAACGATATGTAAAATTATTATAAGTTATATATTTTTTTTCTATCTAACTAGAAGTTATATATAAACGTAATTATGCAGATTGGTAGAAAATTGAAAAATCTTTATATTTAATAATAACGGAATTTGCGAAAAAATTGTATTAGAGGTATTTTTTTGGAAAAACGGTTTAAAGCTTCAAATAAAGTACTACTTCCTGTTAACCAATTATAATCAAAATCTAATCAGTTCATCATATTTGAATATAAGTCATAAATACCAAATATTATATTTTTTAGGTGTCTCGTATTGAAGTTATCGTGGACGAAAAATCGTCACAGACACACACACGCACACACACACAGACATACAGACATCACGGTAAAAATAGTAAAATAGTATTCTAGGGACCCTAATTCGTGCTCATATGTTGAAAACTCATACTCGAGAAATCTGACCAAAAACAATACCTCCCTTATCTATATATTGATAGGCGGGAGGTAAAAACACACTTTTTTGATGTGCAACTTTGACAGCAAATATCTCAGGAAGGAGAAGAGATAATTAAATTCGGTTTGAAAATTTTAAATTAGCGCGTCGAGATCTATCCATGTACACTATTTTCAAAAAACAAAATTTTGGGCACAAAAATGAGTATTTTTGGGATATTTCGCGTTTGTCAATACAATTTTTGGTTTAATACTGTTGTTTGGTATGTTACAAAACTTTGATATGGGGTAATAGGTTTTGGAAATTAATAAAAGTTAGATAATAAAGCGACAAAATAAAATCGAAAAGGCGTAATAGGACTGCAGGTGTTGAAATCAGCCCATCGCTATTTACTTAAGTGAGTAAAATGAAAAGTTTTTGAAAATGAGTTCATAAAAATTAATAGTTATTACATAATAGCGATCTAACTGACAATCAATTTCAAATGTCTTTGCAATTTAGTTAAATAAATGTTTAATATTCGAAGCATACATACTGTTAAAAAGAAGAAATAAGAAACAAAATAAAAAAAAATTTAAAAAGTCTAAAAACGGTCGTCATTTTTTAAGCCCTGTTACCCTGGTAATATACCAGACCTCGTGTCACAAACAACAATTGTGAATATGCGAAATTTATGAATGTTGAATCAAAAATGTTAGAGATCAATATAAAGTTATCTGCAAAACCTGACCTAGAGTCTGGGAGTATCTCTTTGTGCGGAGTAAACCAGGAAAAGAGAGATATAACCCCATTGCCAGTTATTGATGTGTAAGGAACAGTTTGAATAGTAATAGGTCGAAATTGTCGTAATATAGTAAGCCGAGCCAACCATTTGTCATTTTGTGAGTTTTCGTAATTCAGCGTGAAAGATTTTTTGTGCGGGTATCAGAAAACAATTCAATCTTAGTTCAGTATCTGCCGAACAAAAACGACGAACGGGAAACGGGCGGTAACCGGCTACATACAGTTAACATATAAATTCAGAACTTCCAGCTTTTTTATTCGACTGAATTCACTTTCTTATGTATGACTTTAATAACGAACTTTTATTCATGTAAAAATTTCTAATATTCCGGTTTATGCAAAATGGAAAATGTTGACGCAACTTAAAATCCAAAAACATTTCACAATGAACTTCTTACCTTTTGTATGGATTTCGAAAATATCTGATGTATCCAACATATTACCTCCCGCCACTGTAGTAATATATTTTATATAAGTTCTTCAGTACACTCAATTTGTAGTTTTATAATTAGTTTGTTATTGCAGTTAAGAATATTTTTAATTCATTTTATACCTAAAATTTCCTTCATAAAATTTGTATGACCCAAAAAACAGCTATTTTTGGAAAAAAAACCTTAATTCACTCATGCAAATATATTTCTTATATATTTCTGCCACCTTTTTTAATTTTACAATAAAAGTACCTTATATTTACTTATTTTATCTTTTAAACTTACTTACCTACATTACATCTGACATCATTTGTCATAGGGAATTTGAACAATGTTTTGGTAAATTAGGAAGAAAATATATATTTAGAGAAATGTACAAATAATTATCCGCTTCACCTACATACAAAAATATGGTTTCTGATTTTGTTTTATTGGTACACTGTTAATACTGTTCGATGACGTATGGAATTTTTAGGTTATCAGTTTAAATCTGTTAGTTGTTAATGATTTTTAGTGACTTCATTATTAGGTTATCTAGTTTTATAGTGACATTTTGGACGATATTGCAGGTTTCTATTTTACTAGTTATGTCTTTATTTCTACTTTTGCGGCATAGAAATTTAATTTCTACCTTATGAATTAAGTCACAAAAGATGTCACATTTATGACGTTTCAAGAAAATAATTTTAAAATCTCGAGAAATCTCGGCGTAATTATTGAAATTCGAGACTCTCGATTTTAAAACAATGTAGCGATTCCAACAATTTTTGCACTCATCATAGCAGTTCTGTAAGTCTCTTTCTGGAATATTGTTGAAAGTACTCATTACGGCTTTTTGGATTTTCTCAATGATCTTAAAATGAGTTCCTTTGGGGTGAAATTTAAGTTTGGGGAACAAAAATTGGAGTGTAATCGTGTGAAAGTATTATAACTCAGTGATTAATTTTTAACCAGTTGCTAAATTTTTTCTCCAATGAAAATAGGTAGCACTTGAGAAAATATCACACATCACTTGTAATGTTTGTTTTTATTTGTCAAACATTTTACCAACTGGTTAAAAATTAACCACTGAGTTACAGAATAGAATAATTATTTATTACAGAAACCATAATGAAATACATTTATGATGAAGTTGTTAATTATTACATATGTTCTAATTGCTAATGAGAAATTATATGAAATATATGTACAATTTTATTGTAGAGGTAGGGAAAATATACAATTTCATTCGTAGGGTAGTCCATTGGTAGAAATGCGATATCTTCAGCCGAGAACAAAGTTCAGAACTCTGATATAGTTAAACAAATATTAGGTTTGCAGCAAATGAAACCAGATATTAGTACAACTGACCAGTAAGCATATTAATTGGACAATATTATATATTATTTCACTTTGTACAAAACAACTTCATGTATCAACAAACTACAATAATTATAATAATGAAGCTACTTACTATAAAGCAATAGTAATATAAAACAGATACATTGCCATTAATTTATGTTTATGCTAATGGATAACATTATGGTTTACTACATAAAATTCTTGATGTAATTATAATATTATATTATCATAGTTTAAACGAATTTTTACCTCTCGCCACTCAGAGATGTATTGGAATCATGCTAAAAATCGGGTAGTGAGTTTTCAAGGGATAAACACGTTTTGAAGTCCCTAGAACACTATTTTAATATTTTTACGATGATGTCTGTTCATATATGTGGATGGATAGATGTTGTCGTAACGATTACTCAAATACTAGTGAATAAAAAAAGTTTTGGCTCTAACATGCTGACTCCTTAGATTATATCTGATTAGATTTTGGTGTTAATCTTGCAACTGGAAGTGGTGTTTTCATGAAGATCTGAAATGTTTTTCTGAAATATCTTAATGAATTATGAATATATGAGAATTTTTGTAAATAATAATAGAATATTATGTCGTTAGCTAAAATGTTATAGTTTAAATTTGTTTCTACTGAGTTTTATTTAACTTTTATAAGTAATTATGATGCGGTATATTTGTTACAATTGTGGTTAATCTGTTTACATATGAAAATAAATGTTTTATATTTGACAGTGACATTTATTATGATGGACAATGAAAATATTGTAAAAATATTTACCGAATACTCTAAAAAGAATTGTACTAATACTGTAAGTACTATTTATTCTAATAATTTATTTGACCCGTCAACGCACTGATACACATATATAAGAAGAAATAAATTTTATATTATACTTACTATAATAATAAGTAAAACTATGTATTAGCCTAAATTTTTTGTAGTGAAATCGAGAAAAAAAATATTATATTTATTATAATAACTAAGTACGCAAATTTAGTCTCCATACACCTGTAAATTATATAGAATCTTTTGAACCGCCATTCATTAGAATTACTTCCGATAAACGGTTTGTCATACTTTCCACTAATTTTCTTGGAATTTGGGAGTCAATTTTACCCTATTCTTCCACCATAAATGTAGCAGTTCTTTTATATTCGTTGGGCGTCTTGTTTTACACATTTTTTTTTTATAAATAACAGAGGTGTTCAGTGGAATTCATATCTGGAGACTGTGGAGGTGTTTTTAATTGTTGTTCTAGCAGTTTTACGTGTAGTATGTTTGGATCATTATCTTGTTGAAAGAAGTAAAATTCCCTTAAACCTAATTTTTCAGCACATTTCTCTTTTAAAATAACCCGCTTTACCTATATATATATATATATATATATATATATATATATATATATATATATATATATAAAGCGTAAAGAGGATAGGCGAGAGGTTATGAGCTGGGCGCATCAGATTCTTTATTTTAAATCCATAAAGAATTAGTGAATATATTAGAAGTAAATTTTGCATAGTGGACTAGAATGAAAACAAAGTATTGTAGTACAGTGTAACATATTAACGTGTGTAACTCCTTGCTCGTGAAGAGCAGAAGAGTAATGCATGCAGCATCACAAAATGTAATTATAATGTTTCAATGATATAACCCCGTCGCATAAATATTCAAAAATGACAAAATAGTGTAATGAATGAGTGACACATAATGAGGAGAAATATACGACCTCACTTGCATCTCGTATTTCACGAGACATAAAACAAAATTGTGCAATATGAGGTCGGCAGGAATTGCGTTTTAAATTTCGCTAAAGGTTTCATAAATATCTCAAGTACATCAAAAGTAATTTCGTTATTGCATGTTTCACGATATTATTAGCAGCGTTTTTAATACGCCGCGTACATTATTTCTGCTTCTAATAAAAGATTACATTTTCTTTCAAATCAATCTAATTTTATTTAAATTTGTTACAGTCAAAATATTTTCACTACAGACCTCTATCTTCGACATTATTCGTAAATTTACTTATACATACGTTAAGGACAGTTTAAATAAATATACTTAAAACTTGCATATTAAATTTGTATTCTAGATTACCCCTGTAATTTTATACTTATCTAGATACCAATATGCAATATACGTCCTACATAACGTTGTGTTTACAACATGTGTAACATATGCCCATATGCTCACATCAGAAGTAACACTATTTTAGAAATATCAAATTTCGAGATGTCAGTTCCTGATTATAAATATAATTCTCTGTCATAAATAGATTGTACGATCGTTTGAATGAAATATGTATTACTTCAAATAAATAATACTTATAATATAATTCACGATATTATTCAAAAGTACTTAATTAAAAGTTGACACTTTCAAATAGTGAAAATTTGAAGTAGCGCTATTTCAATGTATGTGAACATACGGATCATAGTTTTTTGCGCCATTTCTTTCTATAATCTTGTTGTCTCTCTTGCTATCACTATTGACTAACCAATCAGCATAAAGCAAATCGTATGTCTATTATCACTCAAGTTCATGACAGTTCCAGCTTATTTCAATCTAACTTAGCTATTTTATTAACGCTATTCTGAGTTTTATATGCGTTTTCTCTGAATTGATACATTGTTATAATTAGAGATAATGATTAGAAAATGTTTGATTTTAAAATTTACGAACGATTTCGGGAATTGAGCCTTAGCGTTTGGACATTAGATCTTGTTTTCAAAATCGGCATGTGTTTGTTTTTTGTACTTAAGATTCAAATTAATCGCCTGTCATTCTCGATTCGTGAGAAAGTATTAATTTTAAAAAAATATGGTAAGGAAGGAAGAATGCATTCGCTGAGCCCTCGAAAACTTATTATATTTTGTAATGCCTTCCCTTATTAAATATTTTAATATGAATCTCAAATATAAGTAGATAACTATAAAAAAGAAATAAACTATGTAATGCCTATTTCCTCTACCTGATTCGTAGGTTTATATGCTCTCGATAGGTCGAATTTATTTCAAGCCATTATTATTTTTACGGCCCCACTGACAATAAATATTCTTAAGTGTCCTAATTTACGCTGAACTTTGAACTTTTGTTTTTCACTACGGAATATAAAGAAGATTAAAATATATAAATTTTAATGTTTAAATGGGGCGTACGTAGAAATTAATTAACTAATATATGGTAATATAATCCGGACTATTTTGTGAAATATTAATATTTGATTTCAAGTATAATAGGATTTAAGATAAATGAAAAATTACATATAATTAAACACATTAAATTGCACAAATATTAATAATTAATATGGGGATTGACTATGTTCCTAAAAAATTATAAAATAATTCATTAGTATTTTGCTTCAAATATGATATATATTCACAAAGCTCTTTATCTCTTAAGCATTAAGCTCATTTTAAATTTACTTTACTTTTAAATGTCCATTAATGGTGTTCAAGTTACACTTCTTTTTTAATTATACGTACATACAAAATATGAAATAAAATTCTTGATTACAATATTAGTAAATAATAGTAAAATAAATACTTACTTACTTACTTATAAAAATCTACGAGGACGAATTTTTAATTAAAATAGAAAATATAATTCATTTTTAAAATTGATTAGAGACACAGAGACGCTTTTTCTGATGTATATATCATGTATCAGTATTATTATTCCAGTTTCAAGGATGAAAAAAATATTTCTTGTTTAAGAAGAATAAAGATTTATTTGAGAAAAACTAGGACCCATAGAAGGCATGCAAAATAAAAAAAATGAACTTGGACAAAGTAATAGCGTTGATTGAAAAATATATAGATAGGCAAGCTTATGAGAAAATTCGTTTCACCTTCATAATTTTGTGTCTGGTTGCATTTAGGTTAATCAGGAGTTTCTGTCAAATATTATAAAAAAGAGTAAACGTCAAATAATTAATAATACAAATTAGTTCTATTTTAAAATATACCAATGAATTATTTAAAGAACCATTTTAAAAGATCCAAAAAAAATCAATAAATATGTAAAACATCTTTGTTTATCAGATATTTTTGCCTGTTTAATTCCGCAAAGTAGTTCACGGAATTATGAACGAGATGGCTCTGTCGAATCTGATTCCAAAACAGCGATACGCAAAAACATACAGGCTTGCATATCTATATACGTAATAGACACCTTTGCTGCAGAAGATCCTAGAGGGATAATTCTAAATGAAATGTTTCGGATACCTTAACCATCGGTTAGTAGAAAAATATCGCATCGAAATAGTAAATATCGTACATTTTTAACAATAGAAAAACCAGATTTGCGTAAATAACATTTTTCTTCAAACGTCATAAAAGTGACATCTTCTGTGACGTGATTGATAAGGTTGAAGTTTAATTTCAACGCCGCTGTAATATAATTTTTTATTCTAGCCGCCGTGTAATTTCTTCTCCGCCGTATATAGAATCAGCCAATAAGAAGTAACTTGTACAATAGGAATCTGTAATATCGCCCTAAATGTCACTATAAAATTAGATAACCTAAGAATAAAGTTACTAAAAATTATGAATAACTGACAGGTAAACCTATATGTTAAACGTCAAGTAGTAATTTATTTTTTTAAATTTCTACATTTGAAGAAAAAATAGCATGCGTTATTCAGAGTAAAAGTGTCTCTGTGTGCCTCGCATGCAATTGTCCGACTCGCTTCGCTCGTCGTGCAAACTTCCATGCTCGCCACACAAAATATCACTTTTACTCTTAATAACACAATATACTATTATATATTTAAAAAAAATGATTTTTAATATTATGGGTGCCCACCCTAAAATATATCGAACTGGCCTGTGCCCACCTAAATACAAATTAGCTAGCGACGTCACTATGTGCGAAGTGAATTAGAGAAACGGTTTTAGGAAAGTCGATGATGCATCTCATAACGCCATGCAGTAACTCCCCAAATGTTAACAACTTCATGGTTCATCGTACGGAGTCTAATGCAGCAGAGTTACTATCCGGACAGTTTGAATAAATTTACAATAGCATATGGTGAGTTTCATAGCATCCTTGCTGCTGAATTCAGGATTATTCGCACGTAAAATGTTATTCCAGTTAATTAGATATCACAGATGCGGGATTCGAACCAAATACAAATGCTTTAGGCATTCACGAGCTGTTCATTGCAGATTATACCTTGCGTACGCATCGGATACTAAATAATTACCACTAAAATTTTATCCCTGTTCCTGCGGTTATGCTTGCTTTAGTGTGAACACTATCCACCATATTCCAGTTACTATCGATATCGCTATAAATCACAATAATCTTCCTTACTACCACACACACACTATAAATAAAATCTCCCAATTTTGTTATAAATTGTTGATTCTTGATTTATTTTTATTAATTTACTTATTTAAAATAAACGTTGTATATAAATAATTGTATATCTATACTTTTTTGAGGTAAATGAGTCAAATAAAAAGTTTAGTTTGATTCAAATCACATTTATTTTCTTAAAGAAATCATTGATTTAAATCACTTGTTCTGCAATTGTTATTTATCATTCCAGATTTACGAAAAATGGGAAAAAAGCATGTGTGTAATGTTACCATGTAGTAATACTTTCAAGAACTACTAAATCTGTGTATCATTGTAGTTTTAATCGATATTTTTAATACCGAAAATACCGGCAACCCTCAAAAAAATAAAATAAGCCAGTTTTAGTGAACATTATCTTAATAATCATTTATATATATATATATATATATATATATATATATATATATATTATTTTTGATATTTAACATGACTGTATGGGTCACGACAATTTCTACAATTTACATTTTATTGGAGTCATAAAACTAGGTAGTCTCTTTGTCAGCTTTAAGCATCAAGTTTACAATTGAAAAATTTCTCCGAATGTATTATAGGAATGTTTGTAAATATTCGTTTGATTATTTTTTATTTTTTTTTATTAACCAATTTATATAAATAAAAGCATGGAAATTGAACCTTATATATTGTGACATTTATATATTAATATAAATTTCGTGGTCTAGACTTTCATCATTTTTTGTGCCTATGATATGTCTTTTAGAATAAAAGACTTATTTTTCATACAAAAAGGGGAAGGTTGACAAAAAAGTTAATATTAAAAGCTATTTACTAAAAATATATATAATAATTATTCATATAGGTATTTCTAACATAAATACACATAATTAAAATATATTATATAAAAAAATATATCTATAAATATACAGTTCTTCGAAATATATGTAAAACCTAAAAATAAATTGTTAACAAAACATGCTATTCATGTATAAAACCATCACAAAAGAAAATAAGACATTTCTTTTCAATACAGATAAAAATATGTGTTATATTGATGCATATCTATTGTATATTGTAAGGATTTCAAGTACCAATGTAATTCTAACCACAGAATTGAATATGTTCTTGTACATTGTATTGTTAACACAATTGCAAATAGTCAATAAATTGAATTATAGATTGTAGAGAGTGTACACCACTAGGGTAAGTGGGGGCGAAATGGACCACATTTTGAAAAAATAATTATTACTCTATAACAGTGGTTCTCAAACTTTTTAATGTGAAGGCACCGTAAATTGATAATACAAAATTTCCGATACGCCCAACATTATGTGCATGAAATTTTAAAGATATTTTATTAGTCTTAGGCAGGGCATGAAACCGGTTAAAAAAAACGGCTTTTTTTATAAAACAGATGAGTTATTCATATGTTCACAAAATTTAGAGTTTAAGTTCCATATGACATTTCTTAATTTTAACTATGCTCATTTTTAAACAGTCGTATTGGTAACGCGTATACTAAAAGTTAGATTTGTGTACACAATGTAAATGAAAATATAGAGGGGAAATATTTTTTGAAATAGTTTTTTTCATTATTAATTGTCTTTTAAATGATCTAAATTTTCCGTTTTATAAAATTCTATGGGGGTTAATTTTTCAATCAATTTTTTCTCTTTTATTCATTTACCGGATTTCAGTGCAAACCGCAGTTTATTGTTATGTTCGTTGTATATTTTTGTAAAAAAATATTTTGTTTTTAGTATTGCTCCGCTAGTGTTTTGCCGTCAACCCGTGGAAAATAAACGATCATAGCAGCTACACGTGTGGAACTGTGAACGCCACGTTGCATGAACTCCAGTATCATTCGATTACGTTCTTCTCCAATATTTATTTCTCTTCCATTTATATCAAACTGCTATTTCTCTTCGCTGCGTTTTTAATTATTAACATTACAGAATTGTATCACCGAAGAATACACACATTGAACTAATAAATTGTATGTTACAATACAATTAAAAATTAGATGTATATGTAGAAATTAAAAGTTATATTTGATGGATTCGCATTTTTTTATTATATTATTAAATTATTATTTCTATTTATAGAATAAGTGGGGGAGAGATGGACCGGTAGGAAAGATTGACTTTTGATCTTAAAAGTGTATCAGAGTGATATCTCTCATAGGGAATGTTAATTTTGTTGTTTGGAGACAAGACAGTGTAAGTAGCCGCTTGAAAATTAAAGCACTGAATAATCCAAGATTCATTTAAAAATGCGCCCAACACATTACCTCCCGCCACTGTATATATTCTATATAAGTTTTTCAGTATATTCAATTTGTAATTTTATAATTAGTTTGTTAAAAAAACTGTCTTCATACTTAATTTACACATCTCGTAATTCTCAGAATATTTGCAATAAGTAAAATAGCTTGACATTTTTAAGTGTTTTGATTTTCTTTTTATATTTGTCTGGATATCATGCAATTTCAAGCTACTTGATATTATTTGATAAACATATCACATTTCATACATTTCACATTTACCACTAGAACTAGAATGAAGTGAGGGGGAAGTGGAAAATAACTGATATGAAGTGAACAGGAGACAGATCAGCTGTCGAGTTACCTAAGGATATTTCATTACATTGAGCTATAAGATACGTTCCATGCTCCATTTCTGCCAACACGAACAAGTATATTTTTATTTTTAAAATAACAGCAAATGAATTACATGATGAAGGTTTATCCACTGAAAAAAACTCAAAGTATTAATTATTAATAAGTATTAAATACGTATATAATAAAATGTATTTATTAACATCCAGATTCATAAAAAAGATTAGCCATTAACCCGGATTAGTTTTACCTCTTGTTTACATACTGAAGTATCAAACGAACTCCCAAATCTAAAAAGAATTAAGTATATTATTTACTTCCAAATATAACTCTACTAGTTTGATGGAATTCGCAATATTTGTAGATGATTATTAGCATTTCTACATGATACAGAAGAACCTAAAAATAAAATACTTCGATACACGCATGCGCATAGCATTCCTTGAAGTATGGTTATAATCATTTTTTTAAATATTTTTTTAAAATTAAAATCGTATGACATGGAACAACAAAAACTTTAAAGTTAATTTTATTTTATAATGTAGTAATTAAAATTTGTAAGATTTTTAACGTTCATCTCAATCTTCCACAGGACATTGTAAAAATCAAATCATTTTGAATTGAAATAAATAAATACATATATTTAATTACTACAATGCAAAATAAAAAATATTAATTTTTAACGTTTCTATTCCTTGTAATATGAATTTAATAAAAATAATATTAAAAAAAATTGATTATAACCATACTTCAATGAATACTTTGAGCATGCATAATCGAAATATTTTACTTCTAGGTTGTCTAATATCACCACAAATCTTCCTCTGTATTATTTGGAATTGCTGATAATCTTTGGAACTAAATATTATAGTTCATTATTTTTATGATTGGTTTGACATTTCAGGATGTTAACAAAGGGTATAACTAATCCGGGTTAGTGGCTAATCTTTTTGTAAATCTGGGTACAAATGATTTAAATGTTTTTATTGTTTATGTTCTCACTGCTATCTAAAAATTTCACTGCACTTATGTTTAGGTGGATACCTAAGTCGGAATCGAACTGAAATTTTTTAATTCTATAAGCCATTACTTTAACATCATTAACCAATCAACCAACAGTTCTCATTTTAAAACAAAAAATCAGGCGAAAATATTTAATTATTTATTGTAAATTTCACTGTATTTTAATAGAAGTTGTTTCCTTTTTGAGAGCTGTTTAGGCCATGTAATAATCTATTTTGATAGATTTTTAAATTCTTATAAGAGATAAAAAAATAACAAATAAAAACGTTAAATTAGCTATTTTTATTATGAGTTTTAATTAATATTATTTCCCTCAGGAAACTTTACTTCTTTTACAATTTTTGTATCCTTTGTTTGTATAGATTTTTTAAGTAACTTTGTCATGTCAGCGAAAAGGAGTTAAATACAAAAGCGTAGATAATAAGAATGTTTCTTTGTTGATTCCGTTTCGGTAAGTTATTTTAGTTGGCGCACGAAATTGAGATGAACTGATAGCAAAGAACTAATTATTTTTCCTTTGCTCTCCCTACGCACAAGAGAAACCTTTTGCTCAAATATTATTTTTGATTCTGGAAAATTACTTAGAAGGAATTTGATGTGATCTCCGGCATAAAAACACTAATCACGTTTTTTTCTTATTCGGGATGAATGTGGAATAATTATAACGGAATTATAGGATTATGCCGTGGAAAACGCTGATTAAATGTAATCATTATACCGATCCGAGATTCTATTTCCCTAGAACTGAACACAAACTCATTATTGCGTGCCTTTTTATTGTAAACTTGTTCGTGGAAAATCTCTTATAGAATTATACAATTCCATTCTTAATAATGTTTGCAGTTATTAAATTATGGGGAGTAATTTAGTATGCTGTTAGTAAATTTTCATAGCTGAATTCTACAATTTTGATAATGCAATTAAATAAACAATTAAGCCCAAGCCATTTGCACAAATTGCATTGCACGAATTAATATGATATATTATAATACTATTAGAATTATATCTAATTCAGAATTAATAGAAAATTAACATGAAAATGAAACCTAAATATTCATGTAGCAAATTGCAATTACTTCTAATTGTTAACAACACAAAGTTTATTAATGATCATAATAATCATTAACAATTATTTTGTTTTTAAACATTATTATTATAAATATAATATAAAATGCCAAGTGTATCCTAAATACTTGTGGATTATTTAACTATGATGGGTCACTAAAAAATTCCAATTAAACATTAAAATATTTAATGTAGGATTGGTTTTATCGACTGGATGTTAATACAAGAAAGTCTTTTTTGGAGTTGCACTCATTTAATAAAATCCACTAATACACCAACGTTTCGACTGTAAATCAGTCTTCATCAGGGTGATAAATGACATTAAAATAGTATGAAGTAAATCATGTAAATTATTAATTGTACGTAGATTTGTGTAAAATAATTTAATTTTCTTAACTTATCATCTTATTATCCTTTTCATGCGAATAAATCTATAAATCTATTTTTGAAATATGCCGTGAAAAAAAACGAAAGGAAAACACTTTTTCCAGTCTCATATTGTTAGATATCAATTTCCCCGCTAATTGTAAAAGTAGCCATATGTAATTTAATTTATTCAATTGTTATATATATAAAAATATTGTATCTTTCAAGTGTCAATTATATATTGTTTTACATTTTCGTTCAGTGCGAATATAGTGTTTTATTGTGTGTTGCTCCCTTAATCCTTAACAGGTTATGGGCCCAGACCCGCGAATTTTGTAACACACAAATTATATAGTCGTACGCGAAAAGCAACACGGTTTAAATAACGTGATCTGTGACGAAGTGTTTTGAAACGTAGTGATAATGGCTCAACAATCTGCGATGGGTTCAGTGAGATTAGACATGCTAAATAAAGAAAACTATGATTCTTGGAAGATCCACGCTCAAGCAATGTTAATCAGGAATGATATGTGGGAATATGTCTCCGGTGTATTGAAGAAGCCTGAGTTGCCTGCGGAACCAACAGCAGCACAGAAGGCAGCTTTAAACCAATGGATGAGACAGGACCTGAAAGCAAGGTCAGATATCATATTAGCGATGAGCGCTTCTGAACTAAGACATGTACGTGGATGCGAAACCTCCAAAGAAGTTTGGGATAAGATTGAAGAAATTTACGCACCAAAAGGACCCGCACAGATGGCTACACTACTTAAGCAATTGCTTCAGAAGAAGATGTCAGAAGGAAGTGACGCGCGTGAGCATATGGCGCAATTCTTCGAAACCGTAGACAAGCTCGCAGCAATGGAGGTAGACATAAATGAGAAATTACTCACTCTTATGCTTTTACAGAGTCTTCCCAGTAGCTACGAGATCTTTAGGCGGGCTATAGAGTCAAGAGACAAGCTTCCGGACATCGAATCTCTTAAAAATAAAATTATTGAAGCTAGTCAGTCAATAAACGAAGAAACAGAACAAAATAAACATGACGCTTTGTACATGAAGCAACAAAACTCAAAATATAAACATGGTTACCCAAAGTATCAAGGTGACAAAAACGGTAATCAGGGCAAAGATAAGTCACGATTTAAATATAAATGCAACTTCTGTAAGAAACCGGGTCACAAGGCAGCTGACTGCTACCTGAAAAAGAAGAAAGATCAAGCAAATAACTTAGATGAAGCATATCTAGGGAACGAAGTAGACCTCCATTTGTATGACCAGGCAAACTTCTTAAAAGCAAATTCCAGCAAATGGTGCTTAGATAGTGGTTGCACCTCTCACTTGTGTAATGACAGGAAGCTTTTCACAAATTTGACAAACATTTCAAGCGGCTTGAAGCTCGCTGATGGAACTGACACCGCGGTCGTGGCAAAAGGTGATGTGAAGATCATCACATCGATTGATGAGAATAATAAGGTCATTAAGCTCGAAAACACGCTCTTCGTGCCAGAGTTAAAGACAAATTTGATTTCCGTCGCAAAAATTGTCAACACAGGACATAAGGTCGTATTCACAAAAGACCAGGCAGTCGTCAAAGATCAACAGGGAAATGTCAAAATCATCGCGGATCGAGATGGGGACTTGTTCTACATGAGGACACAACAATCTCAAGCATTATCGACAACCGTGAACGAGCGCTCCGACATAGATGTTTGGCATGAACGACTAGGGCATATCAACAAGAAAGACCTTCTAGCCATGAGCAAAAACAACATGGCCATAGGCCTTAAGATCAACCCGAAGTCTACAAGCAAGTCTTGTGAAATTTGTACGGCAGGTAAATTATCATCATTTCCTTTCCACGCACGAGAAAACAGGTCATCAAAAATATTAGAGTTGGTTCACTCAGATGTATGTGGTCGCATGCGTACAGAATCACTGGGTGGCGCCGGCTATTTTGTAACTTTTATAGATGACTTCAGCGGTTGGTGCGAGGTATATTTCATACGTCATAAAAATGAAGTCTTAAATAAATTTAAAGAATTCAAGACAATGGCCGAAAACCAAACCGGTTGCAAGGTCAGAGCTCTACAATCAGATAACGGAAGAGAATATTGTAACTCTTCTTTTGACAAGTTGTTAACGGATAATGGCATTCGTAGGCGATTAACTGTGGCATATACCCCACAGCAAAATGGAGTTGCAGAGCGCCGAAATCGCACACTTGTAGAGGCCGCGCGATGTATGCTGATACAATCAGGACTGCCTCCATCCTTCTGGGCAGAGGGAATTGCAACTGCCAATTATATTAGAAACAGGTGCATTTCCAGCAGTTTAGGCAACAAAACACCATTTGAATTATGGACAGGGTCGAAACCGACAGTTAGTCATCTCCAAACATTTGGATGTAAAGCCTATATACTTGACAAGTCACAAGTTCGTGGAAAGTTTGACCCTAAGGCCAAGGAAGGAACAATGGTCGGATATTCAACTGTGTCAAAGGCGTATAGGATCTGGGTCCCAATGGACAAGAAAATATGCGTCTCGAGGGACGTAAAATTCTTCGACAAATTTGAACCAGGAATTAGTCACGAAGACTTCTTCGAGGAGGCAACGAAAACAAGTCGTTTTCCCTCGAAACAGTTTCAAATGTACAGTGATCTTCCCATTGAGATTCCTAACATTAGAGAATCTGAAGAGATGGAATCTAACTCAGTTAATTCTGATAAAGATGATGAAGATATGACCAATGGTTTCAAGGGATTTCCAAGAGTACTTGCCCCAAAAGATGATCAACCATCAGAAAATGCACCCGTGGTTCAAACCAAGAGAAATCTGGGACACCCACAAAAAGTAAAAACAGGGAAAAGAGGACGACCTCCGAAACAACAAAATGTTCAAGTCGCTATTCAACCTGATGTTAGCGAAGGTGATGCTAATTTCGGAGGAGAGAACAAGGAACCAGATGAGTCTCGCGAAAACTTAGAACGGTATGTTACTGACGCATCTTTGTTAGTTTCAGAAATTCCTTTCGATAGCGCCGTAAACGGTCCAAACAGCTTTGATTGGAAGGATGCGATTTATTCGGAGTATAGAAGCCTTATTTTAAATGATACATGGGACCTGGTTCCCAGACCACGTAATAAGGTGATTAATTGCCGAACAATCCTTCGCAATAAATACAATGCTGACGGAACTTTGGAGCGACGTAAAGCACGAGTCGTTGCTCAAGGCTTCTCTCAACGCCCAGGCATCGATTTCAATGAAACTTTTGCTCCAGTCGCAAGACTCAATTCTTTGAGAATCTTAGCTGCTCTTTCCGCTGAGGCTTCGATGAAAATTGACCAATTTGATATTACAACCGCTTATTTAAATGGAATCATGGACACAACAGTTCATATGGAGAAACCCAAGCAACTTGAAGAAATGCTTGATAGAATGGTCGTGGAAGAAACTTCCAACGAGCTAGGACACAAGGCTCGTAACATGCTATCCCTAATTCGCAGGGGTGATTATGTATGCAAATTGAAAAAGTCACTGTACGGACTAAAGCAATCAGGCAGACAGTGGTATGCGAAACTTAACAGTACACTACAAAGTATGGGATACTTTCCTACAAATGCAGACCCATGCGTTTATCAAGATAAGGAGAAAGAAATCATCATACTCGTATACGTAGACGACTTGTTAGTTGCATACAAAAATGTACAAAAATTAAAATTATTCAAGCAGAAATTATGCAAAGAATTTTCAGTTCGAGACCTGGGAGAAGCTAAATTCTGCTTAGGAATCGAGATTGTACAAACAGATGGTGAAAACGGAAAAGAAATTCGTTTATCCCAAGCTGGATATATCCGAGACATCCTCGAGAGATTTAAAATGACAGATTGTAAGCCTGTCAGCTCACCTCTAGTTCTGGGAAACAAATTCACCGATGACCCAATGCAAGACGAAGAAGAAGAGACCAAATACCCGTATCGAGATATGATTGGTTCTCTAATGTACATCGCTATTGGAACACGTCCTGATATAGCACATTCAGTGAGTTATCTTAGCCAATTTAACAACAAATTTAATAAATTACACTGGATAGCCGCTAAAAGGGTGCTCAGATACCTTAAAGGCACATCAACTCTCTCACTGACGTTTAAGAAAACAGGAGAATCACTAAAAGGCTTCGTTGACTCCGACTGGGGAGGATGTTTAATTGATCGCCGATCCTACACTGGTTACATGTATGTGTTGGCCGGTAGCACCATCTCCTGGGAAAGCCGAAAACAAAGGACTGTAGCGTTGTCCTCAACCGAGGCTGAATATATGGCCCTCTCGGAAGCTGTGAAGGAATCAATTTACCTTACCAAGTTTTTGACCGAACTAGGATTTGATAATCTAAGTCCCATACAGTTATACAACGATAATCAAGGGGCAGAGAAACTCGCCAAGAATCCAGTTTTTCACAGCAAATCAAAACATATTGATATCCGGTATCATTTCATCCGGACGTCTTTGAATGAAGAACCCATTAATTTACAGTACCTCAACAGCGAGAGAATGCCTGCTGATTCCTTAACCAAGGCACTACCTACTCCAAAACTACAATTTTGCGTCAAGGCCATGGGACTTCAGTAATCATTCTCAAATAAAATAAAAATTAGCTATTCAATTGAGAGGGGGTGTTAGATATCAATTTCCCCGCTAATTGTAAAAGTAGCCATATGTAATTTAATTTATTCAATTGTTATATATATAAAAATATTGTATCTTTCAAGTGTCAATTATATATTGTTTTACATTTTCGTTCAGTGCGAATATAGTGTTTTATTGTGTGTTGCTCCCTTAATCCTTAACACATATAATAAAGAGGAGAATATTTTTTTTCATACTGTTCAAGTCTGTCTTACGTATTTAGTGATATATGATCTGAGAAGTGATCCCATAAAATTTAGGTAAAGGATCAAGTACATACCGTAAATCGTAACAAAATACTTGATTTGCTTGTCCGGCTATTTCTTAGTTATTATCCCCATTATTGCATTTTAACGGGATTTTACAAGCAACTGTTGCATTAAATGTTTGGATTAAATTGTTTTCGTATTGTAGTAGATTGTTAAATAAATATGATATAAATTTAAATTTTTCTAAGTATATATTCTGAGGTTGTAAGCCGGAAAGGTATACCACAAATTGTACTTGTTACGAAGTAAGTACCTCAAGTATTTCAGGCCATTTTACATGTAGAAATATTATGCCGCAGATAAGAATAAGATGTATTTCGATGAAAACAACGGAAAGTTAGAAGAAAAACAAGATAAATTAATTAAAAGAATTATTTTCCAATTATTAAATGTTACAACATTCCACGAATAATATTGAAAAACAACTAATGTTTAACTTAAATTATACTTGTATAAATTTTTGGTTTAAATTTTATATTTACAGTATGTAATAGTAGTGACTTTTTCCTGACGAAATGAGTTAAGTGATGTGTCAAAGAACTACGTGGCGTTAGAAAGAA
This sequence comes from Stenolophus ochropezus, assembly GCA_035578165.1. NCBI lineage: Eukaryota > Metazoa > Arthropoda > Insecta > Coleoptera > Carabidae > Stenolophus > Stenolophus ochropezus. The sequence continues at coordinate 1,959,196 of JAQOWZ010000010.1, forward strand.
AAATAGTGAGGAATTAGTTGAGGGAATAGTAATTTGTAGCAGCACATGTGGTGTTGGGAAGAATCGACTCGCGGCGGTAAAGAACAAGCCAAGTCTAAACAACAATGTAGGCACATTTATAATACCTTTCATGCATCATTTGAAGTACAACAAAGCCGAGTCACTTCATCAACATTCATAATGCTTTCATAGTGGCATAAACCCTTATATTCTTTCGACCCGAAATGTTCCTTTCACACAACAATGAAAAAAATTGTATCTATAGGAAAGTCCAAAGGCAGACGCAGCAGCAGCAGAATGTGTATGTTAACCGCGCCAACGTGAGCGAATATGTGGGACGTTCGCTTTGTCGCCGCCCGTTTGCCGTTAAAAGGTTTTTGTCCACCGCATATTGTCGCAAGACACAAAACAAAACGATGCGATAAGCGATTGTTCTTCTGATACTGTGTCGCCGCATCAACAACCGAGGAATCTACACGCCGAAACACGTTTTTAATTAATCACACAAAAAACAAAAGCTTTAATTACTTTATTCAATTGTACAAGTTCACTGGGTCACACTGATACCATCTTGCAAATGTAAATAACACCGCTATTATTTCCTAGTTTATTACCATACCACTGTAAAAACCGCATGTTTCTTTTTTAATACTTAGGACAACCAAGAGTTAAATTTAACAATTATCGTGATAAAAGGTAACTAGCATGAAATAAGAAATTATAAACAAAAACGAAATGTATTTGCTTATGTCTTTAGCGAAGACTTTGTTAATTGAAATTTAACTGAAAGATGTTAATAAGCTGGTAGAGAGACGAAGAACGAATTCTTCTAAGTACAACTTTTAGGTTTTTAGTGTAAAATTGCGTTTCTCCAAGACATTCATAGGCCATATTTACTTGGGATTTTTTAAGTAACCTAGTAGGTTAATTCTGTTTACTTCGTTCATTTGAAGTAACCCAGAACTGATCTCGAACTGACACAACTCACCTAGCTATTTTCCTGGGTTGGTGAGTTGATCCTGTTTTCTTTCTTTGTTTACACATTGCTTCCTCTTTCTATATCTATCAGAAATTCTATCTTTCATAGGTTAAAACGGAAATAAATAACTAAAATTTATCGCTTAAAATTTTCACCAACTGTGACATTTTATTGTTTATTTGGTAACAACTCGGGTAAGTTCAGGATCAGTTTAGGGTTGCATTAAAATTACCCAAATAAATACATCCATAGAAAGCTTTACTTTCTTCTCGAGTAATTATAAGGAATAGTTATTTGTTAAACGAGAGACGAAAGCATTCTTCTCTTTATTATATGAGGCGGAAGTATTCAATGCACGTGCCTAACTTGCTTGCATTACCAACTCAAACATAAACATCTATTATTGCAAGTGTTGGTGACACTCCATGTCAAACATTTTTCCTTCAGAAAAGCACGTTAGGTTGAAGCTCTACACCTAACTCATAAAGTAATTTATAATTCTTCCAATGTAGGTTGAAAGCATTTTTACAATTGTGTACAATGTCAAATGTATCATGATGGGAGATATGCTGTTTCTTGCTATGTTTTAATTTGTTATTTAATATCATGGTTGAGGTTATAAAATATCCCTTTTTTTTATATTGTTCTTTTTTATTAAAATTACAGTTGCAGCAATACCACAACTTCTTCTACTTTTCACATTTTCTATGCACAAAACAGCACAATTCATTTTAAATTCGGATTTGGATATTATCAATATTTATTCGTAATATACAATATCAATTTTCTTTATATTTTCAAAGACGAACATTTGACGTTTTGTGACAGCTTACAGTTTTAATTTATAGTTTTAGGAACTATGGAGTTTGCATACACTAACTAAATTAAACTAAACTAGAATTAAAATTAGGACTAAAACATGTACAGGGCATGATTACGCATATAGGCATATGATAATACTTATCTTACGACTGAAACATAAAATTAAAACTAAAATTAAAATTAAAACAGTAGTTGGGAATGATACTTACGAATCACTTACATTTTGTCAATGGTACAACTTGTAAATAATAGAAACTCCTTAGAAATGTCGACATTTAATTCTTCATATTCATCGTACGGTTCTAAATGTTATAACTTTCCTCTGTAAAAACAGTTTCTAAGTTCATTACTGGGTATGATCTGTGATCCATTAAATATTAAATACCAAGTGTTTCTAACTGTTATCAAATATTCATTGCTCTTAGAAAGTATGCTTTGAAAAGTTATTTCGTTAATCTTATTTACATTTTTCTGTTTAAACTTATATCACAATTTTTTTTGACATTTCGAGATTTTGATATTTCAAATTGATGTCTTTACATTAGATTCTTTTAGCGCGATGTCTCTAAAGGAAGATCTTTAGAATCTAATAATGTAATGAATTAAGAAGATGATAATTACAAAAGGACAAGTTGTGTAAATCCGTGCAAGTAATCTAAAATGTGATATTCTCCTCTTCCTCTATAATCCTGGGCTGCGAATTGAAGGTTAATAATCGCTCGGTGGGTACATATATCGTATTAGAACGTTCTAATCTCGCTACCGATATTACCAATAAAATATCCGTTGCAGCTAATGGACTTCATAATCAGACATCCATTCTCTATTTATTGCTTTCTATTTATATTATATAATTACGCAGGGCAATTATTCGCGTTATAATTTAGTTCATAAGCTCTGTCTAATAAATTTTTATATCTCTGAATTATCGTTTTCCCATAACTTTTCAAACACTGATGTTCATTATAAATGTTCACCTTGATACAGTAATTGAATTGCTAGGAAACCAATAAAGTTTACAAATTGTATCATTTTACTTTCTATGACTTCTTCAAGGTAAACTTTTGTGTACAACTCGAAATGTACTTTTTCACAATCAAAATAAGCCTCAGTTATAACAAATCTCAAGGAGCATGAAATTTGAGTTTTCTCAAAAATTCAAAAGGTATCAATTAAGCAATACACTTAAGGTAATAAGATGTTTATATCAATATCAATGAACTGTCGTGATTTAGTATATGTCCCGAAAAATGTCTTAGTTTCTTTTAGTTGTCCAGATATGTCTCGGATTTGAAGAAAATCTCTTTTTGTATTAATAAACTCATAATCTGCGACTTATTGGTACACCCTAATAAATGTGAGATCTGTGGTTGTCGATAGATAAAGGTGGATAGATTGTCACTATTAGAGAACTTCCAAAATCTAAATATGAATATATTACATTCCTTATAAATTTTAAATAAAATTATTTCAAAATCAACTTTTTAACGGATATTTTCAAGAAATGCATGAAGACGATTATTCCAAGTATTACCAAATAAAAGCTGGGGTACCGCAGGGTAGTATACTTGGTCCAATGTTATACTTAATATACACGGCAGATCTACCTTAGCCAGAGAAGACTACAGTAGCTACATACGCAAATGACACTGCAATACTTGCATCTCATAAAGACCCAGTGGAAGCTTCAAGAAATCTCTAAATGGCATTAAATTAAGTGGTGAAATGGTTGAGAAACTGGAGTATTAAAATTAATGGAAATAAAAGTTTTCACTATTTGTACGTACAGATGTCACGCTGAAACTAGTCAAAACGGTTTCAGGAATGGTCAAAACGGATATTTCCATTGAAATCTATAAACCAAAATTTTTCGCGACTACAATACTTTCTTTACTTTATATAAGGAAGTAAAAAATTTCTGCCGTAAAATGTGATACCAAGAAAGTTACAATGGCCCTGAAATATACTTTGTATTTTTTATTTAATTATCAGGGTATAGATGTGTGAGCGAGAAAGGAGTAATATTGTGACGTAGTTGTTACGGGTACTAAAAACTCGAATAACTTAAAAATGAATATATTTTTTTTTAAATCTGATCAATCAAAATTAATTTTCAATTGATTATAAGTGATCAATTTACTAATTTGCTACTATGGTGGAGAACCCCATTGTTATAGATTTATTATAAAGTGAAATATTTAATATGTACTCTAAAATTATTGTCCCGGATTAATACCAAAAAAATCTGACGACCCTAAATATACAACAAGTAATAAAAGAGTGGGAAAATTTCCGTGGCCGCCCCTGCGCGTCGCATTTTCCATTCCGAGCGGGCGTGAAAGTAATCAGCACTCAGGATGTATCCATCAATTGAATGCGTTTCCTACGCAGACGGATCTCCTGAGGTGAATACACCGCGAAATTAAAAATAAATCTAAATAAATAATGACGCCGTCGCACGGGATGACAGATTCAATTGCCCGCCCTCTCGGCCCATGTAACCGCCGGATAAACTCCCGTTTATGGACTATTTTATGTCTTTCTCTCGAGATGGATTCGTAGCATCACGGGCGACATTTGCCTCAACACTTCCTAACTTCACATGTTTATCTTTCCAACATTCTCTTCATCTTTATCTCCATAACTTAAGATATAATTTATCCGTTTCTCTTTCACCTATTGTAAATTCATAGTAGCTTCACAAAAATTTAATTCAATACAGGTTTAATATATTTAAAAGAAAAATAATGCAGTTGATCCCTATATCTTCAATTTCTGCTGCAAAAATGATTAAACTTTTATCTTGCATCTTTGTCATATACGCATAGCATAGATGAGACTTTTATTCGCTATCTCATTATCGTACGTGCTATACACATGGGTACTCCGTAAGCGCAGAATAGTTACATACAGAAGCGACACTCCGGGTCGGTACCTTTCATGTTACCCTATTCAGTTCTATGACCTTGGAACATTGTGTAGACCTTCAAATTTATTAGCTTCCTATATTTTTCTCTAAGATTTGACGAAACTTTCCGATTTTAAACAATGAGCCCTTTAAATTTGTTGACTTTCCCCATCTTTCTCTAATTTTTGTTTCTCTCTTACTGTCGCTTCTGTATAAACCTATTATGTGCCGTAAATTTATTATAGGTGCCTGCCTCAAATACAACTATCAACAACAATTTCTGATCCCTTTGACTGTGTGCTCGCCAAGGCCGGTTCATGATTACTGTGTGCTCCTAGGGCCGGTAGAACCGTGAGCTCATAGGCTGGTCTTTACGATTCAGACCATATATAAAAATATAAATAATGACCCTCTGACAAAACAGGGCGCCTGATAAACTCAGAGCAACGGCATGCCGATTCTGAAATACAATAAAATTCAAACAAATTACAACACACACAATTACAATTGTAATTGACAACCAATAAAAGTTTGATCTCAGTTACCTAATTTGATCATAAATGGTTATAATAAATTATTGGGACAACTCTTTCTGAATTGAATGCAATCTCTTTATATAATTGTTACATTGTCAAATTGTCTCTCTACGTGAGGTTTTGGTTGTGGTTTCCCTCAGGTTCATAAGGTAAATACCAGAGAGCGTTATTAAAATATAATTTAATATCACTCTAGACTTATCAAACTTGCCCAAAATACAAATATTATAAATAAATTTTATTATTGTTTAACCTTAATAGTACATCTGCTACGTTCCATATTAAATTGCACGCTCTGATACATTGCTGTGAACCAAATATCACCTCGTAACCATAGCTATACGAAATCCTATGTTTCCTGTTAAAATAAACTAACGATAAAAATAGCTCATGTGGTACACTGATTATTTATGAGAGACATAGAACACAGAACATAATTTAGCACAAAAAACATATAATTTAAGTCGTATTGATGTACCCATTTTCCATTTATAAGAATCACAAAACATAATTATAGATCTGTACAGTTTAAAAATTAATCAATCCTCATTTTCTATATTCGTGCATACTCGGTACGATTCGATATACTTCGTAGTAGTACAAATAAATTCTTCTAGAGGGAAGGGAAAAAAAGTGTTTATGTTTATTGCATGATATCGTGTTTGAAGGAGAAAATAGACAACGCAAAATTAATGAGTTTGATAGGAAAACAATTTTGCATGATCAGAAGAAGTCTGATTATAAAAACAAAATGAAACAGCGGACTATGAAACGCTATATTTATATTTTTCTCTAAACTAAAGTGATACATTTATTTATTTTAATTATTGGTATCTTCCACAATTATTTTTTTTAATGAATAAACTGTTTTTAATGAATTTACTTATTCAATTTAATTTTGATATCAAAGTCTAATACATTTTTGTTTATTTCAGATCCATTAAACGATTGGGATTTGGCAAATATGTTGGTAAGTAATTTATTTCTTCCAATATCTGAATATATATTCCGTGTAACAATGACTGTCAATAAATATTCCATAGCCCATTTCTTTTTATTATTTATTTATCTCAATTATGAAATATTCAGGCTTGCTTTCTGTTTGGAAATTGCTAACAAAATATAATCAGCTTTCCTTCGTTCACGCAACAAATCAATATTTTCCGACTTTCTCAATTTTAAAAATCGTACTTCATCGCGAAACATCGAAAACATTTTCCAGATAGTAAATCATGTTTATTCAAAGCCTTGGCTGTTTTAGTGTAATTGGGCTTGGGAGAACAGCAGTTTGCAAAATGCAGGAAATAAGGTGTCATCTTATTAGATGAAATCTGATAAGGCTTGTTATTAAAGAAGATACTCATCCCCGAACCACTTAAACTTAAGCACCACTTACTGGTTTGTTTATTGAAAATACCAACTCACGCTCAACTCTGATTTTATCCTTCTGCGACGTTCTTTTCGCGTTAACTTTTAACATAACCCCCAACAACAATCTAAACTCGTTTAACATTACGTTCAACTTTTTTCCCAATAAACTCAATCAGCGTATTCGGTCCAGAACATTCAGGTTCTCCTGTGAAAATGTATCTAACCTTTCAATTTTCGTAAATCACCATCAGTCAAATGTACAAAAAAAAATTACTGGAATTAAAAATACATATTAGTTACAACTTTTTGCCCTTAACTCTTGTGTATACAAATAAATAACTTTTATTTTATAAACATCGGCGCCGATTTTTCAAAATTTCCTTGGAGGCAAAATTTCTTATAATGACCAAAATTAAACGTAAAATGCAACAAAAAAGAAATACTAGACAAACATTTAAAAATTATTCTAATTCTTGACCAATTCAAACCAAAGCACAATCCAGAGAAGCTAAAACTGATGAAGAATGTGTTATTGTGTTAGTAAACCAAGAATTGGAACAAGCATTTCAATATGCTCCACTGAAACCGGAGCACAATCCAAAGCAGATAAAACTGCTCCAGAATGTGCTCTGGTTTCAGTAGGCCTAGAATTAGAGACAACAATTTTAGTGCTCTAATTCTTGACCCACTGAAACCAGAGCACAATCCATAGCAGCTAAATCTGCTCCAGAATATGCTCTAATTTCAGCAGGCTTGGAATTAGAGCAATCACTTTTGAGAGCTCTAATTCTTGACCCACTGAAACCAGAGCACAATCCAGTGCAGCCAAATCTGCTCCAGAATGTGCTCTGATTTCAGCTAGGGGCCGTTCAAATATGACGTAAGCAGATTTATTACAATTATTTACCCCCCCCCCCATCCTCCTTGTCAGCAATAGTAAGCAAAGCTCTTACCCCCTCCCCCCATGCTTACGTAAACATTTTTCAATTAAATTTTTTTCAGGGCATGTAACCGAAAAAAATACTGGTTAACGGTTAACCCTTATAGAGAACGTTATAATAATAACGGTTTTAGTTCGAAAACCGGTTTTTAAAAATTAGAAAACGGTTTAAACCGGTTAATATATCGGTTAAAAAAATAATTAAATTAATTAAAAGAAATTAATTATAAAAATTTGATTAAAAAAAATTACAGAATAATTAATTTTAAAAAATAATAAAAAAATACCATCTGAGAAAAATATAACAATTAAAAAAAAGCAAATTAATTAATGAATATTCACAAAAATTCCCGTAATATCTTCAGAAAAACGCAGGTCACTTTTCAATTTTAAACTTGTCTGTGTTGACAAAGGCCGTATATATTTGGGACTTTTTAAGTAACCTTAACGGCCAAAGAAACTACCTACATTTATGACTCTCCAATAAAATGTTAATTGTAAAACCTGTCATGACTCATGTTCAAACACAAATAGAAAACACAGATATAAAAAAATATTATTTTTGGTTAACGGTTACCGGTATTTTCGGCCTGAAAAATATCGGTTAAAATTACGGTTAAAGTTAGCAATTTTCGTTGAAAATATCGGTTACCGGTTTTTATAACCGGTTACATGCTCTGATTTTAAGACTATATCTTTAACAGTTTTTGAGTTACAAGCTTATAAAACATAATTTTATTAATTTTGCAAGTTGTTTTATTTTGGTAAACCTGTTCCGTACAAGTTAAAGTAAAAATATAAAAAATGTGTCTTATAAAAAAAACTTAGAGAAATCCGTTAAAAAAAATCAAAAAAGCTTTTAGTTTAGTACTTAGTCAAATGTAGACGATGTCTCTGTTTCAAACTTGGAAAAGTAAGAAACGAGCTTTTTCCAAAGCTTCTACTTTTAAGCTCACATAATTCTGTATAATGTTCATACCCGCATTATTGGGATAACAGTCTTCACAAATAAACCCTCCTTTTTTAAGGGGAGTGCAAGTTGAACCACTCTTACAAATATCTCTTTTACATGCGTTTTTAGTTAAAGTTATTTCACAATTTGAACCGGTAAAACCAGCAGTATAAACACAGGAATAACCACGTTCTTTCCGAAAACAAGTTAAACCTTGTTGAACTATCTAGAACATTGTTAAACCCTGTAGAACTGTCTCATCTTACTCCCAATTATCTTGGAACAGTGTTGAACCTACTACATTTATGTTACACCCTAAACAAGTGCCTTAACTTTGTCCCAAACAATTTGGAACAAAGTGAAACAAAGTGCAAGTCTTTCTACTTATTTCAGAACACTTGGAACATCTTTCTGCCTTCTAAAACTTTCTTTTTAAGTCTTCCTAGTAATTTCCAATAATAGACATAAATGAAAAGTTACAATTTTTTGTTTTTCACTCTAAAATTTTTCATATACAGCCAAAAAAATTTTAAAATGCCCATTTTTGGGTCCAAAATTTTGATTTTTGGAATTAGTCTAACTTGATAGTCGTCGATGCGCTGATTTCAAATTTTCAAACCGAATTCAATTATCTCTTTCCATTCCTGAGATATTTGCTCTCAAAGTTGGACGTCAAAAAAGGGTGTTTTTTGACCATATCTATAAAATGGGTAGAGATACATTCTCAACGATTATACCAGTCGATTCTACGCGGAAAGTTACATAAAGAAATGTTTTCTCCGCATATACGTTCTTTGGAACGATTTGGTGAAAAATGAGAAAAACGAAAAAACCGGAATTTCAGTTTTTCGCTCGGAAACTTTTTGTCTCCAAAATTTTTTATATTCTGTACTTAAGTAAAGAAGAATGTGCTGATTCCAAATTTTCAAACCGATTTCAATTATCTCTTACCGTTCTCGAGATATTTGCGTTCAAAGTTGGACCTGAAAAATTCAGTTTTTCAGGAATAGTCCTGAAATGGGTTTAGAGACGACTTCGGCGACCTCACCAATCGATTCTATGGATAAAATTACATTTTTGTACCAATTTTCAGATTTATATTCTAATGGATACAATTTTTACAGCGAAAAAACGAAAATGGCCAAAAATCGAAAAAAATCGTAAGGGGTTCATCAGGCGATTTTTCAATTTTTGCGATTTTCGTTTTTTCGCTCTAAAAATTGTATCCGCCTGAATAAATATCTGAAAATTGGTATACTTATGTAATTTTGCCCGCAGAATCGATTGGTGAGGTCGCCGAGGTCGTATATCGATCCATTTCAGGACTATTCCTGAAAAACAATTTTTTTCAGGTCTGACTTTGAACGCAAATATCTCCAGAACGGTAAGAGATAATTGAAATCGGTTTTAAAATTTGGAATCAGCGCATCTTTGTTTACTTAAGTCTAGAAAATGAAAAGATTTGGTGACAAAAAGTTCCCAAGCGAAAAACTGAAATTCCGGTTTTTTTCGTTTTTCTCATTTTTCACAAAATCCTTCCAAAGAACGTATATGCGGAGAAAACATTTCTTTATGTAACTTTGCCTGTAGAATCCACTGGTATAGTCGTTGAGATTGTGTCCCTACCCGTTTTAGAGTTATATCCAAAAAACCCACTTTTTTGAGGTGCAACTTTGAGGTCAAATATCTCAGGAACGGAAAGAGATAATTGAATTCGGTTTGAAAATTTGAAATCAGCGCATCGGCGACTATCAATTTGGAATTATTTCAAAAATCAAAATTTTTGACCTAAAAATGAGTGTTTTTGGATTTTTTGGCTGTATATGAAAAATTTTAGAGTGTAAAACTATAAATTGTAAGTTTTAATGTATAACTATTATTGGAAATTACTAGGAAGACTTAAGAAGACAGTTGTAGAAGGCAGAAAGATGTTCCAAGTGTTCTAGAGTAAGTAGAAACAGTTGCACTATGTTTCACTTTGTTCCAAATTGTTTAGGACAAAGTTAGAAACTTGTTTAGGGTGTAACATAGATGTATCAGGTTCAACACTGTTCCAAGATAATTGGGATTCAGATGAGACAGTTGTACAGGGTTTAACAATGTTCTAGATAGTTCTACAAGGTTACACATTATCCCAAATTGTATGAGATTAATTTCAGGCAGTTTAACATTGTTCCAAATTGTTTGGGACAAAGTTACGACAATTGTTTACGGTTTAACATTGTTATATAAGGGTCAACACTGTTCCAATTTGTTTGAGATTAATTTCAGAATTCCAAATTGTTTCGGACAAAGTTAATATAATTATTTAGGGTTTCACATTGTTATATAAGGTTCAACACTGTTCCAAGTTAATTGGGATTAAGTTAAGAAAGTTATACTAATTTAACAATGTTCTACATAGTTCTATAAGGTTTAACACTGTTCCACATTGTTTGGGATTAATTTCAGAATGTTGTGGAAGGTTTAACATTGTTTCAAACTGTTTGGGACAAAGTTAATATAATTATTAAGGGTTTAACATCGTTTTATAAGGGTCAACACTGTTCCAAGTCAATTGGGATTAATTTTAGACAGTTGTGTAAGGTTTCACATTGTCCCAAATTGTTTTGGAATAAATTAAATCAGTTTCATTGGGTTTAACATTGTGGAATATCAATATAGACTTTTAAAAAATCAAAATTTTTGACTCAAATTGAGGTAATTTAACATTTCAACCCTAAAATGTGGGTTAAATGGAAAAGGGTGTCAAAAAAATCTAAGAAAAATATAACAATTAAAAAAAAGCAATTAATTAATTCACAAAAATTCTCGTAATATCTTCAGAAAAGCGCAGGTCACTTTTCAATTTTAAACTTGCCTGTGTTGACAAAGGCTGTATTTATTTGGGACTTTTTAAGTAATCTTAACGGCCAAAGAGACTACCTACATTTATGACTCTCAAATAAAATGTTAATTGTAAAAACTGTCATGACTCATGTTCAAATACAAATAGAAAACACAGATATAAAAAAACATTATTTTTTTTCTCGCTAAATGATATTAAATAAAGGTTAATGTTCGCTAAAACCGGTTTATTTTTTTTTTTTGGTTAACGGTTACCGGTATTTTCGGCCTGAAAAATATCGGTTAAAATTACGGTTAAAGTTCGCAATTTTCGTTGAAAATATCGGTTACCGGTTTTTATTAACCGGTTTTTTTTAACCGGTTACATGCCTTGTTGTTTTTTAATATTATAATTAAAATGTTATAATTATAATTTTAAAAATAAGAAAATTGATTTAGAATGGAGATTAGATTTTACTGATACAGTATTCAAGATAGAGTAAGGGACAAAATATTATAATCTTACATGATTCATGATTTATATGGATTTGACGGATAACGTGAGCGCTGTCATCGATTTTTGCACGATTCGGAACTTAGCCAATGTGAGGGTTGCCATTCATCGGGTTAAAAAGTTAATAGCTACCGATGACGTAATCATCATCTAGACTCCCCTACCCCCCATGTCATCCAAAATAAGCAAAACAAAGACCCCCCCACCCCCCTATAGTGCTTACGTAATACTTGAACGGCCCCTGACCAAGAATAAGAGCAGACGCTGAAGCGTGCTCCAATTTCCGGCCAGCGGAACTAGATCACCTACAGGACATAAGATGCCTTGGAAGGCGGTGCTAACGACTAAGGATCCCAGGTATACCCTGAAACGCGCATTGAAACCTGTCATCTGGATTCCTATTGGTTGATATTCAATTTTTAATTTTGACCGTACTTGTAGGAATTTTAAAATTAAAATTTGTATACATACGTACTTTGATGAGAAGAATTTACTAGTAATATTTTTAAGGGTGTAACTCACAGCTACTTTAAGGTAATAGTCAGTTACTTAAAAATGGAAGGAGGTACAATAATTCTTTGAAGTAATAAGAATTCAGGGCTTTATTATTACTGAAAGAGAGGAAAGACAAAAAAAAAGTATTCTTCAAAATTTTAGACTGCAGGTACCCTTTTTAAATTATAAGATTTTTTAAGGGTAAAATTTTTATATGCAGAATAATGCGGAAGCAAGGAAAAGAAATTGACAGATTTCGGGTGTCCAAAGTTTGTCGTGTCATCTTGTCGCAAGACCATTAACCCCATATCATATTTATATATAGGGGTGTCCAAACGACGATCAATACTTGCAAAGGCGTTTACATTGTAAACAAAAAAGTCCATATCAACATGTTGCTAATATTGATTAAAATTCAATCTAAAATGCAAAAACGTGTCTGCTGGGCGAAGAGCTTAAAAGCTCGCGAAAAATCAAACGAATATGTCACTTTAATTAACCATTTATTAATTTCTCCGAATTTATGTTATTTGCCATTCTATTTCTGATTTGTGAGTTAATTTAGACATAATAATCAGTGATATTAAATTTAAACTAGTTTAATTACTAACTATTGAAACCCCGGAAATTAATTACGTATTTCTATTTAAACAATTTTCAATTTAATCACTCAGTTGATATAATGAAAATGAGACAATTGTTTTCAGTACATTACATGTAAATCATTAAAAAGTAAACATTCACAATTCGTAGAATCTATGGAATTGTTTGTTGTATACGGAAGTTTTTAATAAAATAACTGAATATGTTTTATAGGATATTGCAAATAAAATTTTGATCAAACTTCTATTGTTATTTGTCTTATAACTATTATCATACCTAGGATAGTTATGAGTATCATAACCGCCGCAGATGTTAATTGAATTCCAAGTTCAGAGAGTGAGGATTTTAAGACATCTAAGGCTATGATTCATAATATCCGTGGTTTGTTCAATAGTTTACCGGTTTCACGTTATTATTAAATATTATTTCATATAACGATTAACGCTTTCGTGATCAAGTCTGTACGAGGTTGATATGACAGCTGTATTATCCAATTGTCCCACGTTATTTTGACAAATCTTCAAGGGTAATATTTTTACCATACTGACTTGTCATAATTACATGGTATATAATTACCCTGTTTACTTTTGTCTATGTAAATAATAGCTTAATATCCAGAAACCGCTAAATATTATTACTATACTGACTTGTCAAAATTACATGCTATACAATTATTACTTAGTTATTTTACTGGTTTCACATTATTAATAAATATTATTTTGTAATGATCTCTTGTGGGTAACGTTTTCATGATCAAGTCTATATGGTTTGATATAATATGACAATTGTCCCATGTTATTTTGTCAATTCTGTATAGTTATGTTTTTACCATACTAACATTACTATCTTGTCAAAATTACATTGGATACAATTATGACATATAGGCCAATTCTAAACAAATCTGTAAGACTTACAGATCTGTAAATCTGTAAATAATGAACAAAATCGCAACGAAAGTAGCTACTCTTATGTATAATTTTATATTACTCAACAAAATCCGTTTTTGACAGTTTTTTACAGATTTACAGATCTGTAAGACTTACAGATTTGTTCAGAATTGGCCTATTAGTTACCTTGTTTACTTTAGTCTAAATAAACAAAAGTTTAATATCCTGAAACCAGTAAAGAATTTAAATAAACCGCGTTAACATTACCAAATAAGAGCCGAACTGTGATTGGTTGAAATAAAAAAATTAATGTAACTTTGCGAGACCCATAAGCCATTACAATTTGGTAAGAAAAGCAATGTTCGCGTTATGTTTATGTGCAATTATCATACAAAACAACCCTTATGTATTTTCCCGCCTTAGACCGGCCCTGGGACTCGTACATCCGGCTCGCATTTACAGCCTTGCTTTGCATTTCATTTCGCGTTAGTAAAAAACGCTCGTGTACTCGCACTCCTAATAGGATTTACAAAAATTGTCTCGTTTACAGAAGCTGGAGAATCATTCGGCTGTTTACTACAAAATATTCTCCTGGCAGATTGTTTATTTAGAGGCGAGCGAGCGCTAGTTAATTGAATATTTAAATTGGAGCCGTTACAGCTAGTTAAAAATCAAATGTGGCTGTAGCACAATTCTTCCAGAACTGCTCTTGTTTAACAATGAATATTAAACAACTTACATTCCACCACTTTCAAAAAATTACTTACATACTTTATTGAAAGAGAATTAGTAGTAGGTACTTGGTGGAACATGATGAATACTTAAAGGTGATTAATGAAACATACTTTATGTTAAAATTAAATCATAAAGACGTTTTTGGCTCGACAATGTATGGGACAATATATAATACAAGAAATGGTTCAATATCGTGTACAAAAAATTATTAGATTTTGACGAAGTTTTGTGTGATACTAATACAATTTCTTGTACAATATATTGGCTCTGATGCGCACTTTCCTTGAATATGCAAAATGAATCAAAATGCATTTACATTTAAAATTTGCTATACTTATAACGTTACTAGTAGTAAGATAAGTTTTCTATGACCACACTATATAAAAAAAAAACAAATAAACGTTAGAAACGCGTGAGATCACAAAATTCTTATATGCGCATACTCACCGTTAAATTAATTGACTGATTGAATGAAAAATTAAACTTGTTCTGTTTTTCAACAAATTTACGATCACATACAACATTTCAACCAATTTTCTGTTTTATGCTAGCCAATTTAAATTTTTACTAACTGAGACAATGATTCTACACAGTAAAGTTATAACATTTAGAATCGCATGACGATTCAACATTTAATAATGAATAATAAAATTTTTGAAAAATTCATGAACTGCACTGGGATTTGAACTGGGTAAATTAAATTTTTGAAAAATTCATGGAAGTCATTAGTAAGTAAATTTTATACAGCATTAGTTATATTTTCATAAAAGTCCAACAAAGAGACATGGTTAAATTTCTCTTTAAGTTGAATGGCAACAAATGAAAATGAGGTTTAAAAATACAATAATCCTGAAATCTGTTTTTAAATTCTTTAGACAACAGTAAAATGATCGGTTAGGTTATTTCTGTCACTTTTTAGTTGCAAAAGACACCTATCTCATATATTATATTCGAAACAATAAATTGTTTATGACACTCTTGGTTTAGGGAATTGTTGAACTGTTAGGGATTTACAATCCAGAGGAATGAACTGGACGACAGATATAATGTGTTGTATATATCACATTTTTATTTAAGGGCTCATGAACTTAGAAAAAATAATTTCTTTTTCGTGTTAATTTTGCTTTAATGTCAACAATGTTTTTCTTTTTTCGTTTTGAAATGCGCGGTGTTGGCACTTTCCTAACATATGAGGGTCCTCGTAATAAAATGTTGAGTATGAACTTCAGGGTTTCATTTACAGTTACTTCCATTTAGCCTTTTAATGGCGCAAGTTATTACCGCATAACCGCGCGAAAGACCAACAACTTACGACTACTCGTGCTTGTAACTTGTAAGTACTTCTGGTTCAAATGTCAATTGCGGGATTTTACTCCTGACTTTGGAAAAATCGAACGAGATGGAAGCACTGATAAGTGAATCTCAATCAAGATGAAGAGGACTCTAACATTTTTCAAGAAGAGCACTTCACGAAATATAGTACTGAGATTTTAAAACAGATTTTAAATTTAATACTAAATTATTTTCATTTCATGATACTAATAACATTTGAAACATTCAAGATGGATATTGTTTTGTATCAAAATAATAAAGGAAATCAAACATAAAGCTAAAAAATTTGATGTGTTCAACACATTACCTCCCGCCACTGTAGTAATAATTCTATATAAGTTTTTCAGTGCATTCAATACTAGTTTTAAAATTAGTTTGTTATTGCAGTTCAGAATATTTTTAATTCATTACCTTCATTCACGCATCTAAATATATTCCCTATATATTTCTTCCACCTTTTTTAAAGTCATACAGACATCACGGTAAAAAGTAAAATCGTATTCTAGCAACCCTAACTCGTGCTTGTATGTTGAAAACTTACACTCGAGAAGTTTGACCAAAACAATACCTACTTTATATATTATATTGATAGGCGGGAGGTAAATATATGCGTACCTTTAATGTAATTATACATTTATTTTATTTGTATCTATTGCACATCAATTCTGGATGGAATATGTTCTCAAATACCGTAGTTACTTGTTTCCAATAGTAATTTTTATAGTGGGTTCCGAACCACTCGGACACAAATAAAAATGGGGGAGAAGACATATTTTTTTATAACGTTTTGATTTTAATTTAATAATTCTTTCGGAACTAATTAAATTTAACATTTGGACGTTAAAGAAACCCAGTAAAAAAATTTTGAGTTTATATGCTTAGTGACAAAAATTGACGAATCTAGGATTTGAACCTTGGATATCACACTCTGCTCATCATTGAAACGGTAAAATCAGATTGTAGATATTTAGAAAGAGCTTTCCCCAAAAAGCACAAAAAATAAAATGCCACAAAGAACTCATTTCCTAATTGTCAATTACTTCCGTCATAGGATTGATCCACGCGTGGTGTATGCCTTACTAATAACAATAAATAATAGCGCTGCAAACCTATGTGTATAACAAAAGCGTGAACTATTGCTGCACATTCAGGATAAAATGGTGTTATATTTAAATTTTTATGTGACAATGTATCTAGTGGAGAAAAGAAGATACATTCAACATTCAAGTGTAAGAACAAAATCTTCCAGCACTATCAATCTTGTTAAACTATTTCGCAGAGTAGTGTGGATAAAACATTTGATAAAACGTAGAGCAAGAAGGAGAAGCGTCCTATTTTAGTTTTATTGCCGCGTTCACCTTTGCAACCTATTACCCCTTTTGATTCACTCCGCGTCACGGTTGTCTCTTTGCTCTGGTCACCTCTGTTGCTTATGTGCTTTATTCCGGTTGCTACTCCACCGAGTAGTGCAGCCTTTGTTTCCCGCTGTTTATTTATTATAATATCACAAAGGTATACTCGCTTTGCATTGAGTTATGACATAAATAATGAAAATGAACGCGGTATCATACGTTACCTCTAATTAGTGTAAATAGGAAACGAGCTAGTTTCCCCGACTCTCTAAACATGCACTTTGGATACTTCATTATACTAACTGTGTGGGTCTCTTCGCCGTACATGAAATGCAATTCCTAAATTACTTCATACTTCTACGAATTCAGACAAAGGTCATCTCCAAGAAAACAATTTTAATTAATAATATTAATAGTTTGTTATGCTCTTATGTTCACCAAAGTACATAAGGTAATTGGGGAAGAGATGGACCGGTAGGAGAGATGGAGTTTTGATCTTAAAAATACATGAGAGTGACATTTTTATTATATGTACTAGTAAGTAGAATCATACTTGAAATTTTTGTCGTTATGGTCACGACTTATTCTTGCGACGAAAATTAACCGAGTCCGTAGGACGAGTGACGATTTTCTAAAGCAACATGCAGGAGTGAGTTAGATAAAAATTTCAAGTAATCTAAAGTAAAAATAAGTTAAGTACTACTTTGGCAGGTTTAAAGTTTAAACTAATTATTTATGTACATACTTTATAAACACATGCATAAGAACGTAATCTAAAAATGTGGTTCTATTTGTACACAGTCATAAGTAATTTAGTGGTCCATTTAACATCTGCTCTAAGGCTATATGGACCACCTATGCTTAGGAGAGATGGACCAGAGGATTTTTATTGTTAAGAAGACCAATTCAACCGATAAACAGAAAAAAAACATTCGCACATAGAAACGCAGACGATCTAGTTGCTATTCAATGAGTTCTAAAGAACTTTTGTTAAATAGTTAATTACAGGGTGATGATAATGAAAAAACCGAAGATTATTTTTTAAAACTGATAAAGAAGGATGATTGAATAAAATTTATATTTTGTGATCGCTGTTAACACGAAGACTATACCACATTTGACAAATGACAACAATCTGTTAACCAATTCATTTCGTCATAGCGTTGATCCGTCTCACATATATAGTGGAGGAGAGATGGGCTTTTTTTGAACCCGAATAAAATATGCTTTTGAAGTTTTCAGAACATATTTATTTACGCATAAATTATTTATTTATTCTTATAAATAAGTCTAGATTATATTTTATTAAAAACAAATTTTATTTTTTCAATGCTATTCAATATTGCAGAGTAATAATTATTATTCCAAGAAGTGGTCCATCTCATCCCCACTTTTTCGATCTATATATTTGTTTCTTTTTTACTTTTATTTTACGTTAATCATTATATTTTAAATTCTTCAAAATTAAGAAATGACAAAACTCGAATACACCTTCCGTACACATGGATACATTCTACAACATGCGAGAAACAATAGAGAAAAGCAACAAAACTCACTGCACAATGCATTATCTAACAATGCAACACATACACGAAATATATTAAACTACATAAAACAAATTAAACGTACAAAACAATCTATGTATGTACCGTATATAACACATACCTAATATAATGTAATGTAACAAACTGAACCGAAATCCAAATAACATATTTGCTGAAAGGATCCCTAAATTCAAATAATATTTATATGAAGAATATCTAATACTAAAAAGTTTTATATGTTTTTGCAATACCTGCACAGTAAGTTACCCATTAATAACAAAATTTAAACACAGTAAGTGGAACTTTTATTACAGATTTGGTTTCCATGGTTATAGTAAACACTTCCCGTGCACGGTGGACAGTAAGTGTGTTACTTACAATTCATGGTGGATGGTAAGTATTTAGTTTCCACATCATCATAAACATTCATGGCACTCTTACTCTCAATTGCAATTCAACTTTTATTTTTGACGTCAATCTGACAGACGTTAATTTTGAAACCTATTTTTCTTTTCCTATTATTTTTGTAGGTATTGCAAAAAATAGCTTACTAACCTTGAACTGTAAGTGATATTCGGGTCTCGACTTCCCAAACAACATTCTCGACCTAAAAACTGTCACTTACTGTTCACGGTATGTAATATACTATTAATGAAATATGTTCCTAGTCTTTGGTACTATGATTCTAAAAACACGAATACGAGTCCTACCATCAAAATTATAAAACTTAATTTGTGTAAATATAGTAATACATTTTAGGAAAACGTTTGTTAACACATTAAAACTATATAAATCATACCATCGAATTTTAAATCTACTGGCACTAGAATGATCAGCACAGATGATCACTCGTTTATTACTAATAATTTACCAAAATCTGTTACAAAAAACATACCTATCTCCAGCAATGGGTAATAAAACATGATTGTATTATATATTAATGGTAAAGAGCAAATATTTGACTGCGAATGTCTGAAGAATATCCTGTAGGGGTATTTCGGAACCGCGGCGCGCTAATGCGGTTACACCATGAAACCTCGGTTCAAATCTCGCAACCAGCAACTAATAACAACTGTAATTGGCCTGGAATTTCCACTGAGTGTCGGGCTCAAATAAACAAACCAAGTTTCAGTTATTAGATGATGATTGCTCTAACACAACCAGCCAAATTGCCCGAATAAATAACAGATACTCTACTTTACCTAATATGCCAACAAAGGGAATATAAAATTGACTTGTCGTATCATGGGAAATTTTCATATTAAACATAATATTATTTATTATAATATTTAGAGATGGAGACGTATGAAATTAGTTAAAAACAGCTAATGTTTTCATAATTTAAAATGGAAAAGAAAATAAAAAAACAATTAGCATGGTTTGGACACTTATTACGAATGCCTGGAAAAAGATCAGCGAAATGATTTGGAATATAAGAAGAAGCAAAACGAATAAAAGAGAAAGATCGCCGAAGAAGAACATCATTACATGGCAAAAAAATCTGAAATGTCCAACACATTACCTCCCGCCACTTTAGTAATAGGTATATTCTATATAAGTTTTTCAGTACATTCAATTTGTAGCTTTATAATTAGTTTGTTATTGCAGTTCAGAATATTTGTAATTCCCTTCATACTTAAATTTTTATGACCAAAAAAAATCGTATTCTAGGAACCCTAATTCGTGTTCATTTATTGAAAACTCACACTCGAGAAATTTGATCAAAAACAAAACCTCCTTTATCCATATTTTGATAGGCGAGAGGTAAAAACAAGAAAAGCAATAATAAAAAGAAATTATAAATGTTATAAATTATATTAGGAACGTAAAAAAGACCCGAAAGGATATTTTCTGAAATTAAGGATATATCTACTTTTCGTAGTTAATTTCATTCTACGGATAAAAATATCAAAAATGGTGAATGATTTGTTTGCATTGAATGAAGTTGGGTCCCTCCGTACCCACATATCCAGGGGTGTAATTTGACAGTAGCTAACAATAAAAACGTCAACCGCTGAAATCTGAAAGGGAAACTGCCTGCTGAAACGTTTAAAGGGAATGATAAATAAATAAGTGTTGTCAACATGCTTGCCTCAATCCAACCGTTCAAATAACCTACATATCGGTTTGGAATGGACCTATATTGGCCAAATAGCTGAATAAATAAAAATTTGAAATACGCAGCCACTGAATATGCATTTATATTTTTTCATTTCTCCGAATTGGCTGTCGTATTCTAAGGCAAGTATTATTTTTAGTCAAATGTCTCAATGATATGCTTTTTCTTACCACATTATATGATCAATTTCTAGCAATAATTGTTCTATAAGAAATAATACATTTTTTCACTACTAGCCTACACAGACACACACATCATTACTAACCTTTTTATTTATTTAAATCCTTATTTGCAAGTGGTTAAAGAAACCAACAAGCAAATGAGATAAATTAAATAACAACGTGCGAGAAATACCTCCCATTGGAGTTTTTTCAGTTTTATGTTGTTTTTACTTCATAATTTAGATGCCAAAACGATTTTTATTTATTTTCAATCTTCTTATGTCTAATAAATTTAGTGCTAAGTTATTAATGAGTGGTTATGTAAGCGAATTTCATATCGAGTAGAGTATGTTTCTATTAGTCCCTTAATATCTTTAATTTGACATGAGAAATTATTTTACTACCGCTTACTTGTTAATTATGAAAACTATCACTTTTAAAGAAACTCAAGTTCCAAATCCATATATTGTTTAATATTCGGTTGTTTCGCAACTCGAGACACAACTGGGCGCTCGGTCAATAATGATAGTCTTCTCAACCTTGGTGTATATATACTATTTCACGCCACCGTTCACCTAACTTCAACTTGCTTCCATATATAAATCGTAGTTTCCTGATAACTTCCAGTATTTTGTTACCATTTTAAAATAACTGTTCTACTAACTGGATAATTATGAAAATTATATGAATTTCATTTACAGGTCGTCCAGCAATAAAATGTTGCAAATAAATAAATCGAAATGTCAACTAAACTGTCCCATTTTACAAATACTTTAACATTATTTGAAATTAGTTGTTGCTGATGGCGCGAAAAATATAATAAACGTCTCGAAATGTGAGTATTTAATTTTTTATTAAATTTAAAAAATATATATTATAGTATAATAATAAATAAGGAAAATTGTTGAGACATCCAAATCAAATATTTTAAATATATAATTAGAAGCTTGGATTAATTAATATCATTATGAAGATTATTCAAAAATAATAATTTATTAATAATTTGAATGACATTTAAGATGCCAGCAATAATTCGGTGAAGTTTGATTCTCTAATAAATCAAGATGTATTTTGGGTGGGAATGTTGTTAACCGACATCTCAGGAATATTTACATAATTACATATGGATATGGAGAATGCACTACCTGCGAAATTCGCGAACAGTTTATAGGAAGTGCATGGAGAATTATTCCAATCTGTGTGCATAGTTTACCATGTTATTCATTCGCTAACACCCTAATTACTCTTAATCTCATTCCGGGGAATATTAACTTTGTTGCTCTTAATTACCTATGCACTATCTCCAACAAAATCATTTCAAATACTTACTAATAAATTAAGTCATATAAAATAGCTTAATATCTAATACTTTATAAAATATGTGCTCATATATTAATTGTTAATTAATATATTACAGAAATACACTTCAGATCTTCATGAAAACACCAATTGCGGTTACACGATTAACATCAAATTCTAATCGGTTCTAATCTAAGATGACAAAATGGTATATCCAAGATTTTAACTTATTTTATTCACTAGTATTTGAGTAATCATTACGACAACATCCATCCATTCATACACACGGACAGACATCATCGTAAAAATATTAAAATCATGTTCTAGGGACTTCAAAATATGCTTATCAATTAAAAACTATCCAATTTTAGCATGATTCCAATATCCCTCTTATTGAGTGGCGAGAGGTAAAAATAATAATAATTTGAACTTATTCCTAACCTAACTGTCAATATTTCTAATGAATAAACAGTTGAAATACATAAATTATAGTAAATTATGCAATGTGCATGTAATGTGTATTGTTACTTATGAGAATGAAGTTTGCCAATACGACCGAAAGCGAGTTTTGTAAATCATTCAAATGAGAATAGCCATTACCTGCGAATACTATACTGTATCCACAACTATAATATGAAAAATATATGTTTATTATAACCAGGGCATGTAACCGGTTAAAAAAACCGGTTAATTAAAACCGGTAACCGATATTTTCAACGAAAATTGCGAACTTTCACCGTAATTTTAACCGATATTTTTCAGGCCGAAAATACCGGTAACCGTTAACCAAAAAAAAAAATAAACCGGTTTTAGCGAACATTAACCTTTATTTAATATCATTTAGCGAGAAAAAAAATAATATTTTTTTATATCTGTGTTTTCTATTTGTATTTGAAAATGAGTCATGACAGTTTTTACAATTAACATTTTATTGGAGAGTCATAAATGTAGGTAGTCTCTTTGGCCGTTAAGGTTACTTAAAAAGTCCCAAATAAACAACACAGGCAAGTTTAAAATTGAAAAGTGACCTGCGTTTTTCTGAAGATATTACGGGAAATTTTGTGAATGTTCATTAATTAAATTGCTTTTTTTTAATTGTTATATTTTTTTTAGATTTTTTTGACACCCTTTTCCATTTAAAATTAGGTGCAACCCCCATTTTAGGGTTGAAATGCCATTGGAAATCCATTCAAGTGTCCCCCTTTATACTAAAATTGCCGTGTTCAACGGTTTTTTGCTTTAAGTGTCCAGAAATTGCGCTGATAATTTTCATTGGACCACTCATAATCCGTCTGAAGGTCGATGACTAAAACTCGTTTTTTCTCAGGAGGAGATGACTCTAACAGCTTTTCTCTAGTGACTAGACCTGGCTCGTCTAGTGCAGAACTATTGACTATAACTGAACTAGACTACGAGAGTCCTAAGAAAAAGTATGATTTAAGAGTTAGAGTAGCCAGTCCTCCTCTAAGAAGCGATGTTCATGTTGAAGTTATTGTCACAGACGTAAATGACAATGCCCCTGTTTTAAAAGACTTTCAGGTAAGAATTTAAATCCGTGTGGCGGTCGTAAAATAAAAAAATGTTCCTGGCTATTTTTATATACTTTTTATATATTTATATCACTTTTTGAATATCTAAAATAGATCTGAATCCTTGTGGCGGTCAAAACATTTTTTGGAAATGAGTTTTGTCTTTACAGGCTTGTAACTCGTAAATTAATTGAGATACAATAAAAATTCTTACATCCATCGATTCCTTGGGGTTTTTTCTATAAGATACATATTTTTTACATTTTTTTCTTGCATTTTTATGCCACAGCCGATGAAATATATAAAAAATTGTACAATTTGGCACTTACAATTTTCAAATTTTAAGTTTATGGCCGCGTATCTCAAAAACAAGTTGAGCTATAACAAAAATTCTTGCACCAATCGATTCCTTGGAGATTTCTCTATAATATTCATGTTACTTTATATTTTTTCTTGCATTTTTATGGCTCAGCTAATGCAATATATAAAGAATGGTATAATGTGACACATAAAAATCTCATCAATTTGGAATATGGGACGACATAAGAGCTTTACTGTTGATATTAAGGAATGTTCTGTCATAATATTCATTTTCTTGACATAAAGCAGTCCACAAATATTCTCTAGAGATAAAATCACCTTCTAAATTTTGTTTCTGAAATATTTTAACACTTAAAATATTTTTTTCGTAAATTGACAACTATTTGAGTCGGTCTGTAAGTCTGTGATTAAAAGATTTAAATCTGATAAGATAATTTTTCAATTAGTTTGACAAATTATGAATTATAAACCTACTAAAAAAATACAGAAGATCTAGTACAATGTTAAATTACCTTAATTTGAGTCAAAAATTTTGATTTTTTAAAAGTCTATATTGATATTCCACAATGTTAAACCCAATGAAACTGATTTAATTTATTCCAAAACAATTTGGGACAATGTGAAACCTTACACAACTGTCAGTGTTGAATCTTATATAACAATGTTAAACCCTAAATAATTATATTAACTTTGTCCCAAACAACTTGGAATTCTGAAATTAATCTCAAACAAATTGGAACAGTGTTGACCCTTATATAACAATGTTAAACCGTAAACAATTGTCGTAACTTTCTCCCAAACAATTTGGAACAATGTTAAACCTTCCAAAACTGCCTGAAATTAATCTCATACAATTTGGGATAATGTGTAACCTTGTAGAACTATCTAGAACATTGTTAAACCCTGTACAACTGTCTCATATGAATTCCAATTATCTTGGAACAGTGTTGAACCTGATACATCTATGTTACACCCTAAACAAGTTTCTTACTTTGTCCCAAACAATTTGGAACAAAGTGAAACATAGTGCAACTATTTCTACTTACTCTAGAACACTTGGAACATCTTTCTGCCTTCTACAACTGTCTTTTTAAGTCTTCCTAGTAATTTCCAATAATAGTTATACATTAAAACTTACAATTTATAGTTTTTCACTTTAAAATTTTTCATATACAGCCAAAAAAATCCAAAAAGACCCATTTTTAGGTCCAAAATTTTGATTTTTGAAATATTTCCAAATTGATAGTCCCCGATGCGTTGATTTCAAATTTTCAAACCGAATTCAATTATCTCTTTCCGTTCCTGAGATATTTGACTTCAAAGTTGCACCTCAAAAAAGTGGGTTTTTTGGATATAACTCTAAAACGGGTAGGGACACAATCTCAACGACTATACCAGTGGATTCTACAGGCAAAGTTACATAAAGAAATGTTTTCTCCGCATATACGTTCTTTGGAACGATTTTGTGAAAAATGAGAAAAACGAAAAAAACCGGAATTTCAGTTTTTCGCTTGGGAATTTTTTGTCACCAAATCTTTTCATTTTCTAGACTTAAGTAAATGCAGATGCGCTGATTCCAAATTTTCAAACCGATTTAAATTATCTCTTACCGTTCTGGAGATATTTGCGTTCAAAGTCAGACCTGAAAAAAATTGTTTTTCAGGAATAGTCCTGAAATGGGTCGAGATACGACCTCGGTGACCTCACCAGTCGATTCTGCGGGCAAAATTACATAAGTATACCAATTTTCAGATATTTATTCAGGCGGATACAATTTTTAAAGCGAAAAAACGAAAATCGCAAAAATTGAAAAATCGCCTGATGAACCCCTTACGATTTTTTCCGATTTTTGGCCATTTTCGTTTTTTCGCTGTAAAAATTGTATCCATTAGAATATAAATCTGAAAATTGGTACAAAAATGTAATTTTGTCCGTAGAATCGATTGGTGAGGTCGCCGAGGTCGTATCTCAACCCATTTCAGGACTATTCCTGAAAAACTGAATTTTTCAGGTCTAACTTTGAACTCAAATATCTCGAGAACGGTAGGAGATAATTGAAATCGGTTTAAAAATTTGGAATCAGCACATTCTTCTTTACTTAAGTCCAAAATATAAAAAATTTTGGAGACAAAAAGTTTCCGAGTGAAAAACTGAAATTCCGGTTTTTTCGTTTTTCTCATTTTTCACCAAATCGTTCCAAAGAACGTATATGAGGAGAAAACATTTCTTTATGTAATTTTCCGCGTAGAATCGACTGGTATAATCGTTGAGAATGTATCTCTACCCATTTTAGAGATATGGTCAAAAAACACCCTTTTTTGAGGTGCAACTTTGAGAGCAAATATCTCAGGAATGGAAAGAGATAATTGAAGTCGGTTTGAAAATTTGAAATCAGCGCATCGACGACTATCAAGTTAGACTAATTCCAAAAATCAAAATTTTGGACCCAAAAATGGGCATTTTTAAATTTTTTTGGCTGTATATGAAAAATTTTAGAGTGAAAAACAAAAAAATTGTAACTTTTCATGTATGTCTATTATTGGAAATTACTAGGAAGACTTAAAAAGAAAGTTTTAGAAGGCAGAAAGATGTTCCAAGTTCTGAAATAAGTAGAGAGACTTGCACTATGTTTCCCTTTGTTCCAAATTGTTTGGGACAAAGTTAAGGCACTTGTTTAGGGTGTAACATATGTAAATGTACTAGGTTCAACACTGTTCCAAGATAATTGGGAGTAAGATGAAACAGTTCTACAGGGTTTAACAATGTTCTAGATAGTTCAACAAGGTTTAACTTGTTTTCGGAAAGAAGGTGGTTATTCCTGTGTTTGTACTGCTGGTTTTACCGGTTCAAATTGTGACATAACTTTAACTAAAAACGCATGTAAAAGAGATATTTGTAAGAGTGGTTCAACTTGCACTCCCCTTAAAAAAGGAGGGTTTATTTGTGAAGACTGTTATCCCAATAATGGGTATGAACATTATACAGAATTATGTGAGCTTAAAAATAGAAGCTTTGGAAAAAGCTCGTTTCTTACTTTTCCAAGTTTGAAACAGAGACATCGTCTACATTTGACTTTAAAGTAAGTACTAAACTAAAAGCTTTTTTGAATTTTTTTAATGGATTTCTCTGTTTTTTTTTATAAGACACATTTTTTATATTTTTACTTTAACTTGTACGGAACAGGTTTACCAAAATAAAACAACATGCAAAATTAATAAAATTAAGTTTTATAAGCTTGTAACTCAAAAACTATTAAAGATATAGTCTTAAAATCAGAGCATGTAACCGGTTAATAAAAACCGGTAACCGATATTTTCAACGAAAATTGCGAACTTTAACCGATATTTTTCAGGCCGAAAATACCGGTAACCGATAACCAAGAAAAAAAATAAACCGGTTTTAGCGAACTTTAACCTTTATTTTAATATCTGTGTTTTCTATTTGTATTTGAACATGAGTCATGACAGGTTTTACAATTAACATTTTATTGGAGAGTCATAAATGTAGGTAGTTTCTTTGGCCGTTAAGGTTACCTACTTAAAAAGTCCCAAATATATACGGGTTTTGTCAACACAGGCTAGTTTAAAATTGAAAAGTGACCTGCGTTTTTCTGAAGATATTACGGGAATTTTTGTGAATATTCATTAATTAATTTGCTTTTTTTTAATTGTTATATGTTTCTCAGATGGTATTTTTTTATTATTGTTATAAATTAATTATTCTGTAATTTTTTTTAATCAAATTTTTATAATTAATTTCTTTTAATTAATTTAATTATTTTTTTAACCGATATATTAACCGGTTTAAACCGGTTTCTAATTTTCAAAAACCGGTTTTCGAACTAAAACCGTTATTATTATAACGTTCTCTATAAGGGTTAACCGTTAACCAGTATTTTTTATTTTATTATAACTAAATATATCATCACACTTTGACAGATAAATAACAATAGCTCGCATCATTCTTTTACAGCCTGTTTAGTACTAGGCAATTATTTCTAATGTTATTTAGTTTAAGCTCAAAAAGAAAAGAAAAGTATGAAAAATAATAAAACTAGTAGAACTTTGGGTTTTTATGTAGAAAAAGTTGCTTAACAGTAATTAGTTTTTACTCTTTTGTCAGGTAAGATTTAAATTTTATATAATGATTGAACAATATTACTCCATCGAACTGTCAATATTATTCAATTAGCAACAGTAACGAAGCTCATTAATTAATAAAAAACGATTGAATTCTAGGAATCCTACTTGACAGTTCTGGCTAAATAATTATATTGAACTTATAAATAGTACAGTATTCGTATTGTCATTTATTCAGCTGATGTCCAAAGAGCGAAACAATCGTCAACTCAGTTTTAATAATTAAATATTTATGCATAAAACAAGTGCAAATTTTCAATTGTTTTTATTCAGAACAAATGAGGTTCTTTTATTATTTATACATTTATAAATTTATAAATTAGTCTGAAATGAATAAATCATTCAAAAATTGAAATAAAGAATTGTGAAGTTTATGTAGTGGTGGGTAAAAGGCGTAACAGTAAATTTGTTTATTTTATCGCACATGTTTAAATATTTATAGAATTTGGAGTAGCGTAGAGTGTAAAATCTAATCAGCACGCAATGTCGGAATAAAAACAACATGTGCATAGAAGATATGAAATCCCTGGACTCCGCTATCATGTTTTAAAGTGCTGGACCCATCCCAACAGATATTCGCGAGCGGTCGCAGACATATACATCACCGTGATGGCCAAAATCGATTCCGATGAGGTCAAAACGAACAATTCCAAATCTGCAGATTGAAACCCTTCCGCTCACAGTCCTCTACATTACGGCCGGATGTTGCATACTCAACTCCTTCACATAATATCCAAAATACTAAGTCATAACGAGAATGTTTTTATTTTTGTTAATAGCAACAGATAGGAATTTATAAGTCGTCGGTACTTGGTGGAAATAATGAAAATTATTATTATCACTTGACATGACATACCAAAAATATGACATTATTTCAAATTTACCCCTAATTTTCATAACTACCAATGTAAAATGAAACTTTTATTTGGTAGTAAAACGATTTTTTTCTGGATCAGTTCAAGGTTGAATGCAATTATTACAAGTGACAAGTCAGTGTAGTACAGATCTAGTTATGACTCTGTTACCAGCTTACTTTTGTATATGTAAGCGAAAGTTTAATTAATATCCTGAAAACTACAAAACTCAAGTATATGTAAATATATACTTTTCATGACATTTTCCGAAAAAATATTTTGTAAATTTTAGTGTTTCACAAGACAAGAATTCTTATCTTAAAAAATAAGACAAGAAATTTAAATATATCTTGTCTTTCATTACTCTTGTATACACAATTCTTACATATTTCTTGTCTTGCACACTAAAACTTAGTCAGGGATTCCCTTATTCGCAAATAACCTTGAATATATAATATATTAATCTTTGTATCACTTGAACATTTTTTTTTGTTAAGACTATTTTAGAATTATTATTAAATGACTACTATAAAAAAACGTATAACATATTATACGTACAATAACAGCGACATATGTACAAGCAGAAATCATCCAAATCATCTTTAGTTATAAAAAATTTGTATTCATTTTTATTTAATAATTAAGTACATATTTTTGTACGGATAGTAAAAAGTAAGAAATCTAGATTTAAAATTAGCAAAAAAAAAAGAACAAATGCAAAAAATCTGGCTGTTCTTGCACTTTTCTTGCATGACAGTTTCTTTCCTTGTCTTGCTCTGTCTGTCTTGTTTATTTTGCAAGACTTTTGTGAAACACTAGTAAATTTGATAAAATTTAGCTGTAGCCCAAAATTTGGATCCTTACTTCAAATTTTTGTGATTTGTCCCAGTTGTCTCACAACGGTGAAAACAGAGGCATTATACTATGTATATATTTTGATTGCCGATTGAGTAGTAATGCAGTTCGGAATAATCAATTTCATTATCAATTGAAGCGAATGCAAGTAATATCGTTTTGCACATGAAATGGATTTAATGTTTGCCGCACAGGATTAAAATCTCAAATCATTAGGGGCACATTCGAATAGCTAATCCTTCAATCAAATTTAAAATTGGCTATTCAATACAACTGCACTAATTTGCTACGTTTTTTTGTGCGTTATGATGTGTGGTTCCATTTTTGTAAATCTGGCTCAATGAACAAAGTCGATTTGTCAGTTGAAATGTTTTGTCTCTTAAAATGCAAATTCGTGTTTTTCAAACTACAATTAAATTGCAAATAAAAAAAAATGTATGTACCATATTAACTTAACGTACGTTTCTATAATAACAATGTATTGTTTTATTTAAAATTCTCATACAAACATATTATTATTGAAATGGTACCTACCCTCTCCGTTGTTCGCATAATTAGCCAAAGATCGTCTAGTGGAAGGTTTAACATACCGTACGTTGTGTTTATTTAAATAATCCTTCATCGTCGTAATACTGAGTAGTAGTTAAACGTTGAGGAAATGGGACAGGTATAAGATAAAATAATACAATGATATTCAGTCCAAAAGAAAGAAAAAAATATATATTTTCAGATTTTTTTAGAATTAAAGGTATTTATAAAATGCTGTGGAATATTGAGCTCTTCGGCATTTAACTTAAAAACCTGAGGGAAATAATATAAAATAATTTTACAATTTTTATTTTATTGTTATAACATATATTCAATTTTATTTTATGGTGTACTATCTGCAAAACAATTCCTACAATGAGTAAACAATTTATCTCTCTTATTTTAATTTAAACGAAGTTTTTACCGTTTTCAGGATGTTAAACTTTTGCTTACATATACAAAAGTAAGCTGATAACAGAGTCATAACTATATCTATACCATACTGAGAGATGAATAATGTGCACATGTCAAAATTGCATAATTCAGAGACCGTATTTATTTGGTTCAACCCTGAACAGATAAAGAAGAAATTCGTTTTACTTCCAAATAATTGTTTCATTGTCATAGGTTTTATTTTATTAATAAAGTCCTCAGTTTTTGAAATCTATATATTGACCAAACCATGGATATCATGAATCATACCAGGACTGCGGCAGTTAAAATATAGCAATACTAGGTACGGTCAAATTTGTCATTTTATTGCGTTCATGACTTTCTAATATCATTTTAATAGTATTAAACAACAACGTATTGAAATAATTCCCTTGAAAATTAATACAATTTAGAACAATTTTTGGAATAAAACAACTTTTTTAGTTTTAGTTCTGTAATTTTTATTTATTAAACCAAAGGTTTCGGCAGCATAAACTGCTACCTTCTTCAGGGTAATGACAATTCCAACAAAGCAAGTAAACAAGTAACTAAGAAACAAATTATAACGAATTTAATATAGGAAGCCATGCTTTACTAATTTTCAAACCATCGTTGTGATTGAGATTCTCTAATTAAAATATTGTTGAAACAATTTTCGTGTCTTTTATTTTATAAAAATCCTCTAAGGCATTGTTTGGTTTATGGTGTCAACCACATGTCAACAGTTACTTGAATTTTTGATATGATAAACGTTAAAATTTTCTCTCTAAATTTTTACTAATTTGAGGAGATAGTTGTCAACAAATATTGTTTGATACATGATTACGAAAGGTTTTTGCATTCTCGAATATTTTCATTGCAAAAGTAATGATTGTGTTGTTAATACTAAATTTAGCAAAACTTATAGATTATTGGTTTATCGTTTAAATAAATAAAATAAGTATATTGAAAGTTGTAAAACCCCGCCGAATAAATATTTGTTTTCAGGTTCGTCCTGATATTGCATTGCAATACAAATATTATCAACAAAAATTACCAATATTTGTGATACAAAGGTAGGTAAACAGAGCTTGTTATTTATGACTTGCTTTGAAAGAGTTAGAACCACAAGGCAAATATTGCAAAGCTGGTTAATTTGCCTCTGGTCTATTGGCTGCATGGCCGTAAACCAAAAAATATAAAAAATGTTGTGTTTGCAGCGAAGTGGCTTATTTAGAATATTCGTTGTTGGGATGGGATGTATCTTGCGAATATGTTTTTTATTGTGAGCTCCGGGTACGTTTCACGGAGCGCCGGACGGCTGGTCACGGCGCAGGCGTCGAGCAGCTCTCCCAGGCTGCACTCCTGCGCCAGGGACGGCGGACTGGAACTTTTCACCGGGGGCACAAAAGAATTCAAAACTGAATACCGCGTCTAAGATCCGGATGCACTTTCTCGGAAAGTATCAAATTAATAGTATTACAACAAAATAGAATGTTTTCCATGTGTTATTGTAGAGTGTTTGGACATTTGATTTTGCATCCAGAAACGCCACGTGTTTATTTTTGCTAATAAAGTTTAGGATTTATTGCCCATCATTCTGGATGCCTGAGAAACTATTTAAGCAGTAGAAAGTTATCACATTTTGTAAGAGTCGCGTTCCGTCGTCTGTAGCGAACAGACCTTCGACGGTGTATATATATAATATTTTTTTATAGTTACGCAAATTTAAGACGGCGGTGGTAGACAGAAGTGTCATTAGAGAAACAAACAAATGTTAACCATCACTAATTATAGTAAATCCTTATCAAGGAGCGGATCACAAATTGGTAGCAATGGTAATATAAGAGTATAGTAACGGTAGTCTTTGCAAGATGTGCAACAATTTGGCGGCGCCAATCTCTTCGAAAGTAGTGTTACTATGTATAGTAGTCTTAGAACTTAAATTTTTCACCAGAAATTAAACAGTATTGTACTCGTTCAGAATTGCCTATTTCTCTTGCATGTGATTCCAGCTCTCGTACCATACGTAGGAAGTAAGTAACTTTCTGCTCTTATTACACAATATAGTAGGTACACCAAGCCAGAAAAAAAACACTTTTTTTTACTACCGGCAGTAGATATTAGTTTCCATGACATGAAAATAGGTGAAGAAATCTCAAATAATATAGTGGCTTAACACATCCATGGAGTTGTGTCGCTTCTACTGAAGTTTTTTAGATCCTATTTATTGGAGTGGATTAATCTGCGTTATTGTTCCTTAGATATTTTTCATAATCTTCTTCCATAACTCCCTATCTCTTGTAAATTCCGACTGCTTTTAGGTCTTCTTCCATTTCTCTTAGCCATGTTGATCTGGATCTGCTTCTTCTTCTTCTTCTGCCTGTGCTCCACTCGAGTATATATCTTATTATCTCTTTCTTGTGCTCTCCATACCTGACCAAGCCATCTTTGTTATTTTTTTAAATATATTTTCTCCTTCTAATTCTTGTTGTATTTCATGGTTCATTGTTATTCTGTATTAATTTTGTGATATCTTGAGAGGTCCTAAAATTGTTCGTATTATTTTGCGTTCCATTATTTTTACTTATTCTTCTTCTTTCTCTTTTTTGTCATTGTGATTTGTGATAATCTCAGCTGTATATATTGTTATTGGTCTTATGCATTGCAAAAATCAATGTGTCATGAAATCGGTATCGGTCGGTATATCATGGAACAGCTACAGATATACATAATATACAATTTTATCCAGAACCTGAAAATGTAACACAGGAAAGAATAATTTAAGATTATCTTTTTTTATTATTTACTTTTTTAAGCACCTCCACCATTTTTTATTTTTATTCCTCATATTTATATCATTAGGTAATAAATTGTAAAGGAACTAAATAAAATGATTAGTTTCTTATTAAATTGTCGTTCTTTTATATATATTTATATTGAAGACACAGTTTAGTAGTAACAGATGTAAATTTAAATATAAAAACATTTCATAGAGCAGATTCTAACTTGCGTTGAAATAACTGGTATTCTATTTAGTAAACACGACGCTAGATATTTTATTTTCCCATAATTTATTTGTTGAAAGCATGCAATACAAATGCATGTCTCGTTTTATGAAAACAGAAACCGTGCCCCTTTTTTCCTATTTGCCCTCCGCCACTGCGTATCAGTGTTTGCCTTGTTTCATGCTCCGTGTTCGCATATTCTGTTCACACAGATTGCTATCCACGTTTATAATACATGCTTCAAACTCTAAATTAAACTACGGAAAGAATTTTCCATCTCTGTTCCATCCAGGCCGATATTAAGGAATCGTACAGGGTGTCCCCTAGGACCTCGTCCTGCCAATTACGTCTAATTGCTCATTCGACTGTTGCTAAAGAACACTCGGTGATTTGATTTTCACAGAATGCCAAATCAAAAGAGAAAGAATGTTGCGAAAAGTTTAAATTATTGTGAGAGTCAACGGCCTATTAGAAATTTCTTTGAATTATACCCTGGAAGAATTAAATAGTTCTAAGAAACTACAGTGTATCTACTTTTTAATTAAAGTGAATTTCTTCTCTGTTAATTATTTAAAGTAGTAGTTGTTAGTCCAATGAGGTACTTTTAATTCTTAAATTATTACCTCTGAACCGTTTCAGCAGCTTAACTGAATTTTATAATACTATACAATTAGTTTACTGAAAATTATATTGCTTTAAAAATATATCAAATTAACGATAATTTGCCATAAGTACTCGTAGATTCATCATTATTTTCAATTTAGTTTTTAATGTGAAAATTATCAAATTTAGATAATAATATCGAAAACAAAATTACTCCAATTTTTATTAAAAGTAATAAAAATGGTTGAAAAATTACTCCAATTTTTATTAAATGTAATAAAAATTGTTGAAAATCGAAGAAACTGCAAGATTTTTTCGATTTTTGCGATTTTCTATATTTTTATACTTTTCCTTATAAAATCTATACCAATAGACACATTATTTTAAAAATTGGTATACTTATGTAAAATATTCCATAGAATGGAATCCTGAAAGACCTAGGGAACATTCTTGGACCGAACAATATCAAATTTTGAAGTCAAATATCTCGGAAACTAAAAGAGTTATTTGAATTTGGACTAAGAAATTAGAATTATTGTGTCGAAAAGTATATAATAATCTCAAATCATTAATGAATTTGGTCTTAAAAAATTAAAACCTAATAATCTTATATCTCACCACCATCGTCTGTGGCACAAATAGAACAGGACGTCAAGTATTTAAGGTACTTGCTTAGTGACAAGTTTTACTTGCATATTAATGTTGTAGATTGTCAACCTACAGCCACTGCTACTTATACTTTATAGTGGGTTCCGAACAACTCGAATCCAGAGGTATTTTAACTTAGATAAAGATTGACGAAGTTGTGATTTGACCTCTAGATTTTACACTTTGCTCAATTTGAGTCGGAGCACATTTTAGTAAGTAATAGCAAAGCAACATTATTGACATCGTTTCTATTTTAAAGATGAAGATATTAACGGGAGGGTAATAATTCTGTCGAAATTAAGTGCCATTTAAGTTGGGCGTTAAAGAAGCCCCGTAAAAATGATTGTGGTTTATGTAATGGCGGATTAGGGATATTCATTAGGCGAAAGTGAGCACAAACGAATGAATGGCGTGTATTCCCGAGTATTTTAAGCATCGTTGGTATTCCGCCGAATGAATACGTCGTGAGTTATAGTGCAGAATCCCCAGAAACAGGGCCCATATATTAGCCAAATCCCAACTTAGTACGATAATACATTCAAATCAGATTTAAATGTAAAACATTTTTCAAACGTCTTACTAAAAACCACATTTTTATTCAATTTTTAAATAAGGCCCTCTTATGATTTCCTCCAGGACAACAAGATAATCCTCGAATCAGTTAGGTGGATGCACAGCTTGGCTGAATTTATGCTTCGCACAGCGGGTTGCGGTGTTCTTAAAATATTCACATAAGCATTTTATGAAACAGAAATGTGACAAGACTGTCTTCAACTGGCGTTCAGCATAATATACAGTTATACTCTGCCCATTCCAATGCTGATTTTCACCCTTAATAATATTAACTTTTCTCTCATTTCCATCCTTACGAGGTTTTGTTTATCATTTCAAATTGTTGTTCTACGATTTAAAACTACTTTGGATGAAGATATTATTGCTATTATAGAAAAAAAAATCCGTATAATATTTGTCTTTATTACCAAGAGATTATAATATATATTTGTTTTATATTGTTTCCTTTATAAAATTTAATAAACAGTGAAATTTGTATAGGCCTCTGTAAATTTGAATTAAAAATGAAGAATGGAAATAGATATTTATGCAATAAGATGTGAAATAATGTGTTTTAGACACTTGACGTGAGTGTAGCGAGTGGTACAATAAGTTAAGTGCCTAAAACACTCATTTTGCAATGTATTACATACAAGATTTTTATAATTTCATTTCATAATTGCAAATTACTAGTATTTCCATGTCACATGACATTGAATAATTTAAAGTGTTTAAATTGAAAACAACTGTCATAAGAGTTAGCCACTTGAAAAATATCATTTCCATTCAAAAATATAATTTCTCACAGTAATTTCGAACACTGCGCAATGTATTTTTGTTCTGTAATGGTTAGCATTGTGGTCGTAAAAAAAAGAGTGCCACTCGTGCAGAATTACCTATTTCCTATATTGTGTGATCCTAGCACTCGACTTCGTCTCGTGCCGAAACTCGTAAGAGGTAGCCGACTTTCTGCACTTGTTGCACAATATACTATTTTCTACGATCATTGTAGGCATTTTTCTCACATTATATAAAGCTTCAAAGTGGCGTATTTCCCACAATCGTGGGTTAAAGTGTAAGAAATTATTTCTCACAGTATTTACCAACACTGCGCATGTGCAGTGTGAGAAATATAATTTGTTACAGTAATTGCCAATACTACGCATGCGTGAAGGTACAATCCACCTTGCATTTATCCTGATCGTTAAATGCAGAGGTAATTACACCAAACTTTTATTTTTTCTGAAATACATTTCTTCAACATGTACATGTACATGTACATGTACATTTTGATAAATTTATCGTTGCATTGTGCTGATGCTTTTACACTGCAAACGCAGTTTCGCGTGTAGACAATGGAGATAGAAGTAGAATTGAGAGTGTTGAATCCATGTACTTACGATGATGACCGTGCGTAGTGCTTAGCACTCGTCCGGAGAATGCAGCAGTTCCGCAAGATCGTTGCACGAACGCGGGGGAATGCAGCGAGCGATGGAGAACTCGGTAATGTCGCACCGAAATTCCAAATAAATGCTAATAGGAAAATGGAGGCGACAATGTCATCATCGCCCTCAAAAGGAATGCTTAAATAAAGAAATGATAACACATAGCCTTTATGACGCGTAATTGCATTACCAAGTGTACACTCTCACATCTACAACTAATTTACAAGTTAACTTTATATCATACCGTGAAAACTAAAATTTTTTGTAAAAAATAAATAATTTTAATGAAGATGAGGAACAGGGCCGGCTGAAGGGTATGTGGCGCCCCTTTTTAGACCGTTAACTGTTTTATTAAAAGGAGAAAATATATACTTCTAATATTAAACATTTATTTAACTTAGTTGTAAAAACATTTAAAGTTAGTTGTCGCAATTATTAATTCTATAAACTCACTTTTCAAAAGAAGAAAATATATCTGCTGTCAATAAATAGTTTTCCCCATATACGTTCTTTGGATTAATTAGTTAAAAAGTTTCTAAGAGGAAGTAAATATAGAAGCGCTGATTTCAAACTTACAATCCTATTACGCTTTTTCGATTTTATTCTGTCGGTTTATTATCTAACTTTTATTTATTTTCAAGACATATAACCCCATATAAAAGTTGTGTAGAGTTAAAACAAACCAAAAAACATTATTAAACCAAAAATTGTGTTGGCCAACGCGAAATATCCTAAAAATACTCATTTGTGTGCCTAAAATTTTGATTTTGGGAAATAATGTACGTTGATAGATCTCGGCGCGCTGATTTCAAATTTTCAAACGAAATTTAATTATCTCTTTTTGTTCCTAAGATATTTGTTGTCAAAGTTGCACTTCAAAAAAGTATGTTTTTTGGCTATATCTCCAAAATGGGTAGAGATACAATCTTAACGATGATACCAGTCAATTCTTCGCGAAAAGTTACATAAAGAAATGGTTTCTCCGCATATACGTTCTTTGGAACGATTTGGTGTAAAATGAGAAAATCGAAAAAACCTAAATTTCAAAATTTCGCCGAGGAACTTTTTGTCTCCAAAACTTTTCATTTTCTAGACTTAAGTAGATATCGATGCGCTGATTACAAATTTTCAAACCGAATTGAATTATCTCTTACCGTTCTCGAGATATTCAGATTCAAAGTTGAGTTTTGGCAATACCTAAAAAAACAGGTTTTTTAGGTATAACCCTTTAAGGGTTAGGTTTACGACTTCGGCGACCTCACCAATCGATTCTACGGGCAAAATTACATAAGTATACCAATTTTTAGATTTTTATTCCAAAGCATACTATTTTTAGAAAGGAAAAACGAAAATGGCTAAAATCGAAAAAAATGCCTGATGAACCCCTGACGATTTTTTTCGATTTTTGACCATTTTCAGTTTTTACCCTGTAGAAATTCTATCTGTTGAGATAAAAATCTGAAAATTGGTACACTTATGTAATTTTGCCCGTAGAATCGAATGATGAGGTCGCCAAAGTCGTAAACCTAACCATACAAGATGTATACCTAAAAAACCTAATTTTTTAGGTATAAATTTGAACTCAAACATCTCGAGAACGGAAAGAGATAATTAAATTCTGTTTGAAAATTTGGAATCAGCGCATCGATATCTACTTAAGTCTAAAATATGAAACATTTTGGAGACAAAAAGTTTCTAAGCGAAAATTTGAAATTTAGGATTTTTCGTTTTTCTTGTTTTTCACCTAATTGTTCCAAAGAACGTATATGTGGGCAAAACATTTCTTTATATAACTTTTCCCGTAGAATCGAATGGTAAAGTAATTAAGAGTGTATCTCTACTCGTTTTTGAAATATACTCAAAAAACAGACATTTTTGAAGTGCAACTTTGAAAGCAAATATCTCCAAATCAAAAAGAGATAATTAAATTCTGTTTCTAAATTTGATATCAGCGTAGCTAACTCTTTAAAAAATATTACAAAGAAAATTTTGAAAAATTTGAAAATTTTGTTGCTAAAAATACGATATTTTCAAATATTTTCGAGTTTACGGCAAAATACAGCATCAACAACATTGGGAATTACTTCCCCTGTTGTTACTACATACTCAACTATTTGTCCAAGTAATAGTCAACGGGACCAGACTTATTAAATAACCGCCCCTTTTTCGACATTTTTTAAAAACTGTCAAGTTTCATTGATACATTTAATTTATTCTTTGTAAAGCTTATATTATTTGGGGGCACCGAAATTATATATACAGGTATAACACGTTTAACTCTTGAAAAGGTTTTATAAATAATTCACCCTGCATAAGGATCTCAAACAATTTAAACAAAAATAGACATAGATAATTAGACGTACAATATCACTTCCGTATAAGGTAAATAAATAAATTTACAGTTTTTAGTTTTTGCAAATAATTTCCAACTAAATTTGAAGCCCAATCTGGAGTAGATTGCTGCTCTGGATTGTAATCTACATTTTAGTTCAGCAAATTAAATATTGTTACTATACCACAGAATAGTTACACACAGAAGCGACACTCCGTGTCGGTACCTTTCATGTCACGCTAGTCATTTCTATGACTTTGAAACATTGTGTAGACCTTTAAATTTGTGCTCTTTCCCTACCTCTCTCTCAGATGTGAGGAATCTTTCCTATTTTAAACAATGGACCCTTTAAATTTGTGCACCTTCCCCATCTCTCTCTAATTTTCGCTTCTCTGTCTTATTGTCGCTTCTGTATAAACCTATTCTCTGACTATACTATCTACTTTCTTTATTGTTTGTTGTTTTTCTTTTGTTGCAAATTGTTATGTAAAATTTATGATTTATAATTTTATCTATAAAAACCTTCTACTTGTAATTAATTACACTGAAGAAAATATGTTTTTAAACTCAGCGAATATCCAAAAAACATAGTTTTTTCCTTGTATCAAGTTAAAGGCTCCCACAATGAAGCGAAGTAAACAATTTTAATTGTAAACATAAATGAATTAAAGCAGAGTTTTGTAGGTTAGGAAGGACGTAGTTAACAGAAAGGGTTGAGGACTGCGGTCGAGAACTTGGTTTCAATTCCAGCCCAAGTCAAATCCCTTTAATCATTCTAAAATCTCCTTTCGCACTAATATTCTAAAGTGCCTATGCGATGACAACTGATAAGAAATTGAGGTTATTAGTTCAGTATTAGTTCCGAGGATTACTTAAGGTTTAATCCTAATAACTATCTTTGGAAATTCAAGTTTGAAATTAAGTAATTATTGTCCTCATAAAAAAAATTTTAAACTTAAAGCTTAAATACAGACAGTGGTATTCTACAGTCACTGTTAAAGTTGCTTAAAAACGATCTCTAGCTAGAGATGACTGTTAGTTTTTGTAAGTGATGTTATTCTACTATTACACAACAATGTTAGCGCTAACAGCGGTAAAATTTGACTGTAGAATAAGTTTTTCTTAGAGATCACCTCTAAATTCAGTTAGAGACGATCTCTAAATTTAACAGTGACACTAGAATACCACCGCAAATCTTTATTTTAAGTAAAACATTATATAGTCAAAACGGAGAAGGAGAAGACTCACGTCATCAACCTGAAAAAAAACTTTATAAAATGAAATATAACTTGTTAAGATTATTGGGTGTTATTTATTTTTAAAAAAAGAAGAAATAAAATATTTGTATTAAGAAACGTATATATTAATGAATTTACAATTATTTCTTAAGTCAATATAGCTATATTGTGAACTATGAAAAGTTATGATGTCGGTTCGATATAAAAACAATTTTATTGAGTATAATTTTATTTATTCAATTATTCTAACTACGAGGGTGGTATTCTATAACTTCTAGCTATCATTTGGACTTAATTAATAATAATATTAATTACAAATATCAACTACATACATATTATACTTTCTATTCTATAACAGTAATGGTTAATTATGGTTGATACTTATTTACATATATTCATACATATCAGTCTACATGTCTACACTGATGTCGGAATGTATTAAATTTATTGCAAATTTGAATTTCAGTCATGGTGACATTGGACATTTAACGTTTATAATTCGTATTTTCACAAGGGCAGTAGTTATTTGTATTTGCATGAGTTTTCAAGATAGCAATATTGTAGGTACCTCTTAAAATGAACAACCTGTATAATTTGTTAATAATCCATCATTAATTGAATATATAGAAACAGTGTGGGCAGTAACCTTTAATATTTATAATTTAATCCAATTATAATTAGATCCCGTGCTTCCTAATTATTAAGCCATTACGTAGGTGGGTTAATTATTGAATTTTAAACCCTCTTATATTAATATTTCGGTTCGCTATAATCAATTGATTTACAATTTTCTAGTAACTGTAGATGAAATACACAACAAAACAATTTTCTGTAATGTGGTGTTTTCGTTTTGTAACTTCGAAGGGTGATTTAGTTAATGTTCAGAGAAATATGATTTTCCCTGCTCGTAAATTTGTCCCTATTAAGATATAATATAAAAGTTGACCTTCACTGGGAAATATATTCAAATTAAGTTGTAATATTAATCACATCAATTTGCGCGACCTGAATAGCGTCGTTTAAATATGAAAGGAAATTTTTATTGCAACCAGAAAAACCGCAAAGTTGCCATTAACATTAATCTTAAGTTATCAAAAAGCTAGTATATGTGCGAACACCATAAATTTCTTTGTGATTTTTATCAGTTTATTTGATATATGAGGAGAGTTTGGAGGCTGTTGGAAATATGACTACAATAGATATTGTTTCTCATCCCGGCTTGTCCACATCATCCACAACTTTCCAGCGGAATCAAACGGTTCAATTCACTTTAAACTTCACCGCTTCAAATTTCTACAAATATCAGTGTCAGTGCAATACTTGTCATTAAAAATAAACCTATTCTCGTTGAGTTATAAAACGGATTTAATTCAATTAAAGGATTCAACGCAATGTTTAGTACAATAAGCAAAAAGTATTTTTGAGGAAAGGTGAATAAAGTTTTTGCACTATATATTCTTTATTTATTTTTGGGCTTTCCTTATATAAATTTTTGATTTTTGGATCTAAAAATGTTATACTTTCCCTCATTTGTAAAGTTTTCCTGTAGTTCTATCCCTTACATTGAATTATAAATCACGTTTCTTATTATTTGAGAATTCTTTTGCCAAACACTGTAAATATTTACTGATAATAGTATCTTAGTAAATAAGTAAATAGCTATTTATGTAACCAATTAGAAAATGCCTCATTTTGTATAACGGTGGGATATTTGAGCAAAGTTACACAAAATTCCTTTTTCTTATGTGTGTCATACAAGATTTTGTCCAATTTTGATACAATTCTTTTAATTGAAATTTTCTAATTTTTACATATATAATCTGTTACTTTTTAAAATTGATTAACCTTTGGAAACGGCACACTTTTCAAGTTAAGAAATTGACTTTTCATCACTCAATGATGATTTTTTTTTATTTGGCCTTTCTAAACGTTAGTCAGTTTTGAAAAGTGACACTTTTTATGTTAAAAAAATGTTTCTGGTAACACGTCAATTAAAATTATGATACTTTTAAATTGTCATTACAACTGTGAAGTTATTGTTTTTTAAACTTAAACGTAAAAAAATGTAAAATAGTAATTTTATTTAACAATAACGATCAAATTAATATAATTTATTTATTATTTTTTGTGATATACGTATTTTTGTTATTGATATTTATACCAGATGTGAATTTTTGAACTTCTTGCACTAATTCATGAAGCATAGTTATTGCTTGTTAGAAATTGCTCGAGATTTTTCTAGAAACAAATTTCAAGTAGGCTACCTACAATGAAATAAATAAATAATCTATTATAGAATTAAATTTCAATATTTAGGTAAATTTATTCAATCGCATTCGAATTTCACTAATTCTCACTATTACTGCTATAAAACTTTTGAATTACATACCTACATTACACATTTGGGCAATTGTAATATATTGAGAAATGATTTTAATTTCAACTTATAATTGATCTAATTTTTAAAGATTTTCTTCGGTAGAAACTTCCGATTTTAAAGTTCACCAGTAAAAAGAATCTAGTTGTGTAAGATCGAGTGATCTAGCAGACCTTTCTACTATACTACAATTTCCTCTAAAGTTATTAATGATTCTTAAAAATCCCAAAAATGTCAAAATCGTTCCCTGTGTTTCATTTTAAATGAGACAAGCAAGTATACATTGTTGTCAATCAAAAATCAAGTCATAACTATGGATATGATAAATCCTATGTTTCACGTTAAAAAATACTCCTGGTATGTCATTGGAGTGAAGGGAAACAAATGCGCTATGTTTTTAAGTGTAGTGGTTTTTGTTTTAGGTCTTGGATTGCTGCGATTACTCAAACAGAAAGAACGATTTCCGGCTGCGCTGTAGGTGAGTACAAATCTCCCAATTTACATTTTTGCTCATATCTAGTGATTGTGACTTATACCTGTGTATTTTTTGCATCGGGAGATTTATTTCACGACTCTGAACTTTGCGGGTTCAAGATTATAGTTCAATCGATATCAGTTGTTGTTAACTCTATAAATTTTCGCTACTTGTGCACGACGGAAGTACGCGAGCTCTGATAATATTACGGCTTTATTACACTCAAATAAGAATCCCAGACACAAGTTTAGTTTAACTATTTGTCGTGATCTTACCACGGATTTCGCAAATCCTAGGACTTATTTGTATCATTATTTACATCTACAAATTGTTTCCAATCACAAGTGAACATAAAAAGTTACGTTTTTTTAGTTTTTCATTCCAAAATTTTTTATATACAGCCGAAATAATAAAAAAATACCAATACCAAGTTGATGTGCTAGTTACAAAATTACAAACAGAATTTAATTATCTATTTTTGTTCCCGGTATTTTTGCTCTCAAAGTTGCACCTCAAAAAATGTGTTTTTCTGGTATATCTCAAAAATGGATAGAGATACAATATCAACGATAATACCAGTTGATTCTACTACAAAAGTTACATAAAGAATTGTTTTCTCGGCATATACGTTCTTCAGAACGATTCGGTGAAAAATAAGAAAACTAAATAATTGTTTAACATTGATTTCATATCTCTTCAGTTCTCAGGCTTTAAATATGGTATCAAGAAGATATTGTTCGAAATTATTTTACAAATTATTGAAAAATATGATTTTTGTGCAATACATGTTTATTTAAATTATTATCTGGAAAATTTACTTTGTATGATAAATTGTTGTATGAAATAATAATAATATAATGTAAAATTAAATGGCGTGTAAAAATTTTATGATTTGAACAGATTGTTATATATTGTGTGTAAAAAAAATATTGGCACAAATTTTGTTTGTTATAACTATAAAATCCAATACATATATGAACAAAAATATGTTAGTTTACTGTTGGACATAAAATAATAACGATGTACTAAAGAATAAATCT
Source organism: Stenolophus ochropezus (assembly GCA_035578165.1). NCBI lineage: Eukaryota > Metazoa > Arthropoda > Insecta > Coleoptera > Carabidae > Stenolophus > Stenolophus ochropezus. The sequence continues at coordinate 2,003,926 of JAQOWZ010000010.1, forward strand.
CAATAAAAAAATATAATTTAACTAAAAAAAAATTGTGGTCTAGCTAAGTGTATTCTTTAGTAACTAAATTTTAAATCTGATGACCAAAAATATTTACGGCGAAAGTCTTATAAGAAATGGGGTATCATCATTGAACAGAAATAAATAAATTTATACTTCGCAAAAAACCTTTTTTTAAAATTCTTTTTCATTTATTGTTTTGCTATTATCATCTGTCTTACTAAGTATAATAGAAGTCATTACATAGTCTGTGTATTTGATTACAACAGTCATATTGTATGTTAATTCCAAATTTTACCCTTTATGTCAAAATCACTGATAAGTAAGTAATTGTAACTTTATTTCCGCAATAATTAAATTATTACAAAGTCAATAATAGGTATTTTATTTTATTATTACTCTGAAAAAAACTGCTAAAAGTAATTAAATTATTTCTTTGATTACAACAAATTTGGTCCTATTTTTCGTTGATTAACTCAACTATTTTGATTGCAATAATTCTTTAGGGAAAAGTAACATTCGATTTAATTTATTGACGATTTTTTTCATACCTACCTTAATTACAAGTATATAAAATTTTGTATTATTGCTAAATAGATCTAATACCGGGGTTTCTTGCATAGCTGTGCCTCGCTATACTTTTTTTTAAATATAGTTAGGTAGAAACTTTGAAATTTTGATTACACATCACACTGTAAATTTGATGAAAGCAAAAGATAGCGTTGTCCAGATTTATTTTAATAGAATGCAGCTCTATCGCTCTCGTTTGAAGAAAACAAGTCCATTGGCATAAAATCTATATGAATTTGTGTGAAGTATGTTTGCTTGTGATGCTCCCTGTGCAGTTTAAGTCGCTGTGTGCAAGATAACGTAGCGAATGTAATTCGCATGTAAAACAATGGAAGAGCCCGCGCACTGCAGGGCACCCGCGATCAATCGTGCCACTGCGGTTGACAGCTGATTGCGGCACTTGTTTTTATTATACTTAGTAATACCGGCGGTGGCTCGGTAATTGAAACACACACGAGATCACGTGAATGCGGTTTTTCTCGCCGTTTCATTTTTGTCTACATGCCGCGAATTTTTGTAAGTGAGTGATTATAACAATTTGTTACGTTTTTAAGGTTGTGTCCCTCGTTTTTACTTCAGTTAACTACGCCAAAACTTCAGCAATTTATTAACAGACCTTGGAACTTAACAGCGTTAAGTGAATTTTGGATTTTACTGAAAAACTAAATCAATTTTTTAAATAATTTAAACATAAATTTTCGTAGAATAAAAAAATCTTGTTCATACTTGTTGTTATTATTAATTATAATCATTTTAAACTATGAAAAAGTTTTAGTTACAATATGTAAAAATATATAAACTTATTAAATTTATTAACAGACCTTGGAATGTAACAGACGTGTGAATTTTGGATTGTAACTCTAAACTAAATAAATTTTTAAAATAATTTAAACACAATAATTTTTCTTAGAATAAAAAACCTTGTCCATACTTATTTTTATTATTATTATTATTATTAATTATAATCATTTTAAATTATGAAAAAGTCTTACTTACCATATATAAAAATATATAAACGCTTTATTTCCTACAATATTTATAATATAAACTTTAGAAAATAATATTTCTTTTAATTTTAATATACGTCATGTGACCCTTATTGTAATTTAAATTTTCTGGACTTATGTACATACATTTTGTTAGTAAATCCGTTATTTCTTATGGTATTTCTAAAGACTTATCTCACATCTTTATTTCCTTATGGTATTTTCGTGATTGCTTCATTGTTGTAAACAATATTTTTATTAGGTTCATTTTCATTTACTTCTGACTCGAAAGAAACAAATTCAGAACTGAACTTATCAACGTTAGCGAATCTTTCCTCAAACGTTCCATTTTGTTTAAATAAAGGTCAGTTGTTTCTTTTTGTCTTGCTGACAGACAAAATAAATACAAATAATAAAGGTAAAAGATTTTTTTTAAATATGTAGAGATTTAAATATATGTATATAATATTTTAAACCTAAAAATGCTCCTCCACCAATTTTCGATGATAAAATTGTTTAACCTGTACCGAAATCTGAAACCTAAATTTTTAGTATAAACTTGATCATTAAATAAATATAGATCCTAGTGTCTGTTTTTGGTTACTTATTCCAAAATAATGCTCAGTTATGTCTATTTTCAAATTCAAGATTACTATAAATATTCTTTCACTACCACTTACTTAATAACCATGGTCCACTAGGTCAATAATATATTATTCTTCACCGTGGTCAATAATGAAGACTGTCACTTTAAAAAAAACTCAAATCTCCAGATCGAAATATTGTTTGAATCATTTAACTCAAGAAAAGAGTAAAGTATGGATTCAAAATTAAAATAAGTCCTCTAAATTAAATAAATAAATTCAATAAAACCAAATTAAAAATCAAAAGTGAAGTTGACAAAAAAAATTTAATGAATATTAAGAAATAAGTAAATGTTCATATCAAAATGTTTTTTATTGTCAATATATTTTTTTTAGTAATTTAGGTAATACCAGACTGATATCATTACCCATAATACCAATATATTGATGTCTATACTTTCTGTAACAGCAGAAAATTGAAATCTTTAATTTTTGTTTCTATCTCAAATATTTATTAACGATTTTGTTCGTTATAATTTTTGCCGGGAAGTTAAAAAAAAGTAAATATTTTGTTGGGCATATCCCGCTTGTGAATCTTTTCATTATTAAGAAGTATAGTATCCTTCCAAAATTGTTCCTGGTTTGTATCTGAGGATAACCCAGATATGAAACTAAAGCGTATTTTATTTCCATGAACACACAACAGTTCTTTATTTCGAGATACAGAAATTCCGGTGAGTTATGAGTTTGAAGTTGGGCAAATCGACAATTATACTTTTCTAAATAAAATTTACGATGGCTCAAATATTAGGTATTAATGTGTTTACTCATTTGGAAAGAACATTAATGAAATTTATTGTACATAGTATCACTTCGAAGCGCTGCTAACTCAGTTGTGGTCAAAAAATAAATTAACATACGCTTTCCATTTCAGTTCATGCAAATGCTGCAAATGGATTAATTAAAAATTGATGTACATTCGCTCTTCAATAACACCACTACATAATTCTCCATAAGAATTTTAATGAAAATCCAAATTGCTCTTTGCTGTCTAGATATATTTCCAAAAACTAAAAAAACTGCTGTTGCCTACACTTTTAATGGTCCAATTCACTAACGATGTATCTAATTCCGATTTACGAATTATCTATTAGAAGTAGCTGGCTCCTACGATCAGTCAGCTGTGGCTTACTTAATTTCCTCGTTCTGACGCGAACTGAACGTCAATCTTTAACCAATATAAAAGTACTGCTTCGATTCGTTTAGAACCCACTATAAGCTGTAAATCCTGTACACTTTGAATACAAGTAAAAAAATGGATAGTTCTGGACACAGTTTTTGTACGAACAAAATTGTAACTGATTCTGTACCGTCAATGTCATAGAATCGTTTCACGTGTATCTGAAAATGGATCTATAAATATCTATGGAAAAAAATTGTCACAAATTCTGATTAAAGACATTTTTAGACTAGTGTATAAAGTGTAACAGATCTTGCATCATTTTTGGTACAATTTAAATTGGCTAGTATAAAACACCTAATTGGTTGAAATATTCTGTACGATCGAAAATGTGTTGAAAAAACAGAACACGTTCTATTTTTCATACTATCTGTAAGTCAATTTTACTGTGAGCATGCGCACATATGAATTTTGTGATCTCATGATTCATGGTTAATTCGTAATTACATATACTCGTACATACATATATAAAGAACACTCTAGAAGTCGACACTGATTTGGGAATATATCTTAAATTCATTGCAAATTTGAATTTAGACCATGGTGACATTTGACATTTGAGGTTTGTAATTGATATTTTCACAAGTGCAGTTGTTATTTGTAGTTGATATGAATTATAGAATCCCACCCCTGTATGGTAATATTATTACCTTATTGATATTACGTGATATACAATTATGATTATGACTTAGTTATCCTGCTTACTTTTGTCTATGTGAACAAAGGCTTCATATCCTGAAACCGGTAAACTATTACACTACTGTTTCTATTTCATTTTTATTTTATTTACCTATATATTTTTGTAAAACGTTCGATAACGGGACTACGACTAAAAGTGTCATCTATGCCATGCGAATATGGTATAGATGCAAGAAAAGTTTAATAATTTTTGAATCAGAAATAGATGACGTGAGGATCAACTGCAGGAAATATACTGTACTAATACTTAATTAAAATTAATTTTTAATTTTCCAATAAAAGCAGTTCTCTCGGAAAATCCCATTGTTAATCTAACAAACTTGAATCTCTATTCATTCCAGAATGAAACCGCGAAGTCAGTTTGTCCGAAGAAAAAAATTCCATTAAACAATTTGGATCCGCGTCATTATTTTTCTTTATTTGAAGTTCTAGGACCATTAGTTGTAGAGTAATAACCTTAGCAGTAATAACAGTAGGTAGGCAGTATATCTTAAGCGCATATAACACGCTGAAGGGTTACGGATAATGTCTGTGTGTTTTAATGAATCCTGCGAAAATATTTATGAACTTAATTACACTTCTAACTCATCCTGCATAATATCTCTGGCTCGTAGTGGCTTTCCAAAAGACTTGCGCGTGCGGAATAAAAGTTATTTATTATATTGAACACATTGTAAAACAAACACTAAGGCTGCAATTGTTTACTACCCCACTGACACAAAATTCATCGTTGCCACAGTTCCACAAATAGAAAACTTCATCGCCCGACATAAATTACTTCCAATTACTTATTAACTCACAACATTACCTTATAAAATTTTGTTCGTTTTTCTACTAATAATTTATTAGCGATAATTTCACTACTATTTGAAAATACAAAACATTAACATAACGAGAAGCGTATCCCGAATTCAGATTGAGGTCATCTGAGGTTCCCGGGGTAGAATTTCTCTAAGCCTACTTAAGCATTAAATTTCGTATATTATGTCACATAAACGTCAAATATAGCTTCTAATATTCTTTTGTTTATTTATTACTACTATATATTTTAATTTTAAATAAAACAAATTTATTATCATTATATTTATTGCGTGTATAGGTATTACAAATTTATTCAAATAAATAATTTAAAATAATCAGATACAATTGTAGAAGAGATGCTTTCTCGCCGAAATTTGTGGATATGTTCTATCCATGAAATTTGTAACATGTTTTCTCGGTACTATCCGTGGAAGAGATGTTTTCTCTCGACGAAATTTCTAAAAGCTATGTTCTCTTGACAAAATTTCTGGAAGATATGTTCTCTTGGCGAAATTTATGGAGGACATATTCTTTCGGCGAAATTTGTGAAAAAGATGTTCTCTTGGCGAAATTTGTAAAAGAAATGTTCTTTTGGCGAAATTTTTTCTCTCGCAATTATGGAAGAGATGTTCTTTCGGCGAAATTTGTGGAATAGGTGTTTTCTCGCGGTAAAATTTGTAGTCTTATAATTTCAAAATGACACAAGGCTAGAATATGAGAGATTTTCGCCCTACTTTATATAATACCTTATGTTACTAACACCCCAACTGAGTACATTTATACAGACTTAATTAAGAATTAATATTGAAATGATTTTCATAAAGAAAAGAATATACCTTTTCACATAAAATTTTTCCAAACATCGCATCTCGTATGATCTTTTACTGGAAAACTAAAAGAATGTTTATTTTGTGTGCCGCGGACATTCACACTTCTTTTATTCATGCAGTTGGGGAGTTTGCAAGCATATTTATAAAATGCTGAACTTTAAATAATAGGTAAATATTTTAATATATTTTTCATGTATGTAGATAAAATAGTTTTAAGAATATTGCTTACGATATCAAAAGCTGAACGTATTCTTTGATTTTTGTGATTTTTTTTTTCATTTTATTATAGACAAGACGACAATTAGGTTTAACATTGTTTGCCCAGTTAACTTTATTTTATATTTGAAACAAAAATAAAAAGTTACTAATTTTTCCCCCAGAAATGAAATTACTAGTAATACCATCTAAACTTCCCGTGGTGGAATTACTACCAGTCTACTTTATACTGCCAATTTCTCTATATACTAGTTTCACCCGGGTGTTTAAAAATGACATTTAAAAACGTCAAAATCACAGTTCAGTATCAATAAAATAGGAAGGAATACAAAATTCAAGTGATGGATAAATTGATATAGATGACAAATGACTGGGCAAATGTACGAAGGCTGTTTTAAAATCCGTCCTGGCAGAATTGAAATTTGAATGTTGATAATGGAATGAATGGATGAGTGGTTAAGGCAAGAATATTTAATTTTAATTACACAGTCTGAATTCGGGTTGCGTCGGTTGAATTTTTTCCGCAAAACATTATAGAGGACCTTTATGTATGTCACATGGAAATTCAAATCGCCACATCCAAATGGACTTGGCGGCCTGGCCACCGACCGCAACGAAAAACACTCTAAGTGAATTTTATTAACACTTTCATGCGTATCATCCACTCTCGCTTTTAATATCGCCCTTTCCTTCATTAATTGTCCTTTTTAATATTTCCCTAATAACATTTCAAATTTATATCACCTTCTGACTGTTTACTTATTACAATACTTAAAAGTAGGGTAAGAGGGAGAGAAATGGACCGATAGAAAAGATGGACTTTTGACTTTGAAAAGTAGATAAGAGTGATATCTCTCATAGGGATTGTTAATTTTGTTGTTTAGAGACAGCTAAGTTGCCGCTTGAAATTTAAAACAGTCAATAGTGAAAAACCCAATACTTACTTATGTTCTGGCCATTTACTTATTGCAATACATAAAAGTAGGGTAAGTGAGGGAGAAATGGACCAGTAGGAAAAATGGACTTTTGGTTTTAAAAGTACATTAGAGTGATATATCTCATAGGGATTGTTAATTTTGTTGTTTAGAGACAGTTAAGTAGCTGCTTGAAAATTAATTCAGTCAATACTGAATAACCCAATATTTACTTATCTTCTGACTTTTTACTTATTGCAATATATAAAAGTAGGTTTAGTGTGTGAGAAATGGACTAGTAGGAAAAATGGACTTTTGGTTTTAAAAGTACATTAGAGAGATATCTCTCATAGGGATTGTTAATTTCGTTGTTTAGAAACAGTTAAGTAGCCTCTTGAAAATTAATATAGTCAATACTGAATAACCCAATATTTACTTATTCCTGACCATTTACTTATCGCAGTACATAAGAGTAGGTTAAATGGGGGAGAAATGGACCAGTAGGAGAAATGCAGTTTTGGTTCTAAAAGAACATTAGAGTGATATCTCTCATAGGGAATATTAATTTTGTTGTTTAGAGACAGTATAAGTACCCGTTGAAAATAAATACAGTCAACACTGAATAGCCAAAGATTGACTTAAAAAATTGCCAAAAAAATTTGTACCTTATATACATAATTAGTTAATTACTACTTAGGTAGGTTTAAACTAATTATTTCTGTACATACTTTATAAATTCTACATAAAACGTAACCTAAAAATATGGTTCTATTTGTACACAGTCATAAGTAATTTAACCTCTACTTTGAGGATAGATAGGCGACCTACTGCTAGAGAGAAATGGACCAAAGGATTTTTATCGTTAAAAAGATCATTTCAACCGTTAAACAAGAAAGAAATCTTTCGCACATAGAAAGGTAGACAATCTAGTTCTATTCCACGAGTTCTGAAGAACTGTTGTTAAATGGTTAATCAGAGATAATGAAGGAGCTGAAAATTATGAAAACGAATATGCGGGATGCAAGGAAAATATTTTTTTAAAAACGATAAAGTAGGATGAGTGTACCATATATGACAAATGGCAACAATATGTTAACCAGTTCGTTTCCTTATAACCTTGGTCCGTCTCACCTACATAATGGTGGAGAATTGGACTTTTTGAAACCGAATAAAATATTTTTTGTCGCGTTCAGAATATAGTATATATTTTTCCTTATTCTAAGTAAGTACTAAGTAATAATTTTTGAAAGGGGTACGCGTGCGTCGAAAGTTTGGGAAACACTGCCCTGTAGGAAGCCCTGTTCCTTTTAGGAATGATGTTTCACAAATGAAATGATTATATCAACTTGTAAGAGAATAAACTTTTTGAGTTAAACTGAATTTTAATCATTAACTTTATTTCGTTTTTAAAATGGAAGACATAGAATAGATCCATTTCTGTAAAAGAAATATGAGATTTAAATTGTAAAACATAACCGGTTAACAGCAAGCATTATTCTTTTGAAAATATTAAGATATATTGTTCGATAACTTCTTCCGCAGAATAATTTAAAATTGTTGGAAGATAATTTAATATTCCTGAAACTTTTCTCTAGTTGTTTCATGAATCTTGAACCATTACTATTCATGCTGAATATAAAACAAGTTATGAATATATCGTATTATTAATATCTAACTTTATCAAAACATTATCTACTTCAATTGACTTTATTTAGTTAAATGAAATATTAAGAGTTATAGCCTGAAACGGTTAATTGAAAACATTATTTATTAAACAAAAACAAATGACTGCTGTTTACAATTTCAATGAATTTCCCACAGAAAATCAACTCACAATCACCAGCAAATATGCTCCAATTAACAGTATCTCTTTTTCATGGAAGTACGAATTATGTTCTGTTTACATACATTTACAAATCACAATTGCTGTGGAATAAATATTATCCTGTTTGTTTTTTATGTAACATAAAAAGGAAACAAGGGTAATATATTTAGTAGACGTTTCAGGAAGGGAATATGAAGCGATAACCTAAATCTGTCAGCTTAACTATTCATTTGTGTCGCGGACGCCTTCTTATGTTTGCCAACCTTCAGACTTAATCACAAAATTTTTTACTTTCCCAACAAAATAATATATTATCAAATATTTTTGTAATTACTAAATAAATATTCACTTTTGAATTGTCACGCAAGAAACGTTTTACTTTTCTTCAAGTCTTGTTTGTTTAATAATTAATAATTTCGTTATTAATATGAATAGTTATTTGTCAAACTGTTTACCACTCGAGTTCGAGTTTGACACACGAGCGTAACGAATGAGGCATACGAGTGAGAGTGGAAAAATCGATTTATGAGGACGAAAAGGCACAGCAACATGATAAGTTAGAAATTACGTTTAGTAAACTTTGACGTTTAGCAGTGCAGTTGTTACAGTATTGCCAATATCATTTCATGTTCAAGTTGTCAAATTGTGAAATAATGTGAAACAATATGATGTGTCCAACATATTACCTCCCGCCAATGTAATAATATATTCTACTTACATAACTTTGCAATACATTCAATTTGTTGTTTTATAATTAGTTTGTTATTGCAGTTCTGAATATTTTAAATTTATTTCATACCTAAAATTTGCTTTGTAAAATTTGTCACTTCACTTTAAAGGTGAATATATTCTATAATAATCCATATAAAAAATTGCGGTAACCTTTAAGATGATCATCATTCACTGCTTGCTTTCCTTAAAAAGTTTTTTTAAGTACAGTCATTTAAGAAATAATAGAATAAATGTGTAAAAAGACAGCATTTTTTGATACTAATTCGAATATAAGGAAGTTTAGCTTTAAATTATTAATGAACATGTTGTACTATTATTTTTAAATCTTAGTTGTCACAGTGTCAAGTGTCATAGTATTGTTTGTATAATAATAAAATTTAAAACAGTGTATTTCATTTCATGTTCGTGATATGGATTTTAAACATTAATATTTGATTAATATACACATTTTTAATGATACTTAAACATAAAATATGAAAAATATACATGACTTACATGTGTACTAATTTTTTAAAATTATATTATAACATTTTAAATACTTCGAAAATAGTTTCGGTTTTTTGTAAAATTAATAAAACATTCTTAGAATTGATGTTTTATATAACATATTTTAATTTCAAGTAAAACCGTTGAGTAGTTTCAGGAATAAACATTAGTTATAATTATGTCAAATAAACAAATATAAATGACCTGTCTAAAAGTATACTGTACAAAGAATAATATACTTACGTAAAAAACAACTTTTTTGGATACACAATGTGAGGATAATACGCATATAAGAAAAAACTGTATAAAATGCTGATTATTTTGAATATTTATTTATGGTACTAAAAATTACACTGTGCAACATACCTTTGTTTTTACATATATTAAAGAAGAATGTTCAGCCTTTAATAAGATGTATGAATAATAAAAATTGAACGCTTATTGTAAAAGTTATTGATGATTATTTCAGACTGACTATAATTATTTCCTATGGAAAGAATTTGTTTGATAAGAAATATTATGAATTTCGCAACTCTGTTTTGGTTTGGTTTACGGCTACGTTTTTCTTCCCCTCTTTTTAATTATTGTTTCTGAGGATAAAAACCTTGACGTCAAAAAAACTATATATTATCTAAATTGTTTGTAGTCTACAGTGAAGCGAAGGTAATTTAATCCATTCAAAACTGCTTTTTTCCCGAAAGCGACTTTTCCTTAAATATTCCCTGTATTTATCAACGTCACAAACTGAAGCAAGAATGACAAATTTATAAAAGTGTCTCGACGAGCGTCAGTAAAAAGGTGTGTGACATTAATTCATGACGATATAAATTATTCATATTCTGTAAACTTCCCGACTTCAAAAATAATCAAAAAGGAATCAAATGTTTACGTGTTTATAGCAATGTCAGCTATTTCCCACGCAAATATTGCAGGCACTACATTTACCAAGTTCTTTTTTGCGCTTCCAGTACGCTTTGTGGGTCGGATGTTAAAATTTAACTCAATTTCAGAGCTGCATATCAAAGTAGAAGGATAGTAAAATAGAAACTGTACCAGGGTGTTGATGTTCTATTGGCGTTCAGCTGCTACTAAAATGAAGTTGTTGTTTGATCGTATCTTCACTTTTTATGAAAACACATTTGTCACAATACGTTCTACTTATTTTTGTTGCTTTCGGAATGAGTTGGAAACACATTTCAAATATATAAAACTTCTCCATCACAAAACAACAACTTCACAAACAATTATTTATATTTAAAACAAAACATTGTTTATTGCTGAGATAACCAGGGCCGTATTTAGAGGCTGTAGGCCTCTAGGCTGGATGAATGTTTTTATCAAAGATAAAAAAATGTAATAATTATAATAAAAAAAATATTATTTGCTACGAAACAATTAATAATAACTAAAATTTATTCTGTATTTAATAATATTTTAAAATTAAATGGTATTTTATCATTATATATTATTTAATATATTATATATACTATATAATATATAATATATTAGTAGTAAGTAAAAGTAAAAATTCATTGTTACTCTTTCTAGTTTTATTCAAATTAATCGTTTTGGTTATGGAGGACATGCACTATATTAAATGTTAAAACATTTTTTTTTATTTTAATATATTCAACATTAATAAAAAATAGTTTATTTTGTGGTGCAGGCCCCTAGCTTAGGTAGCCTTTGCCTAAAAAGGGCCTGGTAACCAGATTTATAAATCACAAATCAGAACATTTTTCAAAGAATTCTTATTTATAATTTTTCAGTATAAAAACATGTTTATTATGTAGGTCAATTTTTTTTCTGAAATTTAAATTGTGAGGCTAATTATAACAGCGGTGTTCCATTTTCGACATAAATATTAAATACTGATTAAAAGTCTTCCGGGAAAAATAAAAATTAGATTTTAATAACGCAACATTATGAATGTATATTTCACCTAATATGCCCGCTGTTATATTAAAATTAAAATCTTTTACAAATATTTCATTATACACATTTTATATGAAAACTTTTTTTAATTTTATAAGTAAAGCAGATTTATAATCAGCTAATTGCTTTTGTATTTTCCAGACATCTAACTGTAAAGCAATATGGTTTCATTAAAATTATGAAAGTTTAGTAAAATTTAATTTGAAATTTCAATAAATAATTTTCAAGGACTTTACAGAGTTTATTTTGTTTATTCAATTCATAAATCCATTAGGAGCACATTTATAATTTATTAAAGTTGTATAGAATGTTTTAGAGAATGTAAAAAGAAATAAAATTTGATTAAATTAAAAACTCTCCAGACAAAACTAAATTAAATATTTAAGAAATTTTATTTTCTAAAACTTAAAATCGCTTGTCGAGTTTTCAATGAATTAGTACGTTTCAATGTTACTACAATACAATTGTATAAAAAAAAAAATCTATTAGAAATTTTGGTAGCAATATTAAATAGTTCAATTCACATATTAATTCTGATGTGTTATTATTTAAGGAAAACTTAAAATTTAAGTAATTTTTCATTACAGTAGCTAATCCATTGAACATATAGATTGCTGCTACATTTTATATAGAATTACTAGATAAAATTTGGAACAACAAATAATACTTTTTCGTGCCACCGTTCACGTAATTATAACTTCGATAGTAACATAACTTTATTATTACTATTTCTTATTTGGTTACCACTGTCAACGGAGTTTTATGAAAATTAACTGTACCACTAGCACGGTAATTGTGGAAATAATACGAATTTCGTATACATTTGGTTGTCTAACAACGGACAAAAGAAACTATAAAAAGTTGCAAATAAATAAATCTCAACTGTCAAATGTCCCATTGTCCCATATTTTGTAAATACTTTAACATTATTTGAAGTTAATGTTGCTTAGTGGCACAAATAATATAATAAGCGACTCGGAATGTAAGTACCTAATACAACTATTCTCGTAAGGTAACAAGAACTTTGCAAGCTCCACGTCAGTTCATATATTCTCGAAGGTTATAACGTACTTACATTACTTGCAGCTTAAAGTAACATAACGTTATTATATTTATTATAAGCTGTAGGTATGCTGACAACTTGCACGGCTAAAATATAAGTAAAACCAGTACCTGAAGTACTTCCTTTTAGAAATATTATACTACAGATGATAATAAATATTTAAGAAACATAATTTAAAGAAATAATTTTAATGTTAGAAGAAAACATGATTAGATGAAAAAAGGTGTTTTAATGTTTGTAATATGGTGAGTAGAAGAAGCGGTATTTCCAGATTAATATTTCGAACAACAAAATATGGAGGAAAATTATTACTACACAATTTAGAGAATTTTCTTGTATACTATATTTTTTTAGGATGGCACGCCATTGTCGAACAAAAATGACGAAACACTATTCGCCATATGCAAAACCCATCCCGATTGCAAGGTTATTTCTTAAACCCCCCTTCCTGAGATTTTATATTCCATAGGTATGCTGACAAATTGCACTACAAAAATAAAAATAAAATATTAGCCACAGATGATAATATGTATATAAGAAATTAATTTCAAGAATGTAAACAAATAATTTTTATCTACAACTATTGAAATATGGGTACATTATACGTGTGATACTACGTATAATATACTACTCATATTACACAAGTGTAATATGAAAAGTTATATTACACGCTACACTTTTCTGTAATAAATAGAGCATGTAATGTAACATATAACATTTTAATAAACTGTTAATTTATTAATAATATATTTTTTATCATAAATATCAATATAAATGATTATAAAAGTATAATAAATACAATTTGAACAGTTATTTTGACATTTAAGTGCTACTGTGGCGCCATCTGTTAAGCTATATATGAACTACTCACACCTAACTGAATATTTAACAAATAATATCAGATTTTTATATGCCTGATAGTTGTAGATAAAGTATAGTATTTGACTCGCATAATATGGCTACATTACACTCGGTTGATTAAATATACTCGCTACCGCTCGTATTTTTAATTACATCTTCGTGTAATATAGCCTACATATTATGCTTGTTAAATAATATACTATAATGTTAGAAGAAAACATGATTAGCTGAAAAAAGGTGTTTTAATGTTTGTAAGATGGTGAGTAGAAGAAGCGGTGTTTCCAGATTAATATTCCGAACAACAAAATGTGGAGGAATTTAAATCAATTTGTGCGTGGGTGTGGCTAAACAAGGATCCTTCCGGGTGCACAGTTTTTCACTGGAGACTCACTATCCGTCGCGGCGCGCGCCCCTTAAATAAATCTGAAGAGGATGTAATTAGAATGGCCCGGGACGCCACGCTTCAAGCGTCACGATTTATTTATTTCATTTGCCGAATGATCCTTGACCGGTTTCACAACATATTATTTCCTGCTATTTCAAAAACCCAAATTGCTGTAATTTCACACAACTTTCACATATAAAACAACAAAATCATTGTCCTCCCTACTAATTAAATCACACTAGTAAGGGTTATTCATTCAATTTAATTTCAATACGGTATTGGCTTTTAAAAGAAATGTAAAATGTATGCGAATAAAGTTTTTGGTGTTTTGAATATCTTTTCTTTAACGGTTACTATGCCTATATTTATGTAACATATTTATACTGTATGTTACCACATATCTTGTAATATTTGTTTCAACACTATAAGGTAAAAGAAAAACATAAAGTTTTACAAATGTTTCTCTTTTTTAGTTAAAAATTGGTTTACGGAATACTATTATTGTCTTTTTAATAGATTATTTCCAATCACAGTTAGACATGAAAAGTTACAAATTTTAATTTTTCACTTTACGAACCGAGATTTAATCCAAAAATATACATGTTTACATCCAAAATTTTTGTTTTTGAAAATATTTTTATTTGTATGGAATAATTTCAAAAACCAAATTTTGGACCTAATAATTGGTATTTTTGGATTGATTTGTACAATTTGGTATAACAACATCTGAATATGTTGGTTTTCTATAAATTCGAAAATAGAATTCATTGTTATTGGTAGTTATTGTTAGGTCCAAGAAATTTAGTTTTCTATTTTCTTCAGTTTTTATTGTAAATTTGATTTTGTCATTAATGTTATTTATGTACGTTAAAACAGTCTTTCTATTCCTGACCAAATGTAGAAGATTTCGTCTTCGTATCTTCGCCAAAATGTAATTGTACTATTTATTTGTCCATGTGATCCATTTATATCTTTGCAAATATAGGTGATAATGGTGATCCCATCGGAAGACCTTCTTGAGCACTATCAGCATCGCTCTTATACCATACCATCGCGATAAGTCATCAGCAATGAGTCATGCTCGTTATAATGTACTATTAATACTTAGTGTAGCCGCCTTTATTTCATACAAGAACCTGGTTACTCCGATATTGTTCGTCCAATGTATTTTTTATCTGAATGCATTTTACAACAAAAAACTTGATGTTTATTGTATGTAAAATGACGGATTTGGTTGACGTGGGGTGTAGTGTACAATGTGTATGAGGGGATGAATGGAAAGAAGTGGCGTTATAATCGCTTTAAGTGAGCGAAATAATCCTTGGTGGATTTGATGCGGTGGTTTGATGCGGTGTCGGAAGTTGCTTAGAGACTGTGACGCGGGTTCGGCCATAACAAATCAGAGGCCTGGATGTAGCCGGATGAAATTTTTAACATTTAAAATGGTTTTCGTTTTGCAGACTGGTCGCACGATAAACCCGGACCCTTTTCGCCCAGCGCTAAGCCCTAATACTCTTTGCTATTCATTTCACTTTTTTACTCTACAAAGCCTGCATATAAATTTATTGGTTTTACTCTTACCGCCCTGTATTTCTCCCTTGTACAGGCTGCAGTATACAACACAACTCTCACAACCTTAAAAACAAAATACTTTATAATTCACTTCATTCTTTTACTTTTCTTTTATAAATATATCAATAGCTACATATATTTTATGAATTGAATAACCAGTCTTTAGATATTAGTACAGGTGAAATATGATCCACAGATCTCATCCTTTCTTCTATCAACATTTTTATCAATACACTTTGGTGGTATTCCTTTATCGAGTCTGATCAGATCATATCATTAAGATCATTTGAGTTCAGATCAGTTGGATCTGATCTTTTTAAAAACTTCGGCGAGTGAATCACTTGAATCAGTACATGTTGTGTAGACGAGTAAATTGATTCAGTCAAATGGAATGAAAAATAAGTGATCCAGATTCAAAATTGTAATTTGCCAAATGATAAATTCCATCTACAAATTCTACTCTATAAAACAGATAATGTCTAAGGAATCAGGAATTTATTTAGTAAAAATACAAAGAGGCAAATAAATATAAAATTGTAAGTACATAATTTGAAGGAATATAATAATAATTTTATCAACATTAACGTTCTTCGTAGTTAGAAACTTCTAATCTAATGAAGAAAAAGACCAACCTTGGCTTCAAGAACCTGATTTCAAATTTCTCTAAGCCAAATTGTTTAACATCTATTTCCCACATAAAAATTATCCTCTTTACGCCAGCTGGAGTGCCCTGGACAATCTTAGTCAGAACATATTTCATTAATTTTCATCCATTAGGAATTCACCAGTTAATAATAATATGCATTTGCGCAATTTAACAATGATTATCTCCAAAAGAAGTACTAATCAATGATTGAAAAACCGGTCCTTAGCTACGTTAGTAGCTGGTAAATGTTGGTTTCTTTGGTGAATAAACAAAGAAATTACGGTTTATAAATGAGTAACAAATAAAATTATTAAAAACATTTCACAATGTTAATTTTTGCCTTAAATTTGTTGGTAAAAATAACGTAATTAACAAACGTGCCCCCTGAGAAAGCTGTGCCATGACAAAATTTCCGTGGAAGAATTTAATTTTGCTGAATTCAAAGTCCCAAGTGTGAGTAATTTGTAAACTACATTAATGCGCTTCTTACCTATCGAAGATTTATATTCCTGTCATATTATAAATTGAGTGTAAAGATAAATGTGGATTAAAATTTTGATGAGAGGTAATTTATCAAAATGGCTCACGACCAAATCAATTTCATGTAATTTTACTTATTGTAAAAACGATTGTTCTTAAAATAAATGAAAAGCTAGACTATGCCAACGCTTTTTCTTGCCAAAGACATTACTTCTTGAATGTTGTTTATAGTTGGAGATATGTGGAACAATTCACAGAACGCTTTACTGTTCACTTTGACTAATGACGATACACTTCAATTCATATACCCCACTTTATTTTCCTACTATTATAATTTGTTTCTCTAACTTCAATTCATTGCATTTCTATCACCAAAATCAAATCCTTTAAAGGATGAAATGTTAATCACTGTATTTTAGTAACTAAAATGGATAATGGGCCAATTTGTATCTATTGTATCTAGTACTACCTTTTATCAGGAATGTAAGTGCGTTATAACATTCGAGGAGGTATAAATTGAGAATAGTTGTTATATTTCCTGTACCATTGATATCAATTGATTTTAAATAGTGTTAAACTTTTTTCACATCTGCAAAAAACTAAAATGGCAAAGAAGTACGAAAAGGGAAAAATTACGAGAATGTAGATTTATGAAAAATATTTTAGATTAATCTTAACAGCCATAATGTTGTGTCTATAAACACCTATATCAAAACGTCAAAACGAAGGTCAAATGAAATGATAAGTACCTTGATTAATGGAATACGACGGATCAGTTTTTTAATGGTGAATTGAATTGCCTCTTGGATCAGAGTTTGATCAGTGGATTGGATTTACAAATGGTGATTTCGGCCGTTATTGTCGATTTTGAATTCTCTTACTGTTAGTTAAATCAAAGGTTTGTTTTGTTAATACGAACAATAACTTGTCTTAGACCCGAGATATCCACCTCCTTATAAAGTACATGGAAACTATTATGAGAATAAGTTATTTATAAACCATACTTTATTTTGTGACATTAATTCGAATTTATTCATGTGTTAACTATTAGCCACATTTAAATAAACTTAGGGATATTTTCAAGTTGGCAAAAGATAAAACATATAGAATTAATAATGTGTTAAAGAGAAATGAAATATAAACAATATTCTGACTTTCATGTTTTGAGGTTTGCTGTAAATTCAGATTTGATATGATTGGACATTGGAAGTTTGTTTGATATTTGTGGAAAAAATAATAATTTATAATATATAACCACATATGTATTTATTAAATTGTTATCTTGTCGATACGATGAAGATGTCTTGTTACATTTTCAATAAGTAGTGAAAGAAATAATACTGTTTCTTTTGATAATCGAAATCTTTTGTTGAATTCAATTTTATTTCACCTATAGTGTACTCACGCCGAATACGAAATAAATAATTATCTTCTGTAAGATGTAAAATATGAAAAAATAATCAAGTTAAAAATGATAAGTATTGTTTCAAAAAATAAAATACTTACATTTATATTACAGCAGAGAGCTATTATAGCCACACAACAGTGTGTTTTAATACCAAAGGTCCTACCTCTCATGACATCTTCCTAAGGAAATATTTATTTGGGAAATATATTTTTTAAACGTTTATTAGGAGGTGGATGTCTTGGCACTTAGATTAACAAAATGAAAATTTTAAAATGTATGATAACTAATACACGGTAAATTATAACTGTTTGCGAAGTCACGTAGGATAATCGGACAATTAAAAACCATTTCCGTTCGATCGCCAATTACAATCGCCGTAGACATTGACAAGGATGAACCCTTGATAGGCGTGCCAATGCGAGGACATTTTGATAAGTGTAGCCGCCTTTGGAAGTTGGCCATGTGTGTGAAATCCGCATAGCAACTGTCAGATGACGCGGAAGGCACCGGGGTAATACAGCAGCGTCAGTCGGGAGACCAGAACATCATCGGCATTTCACAATGCCATCCGGGCTCCCGAGGGGCGAGCTTTCAGCTTTCAAGCTCTTTCCGCTGCACGACCAGTTATTTCCATGCCACTCAAATCGCGATTAATTAGCAAATTAATTAAATGTAATAATTAACGAACAACTCCAATAATAATTCAAATTAATGACGTTTTAATAAACCGTATTTCATATTTTCAATATGCGATGGGATAAACTGGAAATTGAATGTAATAAATTCATATCGGTTAATCGAAACGAATACATATTTTAATTCGTTTTCAACAGTCATTGTTTAAAATAACTAAAATTACCCCTTTACTACAGAATAGGTTTATACAAAAGCGACAGTAAGACAGAGAAACGAAAATTAGAGAGAGACGGAAACTGTGCACAAATGTAAAGGGCTCATTGTTTAAAATCGGAAAGTTCCTTCACATCTTAGAGAGAGACACAATTCTTCAAGGTCATAGAACTGGATAGGGGAACATGAAAGGTACCGACACGGAGTGTCGCTTCTGTGCCTTAACCACAGAATAGTTACATACAGAAGCGACACTCCGCGTCGGTACATTTCATGTTATCCTATTCAGTTCTATGATTTTGGAGCATTGAGTAGACCTTTAAATTTGTTGACTTCCCCTATCTCCCCCTAAGATGTGACGAAACTTTTCGAATTTAAACAATGAGCCCTTTAAATTTGTTGACTTTCCCCATCTCTCTATAATTTTCGTTTCTCTGTCTTACTGTCGCTTCTATATAAACTTATTCTGGGCCTTAACCTTAAAATTAATTTTAAAAAAGAACTAAATACGTATTTCGAGAACCAAGTTCTCATCATCAGTAGTATAACTGAAAAGGATTAAACAGAGTAACTTAACTTTATTCAACATGTCAACCATGTCAGAGGTTCTAACAACTCTAATGGGCAAGGAAGGGAACTAGGAATATATAGGAACACAAGTTTCAAGTGAATGGATACCTAATTAAAACTAAGATTACTTGTCCAATAGTATATCATTAAAATTTAAATCTTCCAATAATAATCAAACACTTTAGAGATTAGTATGGGCCCGAGATCTGCAATCATTAGTTTCATAAGCATCTAAATATCATTATTAATATGTTTTTATAAGTGAAATAGAATTATCAATATTATGGTTATATTTTGTGCTACACTAGATTTTCCAGGTTTCCGCTTTTTAAATGATAAAAATGTTCTTTGAAACGAGTGTCTATTTGTCTTTTAGTTTGACTAATGTAATATTATTACTTTACTAGAAAGCACAATTTTCGACTTCTAATGTAGATTAATTTATCAGTTATAGTACTGATCCTAAATATATATTTTTTTGTACTACCACTATTCAAAGTGGCAATTTTTTCACACTATACAATGCTTCAAAGTTGTGTAATCGTGAAATTGAAAAACAAATATATACATACATTAGTATTAGGAAAAATTTATGAAACGTCAAAAACCAACTTCATTTCATTGGTGTAACCATGTTGTTAATATTTTAACAATTAATGATGTTACTAAAATAATTACTACAAATTTAATAATTAGTAGCATTATTACTTATCCACTTCTATAACTTCGTTGCAGAATCGAGCTGAATGTCTTTCAAATGGTAATATTGAAGTTATTATCACAGAATAATCTTTCAATAATAAACTTTTCATGTAATTTCAATCCAAAATAATTAAAATCACTTAATCAACAATAATTTTTTATGTAAATAATTATATACTCAAATGTATAAATGAATCTGAATTTCAATTGAGTTCAATTTGAAAATATTAATTTTACGTCATTGATTTTATTTTATAATTAAACCTATTTATTTGTGCATTAATTTTAATCATTAAATTGTTATTTGTATCAAAACAATTGAGGTATTCAATATATTTATATGGTGGATACACTACGTAATTATATACTATACAAAATAATTTCTAAATTTCCAACCGTAGAATGTTTTAGTTTACTTTTGAAATGATAGCAGCGTGCTCTATAAATATAATATAGAATTATGAAAATGCAGTTTAAAGATTTGTTATATAATACAGTAAGATATGAGTTTGCAGAATACGTAATTACTTTTTGAAAAGCTAATATCAAAGAAGCTCCATTTATTGTAAAGTTAAAAAGCTTTGAAACGAGTAAACATACCCGCCAGATATTCACAGAATCATTTTTTAGTAATTTTCTCTTGTTTCTCTTTTCTGAGTAATAAAAACCATATGTTTAGAGATGCATGAGAACGTGAATGCTAGAACGATGTTTATTCTGTAATTCATCTTTTATATTCGCTTAAACATTTAATGTTTTGAATTTATAATAAAAACAACCGAAATACATTGTAAAAGTTAATATTTAAAATTTTAAACACATTTTATATACTACATTTACTTTTTTGTAAAACAACAGTAACCTATTTTTAAATTCATAACAATATGAATAAATAAAACATTTTAATATTGTGAAAAATGTTATAATTTATTTATAAATATAATCTAGTTTATCTGAACACTGAATAATATTTATTTATTGTTAAAACAACGCTAATTCAATTTATATATTTCAATAGCAAAAAATAAATTAAAAAATGGTGGAGTCGCCGAAGTCCAAATTGCCCAAAAATATTTTTAAATATTTTAACTTTGTAAGCAGGTTTCTGGATGGTAAATTATATATTTTATAAGAAAATTTTAAGTCAGCATACTTTGAAGTAAGTTTTTTTCACAAATTTTATTTGCAAATCTGTATCTCAAAATAGGTGATGAAAATTTTAATAGTTCCAATATTCGGTTGAATACACGAGCTATTGTAAACATTTAGTCAATAGCTGTGTAATAGGATATAAATTTTTGATCTGAATAATAGGTTGTCAAGAGATCAATGAATTTGATAGTACTATGATAATAAAATAATTATATTCGATTTATTGTTGGCTCTAGTATTAATTATTTCAAAGTTTCTCATTGGACAATTAAAATTGTATATTGTGTTAAGAGTCGGACAATTTCATGCAAGGCACTCAAAGACACTTTTACTACAATTCAACAAATGCTGAAAGCATTATTCTAAAAATAAAAAAATATAATTTAAGTTACTTCAACGTAACTTTTTCTATGATTATACTCAGGTTTAGCATTTTAGGTTTATTGATCGTAATAATTATTATAGTTTGTTTATGTTTAAGTAATGTGTGAAAATAATCATCATTTGAGTTACAACTCTAGGAGACACAAGTCAAATTGAGAAGCGAAATTCATCTGTATTATTTAATTTTTGTGGAATTGGTTGCGATCTAAGTGAGCCACCGCTCCGCGTAGAAACAATGTAGTATCAAATAAAATAAAATTGTAACATGAAAAATTTCTGAAAAAAACAATCAGTGGACTCTATTATAAATTTGAAGGCAGCTTCCAATTTCAAGTTTTCCTAATACCAGGCTTGGTATTTAGGATAAATTTTTTGTTGAAATAAGGTGGAGTATTTATATTCTTTAATGGTGGGAAGAAGAGAAAAATGGTTTAATTTCTTGCAAGATATATGGATTGATTATGGTAATTGTTGGTTTATTGCCAATAGCCATAAATGCAAATTCGTATATAGATCACGGAGGAGTAGGTCTGGGCCCGGAATTAGCGAACGTGTGTTATCAGAAAGCGTGTTCGAGATCGATTCCGGGTCGGTCATCCATTAAATGTCCACCGTAATGCCCCGGGCTA
This sequence comes from Stenolophus ochropezus, assembly GCA_035578165.1. NCBI lineage: Eukaryota > Metazoa > Arthropoda > Insecta > Coleoptera > Carabidae > Stenolophus > Stenolophus ochropezus. The sequence continues at coordinate 2,026,445 of JAQOWZ010000010.1, forward strand.
TTTTCCCAAGGCCCTTCTCGCGCTTTAAAATCAACATTTCAAATCAAATCTGCAATAACATTCACCTGCACTGCTCCGGACAGAAAAACCCCACAGGTCTAAGCTGTTTTGTCTTCGTGTTTGTATCTTCCCGACCAATCAGTCCAGCGACAACAAATGCTTGTTTACTGAGGCCTATGGATTCGCAGACATATTTGCCTTCAATGAAAATATCCAACATTCACAATCGGTATTGGCTGGCTATTTGCATGTTATAAACACACAGATGAAACCGCTGCTGCTTTCAGCTCATCAAAATGTTTTCACTTATTTATACATAATTATATTTGAGAACCGTATCCTTATACGATGAATATACTTAAATCAGGGTAGAAAATCATTTCGGATTCGGATTACATTCATTATTTATTAGAGCAATGAGACCAATTAATATATATGCAATTAACCGAAGATAATACTTTCAACAAAGTGGAAAGAATGGATCAACTATATTTTCTATCCTGATTTATTCTCATCGTCTAAATTCATTTAAGATAATATTAAATAAAACGCAGTGGTGGTTAATGCGCTCCTACTTGAATTGTTTGGACTGTGAGACCTGAGGTTCAAATCTCAGCTTCGTTAATACCTATCAAAACAAAAATCTCAATGAGTTCGAGTTGTTCGGTAGAGGTAGATCACTTGTAGGAGCTGTAAGACAACATCTACAACACTAAAATGCAAGTAAAACCTATCCCGAAACAAGTAGATTCCTTAAGTATTTGAGGCTCCATTTGGGAATATATTGTCACAGATGATAAAACCAAATAATCTTTTATTTGTTTTCAAAGCATTTGTACCATATACATATTATCGTTACATTGAATTCACTATTTACTTCAGGATTTAATAACCAATGACATCTCAAGATTTTAAAATTTTGAACCAATCAGATCAAAACATATTGACAGCAAAAATTGGATTGTAGGTGAAAATCTTACGACACTAATTAACAACCAATAGAAACATTATATTAAGCATATTACCACGGTAATATAAAAATTTGTTGGAAATTTTTCATTACTTGCCTTACCTACCTGAGTAAAATTAATAGGTAGAAATTTTTTCCTATCAATAATGTGACTTTGACATTTTAAAAATTATATTCAGATGTCATTGAACTAAAAGGACATGTTTTAGAAATAATAAAATTAATTTTACTTTCTGTGTTGATGTCGTTATGATTTTCTTACCGAATTTACCCTCGAGCATTGATTTATGTACCGGAAATTTTGGTGCAGATTATAACGTTGTTGGACAGCACTCAAAAAAAATTTCCGGAAATAATCAATGCGCTTGGGAGATTATAAATGACAATTGCACTGCTTTGACATTGTCATTTTAAATCCCAAATGACAGTCAAAATTGTAAATGTGTTAAATAGTATTTAGTAAGTATAAACAGTTCCGTAAATAGACTTGGATTCTTGTGCTTGTCCAGTTATTTATATATTACTTTCGGTTTACTGCAAATTCCCAGGTTTTTCTAATTGTTTTATTGCAGATATCAGCAAATATATATATATATATATATATATATATATATATATATATATATATATATACTATAAAAACATCATCTCTCCCGAACATTCTAGTTGACGTGGAGAGTGTACAACTCGGCGAGACTATCTCACAAGCAATGATAGTTAATAATCTTTGAGGTAATTATTGGGAAAGTTAAAGGCAATTTGAAAGAAAGGACAATGTTTACTTATAATAAGGATAGAATTCCATGAGTCGGGCGTGTCTAGCGGGCTATGCAAATGGCCAGGTCAGCGCGTTTTATATTCAAAGCCCCGGATAGATTTGAAAGGTTACAGTGTAAAATTTTGTGAAACGCATGTCCATTATACAAGTTGAGTGACCTCAAACTAACTTAAATTGGCATAATCCCAACTTGTTAAAACTTTTTACATGAATTTACATAAAGTTCGGAAATTAAATCCCTTTACTCTATGTGCGTACCTGTGAGCTTATAGGGGTTGTCATTATTATCAAATACCCATATCCCACATAATTAAAATTGTTAACCCATCGCTGTTCGGAAAACCTCTGCTGGAATTTTTATGTTTTATACTCCTTCCATCTTTGTTTATCCTGTATCACTAGCAAAATGTCAGGGAAGTAGGGAAAGGTGATCTACCTTCTCTCCACTGAAGGCGCAATCCAAAATCTACCTTGTACGTCTGATCGAAATTATATTTTGTTGTCGTTATATCAGAGACTGGTAAGGCCAGTTAATCCATGTGTATTTCTTTTAGGAGAAATCCAGGTCTTTTAAAATTTCTAAGTGGCCTACGAGATACCTAGGTTTGTAATTTGTTGTATTATTCGATAATTTAATTGTTATTCAGTTTCAAATAAAATTAAAATTATAACCAAATCTTGTCAGTTACTAATGTTGTATCAAAAAATTGTATGTCAATAACAATGCACAATTTTTAGCTGTCAGTTTTACATGGTAGTATGTTGTAAAGGTTGATTTTGAATGTAGCATGTGTTTTATAGACTGGATGTTAATTAAAGAAGGTCTTTTTTTGGAGTTGCAGTCATTTAATAAAATCCACTAATACATCAACGTTTCGACTGTAAACCAGTCTTCATCAGGGTGCTGATAACATACAAAGCATACAATCAAATATAAAGACATATTTTCAACTCAGGTAACAGACTTACATACACGTACATGTTACTTAATAGTTATCAACCAACTGACTTATGCAAGAAGTTTTTTGTTGAGTAACAGTCGAAAATTGTGATAACTTACCACAAGCCAATCAAGGGCCAGAGAACAGCGAAACAAGATTGTACAACTAATGTAAAACTAATTAAATATCACAGATTTATCACAAGAAATATAACTACACAGGGAATAAACTATTGTAACGACTGTCCATAATGTTTTCTCACAATCCCAGAATAAATAGAGCTGTGATTCTGAAGGTCGGTTTGTGCGTTTACAGTTTGTTGATCACTACGTCTAAATTTCGAGAGTAAGGCGTTTGTTCAAGCTCTTCTTCGTAGCCAGTATCCTATCTTCAAGTTGAAAAGAATTTTGACAGTGTTCTACTAGGACACATTTGGAGTTTAGATTTGGTTTTACTGCGTTTCTTTGGTGTTCCTTTAATCTAATGTGGAGGTATCTCTTAGTTTGTCTAATGTTGGATCTTTGCATTGTATCAATGGGGTATTTGGTATTACTGAACAAATTATGTACTGTTTCATACAGTTTGAACGTAATATTCATGTCGAGATGTCTTGTCAGCGTATTTCTAACTTTATATAACAAATTAGAAATGTAAGAAATAGTACAATAAGTTTTAGGGTAGTAGTTAAAAAGAAATAGTTGTTTAATCTTAATTACAGTCGAAAAGTTAATGAATTCATGGATTTTATTAAATGACTGCAATTCCAAAAAAGATCTATTGTTAATTTTTAATAAACAGTTAAAAAAATGACAGTTTATAAGCGAGGAAGTAATAAAAATTTATTCAATTTCTGCCACGATGTAAAATGTCTGCAAGTACAGTAATAAGTAATATATTTGTCCGTAGTAGGAATGATTTTACAGGAACAAATTATGAGAGCAATTTACTTTTTTTTGAGTTGTGAAACAATGAAATATGTGCGGTGTATATCATGTGCGCGCACTGGTACTTTTCCATACTTTTCTCATTACAGAAGCATACAAGGACGTACATTCACTCTTGTTAAATATTATTTACAAACAAAGCATTTCTCATGTTCATCTCTTTTGCATTTTGTTCACGACCTGGATAAATACGCAATGTAATTGCTGTTTATTAAAAACAATTCGAACGCTCTCTTCAAATATTTCATCAGGAGTTTAGCATTAAGCGGATGAAGTGGCTATTTCAGGCACTCATTTTTGTTTTTTGTTAAAGATTTTTTAATTAATAACAAAATAAAAAGCACTAAACAGAGCAACTGATAATAAAATGTAGTTGGGTGGTACAATTTTTCTTTGAAATCAATAAAACTTTCATCATATTATTTGGAATTGTCTACAAAAATGTGTCGCGTATATTAAAATTACATGAATAAAGTTCAAATCATGTGCTTATTAGAAACAAGATTTTTTCACATCTGATTAAAATGTCGGTTACCTTAACCATTTGTTAATAGAAAAGTATCGCTTCGAAATGGTAAATAACGTATGTATTTTTTTTACAATTTAATTCAGTTTTTCTATGAGGTATTTTTCTCGGCGTTTAAGCACTATAACCAGAGATCAAAAATAAAATTTATACAATAATTATAAAGCAAATACTCGAAGAAACACAATATTGGTAAATATTTTAATGAGAATGGTAGCTACTATAAAATTATTAGGCGGTTTATAGGTTTAGCAATTCGTAGTACTGACGAAAATTTAGCCTTCAAATTTAAAAGGGAATTAAGGCTGGTTTATGATGGGTTTAATTTATTTATTTTAATTTAAAATTTATATTTTCATGTTTGACTATTTTATAGAATATTATATATACAATATTATAAACAGAAAAGAAAAGGTAATATTAACTATTTATCACACGTTATTTCTTTCGAATTCAATCCATCATTCCCTTATTTTACATTCTGCTGCAGACATTATAGCCATTTTGAGTATGAATTATGCTTTTTATTAAGGTTTGTTTATGGATAAAAGAAATGCAACAAGAAATATAATTTTTTTATATGTAGTGGAAAAGTAGTAACTATTGTAAATAACGGCCGTAGGTGGATGTAGTACATTATTAATTCCTATTTCAGGACTTCAAACGATTGTGAAATGCTGTAGAGAATGAGTAGTGGCTTATTACTTAGCGACTTGTATAGACGGCGTTCTACATGGACTAGATGAAGCTGGTGGTACGAGTATGTTTGACATATTGATTACAGAACAATCCTCTTATATAAATATCAAGTGGGCGTAATAACGCCACGTGTCTCGCTCTAATTCATTGCAAATTTCTTCTATTGTTCAGCAAAATTATTCCTTAACATCAACACTACTTTATTATTCTCTTACATATGTAACTATTTTTTTCTACAGCCACTATGGAAACAATCACTTTTCTTTTACTATATCAAAGTTGCGTGTTTCTCACAATCAATATCATTTCTCACAATATTTTCCAACATTGTGTCGTATATAACAATTGGCAGTGTGGTCGTAGAAAAAATGTAGTGTGCTAATCGTACAGAATCATCTATTTCCACCTTGTGTGCCTCCAGCACTCGACTTGGTCTCGTGCCGGCACTTTCACAACTCTTAGGAATTTTGATCATGATGTAGCAGCAATATTTTTAATAATGTTTATTGGATTATTTATTTTTTATTCATTTCTATCATAATAAATATAGGGTAAGTGAGAGACAGATAGACTTTTGGTCTTAAAAGTACATTAGACTGATATCTCTCGTAGAGAATGTTAATTTTATTATTAAGAAACAGTGTCAGTAGTCGCTTGAAAATTAATACAATGAACCAGTGAATTATCCAAGATTTACTTGTACCTTATATTCACAATTAGTTAATTATTATTTCGATAGGTTTAATCTTATTATTTATGTACATACTTTATAAACATGTACATAAGACTTAACGTAGCCTAAAAATGTGGTTCTATTTGTACACAGTCATAAGTAATTTAGTGGTCATTTTAATCTCTGCTCTGAAGATAGATAAACCATCTATGCTGAGGAGAAATGGACCAGAGGATTTTTATTGTTAAAAAGATCAAATCCACTTGCAAACAGGTAAAATAAAAATCGCACATAAAAAGGTAGACGATTCTAGTTAGTATTTCATGAGTTCTGAAGAACTGTTGTTAAATGGTTAGTCAGAAGGTGATAATAATGAAGAAGTGGAAAGTTATGAATTCGAATATGCGGGATGCAAGGAAAATTATTTAAAACAACGACAAAAAAAGATGATTGGATAAAATGTGTAATTTATGGTCGCTGTTTACTCGAAGAGTATACCACATAAGACAAATGACATCAATCTGTTAACCAGTTCATCTTCTCATAGCCTTGATCCGTCTCACATATATAGTGGAGGATAGTTGGACTTTTCTGAATACGAATAAAATATTTTTTTGTAGTTTTCCGAACACAATTTTACTTTTTTCGTTATTCTTGTAAGTAAGCCTAGTTTATATGATGTTATAAAGAAATTTTGTTTTTTAAATATTACTCAATATTATAAAGTCATAATTTTTTTTCCAAAAGGTGGTCTATTTCATTTCCACTTACCCTATTATTATAAAAGATTTCTTAATAAATAACGATAATGAAAAAATTTTGTAAATACAAAACCAAGACTTAAAAAGACATTGTAGAAAAGAAAGGTGACTTTACAGATAAATGATTTTTTAATTATTTAAATATCCTGATGATTTGGAATGCATCATAATTTAGAAACTTATTCTTTGGAAAGCTGTGACAATAATAATAACTAAATCAGTAAAATAAAAGTTGGAAAAAGTGAATGTGTAGAAAGAAGCACTTCCATTTGAGAATTCCTCCCCGAGTCGAGCATCAGCCATTGTTATTAAACTATGACAATAAAGCACCACCCACTCTTGCAAATTAATAGCACTTTTAAGAAATTTCTTTTTGGGGTGAAATGACACGGAACAGGAAAATGCGTATCTGAAGTTCACAAGTCTTGGAACAGAATCGTGTACAGAATACGTTCGAGCATTGTGCAAAATTGAACAGAATATTGTTGGGGAGAACTGGGGATATGAAAGGCGGCAGTGAAAAGAATAAATAAAGGTGATCCGTTGCTATTATCAGCGGCTCATCAATGCCAAGGCGTGGAAATTACTTTTTAATATTACACATTGTGGACGAAATGAAATATACTCTCCAACTATTTCAAATAATAGACGCAAACATTCAATAAAACCACACAAATTTACACTTAGTTTATCCACAAACTTAAGACTTAAATAAGAGAGATATTAAGAAAATTTATACGAGGCAAAGACAAACGAAATACTTAAAATTTAAAATATACAAAGAAGTGAGCGAAATATAATACTCTCTCCTGAGTACTGATGTGTCTATACTATTTTTTCATGGTTATTTATTCAGTAAAATAATTTATTAATTAAAATTTTCATAGCCTTAGTAAAATTCCATCATGACAGTTTGGAAAACAATGTGTAAAATTATTTCTTCAACGACTACTACGGAAACTGGCACTTTTCTCACATTAAAAGCTTCAAAGTTGAGTATTTCTCACAATCGTGGGATAAAGTGCGAGAAATAATTTCTCACAGAATTTGCCATCTACAGTGTGAGAAATGCCATTTCATATAGGAATTGCCAACACTGCGCATGCGTGAAGGTACTCTTTGTGAGTTTACGTACGCCATATTGTTTTTTAAATTAAATAGCTTTCTTATTTTTATGTATGTATTTTTATTCTGTAACGTTTAGCAATATGGTTGTGCCACTCGTGCAGAATCACCTATTTCACACCTTGTGTGATTCCAGCACTCGATTTCATCTCGTGCCGAACTTTTCACACCTCGTGGTATATAGGCGATTTTCTGCACATGTTGCACAATATAGGTACTATTATCGGTTTCAGTATATTAAGTTTTTGTTTACGTATACAAAACTTAGCAGGGTAACAAAATCATAATTGTATCTCATGTAATTTTGACAAGTCAATATGGTAAAAATATTACCGTACAGATTTGTAAAAATAACGTATCAACCCATAGAGATATAATCACGAAAACGTTACTCATAAGAGAATTTTATAAACTATTTATTAATTAATAACGTGAAACTTGTAAACTATTGAACAAACCACGGATTTTATCATACCAGGCCTTAGGTGTCTTAAAATTCTCGCTCTCCGAGCTCGGAATTCAATTAACATGTGCTGTTATGATACTCGTAACTATCCTAAGTATGTTAATAGCTATAAATATTGAACAAATTAATTAGAAACACGTAATTTTACTTTTAGAATAATAACTTCAAATAAAAATGTAAAAGTATCAATTTTTTTTAGATTCTTACTCAAAATTTTAATCTTCCATACTGAATATTCCTTACGTTAGAGACGTGTCACTATTGTGGCTTCTAGAAAGCGTTTAATAGGAAATGATTTGGACCGGACTCAAACTTAGCTAATCTGATGCACAACATGTCAACCTTTACACAGCACTATAATTGGAAATGCAAATACAACAACAAATATTTTCCAACGATTCAATTAACCTGTTATTAGACAGTGAATTCTAATAGCAATGGCCAATTAAAATAAAGGTGGAAAATACTATTATTTCATATAATCATTAATGTTGGAATTTTCATCGTCATAACCAAATCAAGTTCATTATTGTTCTAGTTGTGGTTAGCAATATGAACTTCAATGTACGCACTCAAATTTCAAAATATTTTCATATTACTGTAATATTGCTTTGAAATTGAAAATTAGCTCTCAATTAATACATAATGTATGCCAGTTATTATAAATTCCTTTACTAAATTTGTTCCATATTAATAAACCAGTAACGGTTTATTAAGAAATGAGTCAAAAAGTAATATGCGAATTTAAGTTTCCTGTAAGTAGAAAATATCACATCGGAATAGAATGTCAAAGATCTCGACTAGCATTTTTACTTCTCGCCACTCAGTAATAGAGGTACTGGAATCATGCTAAAAATCAGATAGTGAGTTATCAATGGATAAGCACGTTTTGAAGTCCCTAGAACACGATTTTTATATTTTTACGATGATGTCTGTCCGTGTGTGTGGATGGATGTTGTTGTAGCGATACTCAAATACTAGTGCAATTTTGGATATAATATTTTAATACCCTATATTAGATCTGATTAGATTTTGGTGTTAATCGTACAACCTGAAGTGGTGTTTTCATGAATAACTGACGTTTTTTTCTAAAATATATTAATTAATTATAAATATATGAGAATTTTTGTAAATATTAAATGAATATTGTCTTTAGCTAAAATTTTATAGTTTTTAACTATGATAAGTAATTAATAATCAGGTAAATTTATTACAATCTCTTTATCTATGAAAAGAAAATGTTTTATATTTGATAGTGACAATTATTATAATTGACAGTGAAAGTATAATAAAAAAATATCAAATAATGTAAAAGGAATTGTACTAATACTGTAAGTACTAATTATTTTAATAATTCGTTTTACCGAGTCAGTAGTCTATGACCGCATACTTATATATTACAATTTAAAGATATAAAATCTGCGATGCAAAATATTTAACAAATAAGAAGTATTAAAAGAAACAAAGAAGTGATCCTGACTATAATGGAAGGTGTAAAGAGGAAAGACGAGAGATTATGTGCTGACCACTTTAGATTTTTTTTAAATTATAATCGCTAAGTGGTATTTAAAGTTTTTTGTGTGTGTCTGAGTTAATACCTTTCACTTATAATAATTTGTATTTTAATATCATTTACATATTATAGTGGTTTTTTGACAAATGATTTATTAAAATATTTATAAATTTTTGCAAATGTTGTTGTCAAATTTTATTTTGAAAGCTATACCATAATAATACAAATATTTTTATTGTAAAATACAAAAAGATTGGAAAAATATGTATATAAAGAATAGTGCTAGATAACATATTGTTTATTATTAGAATTTAAGATATTCAAATACTACATGCAAGAAATACCAACTATAAATAAAGTATAAATAAGAAATATTGTAATATGAAACAGTATACAAGCATAATGAAATCGGAAATGATACGAAGGATTTATTTCTACGACATTACTTCGTATGTTCTTATGCTAATAAGATTTATAGAATCGCTTTGTCATTAATAAGTACAATATGTTTCATATGCAAAAAATCCTGGCATAATTATTCTGCATAAAACTAAACACATAAAGAACATTAATCAGATTATCACAGAAAAAACAACTGCCTTGCTATAAGGTTGATAACCTTAAAATCTCATATACGTGGAACTTAACTAAAAGTTGATATTTGCTGTGAAACAAATGGCGCATTTTACGTAGTGTAGCACACTTTAATAGAATATCACTCTATAACTTGAGCTGGCAACAAGTGTATTTTATCGGAAAATGTCAATGGCGTTCGTAAAAATAACATGAATCATCGCTGAACGATTATTATTAATATTGCTCTAAGTGTTCTCATGTATGCTTTGAATTTTCCATTATTATTTTTCCAGCGTAAACAGATTTAGCAGCAATTTAGTCCAGGAAAATTAATATTGCCTTGGAAGCATTTTTCTTCTCTTTGTTGTTGATGTGTTGAATAATGGATTGTACAATAACAACTCACCTGCCCTTTTTATTCACATTACTTTTAACTTACATTAATATATAATTTAAAATTTATAATTTATCTTTAATGTTTTATTTCAAACAGTAATTGTACAGACCAAGGACAGGATTTACTAAAGAATTAATTGTTTATTTATAGTTCTAAATATTATAAACTGTGCAAAAACAGTTGTAAGATATTGGGAAGTTTTAGTGTATTTATCAGAATCTAAGACATATAATCTACTATACTTAAAATATTTCGTATATTAGAAACATTATTTCTATTGATGTTAACAACAATAATAACACATTACTATATCTATGACTATTAAGATATTTGCTTGTTGTATGTTTGTTATTGGTACGGGTATATACAGGGGCGGACCGTGAACTTTGTGGGCCCTGGGCTAATATTGTCTGGGGGCCCTACCTTAAGAACTTTCTAACCGGCAGTTTATCAAAACACTGTTATAGTTTTTTTAATAAAAGTTGACGGGAATAGAAGAACTTTTTTATTTATATTCCAAATTAACCTTAACAAAAACAGAAAATAACACATATCCTTATAAATTATAATCATTTATGAAGATACAGGGCGTTTATTTTAAGTAGTACACTATTGCTATCTCGGGAACTATAAGAGCTACAAGGTCGGTTAAATAAGCAAACAATTTCTATTTTATAAAACTACTTTAATGAAGGAAACATTTTTTTTCGACCAGTGGTTCTCAAAATACGGGGTATAACTTTCGTATTTTAAATGGGAACCTACATTTTTTAATTTGCTTATTCGATTCAGTATTTTTTTCTGAATTAAACGATATGCATATTTAATACCCTTACATAACAAAATTTTACAGATTTATTTTCTGTTTCTCTTTGAATAGCCATATTCAAATAAAAATGATAGGTACATACATAATTTTGCATTTTTCTCAAAAATTTTGTTTCGCTTATTAAAGTAGTCTTATAAAATAGAAATTAAAAATTAAAATAAAAAAATAGAAAAAAAATGATAATTTAACCGACCTTGTAGCTCTTATGGTTAAGCTAATCCTCATTCCGGTATATAAAATGTAATATTTATTGTTTTATGAAAAGTTAAATACTAGGATTAGATTTCAATTACATTTTAAGAAATAAATTTGCAAAATTATAGTTGTTTCTCAGTGTTTCTTATTTCTTATATCTACTTCTCTTTCTAAGACGCAAGAGTGTACTTCGCGCAGCTGTCTAGTCAACTTATCCATATTCCTATTCAATTAAAAATTATTGAAAGCAACGTTTACACGAATATTTATTTAAGCATAGTTGCAGGAGATACTAATGTCTGTGTTATTCTGATTGTACGAAGCAGGGGGCCCTTTTAATCGCGGGGCCCTGGGCTGCAGCCCATAAAGCCCATGCCTAAATCCGCCCCTGGGTATATAGTATACTGTAATCATATTTTCATTGCCCACAGTGACCATGGACAATGTTAAGGTATAAATTCATATCTATATTTCTTTTGTAGCTAGTTGCTAAGAAGTTGAAAAAGTATAGCGTATTATATTTATTTTTTTTGTTTCAGATTCGACAGATGACTTTGTAGAAGATACTCATGTACTTGAATGGTAAGGATATTTTATTACATATAATAATATTGTATTTTAAAATTGTACTAATATTCACTCACAATTACAAACAATTATAAAAATATTACTTTAACCTTTCATTGGAGTTAAAAATAATATTTATGACATACCATTGTTAAAAATATAATTAATTATTAGAAAACTTCTCTATAACTATCTGGTATCATTTCGAAATGGATCATCTTTTGAAAATTTTATTAAAATATTTATCACTGTTCCTTATTGCATTACACAAAATTATTTTAATCGCTCAAAAACTTGCAAATAAAGAGATATGGTTGTCATTTTTGAGTTATGCTAGATACATTTACATACATACGTATGTATGTACAGACGTCACACCAAAACTAGTCAAAATAAATTCAGGGATAGTCAAAACGTATATTTCCGATTACAATATTTTCTTTAAAAAGGGGATTATTTGAGAACCAAAAATGTTTAACAAAGAACAAATTAAATTGTAAAATTCAGGAACCTAAAGGCCCATTTGTTCTTTGTTGAATACTTCCTTTACTTCCTACAAGGAAGTAAAAAGAAATACTAAAAAGAGGTAAAAGGAAACTAAAACCTAATTGTTAATTAAAAATATTTAAATATTTAAAAGTTGTCGAATGTCAACAATGACTTCTTCTATAGGTACTTCAAGCTGAAGTCACATCGCTCAATAAATAATGTGAGCTTCATATTTAAGTAATAATAATTAAGGCGTGGGATTCTATAACTACGGTTGCTATCATGTGGACTTGTTGTGTTATCAATTACAAATATCAACTATAAAGTGTATTTGCTATTCTATAACAGTAATGGTTATTTATGGTTGATACGTACCTACATATAAAAAAGCACTCTATTAGTCTACACTCATATGAGAATGTCTTAAATTCATTGCATATTTGAATTTCCACCACGTTTACATTTGACGTTTAACGTTTGTAATTAATATAATAACAAGTACAAATGTTATTTGCAGTTGTTATGAGTTATGAAATTCTACTCTAGTGATCTATTATTTATTACAAAATCCTCTACTAACGAAAATGTCTTGGGAAAATCGGATCCCATATTGTCTATGTCGTTTTAAAAACGAATGTGGTGTTTGAAAGTATCGAGATTATGTTTAGATGTTATGAGATAGTAAATATAACACATACGCGTGGATCCGGCATCTCATCTGATCTGTACGCCGTGACGAGCTGGCGAGAGCCGGGATTGATCGGGGCTTCGTTTACTGCTTCTTTAAGATTCGTTATTGGAGTACATGGAGGAAGTAGTGTTTACTCCGTCTCGTAATCTCGTTCCGACGCGAATGCGCCTCACGCCCCGGTGCCATTTCCGAAACACGTCCCGCGTTGCTTAAATGCACTTACTTCATCAACATAATTACTTTATCATTAATTGACTTCATGATACCCTATAAACAAACCTGCACGACTTTTACACAATCGCACATTCGCAAGTTCAATAGGGATTAATTCAAATCGAAATTTATACAAGGACTTTGAAGTTGAGAACGAGAATCAACTTATTTTTGAGTCCAAATTTTTGTTTTCTGAAAATAGTCTATATTAATAAACGTCGAATTTATGGTATGATCCGAAACTTAACTAAAGTGATCAGGTTATTTTTTTCAGTAACCGGTTAATTTATAAAACACAGTTCCTGAAAATTTTGGTTAGTTCTAAGTAACCAGACTAACCAGATACAAGTGGTGGTTAATGTTAACCACATTAACCACCACTTTACGTTACATGTTTTTCGCGAAATACGTTTACTCAAATTATTTGTTCATATTTTTAATATTCTGTATGAAATATGAAAATTAATTGGTAATATAATTCATTATCGTTTTCCATATTTTAAGTTTAATACATTAACGATTCACTGTTATACAATAGAACAGTCAGTTAACAACTGATAGATATATGACTTATGCGTAAAATTAACCGCAGCTTTCCGAAAGTTACCAAAAATTTCATTAGCTACAATGTAACCGGTTTCGTGGTCACCTGTACTGTGGTTAAGTTTCGGAACATATTGTTAGTTACAACTATTTTCGTTCCTGAGATTTTTGCTCTGAAAGTTGCACCTCAAAAAGTGTGTTTCTTATTATTAAAAATAAATATACCTACATATTTTATTATGATACATGGATTCGAGTTCAGTTGATTCAAATTGTTGTCTTGTCCATTTCATCTGCGGCCAAATCTCTTCTAGGGTTGTAGCGCCAATGACGAATGAATGAATGAGTGAATATAAAAAAGAAATTCCATAATTTTCACATGAAAATAGCCTCCGAGGTGCACTCCCCATGTCAGCTAGTAATCTCTAAAACCTAGAGATCGATTCTCACAGTCGCTATTAATAACAAAATAAAAATACCATTTTGTCAGAGTGGCTCGAAACACACTATAAGTATGTTGACAACGAACATTAGGAAAATGCAACAAAAATAGAACTGGTGAATTTCACTTGTCCATTTCATCTGCGACCAAAATTCTTCTAAGATTATAACGCCAATGAAGAATAAATGAATGAGAATATAAAAGAAATTTTATATTAGTGTACTTAGTTTGAGATTGGAGTAAGTTAGCAATAGATAGAAATGAGGTATTGTGTGAATGTTTGATGGCGACGTGATTTTCGAAATTACAGTAAGGAGTTTATATGGTTTTACGTGAAATATTACCGAGTGTTTTTTCAAACCTTTTGTCCATATTAGTACATTTAGATAGAAATTGGAGAGTGTGTGGAATAGATAGGAATGAGGTATAGTGTGAATGTTTGATGGCATATAAATGAGTGCGTTTGTGTGTCCAAGGCTGGGGCTAAGTAGCGGCTCTGTTGAGGTTATGAGAAAGCTGACAGGGCCGGCGGTGCGTTCCGCCGCCCGCCGCAAGGATTTGCGGCCGCTACTTCCTCGCTCTTCATTAACATGAAATATAGTGGACGTCACCCACGTCGAAAATATCACTGCACGATCAGCGACCCAGCCACAGAGACAAATCCATCTCAAACACTTATTTATATGAAATATGACCATTAGTAAGTTAATCTTCCAAGAATTTTTACAGAATTTCTAAAACCAACCCACAGTCACAAATGACATGCGTATCTATGAGAGAAAAATTCTGGGAAACGGTTTCTTGAGAATAAGATACAATAAAGAAATAGACGATATACTGGAAGGTGTGGATATAATGGGATTTATTAAGTCACAAAGATTGCGATGGGGACATATTCAAAGAATGAATGACTCTTATTTGGTTCTAGAATAAAGGAATACCAAGAATAAGATGGAGAGACCAAGTAATAGAAGACATATGAAAAATAAAAATAAATAATTGAATGGAGAACGAAGTATATAGAAGCAAATAGTCAACGAAGTCAAAGACCTTGATAGGTTGTTATTGTTATACTAGGTAACCAATTTTTAAAAATTCAATGAATGTCTACAACCATTACCAAGTTAATCTTCCAGTAATTTTTATACTTTCTAACACCAACCCACAGTCACCGAAATATGGATGAAAATAACCTGTGTACGTAAGAGATACATTCTGGAAATCGGATACTGGAGAATAAGATATAACAAAGATTGCGACGGATGGGACATATTCAAATAATGAATAACTATCTTAAATAATAGATTATTTGGACCTAGAAAAAGAGACATAATAATAATGAAAGTATAGAATTGAATGAAAATAGTGAAAAAACGAAGCGAATGTTAGCAAATTTTCAAGAAAGTTAAAGCCTACAATGAATTACAGAGCTACAGCAGAAGAATTGCTATACTAGGTATCCCGTTAAAAAAAATACAAGGAATATCTGAGATCTTTCAAATGATGAGTTGAATGATTTTATGAATTATTACTATGATGACGATGAAGCATAATACAACACCGTTAAAAAAATACAAGGAATATCTGAGATCTTTCAAATGATGAGTTGAATGATTTTATGAATTATTACTATGATGACGATGAAGCATAATACAACACTAGATGACGAAAGAAGATGAGAAAAGGGACGTGAAAGGACGAACACACATTAAAAACAAATCATAATTAAAATAACTAAAATTATATACGACAATATAAAATAATTAATTAATAAACTTCATGTAATGGTTCGGACCGATAAATATAGTAAATTTTTAAGGACTGAGCGGATGTCGTTGTTTTCCCTCCTTACCATGTTTTGTAAAAACTAACCTGTTTTTGGACACTTTCTCACGACTCAGAATGATATTTAGAACATAAATTTTAATTATTTTTGACTTTCATTCACTGCGAAAGACCCATGTGAGGTCGAAACCAGTCGGAGCAGAAGTAAAACCTTCGAAATAAATATTGACTAAAATCCCGAAATTATTGTCCTGTCTTATTCATCAACTAATCAAGAAAATCCTGTAATAATGAATTTTAATCTTTATCATCTAATAAAACACATGTTAATTCTGAATGCAAGATCAAGTGTTCAAATTCTCAGGAATCGCATTATGGAAAGATTTCCAAATTGTTATAATAAGTATCATATGGAAATATGTTTTAAAGTTTTTGGCGATTATAATGCCAATGTTAGGAATAAAAAAAATATCCAAGTAAATCATACATACTTTATCTTTACGTATCTGCAATAAAAAAATATGAGTTCCCATTTAAGATTTCACTGATATTTAAAAATAGCATGAAGGCAAAATTGAAAAAGATTTGAATTTAAAAGATTTGGATTATTATTAGATATGCACACTTGTATTTCCCCTGGATCAAGGTACACGTTTTTAATATGACTACATTTTTTATAAAACGGTATTTTGTATACGCGTAGCAAGCACAGGATACAGAGGTCTGTATATTAAACGTAGAAAAAGATTATGAAGATAATTTCGAGAGAGATGTTTTTCAATAACTTTTATCTAGAATTTTCCTAGAGCGCAAATGTTTTAGTATTCACTTTGTACAAAAATATTGTCAAACATCAAAGCATTACGGTCGACCTGCGTTTAATATTCTTTTAGCAAAGAGTTAAAAGAAAAGCACATAATATCGGATGCATATAAAACTTAAAAGGAATTGAAGAACTTTACTTTTGGAATTTTTATTTGCCTGTAATGCTTCCCGTATCACATAATGCAACTTGAAACGGGAAAATTCTTTACATATATTCTCCTACACAATGTCAATTTTAAATCAATATCGTTTTGTTAGACAGACATGCAGTCGACCTTATAACAGTATATAATATTGCATCAACCTTACACAGATCAGAACACCTGAATCTCAAAAATAGACCAGAGTTTAACAGTTGTTAATTATTAAAACATTTAATTTTATCCGTAAAAAAGTTATATCTCGATCCAAATAAAAAAACCTCTATTTTAGATTTAATTTTGAAAGTAAATATTTTGAGAACGGTAAGAAATAATTGAATTGTATTCCCAACTGAAAAATTGATATTTTCTCCATATAGTTCCAAAAAAAAAAGCTTGTAACTTTACCTGTAGTATCGACTAAAAATTATCGTTAAGATTGTATCTCTACCTACCTTATTTTAGAGATATAGCCATATAATACACACTTTTTTATAAATCTCAGGAACAAAAATAGATAACTCAATTTTACGTCTATCAATAAGGACTATTCAAAAGTCAAAATGTTGGATCCAAACATAGGTATTGATTCACATTCTTAAGTTCACAGTCCTGCTTATATAAATTTCGATTTTAAATTCATCCCCATCGAAGAATTGAGAAAATAGTACAATTGTATACATTTTTATCGTGTATCGTGATACTCAAACACACATTCGTAGACACTTTCGTAAAAATGTAAATATTTTATTTAAAAGATTTTAAATGGTGCTTATCAAATATCAATAGGCAATTATAAGTCTGATCCTAATATTTCGATTATTAAGCTAGTAGGTAATAGTATTCCCAAGATTGATTTCTTTAATTCTTAAATCTCTAAAGTTAGGAGGTCAATGGTCAGTAACAACGTTCACCACAAATAAAATTTTAGTTTAAAAATTAAAACATATAATTTTTGAAATGTATAGTAACATACAACATTTTTTCGAAAAATGCATCTCAGATTAAGACATACTTCTTGATAAGTACAATAATTACATACTAATGTAAATCTATTATAGACCTAATGTTACGGAATTAAAAGTCAGAAAAATAAACGTATAAAAACTATAAACGACATTATTGACACAAATTTCTTAATTAAGTAAGTCGAAAGAAAAAAGGAATAAGGCGATAATTCTTCTTTTATTTTTGTAATTTATTAAACAAGTTTTATATTTCATGGAAATTCTTCATAAATAAGTATTTCATCGGTGTTGATTACTTAAGAACCCCGTGCAAATAATATTGGTTATTAACATTAATGGCGCGTAAAAGCTGTGATTATTAGTATATTTCTCCAACCTGCAATGGCTTATTATAATTACAGCAACGTGTAACTAAATTAAAGGGAACACTGCTTTCACACAATCAATACTAAGTATTAAACTCACGCTATTTTCACATAAGAGTAGCGATGTTAGAAAAAAAGTTAATTGTGAAATAATACACTGCAGTGTTACTACATATGACTTCGCAGAAGCTTTCAATTTAAAAATGCTAATTTTTACAGCATAACTGCATTCTGCTGGATGTTTACCATTAAGTAAAATGTTGGCTAATATTTAACTATTTCATTCCAGTGGTTGTTTTCAATCTACAACGAATTGAAAATTACTAACGATTTTACAATTTCAAACTGAAACGATAATTGTCTATTTCTATGCAGAATATTAGACTTACCTATATCAAATATACAATTCAGTGGCTTGTTTTAAGCTGTTTTTGACAGTTATTTTTATACACTTGTATTTATTGCTATGGTAATTAATACACTCTTTTAAAAGAGAGCTGAAGTTAAACCTTGTTTTAAGGTTTTCATAGACAGATCAATGAAATTTTTGTTTAAACATATCTGATATATTGGACAGAATTCAACAAATTGAACGTGTTTAACAAGATATTTGTGTTAGAAGGTGAAGAAGTATATATATATTTAAAAATATACGAATATTTAAGAACACTTTTAAACTGGTTTTATTGTACCTACATAAAAATTATCCATTATTAGATTTTTTTGGTTGTATATGCAAGGATATATTATACATTTTTTTTTCATGATATATTTATTATAGAGATAGTTTCCATTCATTTATAAATCATTAGATTAATCCCGTACCGATAATCCACACATGTTATATCTGTCAGTTTATATATAAATATTTATATCATACTTTGAAGTAAATTTATTAAACATGATTTCAACCAACTTATTTTTCCGTATTTGTAAAAAGTAGATTCTTCACTGAGCACATATTAATTGTCATTCGCTTGGAGAACAAACGTCAAAATACGCATTTCTCGGTTAATATTTGGTTTTAAAAAGGGTTTCTTAGATAATATATCTAATGTAAACGAATAAGTAGATTATTGTTCAACTTTCCTGGAATTTTGAGTTTTTAAAATAAATGTACCACGTAATAATTACTCAATTTTTAAATCAAAAATTGTATCCCATTTATCATGTGACAGATAATACAGTGTTGTCAAGAATATTTTTTTAATATACCTGTTTTAACTAAAACAAGCTTATTCTGTAGTGTACCACTGAATTACTCTTATTAAAGTATGTTTTAAGGTAAAAAAGGTTTTACCTAGTACAAGCCTTAATACAGATTTCAGTATAATCCACTGAATATTACCCATTATGTTAAATATTTTAAATAATTAGATAAAGTTTTCAATCTTCACTCAGATAATTAGGTGAAACTTTTTTAGTTATTCTAGTATTTAAATTTCGCACAATCCGTAGATTCTGATATAATATTACTTGTTCGTGTTTAATATATAATTGAAAAATTGTTTGATACTTTAATATTTTAAAATATAAATATACTCTTCAGTGTTTATCACAAAAAGGCGTCAAAACAAAATTTCCTATGCCTACGGGTTTAATTTTAAATGCAAAATAGTTAATTTAGTTTTTGAACTTTGATATTTCTGTATTGCATCTATCAAATCAAAGCTTGTCAATAACTTTGTCATGACATGTTTCTATTTGATATTTCATACAAAAAAATTATTGCTTTTCTGATATTGACGTTCTATAGAAACATGACAAATATTGTAGAATTATATTTCGGTTTTAGCTGTGATGCGTAAAAGCAACAGCTTTCAAAAAATATATGTATGTTTGAGTCGCAAATATAAGACAAACTTTCTTAAATTAATAATCTTTAACCGGAACATAAAAAGATTCAATTTATTATAGTTTTTCTATGATTATTTAAAATAAAATAAAATCATTTTTCACTACTAGCTTAGACAGCCACTATTATTAATCTAATGAAAAATTGTTTTTCACTACCGCTTACTTGGTAACCATGGTTACCTTGGACAATAATAAATTATTATTAACGATGGTTGAAGAAACTCAAATCTCCAGATCCAAATATTGTTTAAATCATTTAACTCAGGAAAAGAGTAAAGTATAGATTCACAATTTAAATATGCCGTGTAAATTAAATAAGTAGGTCAAATAAAAACAAATTTAAAATCAAAACTGAAGGTTGATAAACTGAAACATCAAATATAAAAACAAAGCCAGCCTACCTCATTTTTGTGAATATTAAGAAACAAATTAATGTTCATGTCAAATTGTTTGGTATTATCAATATAATATTTTTTTGTAGAATTGGGATTGAAATACTAATAGTAAAATAGTATTTTCCATTCTACTTAAAACTAATTTAGTTGTTCAACAAAATTGTTATTTTATTTTCTTTCGAGTCATACCAACAGAACTAAAAGTTCCAATTACAGGATGATTATAAACATATTAAATACATAAATGCCTTAGAAAAGTTCTTAATGTGAATAATAGAAGAAACAATATAAAAAAAAAATAAGAACAATCAAAATAGTTAACAGTAACTTAAAAAATTAATATTAATTATCTACATAACTAAAATTAATATTTAAGGAATCAGTTCCAATTACAAGGAGATTATACAGGGTGTTTCAGGACTAGTGTAACAAACTTTAACAGCATATTCCTGAGGTCATTTTGAGCCAAAAATGTAATATGAACATAGGTCCTATTCTTTCTAGTTACCAAAATACAAGAGGTTGAAGTTCTATAAATAACATGAAATTTTCTAATTTTTGTAATCAAGGTAGGTACTTTCGGAAAACAAGAGTTATATTGAAATGTCATGCCTTATTTGTATTAATTAAATATTATTATTATTAGTATCTGTTATTTTATTTTCTTTTAATAGTATTGAACAAAGAAGTATTGAAATACTTCACTTGAAAAATGATATAATTTAAAACAATAGTTTTATTTCTGCTGTCAACTAACTGTCAACTATCAAAGAATATCTGATTTTCATTTTGTTGTCCAAATCGTATTCATTAATATTAATAAATGAAATTAATTAATACAAATAAGATGTGACATTTCAATATAACTCTTGTTTTCCGAAAGTACCTTGATTACAAGAATTAGAAAATTTCGTGTTATTTATAGAACTTCAACCTCTTGTATTTTGGTAACTAGAAGGGATAGGACCTATGTTCATATGACCTTTTTGGCTCAAAATGACCTCAGGAATAAGCTGTTAAAGTTTGTTACACTAGTCCTGAAACACCCTGCATACATATTAAATATATAAAAACCTTATAAAAAGTTCGTAATGTGAATAATAGAGGCAACAATATAAAAAAATAAATAAGAACAAGCTAAATAGTTAACAGTAACTGAGAAAATTAATATTAATTATCTACATAACTAAAGTATCTATTTAAGTAATCAGCAAGTACATCTATCTCACACGTGATATCATTAAAATATTGCTCATTTGCCAGATTGGAGACCTCATTTCATAGTTTGTTCTAACTTTATTACAATTGAATGTTGATTTATTTCTAGCTGATAAACGTCGAATATATTTGATTATTAAAAGAAGGTATATCAAATATGTTTTATATAAAAGTAAATTTAGGTTGCGAATAAATAAATGTGTGGTGTAGAGCAACAATTAAAAATGATAACCACAAAGAATCGCTGTCGATATTTCTTTGTGTAAATACTGAAAAATGCGGCCATAAATAAGTTTGTTTAAAGATAAACAGTTTTGCCGGCGATAATGCTGAGTTATTCGACGGGGCTGCAATATAGACAGGTCTGTTTGAATTCCCGAGCAACGTCCTTTGCGACGTAATTCCATTGGTTCGAATAAACGAGCATCAGCTACGTCGTACGACACAGTTTCTCTGCATTAATTATGCATTAAGGCAAGCAAATCTACAGGAAAACCGTCCGTATTACTTCTAACAATATTTGGTTGCCAAGCTTCATAAAAACGCGATAGCTTCCCTGCTTCATATTTATAGTTTAATTTATTCTCAGCCATTGTTCCTTCCTTCATCCTATTAGTTTTTAGTTTAGCACTTAATGCGAAGGCGTTTAGGAAGTAATCCCAACTATGAATAGATCTCCGTTTGTCTAATTTACTGGAAACATAAAAAATAATAATAAGAATCTTAAAAATTATATTGTCTTTATGATGATATTAAGCCGTAAGAATTTGTAAGAATTTTTTTCAATCACACGTTTCTGACATTTAAAAAAATTAGGAAAAGAGGTTCACAGCAAATTATTAAGTCTAGTAATAAGTTATTAATTATTATATTGTTACAAAGAAAAATATGTGCGTATATTTTGATTGAGTATTTTTAGATTATATTTTATTAATTATCACAAGAAATTATTATCGTATTAATTTGGATTCATGTATACATAAATAATAATTAGTTTCAACTACTCTAAATATGTGTTCTATTAATATCTATATAAATTTATTAACATTTAACACAAAATCTATATGTTTCTAATTATAATCAGTACAATTATAATTCTATAAATATCCTTCTATTTAGCAATTTTAGACATCAACTTATTTATAAAACTCTCGTTAAATAAAGTCCTGTCAGTGTAAATAATGTTCTGTAACTAGTATTTCACAAGACAAGATGTCTTGTCTTGTTTAATAATTTCTTGTCTTGATCGTCGGTTTTTTGCATATTTCTTGTCTTGCATGATAATATTCACAAATGACCTTCAACGTACAAATAATCTTAATATAATATCATTGTCAATTATCAAGTATATCTTATATACAATTATATATTATTATTAAACAAATATTATAAAAATAAAAATCGTATAGTTGCACATAATATACGTACTTTTAACATAGCAACATCTGTACAAGCAGAATTTTTTTTTCAAAGAAAGCATTTTGTGCCTTAACTCTCAATTAATAATTATTAATATTATAAATTTTTTTAAACTAAAATTTACATACATATGAGAAAAAAATTATATTCATTTTTTCAAAACCTACATATTTTTGTACTTTTTTTATTTATAGGATAATTGTTTTAATAGATCTAGATTTAAATTTAGCAAAAAAATGCGAAAATACAATCATTGAATAAAATCTTACAATTCTTGAACATTTATTGAAAGACAATTACTTGACTTGTCTTGCTTTGAAATTTGTAGCTCTTGTTTTGGTCTTGTCTTGCATTTCTTGCAAGACTAAGACAAGACCAAGAAAAATACAAGACTTTCGTGAAACACTAACCTGGGTAGATAAAATCATCGACATAGTCTATTTCTCTAATCTGGATGGATGTATTTTGGTAAAAATTTAGGGAACAGCATCTCCGGATCTAAAAACTAAACAAGTAGAAGCAAAAAAAAAATTATCAGAAATTCACATGAGCAGATAACAAGCGATTAGATTTAATTTCATTAGATTAAATAAGATATATTTGGAATGACATTTTCTGTACCGGTTTATAATTTAAATTATAATGTCTATTTATTTTATGTAGAATTGTCAATTCACCTCAATTTCATGTTTGTTATATATAAAAAATCTGTGGGCGTTTGTGGGAATTCGGTCTCCACGTTGGGTCGTGGTGTACAGGGTGTTTTTCAGTCTTAGCACGTAAGGTCCTCCCGGCAGATAATGAGAGATGATAGAATCCTCAACATGGATAGCGCGGGATAAAAAGGACGCGAAGACAATGCACGACGAGAGAATGGCCACCGTTAACTTGGCACAGCACAATGGGCCAGATGAGGGAGGCTTTGCTCAATTCTCAGATGTTTAGGATATTATTATTGTTATTGTTCGCTCCATTATAATCAAGATTTATAGAAAAACGACTCTCCTCTGCACTTGCTTGCCAACGCATATTTTCACATTTGTTTTATGACACATACATTCATCATAACGGCACAATAAACTCCACAACATGTTTACAAACATTTCTTCTTAAACATTTCAAAATATTTACACTACCATCATTTTGCACTTTTTAGCGTTTTCATCAGAATATAATAAGTTTGATAAAACTCACTTTAGTGTTAGATTTACAGAAATTACTTAAATGACATCTTTATTTTATATCGTTTATCTGATTATTACTAAATTTATTAGATAATTCTTCAGAAATAAGATTTAATAGAACTAAATCTCTAGATTTGGCATCTAAAACTGCAAGAACTCTCCAATGGAAGTTATTTCTCAGACGTTATTTTAATTTATCACATTTGCTTACTGGTTTTTTTTCTAGCTAGTTGTTAATTAAGATTTAAATAAACAAAAAAAACATCTATTTATAACTAACAATTTTTTTGTAGTAATTTAGTAATGCACAAAATTAAGCAGTCCTTAATATTGTCTTTTTGGTTTATTTTACAAAATGTCATCAAAATGTGAAAAAATCATAATTTCAAATACATTTTTGTTCTTATCCATATGGAAGTAGAAAGTATGAAACACGTAAGAAAACTGGGATTGGATTCTATAACTATAAAAAAAACTATAACGGTCATCATTATTGATAGTTAATATACGCGCACACCTATAAAAAAGTATAAAAATTTCGACTAAGGTGACATTTGAAGTTTGACGTTTGTAATTGATATAATAACAAGTACAATTGTTATTTCTAGTTGTTATGAATTATGGAATCTTACCCCTGGGTGGTTATTTAACTTTAACTGCTCTTACAAAACTCGCGTTCGTCTCCGTTCATTGACCACCTTGTTTCCTTATTTCGTATATAAATATCTATTTTATTGAAAATTGTGATTGACATGTCATAAGTGACAGATGACAGTGTATTTCTTTTTAAATTTTCCAATGACAACTACGGTTTTATTTCATTTTCTTAATAAATTTCGAAGTTACAAAATCAAACCTTGGGTTGAAATTGGAAAATGTGATACAGTTGTACATTATACGCCCGTTAAATTATTTTTAGTAAAATTCCTGATACGGTTTCTTCATCGCCTCGTCTTAACATCTTATTCGTATCGTAAAAACACAACCCTATCAAGAATCAATTTGTGTTTTTGGTGTTCTGTTCTGTTAATATTAAAATAATATGTGTATGTCTGGTTGAGTGAGGTGTAAAGCACTATAATAGCAACGTGTGAATTTGGAAATGGGCGAAGTTGGCGCTCATCCGACGGTATTCAGTCGGCTTGTTTATTCGATATTGTTAATTTGAGTTTGATTCCTGGCAGCGCGGAAATGCCGTCCCCGACTGCATTAGCAGTTAGCGAACGCCCCAGCCAGCTTAAGAAGCAATCTACATTAATCTTTCTAAACACCGACTTTCTATAGGATAAATGTAAATAAAACTATTAAATCCCCATTTTCTTAAAATGCCCTCGTAAACTTATATGATACATTTCAAGAGGAAATAAAATTTTTTATTCGTGCTGAATTCACAGGATTTTTAACTTAAGTTTCCAACGATGATTTAGCATGACCTTTCTTACTGGAATTGATAGAAATGGCTTCGATTTCTTTCTTTATTTCCTCTCGAGGTCGGGAACCTGGGTTCGACGCCTTTTTCACAAAGCTACGTTTTCCTCATCTCATATTTTACTTCACTAACATTACATTACAAATAATAACTTATAAAAAAAAACAATATGACCAATCACCTTTCTACTTAAATTAAATAATATACACTACATTTCCTGCAGTTGATTCTCATGTCATCAATTTCTGCTGCAGGAATTATTAAACTTTTATCTTCCATATTTGTCGTATACTCATAGCATAGATGAGACTTCTACTCACTATCTTATTATCGTACATGTTACCACAGGACTAAATCCTGAGGGATTACATCACGCATTTTCTCGCAGAATACAATACTATTTCGTAACAAAAACTAGAAAATGAAGTAACATTTTGACGCTGCCAAGCCACATGCATGTCTGTCCTTCGCAAGTTCTAAGAAATGCAGAGGCGAGATTGTCTTCTTAAAATAACGCAACCAATGTAATTGCTAAAGAAGAGTGACATGGCAGGACATCGCAACAAAATTTAGTCTCTTATAGCTCGTGAAATATTTTCATAAGTAATATAATAAGAGCCATGAATTTATTGGAAAAATGTACGAACAGTTGTTGCTTTGTAACATGCCATTTAATAGTGTTTTACGAGAGTCTTGTAATTTTCTTAGTCTTGTCTCAGTCTTGCAAAAAATACAAGACAAAAACAAGAGAAGAGTTACAAATTTCAAAACAAGACAAGGCAAGAAATTGTCCTGCATGAAATATGCAAGAATAGCAAGATTTCTTCAGTTCTTGTTCTTTCACATTTGTTTTGCTAATTTTAAATCTAGATTTATTATAAGAACCTATCTATAAATAAAGTGTATCATAAAATATATATAAACAAAACAAAATGTACGTGTGTTCATGGTCATTTGCGAATATTAACATGCAAGGAAGAAATATGTAAGAAAATGACGATCAAGACAAGATTCTTAAATAAAAGAGTAATGAAAAGCAAGATATACTTAAATTTCTTGTCTTGCTTTTCGAGTCAAGACAAGAAATTACTAAACAAGACAAGAAATTTTGTCTTGGGAAACACTCTGATTTAAGAATCATTTTTGACCCGAGTTGTCGTTGCTTCTCAAGAATTATGAGTAAATTTTAGCAATTAAATTCATAATTCGAATTATATTTGCTTGATTATTTCACGAATGACAACAGTTCAAACATAAAATTTTTGATATTAACAAAATGTAACCATGACTATGATACTGTGGTTTTATCAAATTTCTTCACTTAAAAACTACCTACGATTCTTCAAATAAAAAATTCTTATTGGATGAAAATAACATCTTTGCAATAATCACTACTTGTTAATTGTTTTATAGTTTTATATTCTTCCGCAAAATGGTAATATTTCGTCAATGGTTCAAAACTCTATTATATTTTTCTTTGTGTTAAACACTGTACGTATATATAATTTGATGTATTTATGTGAATGGTGGATATTTCTTGAAGAATAATAAAGAGAGCCGATTGTGCTCCGCTAATGAATGGGCATTGTGTAGTGCATTGGGCATAACTAATCGGAAAGAAATTTGTTTACCAGCCGAGTAGTTTCGTTAGCGGTTTTTGTAGTGTAATTAAACCATTTGTGTCGTTGTTGTCAAACAAAGTTAGGAAATAACCCGTGGTCTGGTATTGATTTGTTTGCCCGTAGCTTACACGCTTGGTCCACTGAATTGGAAATAAATCAAAATTGGACGCTCTACACGAACTATTTTTGTTATCGTTGCCTATTATTATTTATAATACTGGACTAAATTTCAATACCTACATAAAACTGTTTACATTCACCGTAACTGCTTTTTCAATTCATACGTTTTTTGCAAATAATCAAATGAATTCAAAAACAGATTTAGAATTCATTGCAAACTTCAGACTGGTATTTGCAAAGTTAATTGCATATAGCACTCTCTAGTGTAGCTATAAATGTTCGCTAATTCACATAAACAAAAAATAGTTATTTGTAGGAGAATAAACCATGTGAGTAATAAAAAATAATTTAGTCCTTAGATATACATTAACATTACATTTTTCCGAAATCGTTAAATTATTAACTAAAATCATAAATAAACAGCATTATATGTTTGTAAAACGTCAGTTTGCTATTGAGACGGAGATGACTGTGATAACAAATGTACTGTCAAAGTATCAAATATTTCTTTATAATTATTTATGTTTATATCTGCTTAGACGTCGTCTGCATGAAATCAGATAAATTATTATCAAAGGTAAAAAATAAATAAATTCACCAATAATATTATAGAATGATATGTTTGTTATTTTAGGTAGTGCTAAAATAAACTGCAAAAATATAATACTATCAAAATAGGTTAATTCAGTTTGACAGATAAGTCCGTAAAGTTAAATTTTGACATAAGAGTCTGTAAAGTTTTATTTTAGTTACTACTTTGGCTAATATTACGGAGTGATACCATGTATTTTAGTATCGATTTCGAAAAAAATATTTTTTATGATAAAAGCTATAGCTATAAATACCTGTAATATAAGCAACAATTGGTAATAAGATATGATTACACACTTATTATAAAACTGGTAATAATAATGATAAAAATCTTGTAAGATCAGCATCAAATTTTGTGTATTCCATCATAAAAATTTATGTGAATGCATAAAAAAATATAGAGTATCATTATCTTCTCTAATAACATTTATATCAAACTCTCTAAAGGCCGTTTTAGATTTGCCTATAAATTGTACAAGATCGTGCACCAGTTTTTGTACAATTTAAATTGGCTAGTATCAAATAGCAAACTGGTTGAAATATTGTATACAGTCGTAAATGTGTTGAAAAAACAGAACACGTTCTATTTTTCATACAATCTGTCACTGTCAATTTTGTGATCTCACGCGTTTCTAAATAAATTTTTGTACTTTGCGTTAACAATTGCCCAATTATTATATCGAAAAAAGTTTAATACCTACTATAAAATTTTGTCAATCTGTTTTTGGTATTTTTGTTGTTGTAAAATTGGTAATTCTAACAACTGCATCTCTGCACTTTAAATATCACAATGATAAACTAAAATATTTTTAAATGTTTTTTAATACAATTTATATTATTTCTGAGTAGGAAACCGAATAAACAAAACTAGTTTCAAAGGATATTAAAATTTCATAACTCATAATGTATGGATTTATAAATATTTTCATAATATTTCAAATGCGTATTGACAGGTAAATGTGCCCATCTTCATTCAACAGAGTTAACATATTTCATATATATGTATCACTAGATCATAATTTGTTATTTTTTTAATTAAAATTTTTAAGATTTTTATTAAATAAGTAAAGCAAAGTATAAAAAATAGTTTATTATACTCGCTTTATACGACGTATTGTTACATTCGTGTTTTTGGAGAACTCCTAGCAAGTGCGCTTCTATTGTTCTGTTATCTAGAGGGTTCGAGAACAAACCGAACTCAATTGTTCTACTATATAAACCCCGAGCAGGAGATCGCGAGGACAGTCTGATATTGATACGTGTAGTGAACATGAAGAGTTGGTGATATAAATAAATAGTTGGTGATATAATTATTTTGTAAATAAATAGTACGTAGTGTTAAATGTTTAAATAAATAATCTTAGTGTTAATGTATATTCATAGCCTTAGCTATTTTTATTATCTTTTATAATTCATATGTCGTTTATTAAACTTAGTTATACAAATATTCGTTCTTCAATTATATATTTCCACTTCACCCAAATAAATAAACATTACAATATTATTAATTATTTGCAATTACTTTTTACAATAAAATACAAAATTCAGATGTATATATTCGTTAAAGATAAAATATAACGACATCACACATGTGAACGTAGTAAACTGTTGTGTAAAATCAAAGATATGTCGGATATAAATATTGCAGAGAAGTGATTCAGTTTGAAACGTCAATATAGACACTAGAACCGTCGCGATTATATTGTACTCGCTGAGATATAAAACTATAAAGACACATTCGTATCGCTGGAAATTGATTTGAAAACAAATCGGAAATCCAAACTGGAAGGTAGAACGACGGCTGACAATATATGCTGTGAGACACGATTATCAAATTAACGTGCGACAGGGTTAAATGATGTTAGCGCACGATACTCGTATGTCAAGATAATTCCAAGGGACAAAGGGTTCATCTTGCGCGGCTCACGCCATAAAACAGTTATTAAATTTATGGAATATCACAACTACGAATTATTGCTCAAATTTCCTTGTAATTAATATGACGCCATTAAGAACACGACCCTAATTACTTTACTTATCTTTGATATTGTCGCGCAAAAAATCCTACAAGAAAAATCATCAAGCTATTGATATTGTCGAGATAAATTTCAAGCAACCATCCAAGGTTGGCCTAATTTAAATCATTTGATTTAAATCACGATTTAAATCATGATTTAAATTAATTGATTTTTTTAATAAAAATCATTGATATTTTATAAAAGAATTAATAATAATTAAAATATATCCTGCATATCATTAATATCTTAAAATTAAATGATAAAAAAATATAAGTATTTAAATGTGTAACTAAAAGCAAAATTTCTTTATTGCTCTTCCTAGTTTTATTCAGATAAATCGTTTTGATTTTATAACACATTTCGTTTTCGTTTATGAAATAAAATATTTATATTGCTTTTTAAAACAATTAAGAAGTGTAGTAATACATAGATTTTTTAAAAAATTAAAAAAAAAATCAAAAAAATCATTATTTATATGATTTTAAAAGAAAAATCAATGATTTTCATATTCATTTGGATGGGTTACCGCATAACAACTTATGTTCTGATCTTGCAGAGACTGTAGGTTGACAACTAGTATCAGTTAAATGCAAGTAAAACTTGATGTGAAAAAAGTACCTCGATACATGAAGCCTTTGGATGCTGGGAATATTATTAAATGAATTTTTTTGTCCAACAATAAACTAAAACAATTTTTCATATTTATATGTATTGAATTAAATAGTTATAACAAAAAAACCTAATGTGTAGATATATATTTTACTTATGTATATACCTCGGTTAGTAGATGTAGACACAAATAAATAGTTATTTGTGTCTGGTAGAATAAAAACGCAATATAAAACTTTTATTTCGTGAAATAATCGTGCGAAATACAGAAAGAAAAATACCTGGAATTACAAGCGACATATTGGAATACTATAATTCATATAACTTTGCAAATACGTTTCGAAAACTAATAACTTTTTAGTACAAAACTTGCATAACCTTTACGACTGAAATGTCAACCGTGAGCTGTGTATATTCCAAGTAATTTATTAATGTAATTCATCTAATAGATGTAGTGCGTAGCAAGCGAAACGATTATTGTAGAAAGACTACAAAGGAACGTAGCAAATGGCTTCCAAATTGAGATAAAACAATAATGAAATACCCATAAAAGACCCAAAATCATAAAAATAGACGTGATCTGTAAACTTGAGCCTTTAGGGGCTTCTTCCAGATTAAATTCAACCCCATTCAAATTGGATCGTATTAAAACACCCTTCATAATATCACTAACAATTGCTTATCAAAATCCACAATTTCTTAAGTGTGTTACATGTAAGGTATGTTACTATTTTTTTTTCGTGATTACAATACTTCATTTAGTTTTTATAAGGAAGACAACTTTGATACTCAAATATCCGGATTAGTTGTACCCCTTGTTAACATCCTGACATGTCAAACTAACTCCAGTCCCAATTCATAAAAATAATTAAGTATATTATTTAGTTCCAAAGACAAGTCTACAAGTTTGGTGGAAATAGCAATATTTGTAGATGATTATCATTATTTCTAAATGATACAGAGGAAGATATGTGGTGATATTTGACAACCTAGTAGTAAAATACTTTGATTACACATGCGCAAAGTATGGTTATAATAATTTTTTTTATTAAATTAGTATTACTTTTAACAGAAACGTTATAGTTTTTTTTTATAATGTAGTAATTAACTTTATTTATTTATTTATTTATTGCAGTTCAAAATTTGATTTTTACAATGTTTCGTTTGGTGGAATTAGCAATATTTGTAGATTATTATAAGCGTTTCTAAATGATACAGAGGTAGATTTGTAGTGATATAAGACAACCTAGAAGTAAAATATGTACTTCATTACATGCATTCGCAAAGCATTTATTGAAGTATGGTTATAATTTTTTTTATTAGATTCCTGTTTATTTTATAATGTAGTATTTTTTTCTGATTTTAAATTGGACATTGTAAAAATCAAATCATTTTTATTTTAAATAAATAAATACATATATTTTAATTAATACGTTATAAAATAGAAAGTATTAACTATATAACGTTTCAATTCCATGTAATACGAATTTAATAAAAAATATATTAAAAAAAATTGATTATAACGATTATAACCATACTTGAATGAATGATTCGCGCATGCGTGTAATCAACTTATTTTACTTCTAGATTGTCAAATACCACCACCAACATTCCTCTGTATCATTTAGAAATTCTAATAATCATCTACAAATATTTCTAATTCCTCCAAACTAGTAGAGTTATCTTTGGAACTAAATAATATACTTAATTTTTTTATGAAATGGGACTGGAATTAGTTTGACATTTCAAAATGTTAAGAAGAGGTATAACTAATACGGGTTAGTGGCTAAATTTTATGAATCTGGGTGTAAAAGTTTTATATTTTATTTTAAAATAAATGTACAGTTCTGCTATATCAAAAAGAACAATTTCATGACCTCCCAGAAACCTAACTAGTGTGGAGACCATCTCACAAGAACCTCTGCTTTAACCTCACATCCTAATTCTTTGATTTTGAACATATGCGTTGGCTGTCATAAGATTCCTCTTGCTGAAGTGGCCTTTTAATTTGACGGATTTGAATGTGAATAGAATTCCGATACGATGCAGCCGCTGATTATTTAGCGAGAGCGATGGGCGCTATTTCGCTACCAATGACAAATTTATAGGAGCGGTATGCAACCAGCAAACACATGGCGGTGCTCAAGGATTTAGTGCGGCTGGGCCCCAGGATAATTTGCTACGGAGAAAATGGTTTTCCAATAGCGAACTGCTAGTTTTGTCCGGGACCGTCGAACGCCGATGCCTTAATCGCTCACCTCTATTATTATCTTATTATATCATTTAAATTAATAACCCCACTTGCAGCACCATCTCCATGCTTATTAAACGGCGCGATCAATACTTAACTCCTTATATCACTACCAAAGATCATGCTTTATATTAAACATGCAACAATACATTCATCCTCTTCTTTAGTTTTTAGATCCGGAGATGCTGTTCTTTATATTTTGCAACAAAATACATCTATCCACCTTAGTGATGGGTCACTCAGAATTTCCCGTCAAGAATATTTTTATTTCCTGGAAAAATTCCCATGAATTTTCCTGAAACCGTTTCCCAGAAAAATATCAGGAATTCCATTTTGGAAATTTCCGGGAATATATTGAAAAATTCCCGAAAACAAATAGGGAATAAGAGAAATTATGGGGAAAAAGAAGAAAAATTGAGTCCTGACTAATTTCTAACTAAGTTAATTTTCTAATAACTTAATATCTTGAATGGAAAACGGAAAAAAATTAGATTAATTCTTAATAATTTTACCTGTAACAACATCACCATTTGTAATATTTTTAGTCTTAGTAAAGATTATGGTATAATTGTTATTACATTGTCGTTAATTTTTATGAAATAAATATTTTGGAAATTTATCGTTAATTTCTTCCCAAGAATTCCCCAGAAATTCCTCAGAAAATTCCCCAAAAGCTTCTCGGGAATTATCCTGGGAAATTTTCTGTAATATCCGTTCCTTGGGAATTTACCCACCACTAATCCAACTACGTCGATAATTTTATGTACCTAGATCAACTCATTTCTTTTAAAAATTAATCGAAACATGAAAAATACTTAGTGAAGTTTCTAAGCCTTGTCGTATTTAACGTGTCCTAAGGAAATATAAACATTAACTAATAAGATTTCTAACACCTCTAGTACGACCTCAAGAAATCTTGTCTTGTAAAACACTATGATAGTCTACGTAAGCATCTCTGTGCCATAGTTACTTATATCCATTGTCATTTGTTTTTAGTACAGTTTTCAGCACATCTTAATTTCTTCTGCTCTTCTTCTTTTCATCTATATTTTATTTCCCTTTCTGCCATTGTTTACATCTCTATTCATCACATTCTTAACACCTTCACGATTCCAACCATTTATATTCTTGTTCCATCAAAATAAAAATGTATAGAGTTACTAGATATTTATAACTTTTTAACTATAAAATGAAAAATAATATACTTTTATCGCTGGTGTTATATTTTTACTTTAAAAATACCACGTTAAAAGGCTTCTTTTTAATAATGTGGGAAATTTTATTGTACTTTTTTAGTCTGACAAATTTTTCATATTCATTGTTCTAATTAAAAATATAACGCACATATTCCCTAAAGGATTCATTATCCTACCATCTAGTATTTACAAGGCAACATATCGTATTCTGCTCCTGAGAGACTGATCCCCGTGAAAGATTCGAGAATCTCGTTATCCTGCGAGAAATGAATCCATTTATCTAGATCAGTAATGCAGTTGCAGAACTGTGTGAAATAATTTGCATAAGTTTGAGGAGATAATTCGTTAATAAAGTGTCCAAGTTTTTGTGAAACTAGTTCATTAGATAGTTACGGAGATAACATTTAAAATGTATGTACATAAAATTCTCTTGAGCTTAATCGAAAAGTTCACTCAAAGATTCTTGAATTCGATAATAATTATTATCTTGAAACATTTAACTATAGTTTATTGTTTATACACAGTTGGAAATTGAAAATTAAATTAATTTATTTTGTTACAGGTGTTCAGTTGTCAACGGCCTTTCGGTCACCCATCCCACAGCTGTCCGCATTGGAAACAACTTGACTTTTCTAATATAAACACTTCATCTAGTGTTCAACAACTATTCAAGTTATTAGAACTTAGTACACTAACTAGTAAGAAAATTAGTACCACTTTTTAATTATATATTTAAGTATATATTCATTTACAAGTTATATATATATATATATATATATATATATATATATATATTTATTTAACAGTTAAAAAGTCAAATCAATAGATCACTCTCTCGATTGATCATTTCAAAGGTAACAAAATACTATCATTTGATTCGTTGGTTTAAAAAAAAATAATACTTGATCTCATCTGTGATTCGGTATGTTTTTGTTTCATAGTTAATTGGGTCATTTTCTTTTTTAAATGTATCATGGGTATCATGCGTTTTTTGTATTAACATATGAATATTAATAACTATGAATTGAAGTAGAAAAATTATTCTACATTTTATTTATTATTTGAATGCGGTTATGTAAGCATCAACATCAATTAACACTAAATTAAATTTTAAAAATAACGTAATTTTGCTCTATATTTACATAGGTATCACATGTACTTACTAAATATGTATTTAAGTTCTGTACCCTTACAGATTTTGTAAGTCAGCCTTTTAATAAAATGGCCCTAATATACATTATAAGTACATGTACTTATTATGTTGTAATATACTACGGTATTTTCTTGTGTCCGATTTAGATTAAACTTGGCATATATGAACTAAGGACATTTATCTAGTACACATCCGAATATGAGTCGCTAGGGGTTGATATTAAGGGAGTTATTCAATTATATATTTTACAAGAGTGGAAAATATTAACTTTAGAGGAAAACTTTATTACAGTTTTTTGTTGGGAATAAAATTCTAAGCCTTTTATTTAAAAAAAAATATTATCAAATTTTTCCTTTTAAAGATAATTGTTTAAGTACATATTTGTCTTAAAGATAAGTCCTGTTCGAAACTTCTTCAAGAGAACCACCACTTTGGGCTGTCCAATAAAATTGATAATTTTTTTACAGATGCAGTATCAATTTATTAGTCCAAATACAATGTTTGAGATCTCTACCCCTAATAATTTAAATAACAGAAAATAATTTGTTAAAAATCTTCAAATAAACTACCCTTATAAGTTGCAATAAAAATTTTATATTTTTTTAATGAATGTAGTATTGGAAGCTTAGTTCATATTTAAAGTTTAAAAATTTTCACGTCAGTATTATGGGGGTAAAATAATGCTCTATTTGCAGAACTTCAATCGCGAATTACGTAAGAACGAAGCGAGAGCGCCAAAAACGGACACCGGCACGGGAAGCGGAAGGGTCGAATTAAGGGGATGACATGTCTAACTCCGAAAATTTGGGGTTCAAGGTCAAAAACCATGGGCTATAGTCCAGGGTTTTTTAAGATGCAACTAATTAGTGAAATTAGGGGAAAAAAGTATGTTATCCTATAGAGTCAACCGTAAAAATAACGAATCTGATGTCCGTTTTGTGCGCCAACCCCTAGTTTAGGGGTAATTCACGTTTCCTCTTGATTAAAATTTTTGTCTCCGATTTCGATTAAACTTTGCATACATGTAATAGGGACCTAAACTTAGCGTGGAATATAACTTGAGCCCTTAAGGGTTGATGGTAAGGGAGTTATTAAACTTTAAAGTGGGATTTTGGAAAGGATGTAAATATTAATCTTAGAGAAAAACATTATGACTATTTTTTGTTCAGAATGAAATTATCAGCAACTTTTATTTGAAAAATTTTCTTGTCCGATTTTTCCTTTTCCTGAAAATGGAACTTTACTTGACCGTTATATATGATAGATAGAGTAAAGTACAAAGAAGGTGTTAAAGACCAGTCACCCCGCAAATTCGACTCTGTAGATTTAATTTTTAATTCTTATTTTTCTGATTGTTTAGGGGATGAATGATCTGCACTTCAACCCTGGATGCGGCAGCCACAGTTCTAGAAGGGCACAAGTGGAAATAATTATTAATTAACTTGTATATGTAGTACTGTACTTATATGAACATAATCATGTGTATTTATTGTTATATAATAAACAAATAGTTAAATTACATAATATCTTTTATTCCTGTACCCTTTCAATAATAATTTCACATTTTCATCCTTTTCCGCCTTTTTTTAAGGTTTGGTTACGTAACCAAGACCCTTAGGGCAAATCTGTCCTTGGATTCGTGTTCTAGGGGTTCTAATTAGCTTAATAAAATTTATCTGGCCCTTCTAGCCCTTATAGTACCGGAGTTCCTTAACGCCCTTTCCTGTGAACTTTAGGGGTGAATATATTGTAAATTAGGGGTGGTAGAGCAATTCCCAATACGCAATTTTCAACCCTCTAGTCCTTCAAATAAGCAAAATAGGGTGGATCAACCCTTAAAAACTTTTAAGGCTCATATCTAGGAAACGGTTGCGAAAACATACTTACCATATACTTTACCCTACATTTATTTTAAACTACCCTGTCAATAAATATATATTCGGATCATTCTATAAGTAAAACAATATACAATATTTGTTATTTATTGATAAATTAATGTACAATAATGATAATATATTACATAGAATATTAACAATGCAAGATACAATATACAAACAAGAAGCAAATAAATACATTTGGGATATTTAGGGGTAAACGGGGATGTTCTGAAGATCGGGGACGTCCATCTGTACACCAGGGGTTGATCATGTACCTGTAACAAAAGAAATATGATACTAGAATCCATTCTACAACGAAAAACTTAATAACATTTATTATTATTTTTATTTTAACAATTGACATAAGTATGAGGGTGACTATATTAAGGGGGTTATTTTAACATGTCATCCTCCTAATTCGACCTCGTAGATTCCGAATCTGATATTCAAAATCCCCTACGACTTATAGTTCTTACGTAATCCGCTAATTAAATCTTTATTTTTAAATAACTCCCCTATTTTCAACCCCTCGGTGGATTTGAATTCAGAAGTTGTTAACCCCATGTACCTAGTATGTGTATACCAAATTTGAACCGGATCCGTGACAAAAATGGTTTTTGCAACTTCAAAACCATGGGCTATAGTCCAGGGTTTTTTACGATGCAACTAATTAGTGAAATTAAGAAAAATAAATATGCAATCCTATTGAGTCAACCGTCAAACTAACGAATCTGATGTCCGTTTTGTGCGCCAACCCCTAGTTTAGGGGTAAATCACGTTTCCCCTCGAATTAAATTTTAGGCAACACCCAACACGACCTTGTGACACCAATACATAAATATAGGAGTTTTATTTGTATACTTATATTCTACAATATTATAAGGCACGAGAAAAATCTGAAAGGTATTACGTAAGTTTCTAATACACTTGTGGATTCATAAAAAAATAAAGGGTGCAATGTAAGGGTGGATTACGGGATTTCTAATAAAAAACATACACAAAATATTGAACGACCAATCACAGACGTGATCAAGTATTGATTTTTTGAAACCAATAATAGTATTTTGTTACCTTTTGAATGACCAATCAGAAGAGTGATCTATTCGATTTAAATTTTTAACAATTAAATAAATGTATATAATTTGTAAATGAATATATACAGTTGTATTATATACTGTAGATTTAGTAATTAAATACCAAAAAATTTAAAAAATATATTATTTTACTTCTAGAACTGTTGCTGTCATGTTAAGGGATGAAGTAAAATTCATCCACCCTCTAAATAAACAAAAATAATAATAATAAAAATTACAATATGTACAACACGTAGAATAAGTACATTATCTCGTACATGTAGAGCACAAGATACATTCAAATTAACATAAGTGTAGGGGTTTTTCTATTAAAGGGTGATTTTTTTATTTTATTACCCTAAGTTGACCTCGTAGATTCCGAATTTGGTGTTCAAATCTGTATACGTCCTATAGGTCTTACGTAATTAGCGATTTAAATCAATGTTATTAAATAACTCCTTTATTGTCAACCCCTCGGTGGATTTGACTTCAAAAGTTGTTAGTCCTATGTTCCTAGTATGTGTATGCCAAATATGAGCCCAATCAGAGACAATAAGGTCGACGCAAAGCTTTAAACATTCCCTCGTGCTGTAATCTTTTGATTACGCCCTTAATAAATAAATAAGTACTATAATACATTTATTTATGTACATATTATATATAAACTAACGAAGCACAATTCTTTATTGCATAGATTTTGTACAAAAGCCATTGTATATTTATCAAAATTTGCTAGGAAGGCGATATACATGTATTCTTTCGGAAATTCTTCCTTAACGTCATGAGAAACCTCCAAAATTCATCATAAGCTCTCGTCATCGCTGCATCTGTAATAAAACAAATAATATTAAAAGCATTTTGCTAGTATGTAGGGGAAAGTAGCCTAATTTGGACCAATTTTATAATATTCACTATATAAAAGCACGGAAGAAGTTTTAATAAAAATTAAGTAGTAGAAAAGAAACTTACTAAGTGTACCTTCAAAATAAAACCATTTATTAAATTTTAAATACCATTTATAATAGTAAAAAATAAATTCAAAAAAATCTTGTCATCGGTCCAATATAGGAAACCGGTTTCCTTATTTGGACCGCTAGCTTCCTAAATTGGACCATTAGCTTTCTTAACGAAAATTACAACAATAGGACCTTTTAACTACAGCACTAACTCCAGCACACTGAGAATGAATCCAAGTGCGACATTTCATATATTGTATCATATTTTCTTCCTTGGTTTCTTCACACAATATACAAAACCATGAATCACGATTTTCTTTCTTTCTTCTTTTTTATGTTTCGCATTTTGTCAGAGAGATGGGGAAAGGTAACAAATTTAAAGGGCTCATTGTTTAAAATCGGATAGTTTCGCCACATCTTAGGGAGAGATAGGAGAA
Organism: Stenolophus ochropezus; assembly: GCA_035578165.1. Taxonomy (NCBI): domain Eukaryota; kingdom Metazoa; phylum Arthropoda; class Insecta; order Coleoptera; family Carabidae; genus Stenolophus; species Stenolophus ochropezus. The sequence goes on from JAQOWZ010000010.1 coordinate 2,066,271, forward strand.
GTCAACAAATTTAAAGGTCTACACAATGCTCCAAGGTCATAAAACTGAATAGGGTAACATGAAAGGTACCGACATGTCGACGTGTCGCTTCTCTATGTACTATTCTGTGCCGTAATCACAATTTTTGTCGGTCCAATTTGCGCAATTGTTTTCGGTCCAACTTGGGCAACTTGAATATTTTATACTTAAAATTATACAAAAATGTCAAAGTAACATAAACTCATAAAATTATAACTGGAAATTATAGATAGATAAGTAAGCTTTGTGATGATATAAGAGGACCTGTAATTACTTACGTTTGGACGAACTAACGGCTTTCACTCTTATATCAAAATAACAAATTTTCTTCGTAGTCAAACAAATAACCCTTCTCTTATTGTAACCATGAGACATTTTTTCACAAACACGATTACATTAATCTGGTCTACCTCTACGTATAACAAGTAGTCTATCTAAAATCGCACAGATTTTATCAATCTTTGGATACCACAGCGGTCCAAATTAGGCTACGGTCCAAATTAGGCTACTCTTCCCTATATTCAACACGTGGAAAAGCACGTCTGCGGTACGAGATACATTAATTAAATACAAAATCAGACAGCCATGGATATAGAAGAAAATATACATTTTACAGCTGGGTTGACCTGATTTCAATAAATTGATTTAAATATTGGTTTAAATCATTATTAATTTATATATTATATATATATACCGGGTGTCCCAGCTCGACCGACACATAGGAGATTTACATAGGAAATCAGTTAATTATGAATAGTATCTCCCCATTGCAAGATATTAACTTGAAATTTTGTATGCTTATTGGGGAATATTATTTATATGGATTACAGTTATTTAAAACATGTAATTTCGTCTGCAACACGAGATTTATTAAATTATAAAATCTAATATTTTCGTTCAAAATCAGTCAGCCATGGAAATAAAAGAAAATATCTATGTGACAGTTCTGACAGTTGATGACATGCCATTGTAGATATTTATATTTTTGTAATATTGGTATATTATTTAACAAAAAAAGAAACTAAATTCAACTTAAATAATATTAAAATACAGGGATTAAGAATTAAAATCAGTGATACATCACTAAACTGTCAGATAAATATTTTCTTTTATTTCCATGGCTGTCTGATTTTGAATGAAAATATTAGATTTTAAATTTAATAAATCTCGCCCTGCAGACGAAATTGCATATTTCAAATAAGTGTGATTCATAGAATTAATATTCTCCGATAAGTATATAAAATTTCAAGTTAATATCTTGCACTGGGGAGATACTATTCATATTTAACTGATTTTCCATGTAAAACTCCCATGTGTCGGTCGAGCTGGGACACCCGGTATATATATAAACCATTCTTTTTTATCAAAAATACAAATTATAATAGAAATTTAATTGTTTGCTACAAAGCGATTAATAAGAAGCAAAATTTGTAGTGTTTTATATAGATTAATCCTTTTGCTTTTATTACAGATTTCGTTTTTGTTTATGAAATAAAATATTTATACTACTTTTAAAACATTAAAAAAGTGCAGTAACACTTAGACATCTTTAAAAATTTAAAAATCAATGATTTTTGTTTTTTCAAATAAATCATGATTTTTGTCAACCCTGTTTTATAGTTTATTATTGATATATTACCAAAGAAAAATAATTTAAACTCAAGTTAAGTAATATTAATATTAAAATATAGATAATAAGTTGATCAATGGATTTTCTCGACTTGTGGATGAATGGGTAGAGGTAAGTACTGGAAATTAGTCGTATTTTGGAAGACTTTATTTCAGCTCCGACCGGTTTCGACCCCACATGGGTCTTCCTCAGGGAGTGAAAGTCAGTTTTTAAAGTGAGGCAGCGATAGATAATGAGAATATACATAGCGCCATTTAGATAAGTGTCGTCCGTCATCTATTGTGTTCCATTCCGGGTCTAATAAGAGGCAATCAACTTATTATATAATGAGTTCCAAATATCTTCTCATACAACTATACATTCCGAAGTGAGATATATTATGTAATTTTTGTTGTGTAATGTAAGAATCCAATCTGAAAAACTTGAGTACAAGACAGGCATTGAACAGAGTTTGAGATTAAAGGGTAGTATAGATAAGATTTAAAATGTGTATACATAAAAATCTCTTTAAGTTAAATTGAAAAAAGTTGGAGAAGTTATTATCGAGTTTTGATAATAGTTTGGGGCTGTTAAAATCCAAGTTCAGGCGATTGCATAATGTATAAAAACGAAGTACCAACAGTTTCCATTTAATCAAGTCTGACTGGGAATTCCCGAAGTAAAATGAAGCAAGTGAATTTTTAATCTGGCGGAAAGGCGGCGGCGGCGGCGGCGGCGGTGGACATTAGACCCGGCCGGGACTTTTATCAGCGGACGTATTAGGAGACTCGATCTTTATCCCTATCATCCCGGGAGTGATGTTAGCGGCGGTGCCTCGCTCTGTTCGACTCCAATTCCTCCCATTCGCGCACTTAACGTTAAACGTGCGATCGATTCTTCCCTAATAACTAAGCGGCTGGCTCTGCAGTTAGCTGCTAAGTGACACTGCTCCCATCACGAGCGTCCACCTGTCATGTGCCGGGATTATCTGCTGGGCAGCGGAAACTGCATGTCTTCCAGGTGCACCAAAAAATAACATCTTTGAGTCAACTTATCAAAGTTTCGTTAAGTAAATCTGGTGTTTATGAAATAAGTTGAAAAACTGGATGTCAGTTTTATAGAATATTCAAAGAACATATATGCAGTGTTAAATATTAAAAATTTGACTCTAATATAGTTAAACATTTGTTAGATAATAATTATACATCTGAAATTAAAAATCTAAAAATTTTACATCGGGAAAGGTAAGGCCACAGATTAACGTTCTTAGAAGCAATTGAAATCCAGAAAGCCCTACCTGCAGGGGCGGATTTAGGCATGGGCTTTATGGGCTGCAGCCCAGGGCCCCGCGATACAAGGGGCCCCCTTCTTCGGACAGAATAACCCCACAGACATTAGCATTCTCTGCATGGATGCTTAAATAAATTTCGACGGCACTTTCTTTTTAATCTAATCCTAGTATCTATATTTTTATATAACAGTGAATATTAAATTTTAAATACCTGAATAAAATAGAATTCAGTAATGAAAATTTTTATCATTTTTATAAATTTGCCCATATATGTATGTATTTAAATTATTAGTATTTATAAGAATAAGTGTTATTTTTTGTTTTTTGTTAATGTTAATTTAGAATATAAAATAAAAAAAGTTCTACGCCCGTTGACTTACATATTTTTTTATTAAAAAAAACTTAAGGTAGGGCCCCCAAACACTATAAGCCCAAGGCCCCCAAAGTTCACGGTCCGCCCCTGCCTACCTGAAGGGAAGAATTTAATAAACGAACATCTAGAGCTCATTGACATCCATAGTATACCAAATACTATGCTCAATATCTGCAATTTATGTAATTAAGTGAATAAAATAGACTATCTGAATATTAAGGTAAAATTGAATTCAATCCGCTGAAAAATTAAGACTGCGATATGGTCTAATTCTTGATCCAATGTAATTAGATCAAAATATCCCACCGTAAAAACCACATTTACTATCACAACTGAGCGAAAAATTGTCCCAATTAAGCGTTTAAATTATGTACTAGTTTGATTTAAATTATTTGAGATAAGGCACAAAAAAGTCAATGCCCCAATTAATTGGAATCGATATTATATTTGTTTTAATATATGGGATTTTGGGAACCTCCGACCAAAATACAAAACCGGCGTCTATGACGATAATCAAACTGCATCTTTATTCCTTCAAGTTGCCCCAAAAAAATTGTGTCATTGCGTCAACATATAAGCGTTCCGTACTAGGTCAGTCTTGGTGTTACCGCATTAATGTACTGTGACTCCATGGTCTTACCAAGAAACTATCAAAATGAAAGTCTTTGTACCCAACTGGATAGCTACAATCATCAAACTGCATATTTATTCCTTTAAATTCTCCAAAAAAATAACGTCATTGCGTTACTTACAAGGGATCGTTACTAGGTCAGTCTTGGTGTTGTCGCATTAATGTATGAATCCATGGTAACAGCCAAATATTAAAATAATGAGTCCAACTGCATAGCTACCACTATAAGCTGAGGTCACCTTTTGGCTGACAATCTTTCCAGCAAAATGCAAATAAAAAATATTATAGGAACGAATGAAGGTCACTTCTGCATTTCCCCTACAGCTAAATCTCTTCTACGGTTGTAGTTCCATTGATGATAATGAATGAGTGTCCACTTCCAGAATTAACATGAGTACATAGTAACTACCGGTAGAAAATAAAATCTTTCAATCAACATAAAAGCTTTCGGTATTAGGTTGTCGCCACATACCAATCAGTAAACGATGTTTTACTATTTATAAATTGCTACGATATACTTAACACCTAACTACATATTGTGGTCATTTAATTATATCCTTTAATATTTCCTTAATTTTTCTTTAAGTACGTTCCTCGATTTATAGCATTAAGGTAACAATACCCTAACCAGAAAAGTTTTAATGAATCCTTCGAAATTGTAAAATTATAACGTCTACTTTTCTGTTTTCTCCTAATATGTAAAATATCTTACCATGTACATAATTTGCTTTATAAACCACTTGGACGCGTTCTGTTTTTTGTAACCTTTACGTCCACGAGTTGTCAAAGGGGGATGACCTGGAAAATCTCCTTGTCCACGAAACAAACTTCCTGTAACAAAAAATGTAACGTCATTACACAGTAGTGGACAAACCTCATGAAATATAAATACCGCCTCTTAATATTTCATTAGACCTTCTAAGTTCAAAAAGGTAGATGACCTGATGGCAAGGTATCTCCATTTAAATCGTTGGTCTTTCGTTTCATCTCTGGAAAAGAAACAAGGAAATAATTATTTTTATTCACAAATTAATTCAAATAGATATTTATTTAATAAAACTGTTTCTAAATTCATTTTAAAACTGAACAACAATAAATTTACAATGAAAGCTCTATAAAATGTTTTAGTAAATCCTTATTGCATTGGTCAATATTAATGGATTCATAAAAATTTTCAATCCAATAAAACTTGGAAATAAAAATTTCACTTCAACACTTAACGTAATTGGTATAAAATTTTAAGGGATCATTATAAATTCAAAGGGGTGGATTTTGTATTTTCGTTTAATTTAATACCACTTTTGCGTATTTAATTCATAACAAAAAAGGTATAAAAATTAATTATTTATCCTACATCTACATGAATTTATGGGCCAAGCGATATATTTTTTAATTACAATTAATTTTCATTTTCTGAAAATTTAATCAACTTTGAAATAATTATTTATGATATTTTTTATACATGATTTCAAAACCTGTAATCCTATCAAGCCTTTCCGATTTTATTCTATCGCTTTATTTCTTTTCAAAACTTATAGCCCCATATCAAAGTTGTGTAGAGTTAAAACAAACCAAACAACAGTATTAAACGAAAAAATTTTTTGACATTTTCCCTCTAGTTCCGCCAATTTAATAGAATCGAATGGTAAAATAGTTAAGATTCTATCGCTACTCATTTTTAAAGTATGCTAAAAAAACACACTTTTTGAGGTGCAACTGAAAAGAGATAATTAAATTCGGTTTGTAAATTTGGCTGAGCCATTTTTTTTTATTTCCATGGCTGTCTGATTTGAACGAACATATTATATATTTTATATTTAATATTTCTCGTACAGCAGACGTGGTCTCGTAACATTTTATGATCTTATCCGATTTAATTTTGAACAACTTTGTACTCTTGCAGTTTTGCTCTAAATTTATCAGGAGAGAAAGTATCCGCAATTTTGTGAAATCCCATGTTAAAGTCTTATGTTCCACATTTCCTTGCACACCTGAATATTGTTGATCAGCACGTCGTGCATATACCCTTTAATTTTGTTATGGAACACCCTGTATAAGAGAAAATGTAAAATTTACAGTTTTTAATTTTTACAAATAACTTCCACGTATTTTCTTTTTCAATTTTTTTTTCGCTTATTTATTTTGGTATATTATGTATATTAATAGTTATTTATGGTACAAGTTTGTTACATTACAGATAAGTCACGTGGGAAAAGTTTAGTTCACGAGGCCGTTAGGCCGAATGTGGTATTTTTTCAAGTGACTTAGGTAATTAACACACGTGTGCCGTACAACAGTTTATCTAACACATTTTAATCATTGATATAAAATACATATAGGATTTTTGATAGATGGAATTTCGAAATGACATTTAGGAACAAAATAGTGTAGAGAAGGTTTTATAACGTAGTTACTATGATACGAACCAAAAAACAGTGAGCTAATATATTTAGCTCACTAGTGACTTATGACCTACTTTATTTATCTAAAAACAGCATACTTATATCGTTATAATTACACGGTGTTGGATAAAATATTTATTTAATAGTTTTATCCTTATATAATCATAGTTTTTAAATTATTTTCCTTAAAGTATTTTGTGGGGATGATGATAAATTTATGAGTAGTAGGAAAGAGGTGATGTGGTGAAGATAGATTATAATTCCAAAGCAAATACGTGTTATTTGGTCACAAAACACTGTGGATATTATTTCTGTCCCTTATCGATTGAGTAAGCGATTTATAACTTTATATTTGTTATTATGAACAAATCCTTTATTCTTTATTGTCATGAAAAAGTTATAAGAAAAGCGTAAATCTGGCCCGGTGGATATTTATTTATCGCACGCGGGGAATGCGCACGAGAGATAGACCGTATGAATATATGTATGTAGTATAATCCTGCTATGGATGATATTGTGGCGATTCGGAGTTTTATGTGCTGACAGATGCAACGGCCGCCTGAATCAAAAGCGAGTTAGGGGAAAATGAAACGTAACGTAATGATATAATACAGCATTGCTGCTTAATCTATTTTTGAAGACGGTGTATCTGTATGGATATCTCATATCTTTTTTGTCTTTATGCGCGGTGGGGTTAATGTGCTAGAATGATATAGATAGAATATTACTTGTCATGAACTCTAGTTATAAAAGGACGTTAGACACGAATAATCTTATCGTTTAATCCATTTTATGAGACAGATAATATCTCCCGGGAGGAAATTCACGTCAATTTATTATGTATATTATCTCTCTTCTCTATCATCTTCCACCTTGCATAACTAAATACCATTTTCTAAATCTAATTTATCACGGCTCATATTTTCTACTACCTCATTCGCAACTTTCAACAAATATTCTTCATTGCTTTATTATTTAATAATAATTATTTTTATTACTAGTCCATAAAATAAACTTTTATCTCGAAAAAGAATTTGTAAGGTTGTGGACCACTATGGAAAGTGGTCCTTTCTCACACTATATAAAGTTTCAAAGTTGCGTATTTCCCACAATCGTGGGTGAGTGGGAAATGATTTTTTACAGTATTTGCCAACTCTGCGCAAGTGCAGTGTGAGAAATATCATTTCTGACTATAATATAATTATTAAATATATGAAGCAAAGAATGATGGTCATTTTATTTTAATGGTTATCGAAATTTTTTATATGGATTATTATAGAATATATTCATGTTCAAATAATTGATTATAATTATTTCTCCGATAGTAGTATAATCGTTATTTATAGTAGTAGTCGCGTTAAAGGTCAAGTGGGTAGGAGCGACGCAGCTATTGTTCGAGGAATTTTATAGAGTCAAAAAGACTCTGGAATGTTCTAGAGATTAATTGGCGGCAGATATATACGAGTCGCATCGGGCGGCTATTAAATCTAATTACATAAATATTTGTTTTTCAATTATTTTTAAACTTCACCTAAATAAATAAACGTTACAATGTTTTATTAGGAACTATTAATATAAATTACAATTTGTTAATATTTTGGTTCCTTAATCCTGCACGAAGATTGGGATTATATTTTTTTTAGAAATAAATTGAAAGAGAAATAATTTATTACCAAATGGTAATTCTTATTCCAATACAGGAACATAATAACATGACTGAGAATCAGACGTTGTTATTTGTTATTGATTGGGAATTGACATCAGCGATGTGGGGTTGTGTATTTATTTTCCGGCGGTATCGGGACACGTTCGAATGGGGTAGTATTTATGTAGAAGTTGGTAATTAGTGGAACGGGGGTGTAGTACATGAAGAGGGTGATTATAGGAAAGTTTGTGTTCTCTTGCAGCACGTCTTAGCTGCGTATTACGTAACTTCTGTCACGTACTCGGGCATCATGTCGCGGGCCCCATTAGCCCAATATGTTCGTCTCCCCCGATATCCGCCAATAAGCCCTTATGTTTCATTCGCACCAACCATTACCATTCCATGCTCTATTACCTCAACCACATATGCACTAATCATTTCGTTCAACAAATCTGTTTATCCACAACTGTCAAGTAATATGCCTAGAATTCAATCGTTTTTTAGCAATTAATGACCTTCGTTTCTGTTGCTAATCGCTATGTCAAATTTAAATCTTACCTGGCAAAAGAGTAAAAACCAAATTACTATTAAGTAAGTTTTTCTACATAAAAAGCCAAAGTTACACCAGTTTTGTCATTTTTCATACTTTCCTTTTCTATATAAGTTTATACTGTAGCTAAATAATACTAGCAATAATTGTTTTGCATTAAGTATGTTGTAAGACAGTGACACGAGCTATTGTTATTTATCTGTCAAAGTGTGAAAACATATTTGGTTAAAAGAAATATATATTTTTCCTTTTATAGTTGTGGACAAAGTATAGTATTCTATTCGCACGTAATGGCTATTACACACATTACATGCTCATTGAATAATATATTATTACTCATTATTATTACTCATTGTTCCATGTACCAATTTTCAAATTAAAAAATCTGATGTGGACATCACATTGACTTCCTTGTCTTTTACTGCACTTCATTTAAATTTATTTCACTTGAAAGTGAGATCATTCTACGTCTAATCATCCGAAATGGATCACCTTTTGGAAATTTTATTAATATTTCTATCACTATTTCTTATTGCATTACACAAAATTATTTTAATTGCTCAAAAACTTGCAAAGAAAGATATGCTATATATTTCTAATTAAAAATATTCTGACAGTTGTCAATATCAATTTATTCATAATTTGTGAACAAGAAATCTAATAAAGGAAGGTATTTTTTGGAGGTGCAATCATTTAATCCACTAATACACTAACGCTTCGACTGTAAATTAGTCTTCATCAGGGTGCTGATAACATACAAAACATACAATCAAATATAGAGACATAGTTATCAACCAACTGACTTCTAAAAGATAATTTTTTAGTAACAAGTGTGTGTGTTTCTTTTATCTATGTTTGACGAAAGATTTCTGTAAAATAATTGACATGTTTTTCTTGATAATATCTTAATACCATTTATGTAAGTCTGTTACCTAAATTGAATGTATATGTGTTGTATGTTATCAGAACGAATAAAATTATATTTGAATATTTTTGAATATTTACCTAAACATAGGGTTTTGTGCATTTAAAACTTATATATTATGAGCTAAAATGCATATTCCAATTTAAGTAAATATACCATAATAGAATACTGAATATCAAATATAAATAAATAATTTGTAGTTATGTACTTGATCACACAATTCAACAATTCCAAAGAAAAATTAATAATCTTTAAATAAAACGTAGCACAAAAAAGGTTACATTAAATTCAATTTCTCTTTTGAAATTGTGAATAAATTTATGTATCCCCAAGCCAAATTAATGGGGCGTTGAAGAGAAAAAAGCAAATATAGTAAATTAATAAAATTAGAAATATTTTTGGGTTATTAATTTCATTAAATAATTAGGAAAAACGCTAATTTTAATTACTTACTCTAATTAACTCCTGAAAAATTAATCACGTGTTATGAAGAAATATTTACAAAATAATGAAATTAGGTTTTGGTAACGACCATCAAAGAAACATAACAAGCGCGTTGTGAAAAATACAAATTTTGTTAATTATGGATATCCTTAGAAACAAATGACACGGAGAAATAATGATTCGAATCGAGAGTGCTTGAGAGGAAGACTAAATGGACACAATTTCCCTGAGCATTCTGGTCGCGAGCTGGTATTGCGCTCCTTAGAATTCGATTTGTGTACATAAAATGTGTACAAATATGCACTCAAACAAAATTTATCTCTGCGATACAAGCCGCAGAGTTGGAAACTAGTTGGCGTGCTCCCAGCATTCGTATCTCAAATAAATGTAAAGAAACTCTCTAAATACTATTTTAAACGGGAATCCTTTATACGCGGGTGATAGCTGCATTCGCATTCTGCAGGTAATGTTTATGTCTCTATCTCCACATCTTACCACAATACGCCAACATCTACCAAATAATTCCTTCTGCAAAAATACAACCTCACATTCATGAAGGTAAAGGAGGAAGAGATGGATTTTTGGATTTAAAAGTACATTAGAGTGATATCTCTCATAGAGAATGTTAATTTTGTTGTTTAAAGACAGTGTAAGTAGCCGCTTCAAAATTAATATAGTCAACACTGAATGATTTATTTAAAAAATTGCCAAAAAAAATTTGTACCTTATATACACAATTAATTAATTACTACTTTAGTAGGTTTAAACTTATGACTTATGCATTATTAAAATTAAAATTAAAAATGTGATTTTATCTGTACACAGTCATAACTAATTTAGTGATCCATTTAATGGAGGACAGAGGACAGATGGACCTAGTACTCGTGGTATAGTAACTATATGGTCTTTCTTTCTATGTGCGAATGACCTTTTTCATGTTTACCGATTGAATTGATCTAGTTAATAATAGAAATCATAGACCAAGTCTATGAGGAGATGAATTGGTTAACTGATTGTTGTCATTAGTCATATGTGGTACAATCTTCTTGTAAACAGCGACCATAATTTACACATTTTATCCAATCATCCTTCATTACCGTTTTTTTTTTAATTTCACATATTCGTTTTCATAATTTTCAGGTTCTTCATTAACATCACTCTCTGATTAACAATTTAGCAACAGGTCTTCAGAACTCGTGGAATAACTAGGTCGTCTATCTGCTATATGAAAAGTGTACCACAGTAATTATTTCAATGTAGGATTAATAAATAAATCACTAACTCCTTATTATCGCAAATATCGTTAATTTTTTGTTCAAATGGATTAGTATTGTAGCTGGTATAGAAAATGCAAGAGAAAGACAATTTTTAATTGATAGTATTTGGTAAAAATTGTCCTAAAAGTATATGTATAATAAGTGTTATATTATTTTATACTAATTTTACACTGAAATAGAATGATATTTGCATATAATGTTAAATTTGCTGTATGTGAACATTTAACACTTTTTTTCATAGCTTTGTAAAAATCATTCTGCTTTCCCGATAAAAAATGTAATGGTCTCATAATACAGAGAAACATGTAAAACACATATATTATTTTTGCAAAACTTGCTAATTACAGGAAAAGTCGTAAATGTACGTAATGTTTCCACCTTTATGTTTTCTTGGAACTAAAATGAATTTTCCACTTTTACATTATTCCACTACACAATATTTACATACTTTTAAAATAAAAAGTTTACGCTTTCATAAATTGTGGATTATAAAAAACATTATTCATAATACGTGAGGAATTATCATATATTTACACACATAAAATTCAGAGCTTAAATTATATATGGCAAGATAAATACAAGGAAAATTATTTTAAAAGTTTTAAATACATATTTTCATTTTTATGTAGATCGTGAAAAAAGCAGAGAAAAATCTGTAGTGTTTATCAGGTAAAAACAATTTAGTAGTAATAAAAATTGCAAATCAAATAAATATTACTTTTTTTCACGACATACATAGTAAGCTCTATTTTCTTCTAGCGAAATATTGAGGAAAATTACTTTTTTCTACAACCACAATGGAAAGTAGTACTTTTCTCATACTATATAAAATTTTAAAATTTAATTTAACATTTGTTTTGTTCATATGTCATTAATTTGTATTGTAACGAGCAAGACTCAACACAGATGAGTCATCACGGCTGATCTATCTGGGCAGGTAATCGCATTAAAGGTCAAGTGGGAAAGGAGCGACGCCGCTATTGTTCGTGAATGTTATAGTTCAGAAGGCTCTAGAATGTTCGAAAGATTAATTGGTGGCAGGTATATAAGGGTCGAATCGGGCGGCTTATGAAAATTAGTAACTGACAGAGTGTGCAGAGAACCACTGAAGAAAGTCAGTATAGGTCAGTGCATGTCAGCAACATGTAAAGTAGAAATAAATAAATAATTGGTGATATGAATAAATAGCTGGTGATATAAATATCGTATATATAAATATTGCGTAATATATAGTGTTTAAATAGATGTTTTTATTGTTTAAGTCTTAAATTTGTGTATGCATTTGTTTATTCAGAATGTTACTAATATTTATTATCTTTTTATAATTTATTCTTCGTTTATTATACTTAGTTATACAAATATTGGTGTTTCATTTTTTACACTTCACTATAAACTGTACAAAATTTATTTCTATATGTCAACAATACTGAATTTATATTAACAATGAAATCAATTTTTAAAACAAAAATATTAAAAGCAATGTCTTTTAAAAAATGTCATACTAGAGATAATATCTGTGTTATATTTACTTTACATTATGGTATCAAATTCATGTCAATGTCACATTTTAATAATAGTTTAATAAAAACTTTAATGACATTGTCTCTTACAGACTCGTGCTTTATGCTTGTTAAAAACAGAACATTGAATCCTGATGTTGTTGCACTTAGTAGATAACGCGATAATGAGGCTTATGGTATGATCGATTAGGGTACATTATCGGATATGTTCAAATCAGCTGTCAACTAGAAAATCTACTTTGTGGTACATTCTCCATTAGCGAACCAGTGTCTGCGAACTAGAATTATGGGTTTTGGATGCGAGGAATTATATGTCAATTGTTCAAAACAACTAGAACGAAACACAAAAGCTTATAATTTATTACACAATAAAATCGATATTTTTAATATACGGAAAAACACTCACATTACGTATTTTTTACTTTTTTAAATTTTATGTCATGTATTCTACTGAAAATATTTGATATATTTACAAAATAGTAGATGGCTCATGACAATTATGAAATTATAAAAAAATCCAAAGAAACTATTTAAAAAACGAATATTTGTGTCTTATTGAATTATCCTAAATTTTATTCAGTTTTTAAGTATATAAGGCTCATTTCTAGCTACTGTTTTAATTTTATTTTTAGTGTTTCTCAAGACAAGATTTCTTATCTTGTTTAGTATTTTATTGCCTTGTCTCGAAAAGCAAGACAAGAAATTTAAGGATATCTTGTCTTTCATTACTCTTGTATATAAAAATCTTGTCTTGATCGTCGTTCATATCAGTATCAATTATTAAATATATTTCTTATAATACATTAATGAATTATTACTAAATATATATCATAAAAACAAAAATCGCAGCTAAGTCAATAATTTTTTCGTTCTGTTGGGTTAAATAAAATTTACAGAACATTGCTTACATTTCTCATTGTGTTTTAAATAAAAAATAAACGCAAAAATAACTCACTAGGTATCATTATTTATCAATAATTGTAGTATTAGTAATTACACTTTTAATTTTAATTACTATATTTCAATTGGACATAAGCTGTGAGTGATTCATTTTTTTTTTAATTTGCATTTTAATACTTCAATTCTTGACCTTGATGCCTTTGAATATCAGTCAATTTATAAAATTGATTATAATATAAAAATTTTATGGTTTGAGTTTGTTTGATTATTATTTGTATATATGATTAAATTATTAAAATAATATTGGAATGTATCATCTATCAAGATCATCTGCCACAATTAAATTAATTACAATTTATTTAATAATATACAACATGAACTGCACCACATACATACCATGCCCATATGTGGCTAAAATTAAATTATTTAATAAACAAAAACAATATGTAAAACATGTCAATAATTTCAATATTAATAAAAATCCGTGTTAGTTTCAGTTGACATTAATATATGATCATAACTATAACTCAAATCGACATTTAAAATGGGTGATACCATTTTATTATCCACAGTTATTATATCTTGTTTACAATTACTAATAAATGTAAGATATACCGTGGTTAATGATCGTAATAAACTCAATTATATACGGTTCAAGTAATTCATAAACTTGATAATATAATTTATGTATTTTATCAGAAAATGGGAAGAGAATTCTTATAAATCAAACTTGGAAATCAAAAGTTTCGGAATCGATTCATTAGATGCTTTTCATTTAATGTAAAAAATATTAAACATTATTTCTTCTGACAATCAAATCGTATGTTAAGAAGCCGAATAATTATTCGGTATTCGGCCTATTCGGCATATTTTAATACCGAATATTCGGTTACAAGAAATAAGTCCAGTACAACGCTGTTTTGTTATGTTCAAATATATAAATATATTGATAATAAATTCTATCTCCAACAAGAGTAAGAAATTAATTTAATACTAATACATAAATGTATAAGAAATATATTTGATAATTGACATTGATATTATCAAAAACAAAAAATGTACGTGTGATACAAGATTATTTATATGTTCGAGGTCATTTGCGAATATTAACATGTAAGGCAAAAAATATGCAAGAAAATGATGATCAAGACAAGATATTTGTATACAAGAGTAATGAAGGACAAGATATACTTAAATTTTACTAAATGCCACTCATAATTTATCATCCAATTAAATCACAGTATTTTGGTGAATTGAACCAATCAGATTCAAATCTTTTTGACAATTATCAGTTACTGGCAATTTCCGCGGAATTTAAACGACTAAATAGGCGTTGTTTAGATACAACGTCTGTCAAAATTGTGACAGATAATTAAATGAAAGAAATATATATTGAGGAATTGGCATGCAGAATACCATTCGAAACTAGAATTATACTTGTAATTTTTGCCTAACTCATAACGACAAAAATTTCAAGTAAGATTTTAGTTTCTAGTGGTAGGTATTACATATTACAAGACAAGAAATTACTAAAAAAGACAAGAAATCTTGTCTTGTGAACACTACTTAGGACTTATATTGCTGTTAAGTTAATGGTGGCGCCAAAAAATAATTAAATTTCTCGTATAAATAATTGATATTTGAAGAGAGTAACGATGAATTTGAAAGTTAATTTTTCCTCTTTTTTTGCATGCGAGCATCAGAAGCAGAGTACCTAGAGTGGTATCGACAATTCGTTTGAATTTACGACTTTTATAAAACTAATAAACAGCACACAAACTTCTATCGAGTGAGGGAAATTCAAAGCTAATCAAAAAGCAATATTCCCTGATCAAAGAGGCTGATTTTTTCATTCTAAATTCATGCAGTAAAATCAAACAGCAGTAATTTACGGCAGTCGACCCAGGAGTAAGTGAACGTATCCTGAAATGGAGCAGGAAATTTCAAATGAGCAGGAACCCATTCGAACCTCCCATTGGGAGCACGGTACCTATTCTTTAAGATAAATGTAACGCAATGCATGCAATATTTATTTGATTTTACATACTTAATTTTTATTTTGAAATACTGGGAGTTTATTTTATGACTAAACATAAAGTATGTCATTACTATAATTTTGGTATAAATTAATTGATAACAATGTATTGAGACGTTTATTTTTTTTAGTATACATAGGTATAATTAACATTAACAACTAAACGATATGAATAGTTAATTAAAGAAATTATAAATTAGTTATTTATGTTTAAACACCCAGATTCATAAAAGGAATTAGTTAGTCCTAAAGTTATATAAATATATTTTTTTTATTAAATTTGAATTACATGGAACAAAAATGATAAAAGCTAATCTTTTTTATTTTATAATGTATTTTTTTTTATTTGTACTGTTCTTAATGATGTAGGATGTAACATTCTTAGCCTAGATATTTTTTTATGAAGTATAAGGATACTACATATAATGCAAAAGAAATAAATGCTACATATGTATTGCAAACTAATATATTTTTTCTGATTTTCACTGTATGCACTTGATCCAAATATTTAAAATCTTGATATTTCATTGGTTATTAGATTGTAAAGGAAATAATCACTAAAATTAAAAAAGCTCCTATTGACCTATTGCAATTGATATATTTAAGGATTATAACAATTAAGCTCATATCAATTAATTTAATGTATCAATAATGAATGCAACATATATTGCAACAATATATTAATACTTTAGAATATTCCATGTAATGGGATATTACAATAATCCATGCAACATTATTCCTATATGAAACAGGACAACATAATTCTTTGGACCGTTTTATGGTTCACGTTTTAAATAATCTAAACTCTCTCTTAATTTAATTCTCACAATACGTGCTTGTTAGTACATTTTAAAAAATATTTTAAGGTTGTTATTGTTACATTAAAAGTATAAAGCTTTATTCACAGCTCTAACATAGTCACTGTTTGAAATGTTTGGCATACTTGATAACGTGACACCGTTCCCAGCTGTAGTTTTAGTCTTTGTCTTACACATAAGCTTAAACACAAACATACGAGTTTATAAACTTTAAATTTTTGTCTTTGCTTAAAATAGTAGGTAAAAAAATCTTGCATATGTTTTTGTAATTATTTTTTGATAAATATTGCACTTAATAATATTTGATCGTGGACTGTATATAATAGATTAAATATTTATTTTAAGAAGTGGGGAAACAATTTAAGGCTACCTCGCCCTTTACACTTCCAACACTTTAGATGGTTTAAAATTCGCAGTGAACCTCCTGAAAATATTAACTTTGTTACCACCTTACATAACAACCAATCGCTTGCCTGACGTTATCTGCGACTTTTACGATATTTTAAAAAAACAGATTTTTTTTTATTTTCAATGGTATTGCTTGCAGTTTTGATATATTTGCTGACACTTTTAACTGCATTCATACGAAGTTTGAATAATTATTTTACATCTGTAAAAATTTAATTTAAAATTGTTTTTATTAATAGAATGAACTTTTCCTTTGGATTTTGTATTTTTTCTTTTATGTATTGCAATTTCGTGCAAGGTTTTTGTTATTTTGTTATTATACTTTTCATAAAATTGTCCTTTAATTGGAGCTACGTTCTGTAGGATAAATTGGTTAATAAATAAATAAATAAATTTAAAGTTATATTTATTTTAAGAAAATTTAATACAAAATGAGAATTTTGTGAAATATTGGAATAATAAAATTAGAATTAGGTTTTGCGGTATGACATTCAAAATAGAGTACTCGTATGTAGGCGTGCTGGATCTCTGCGTGCCCTGAATCTATTACAGGAAACATTTATAATTAAAACATCCGGTCGATTTTGATGTTTATTCTATTCTCGATTCCACTTGTTCGTGATTTTCCTCCAAATCCGAATGGTATATATAAACAGAGAGCAAATATGTACAGAAAGAAAGTTAGGGCAGATAAGGCTCCGCTGAAAGATGCGAGGAAGACGTGTGTGTTTTTATACATTATGCCGCCAATCTCTGCTTTTAATAACATCCCCGCCCTCCAAACGGATTCCGAATAAAACCAACAAATCGATGCTTACAACTTTGTGTTTACTTTGCACGTGTTTGCTTTGCCACGACATTTCTTTAAGGAATTAATACAAAATACATTTGTACGTATGTGGTTTATTTCAATTACCCTTATTGTATAAAAAAATGTTTTTCTACCCCTGTATAAATACCTATATCCCTATTACTAATTTTTTTTTCGATTAATTATAGTATCCAATTTCAGGACAGTGAAATATGACTCATAATTCACTCTTCTCGGGCAATCACAGAACCAGTAATCAATTATTCATATTTATTTTAAATCTGCCCCGACTACGACAGTCATTGTCATTGTGTATTTTTATGTTGTTATTTTCTAATATATTAATACATTTTCCGAATTTACAGGAGTAGAAAATGTATAGCATTATATTCCGGATTATGACCATTATTCACTCAGATGATTTATATCACTTGCCTACGGCTCGTGAAGCAATCTTCACCTTCGCAAATTATGACTATCATAGTTCCTTATAGGTTTAATAATATACTACTAAAATATTTTTAGGACCTCTGTTCTAATGCATAATTACAAGACAAAATCACTACTAATAAAAATATTAAAATTATGTGTCAACACTTTTTGTACGGCTGGTATAAACAAAAAATATATCTAAAACATTTTTAGAACCATATTTCAAATTAAATTTTAATACACTATTCATAATTTTGCATAAAACTTTTATAGTAAACATTTTTGGTACCACTAGTTCTATAGAAATAGCAATAAAATATTAGGTACCACTATGGTAATTAAAATTGAAATGTAACTACTAAAATAAATTATTAAATTAGTAAATTATAAAAAAATAAAACATTTTTGGTGCCACTCGTATAAATATTTATACGGCCATAATTCAATTAATGTACTTAATATACATAGAAATTTTAATTCTTATAGGTTAAAAAGTACAAAAGTTATGTTTTTATAAAGTTTAAGGGTTAACATTTTTAGTATCACTGAAATAATACATTTTTTTATTATCTAATAAATCTTCAATGTATCAACCACACTTATAGCAAATTTAATTTCTTTATCTCAAATGGTTTGGAAGTTATACTAGTTTAAATTTACCTCAGCATTTTTAATACCCCTGATTAAAAATATTAATTAAAAAAATAGCCAATCAATAGCCAAAGGTTCCAATAACATGCTGTCAAAATTTCATGTCGATATCCCAACCCATTCGCGAATTACAAAGCTTCAAAGTTTGACAAAAATCTACCCTGAAATGCATCTGTCAGTCCCTGACCTATCCCAACTGGGAAAACACCTCTCGTGACGTCACACACCACGCCCATGGAATCCCCTCGGTTGAATTTTAATAATACTTTCCTTATAGTTTCCATGGAGATAGTTCAACTTTAATATTACATAACTTTTGAACCAATCATCAGAATTTGATAAAAATTTATACACCCCCTATTTGAAGGGTGCTGAATTCAAATCTGGCCACGAAATTGACGTAACGCAAAGGGGTGCGGAACTACAACCCCAAAAAGGGGTTGAGAGCTTTTTTATGTTTGGCGCTTTGTAGCAAAAATGGGTCCCTCTTCGATTTTGCTGAAACTTTGTGAATATAAGTAAAAAAGTCCGTAGAATCGAATGCCGTCGAGAAAAGTGTGGAACATCCTTTAGTTTTGGCGGTACACCCCTAAATCCGGAAAAGGAACACAAAAATCAATGTTTTTTTCACATTTTTTGACTTTGTCGCTTCGTAGTAAAATGAGTACCTCGTGGATTTGGCTGAAAATTTGTATACTTATATAAAAAAGAATGAAGAATCGAATAACAAAGTATACACAGAATAGAACAGTGTTCCACCCTTATTTTTTGAGTTTATTGACCAAAAACTCCATAGAAATCTCATAGGTTTATATTAAATGTTATGTTGTTTTGCTCATTCTTGAAACATTCTTTTCTAAAAACTGTGTAGGTCAACAACAAAATTTGAAATTTAGTACACTTTTGTAAAAAGGCACGAGGAATTCGAATCTGGCCACAAAAAAATTATTCGGCCCTTAGTTTTTTTCTTACACACTCTCAAACTTGAAATACGTTAAAATTTAATATATGTTTAATTGTTTAAGCCTTTTTAAAAAAATTATGCCTTCATGGATTTAGCTAAAAAAATTTAACTTATTTAAAATTATCTGGAGAATTCAATGCTGTATAGTACAAAAGTGTACAACATTAATTTTTTATGATACAATCCAAAAACTAAAGTACCACTTTATAGGCAAAATTCATCATTTTTTACTTTAGTTCATGTTACCAACTATCATTTCTAAAAACAATATCAGTCGTCAGAAAAAAAAATACATACATTTATGTAAATATGTCTAAGGAATTTAAAATTGGACTCTAAAATGTTCTGCAACCTCAAGTATTTTAGTAATTAACCTTTAAACACTAGATTCATTATCAACAAAACGTAACGATAATGATTCTACTGTGGTTTTATTTTCTTTTTGTAAATAAATGTTTCCATCCATCAAGTAACGCATTCTAATTGAGTGAAAATGACATGTGTGGAACAATACAAAAAAAAATGTATGAAAATTTTTAGAGGTGCAGCCCTGCATTAGTGATGGTCGATATTTCACCAACTGTGATTTAGTCACTGATATTGAAAAATCACTGGTCGTGATTGCTATCCAATATTTTTGAAACTGATCACAGACTCAAACCCACTCATTTTATCATGAAAACTGAAAATAATGTAAAATTTAAACAATTTGACACAACCAAAGGTTTTTTTCTTCAAACAAACAAACTTAGTAACCATAACAATGAATAAAATGAAAATTTTAACGTTTCGCATTATGTCAAAAATGTATTTCAGGTTTTCAGGATCAATTGAAATTGAAGCTAAATTATTGAAAGATATACATTTGATATAGCCTTCTTTTTAAACTTGCATGATTAAAACACACGTTTCATCGCCTCATGATTTGTCATTAAACAGGTTTAATTATAAACGCTTTATCAAACTTGTAACCTTATTAATATCTATTATAGAACATGATACACCTATATAACACAAGTCTAACAATAAACTATTTGTGCTTGTCCTTTTTTTTAAGAGTTAAAAAAATCGAGGCAAAATGCGTCCCATGATTAGCAACAAAAATTCCCAACTTTAACCACAAATGAACTGTGATACTGTGATCACAATCACACTTTGAATCATTGTTACTGGTAAATAGCAATTGCAATTGACACTGTGATTCAAAAGTAATAGTTTTGCTTATCACTACTCTGCTTAGTACAAAAATATCATGTTAAACCTCTAAATAAATAACAAAAATTATAATTATAAGAAGTGTGGTTTAGAGTAAAAACCGCTGATTGAAGTATAAGTACTCGTGGTTGTAATATAGGACGTTGCGTTGAGATATTTAATTTAGTTTTGAGCGGCGCCTTATTTGTCGGGCGAAGTTGGTCTAGCAATTGCAATTGACACTGTGATTCAATAGTAATAATTTTGTTCATCACTTCTCTGCATAATAGAAAAATATCATGTCAAACCTCTACACAAATAACATAAAATTGTAATTACAAGATGTGTGGTTTAGAGTAAAATATGGTGATTGAAGTATAGTAGTCGTGGTTGTAATATAAGACATTGCGTTTCTACATAGTACAAAAATATTATGTCAAGCCTCTAAACAAATAACAGAAAACTTGTAATTACAAGAGGTGTGGTTTGGAGTAAAAACTGCTGATTGAAGTATAAGTATTCGTGATTGTAATATGCGGCGTTGCGTTTGATTCATTTTTGAGCGGCAGCCTTATTTGTCGGGCGAAGTTGGTCTAGCAATTGCAATTGACACTGTGATTTAAAAGTAATAATTTTGCTTATCACTACTCTGCTTAGTACAAAAATATCATGTCAAACCTCTAAATAAATAACAAAAATTGTAATTATAAGAAGTGTGGTTTAGAGTAAAAACCGCTGATTGAAGTATAAGTAGTCGTGGTTGTAATATAGGATGTTGCGTTGAGATATTTGATTTAGTTTTGAGCAACAGCCTTATTTGTCGGGCGAAGTTGGTCTAGCAATTGCAATTGACACTGTGATTCAATAGTAATAATGTTACTCTATATAATACAAAAATATAATGTCGAACTTCTAAACAAATAACAAAAACTTGTAATTACTAGAAGTGTGGTTTGGAGTAAAAAACGGTGATTGAAGTATAAGTAGTGGTTGTAATACCTATAGGCCGTTGCGTGGAAATACTTGATTCATTTTTGAGCGGAAGCCTTATTTGTCGGATGAAGTTTACTGAAAAAAAATTATAATTGACACTATGATTCAAAATTAGCTGTTTCGCTCATCACAACCCTGCATAGTACAAAAATATAATGTCAAACTTTAAACAAATAACAAAAACTTGTAATTACAAGAGATGTGGTTTAGAGTAAAAAACGGTGATTGAAGTATAAGTAGTGGTGGTTTTAATATAGGACGTTGCGTGGAGATATTTGATTCATTTTTGAGTGGAAGCCTTATTTGTCGGGCGAAGTTTACTGAAAAAAAAACCATTTATAATTGACACTGTAATTTAAAAGTAGTAGTTTTGCTTATCACTTCTCTGCATAGTACAAAAATATAATGTCAAACCTCTAAACAAATAACAAAAACTTGTAATTACAAGAGGTGTGATTTTAGAGTAAAAAACGGAGATTGAAGTATAAGTAGTCGCGGTTGTAATATGCGGCGTTGCGTTTGATTCATTTTTGAGCGGCAGCCTTATTTGTCGGGCGAAGTTGGTGGTCCGGGAATATTGGCAAACGAATTCCGCGTGGCAGATGTGTTCGATGTTCTGTTTTGTATTGTTATTGGTGAAGAAGGGTTTTGCGTATTTCATTTAAATTTCTATGGATATGTTTGGCTTTTCAGAACATGAATTTCCAGCGTGATTTGGACGCCGCTGCGGCTTTTTACAATATGTGACTTGGCCAATGTTTATATTTACATTCATGTGTCTCTCGAGGCCCAGATCTCTAATACCGCCTCGAGTACTAAGTCAACACTACGCACTACATGCTTCATTTCATATACAAATACCCAACGCATTTCTCTCCACTAGAAATTAAATTTATAATATTTTTAACGGATGCAACCATTGTTTGTTTAAATGATGAGTTAAAAATAAAATTCACATTTCTAAATAAAATTAAAATCTTTTTACATCTCCAAGGTATTTAAGTTTAAAGTTAAAATATTTAGTTTCTTATTCTTTTTTTTTTTATAAAGGTATACACAAATGGAACAATACATCGTATAAAACGAGTATAATACATTACTTTTGTTTCAATAATTTAATAAAAATCTTAAATTTTTCAATTAAAAAAAAACATTGTAATCTAAAGATATATAAATGTGAAATACAATAACTCTATTGAATGAAGTTGGGCACATATATCTGTCAATGTGCATTTAAAATATTATGAAAATATTTATAAATCTACACATTATGAGTTCTGATATTTCAATATCCTTTTAAATTAGTTTTGTTTATTCGGTTTTTCTACTTAGAAATAATATAAATTGTATTAAAACACATTAAAAAATATTTAAGGTTATCAATATAACATTTAAAGTGGGGTGCATTGTTAGAAGTACTAATTTTACACAAATACTAAAAACAATTAACAATATTTTATATTAATAAACTGTTTTCGATATGATAATTGGGCAATTGTTAACGCAAAGTATAAAAAAATATCCAATTTTGGGTTCAAATTTTGGTTCTGAAAATATTCAATATTGATAGAAAGAAATTAGACCGAAAAATGGATATTTTTTATTATATCGGCATTATTTGAATAACTTTTCATGTTTAAATGTATTCTAGCAATAACTTAGACATGTAAAAAGAATCTAATTAATTAATTATGGAAATATACACACTTTTTGAGGTACAATTTTATAATAGCAAAAATCTGAGAAACGAAAAGAGATAATTAAATTCTGTTTATAAATTTAAAATCAGCGCATTGACAATTATCAATATGGACAATTTAAAAAAAATGAACTCAAAAATTGATATTTTTTTATTACTTCGGGTGTATTTGAATAATGTTTGATCGAAAAACTTTTACTTTTCATTTTTAACTGTATTTAGAAATAACTTTATTAAGTAATTTTTAATTGGAAATAAGAATTTTTCATTTTTTTTACTTAAATTGCAACAGACATATATTTCAAGTACCTAGGTTTTCATAAATTCAATCGAAATTTATATCATTAATTTAAATGTGAATATTCTGTAATAATTTATGATATAATATGTTGGTGACATTAACCTTTATATTAATGTGGAATAATACCATATATTATCATATTACCCAAGATAATTCCACAAATTGACAGCTGAAGATCACCTACACGAAATGCAACCTCTGCATTACATTCTAAAGATCATATGCTACAATACTTGACGTGAAAGTACGACTGCTTCTCCATACAATAAATTCTGATTAATGATATCACTTGCAATCAATTATTATGCGATTGTTGCATTAGACGTGCACTGTGTACATTGATAGATGCATCTGCATTCATAATTGTTCGGTGACATTTTGACTAAGGAGGATACAATCGTTGTGTTTAATTGTGATATTAATTACATTGCTTTCTAGAGAACATATGAATACATAAAACAAATAACGCAATAGACAAATGGACTGGGGTGAATAACCTTTCTAAAATCTATTCTGTGGTGCTCTTTCCACTTTACTATACAGTAGATCAAACGCACTTAATATGAGTAGTAAGCGATATTGTTACTTAAAAAAATAATTAAGAAATTTTCTTTACAAATTAATGTAAGTATTGTGAGTTTTAGCTAACAAGCAACGTTTTCTAATCTGTCATTAGTCACTACTGTTATTATTCTAGATAAAAATAAGTACAATATAGGTTATAAATGCCAATTTAACTAGTTATCATAATGTAATGATTTATAAATAACGTAAAGAATAATAAGTATCCATATAATTACAATCTTAAATTATACCATATTTTTGTCGTTAATAACCTAAGTACCGTAAAATGGGGTCGCTTTGATTACATGGGGCTACATTGATTGTTTTGGGGAAAATTTTGTTTGTGCAATTTTTTCTTATATGGGACTAGATTGGGATATTTTGTTTTAAACGATTTGTCACACTGACCCGACTGATGTGAAAACTCGCCATCACAAAATTGAAGGTACTAACTGTTTCTGTAAAAAAAATGTAATATTAGAGTTTAAAAAAATGTACTTTTATATACTCATTAAACTTCTATGTACACCAGTGTTTTAGTGAATTATGGAATTGGTTTTCGTACATTATATGAAAACGTTGATATTTGGCATGCTAAAAAATTAACTTTACTTTTAATATGTTATTCCGTCTAGATTCTATGTGCTGTTTTGTCGTATGGGGTGGCTTTGATACAATTTTGGGGTCACTTTGATTAAAAATATTTGACTATTTAAAATGAGGTTATGTTTACTGTAGACTAAATTTGAATGTTTATATGTTGTTTAAGAAAACTGCAACTATAGCACGAACATATAGACGACGTTTTGGCGTAAGACAGTACAAAAATTATACGTCCGATAAACTAGAACGGGCATTTGGTTTCTACTATGTTGTTTAATTTGTTGTGTAATACCTTTTAGTATTACAAAAAGAGCTATTATTTTATATCTGTTTTGCTATGTGGCAGTTAATTTCAGTCTATTAGACAAATATATATTTATGTTGGCATTTATCTATGTTTTATACATAAAAACTGAAAAAAAATTATGTTCATCGACTGTAGTACCAGTTATACTAACAAAATAAATATGCCTTAAACATGTTATTTTTTTATATTTTTGTAATGTTTTTGTACAGAATATACAATTAGTTTCGAATAAACGTGTGTCAATATAACCCCATAATAAATCATTGTTAATAACAAAAAAACTACGTGACCAAAATTTTTTTAAAAAAACGCGTTTTGCTTCTCTCTGGGGCTACTTTCAAATCCGCATGAAAAATCATGATGTGTCAAAGACACCCCATTTTGTGTGTGAAGTTGACACTACCATATTTAATTTTTTTTTACCCTTGAAATATGAAAAATTAATAAATCGTTTAAGTTAAAACATTCGTCTCATACATATATATTATAACATAATTTTTACTTTTACCGAAGTCAAATACTTATTGAGTTATGAACAAAAACACTTGTAACATTTTACAAAGCCTCCCCATTTTACGGTACCAAAGTTTTATTAATATTTCATTAGTTTAATTTAGGGCCACTTTTTCATTACTTGTTAAGTTACAGTTAACTTAACCATGATTAGATTTAATCAGCACAAGTTAGTCATTGTTAAAACAAAGAGCGTTTTTCAATCATGTAGACATGTCCGGTTAAATTAACCCTGGTTATCAAGTTTGTAGTTTAGGTTCGTACGAAAAATATAGGACTGCTCTTTCATATTACTAGATCTGTCTGATTATAAGTGCTTGTTTAGTTACACTTTAAGTTTCTTGTGACGCAGAAATGCTAATTTTTCAGATGAAGAATGCATTATTATAGTCAATTTGATAACAACATGACAAAATTACAAAGTGCAAAGAAATGAATATTGCTGGGAGAAAATTACAATTATATTCAATGCAAAAAGTAGCGTACAAGAAGAACTTGCAAGGATGGAATACGAAATTTAATTACGACGTGTTTCATAGCTGGAACAGCATTATTTCTAGAAGAAATATTCATATATAATATAATTATAATAATACTACAACCACTATAAATACAAATTTAAAACTTATATATATATATATATCTAGCAGTTGGTTGAGTTACCTCATCAATCATTTTCAATAAATATAGCACTAAACGTTTCTGTAAACGAAACCTAAAATTTCGCTTCATCCGATTCGTTGAAATGATCTTGTCTTTTTCTTAATGCATAGTGTTTTTCGTTAATCCTATAAGTAATCAATTTAAAATCTTCTTTAGAACACATTTAATTAATTCAAGTTACATAATAAAATATTTTTTCTGCACATTTGGAAAAAAATGAGAAAAACAAAAAAAAATATTACTCTTTTTTTATCAAAATTTTTATCTTTTTTGAATACATATTGATAGGTTGATTATAAATTATTGAACCATACTCAAGATATTTCTTTTCAAATCGAGTTAGGACCTCGAAGAAAAAACAAAATTCGTTAAAAATCGAGAAAACTGCAAGGAATCTATTGATGGGCTCTGCTGGAAAAAAAACCTCTTTTTTATTTATGAACTATTTAATAACTAAGCCCCTTTAATTTATAATGTCTAGCACCGCCACTGGGTATAAAATGACTAGTAAATGTACATATTTACTAAATCAATTCTTATTCAGTAAAACTGCAATTAAAAACTTGTTTTAATAATATCCTTTTATGTAAAATTAGTGAATTTGGTTCATTACTCATGTAATGCGTGCTGGTGTAAATAATTTAGTGGTAATGTTGATACATAGAAATGTAATATGACATGAATGATACGTACATTTCACACGGTACAGATTTTAACGGATGGAATTAATTGCATTACAAAATTATGTTACTATATTATATTTTAATTTATAGCCACATAAATCTCTCCAAATTTGGTGGGATTAACTGTAATTATATATAAATTGCACGCAAAAAACAAAACAAATTTGAAAACAATTGCAACTATTTTGTGTACTTGTCAATTATTTTATAAATAGGACTACAATAATTTTAAACATTCATCATTATTAGCCAGACATTTTTTATTGGTGTAAAAATATTACTTACATTTTAGCGCTTGTCAGGCTTACAGAGTCTACAAAAAAAGTGTTTTTTAGATCACATTTGATAATAAAAATCTGATGTGGACATAAACTCTTGCCTATCTTCCTTACGCTTTTTATTAATATTCATATTTTATATATTCGGATACCTATCCGTGCGTTAACTGTTGACAAGGTAAAATGAATTATTAAATTAAATAGTACAATTCCTTCTAGATTATTCGATAATTATTTTTAAAATATTTTCAATATCAATTATAATTATTGTCACTGTCAAATTTAAAACATTTATTTCTTCAGGTAAACAGGTTAACCGCAATTTTAACAAATTTACCGTAATAGTTAAATGGAACAAGCTAGAAACAAATTTGAACTATACCATTTTAGTTAATGACAATATTAAATTATTATTTAAAAAAATATTATGTTCTTAGTAAAGATATTTCAAAAAAACACTTCAGATCTTTATGAATTATTGATTAACACCAAAATCTAATCAGATCTAATCAAGAATGTCAGAATGTTATATACAAAAAAAATTTTTTTATTCACTAGTATTTGAGTAATCGTTACGACAACATCCATTCATCCATCCACACATACGGACAGACATCATCGTAAAAATATTAAAATTGTGTTCTAGAGACTTCAAAACGTACTTATCCATTGGAAACTCACTATCTGATTTTTAGCATGATTCCTATGCCTCTCTTACTGAGTGGCGAGTGGTAAAAACGATTTTTTTTTTTTAAAAAAAGACAATTTTAGTAAAATGTAAAATAAGTGTCAAAGTTGACAAATGTTTTCCCCGATTACAACTGAAATATTAATGAAAAAGATTAAAACTCGAAATTGAAAAGAACATCAACCACATAAATATTAAAGGAGAGCGAATATTAAATATTTACACAAGCTCGTTTTATATGTGTTTATGAAATATTGGAACAATGAATCAATATTAGATGATGACTGCTATTTGCTCAATGTGTCTCATGCTCTATTCTATCACAGAAATGAACTTTCTTACTTTATATTTCTTATTACGTACAGTGAAATCTTAAAATTTTAAAAGCAGTAATGCTGATTGCTTTTCTCGTAAACTTCATTCCCAATTCTTCACATTGTCACTGTTTTTGTCTCTTTCTTTGTGTAATTAATTTGATCCATTTTCAGTTGTTGATACAAACATTGTTTTTACTTTTTTTCCTACTTATAATTGGAAAATGAATAATATTATATACCTACACTTTACCTAACAACATTCTCAGATCATCAAAAATACGAAGTGCTTAAATTAAGTAATAAGACTGATTGAAAAAAATTGAAATTCAATATTGTCTCCCTCAAAATAACTTCCTTGGGAAGCCACACAGTGGTGGAGACGGTTCTTCCTATCCTCATGACAGTGCTGGAACTCGAATACTGGAATCATCTTCAGCTGGTCGGTTACAGCCGTTTAAATATTTTGAAGTGTCCTAAAATAAGTCAACTTGAGGTGATTTTTCAATCAGTCAGACGAATAAAAAGGCTCAGGAGCTATAGGAATGTTTTTACTGGCCAAAATATATTTTTTATCCATCTTTTAGCAAATTTTTCTAATCCCAATGAATTAATCAAAATCTCACAAACGGTGGTGTGAATCAAATTTATCTCTTTCCAATCATTTAATCCTGGTTTCACCTGGTCGGTTACAACCGTATAAATATTTTAAAGTGCACCAAAATAAGTTCCCTGGAGGTGATTTTACAATTTCGGGAAGAGGAAAAAGTCACAAGAACTCAAGTCAGGCTAATATGGAGACTGAGGTGCTACAGGAATGTTTTCACTGGCCAAAATTTTAATTTTCTAAAGCATTTTTGCCTAGATTTTTCTCGTCCCCAATGAATTAGTCAAAATTTGATGAACGGTGGTTTGAAATTTAACTCTTCCCTAATCATTCAGGACTGTCAACCAACGATCTGAAGGCACAAGACCCAGATTCTGTCGATATTTTTATCAGTCTTTAAAAATGAAAGCCTTCCGTTGCATGTTTCATCTTAAATCGACTCTTTTCCTTCTGAAAATGCCTAAAACCACCGAAAAACCTGGCCTCCTGAAATAATACTGTCTCCGTATGTCTGTTTAAGTTTTGTAATAGTTTCCATTGCACTGTGCCCAAGTCTGAAGCAAAACTTGATAGCACACCGTGTTTGAAATTGATGTTACTCATTTTAGAAAGCACAAGAAAAAACAGTTTTACAAAAAAAATGGAGTTATCGAGTTTAAATTCATACTGAAGACATGTAACATATTCACCTAGTACCCACTATTTTAAGTTTAAAACAAAGACAAAAAAATTAAAGTTCGCAAGCTTCTATGTTTGTGTTTATACTTATGTATAAGACAAATACTAAAATTATAGCTGAGAACGGTCTCACGTTATCAAGTATACCAAACATGCAAGGTTATTACAAACGAGAAAAACAGTGACTATGTTAGAGCTGTGAAAGAGGCTTCATACGTTTAATATAGCAATAACAACTTTAAAATATTTAAAAAAAAATAATAACAAGTACGTATTGTTAGAATTAAATTAAGAGAGAGTTTACATTATTTAAAATGTGAACCATAAAAAGATCTCAATAATTCTAGGGTCCTATATCATATAGGAATGTTGTTGCATGGATTATTATAATATCCCATTACATGGAATAATCTAAAATAGTAATATATTATTGCAATATATGTTGCATTCATTAATGATACATTAAATTAATTGATATGAGGTCAATTGTTATAATCCTTAAATGTATTAATTGCAATAGGTCAACAGGAGTTTATTAATTTTAGTGGCTATTTCCTTTACAATTTAATAACCAATGAAATATCAAAATTTTACATATTTAGAACAAGAGCATATAGCGAAAGTTTTTAACCTCCAATCGAATTTCTGTAATAAAGTTCCTCCGGAAATAGTCTATATGCCTACCATTGTATTACCAAGTAATAATCTTTCATTGTAAGTGGTGATTTAAAATTTTACATGTAATATATGATATGATATTGTCTATTTGAGGCAAACTTAGTATTTAAGATATATTGGTGTAAACGGCCATTAATATATAACTACAGATAAGTTACAAAAAAAAATTGTCAGTAGCATTTATGAGTAATATATTTTTATTTTCGTGAGATGCGCAAGATTTCCCCTGACTTCATTTCATGTCGTGGCCACGTGCAAAAGTCATTGAGCCGAAACAGCCCCGATATTCGATATGAAGGATTCTGTGTGGAAAAAGGCATTTGAAATTTTTGTGGGAGTATGGATTTGAAGCCCGAGTCTCCAGGGTCAAATGCCGGCCCTCGATCGGTTATTCGCTGAATATAGATACAAGAGGAACACCAACAAAGATAGCTTCGGGGCTCAACGGTGTATTAAAACAAGTTGACAGCTTGCGGAAAACACACGGTTTTATCACATTAAAGTATTATTCCTACATCTGAAAATCTTATAACGTGAAATTTAGGGATGATTTCCCAAATAAGTACGGATACGCTTAAATCATACCTTATAACTTATACGTTAGGAACGACTGTTAAGCTATATTTAGGAAAGAATTGGTGTATTCAAACAACTTGACAGGCTTGCGGAAAATGCACGTATTTATCACATTAAAGTATTATTCCTACATCCAAAAATCTTATAGCGTGAATTAAATTTAAGGAAGATTTCCCAAATACGTACTGATCACCTAAATCATACCTTATTACCTATTTGTTAGGAATCGACTGTTAGGATACATGCAGTAAAGAATTGGTGAAGTAAATTATGGATCGGTAATATAAACAATGTTTAGTTTAAATAATTGTTTTTACCTCTCGACGCTCAGTAAGAGAGATATTGGAATCATGCTAAAATCGAATAGTGACTTTTCAATGGATAATTTTTCAAGTGAAATTTAGGGATGATTTCCCAAATATGTCTAAATCCTAAATCATACCTGGATAACTTGTTCGTAAGGAGCCGACTGTTTGATATATTCAGTAGAGAATTGGTGAAGTAAATTATGGATCTGTAATATAAACAATGTTTAGTTTAAATAATTGTTTTACTTCTCATCACTCAGTAAGAGATGTATTGGAATCATGCTAAAAACTGAATATAGATTCAAGAGGAACACCAACAAAGATAGCTTCGGGGCTCTTCGGTGTATTAAAACAAGTTGACAGCTTGCGGAAAACACACGGTTTTTATCACATTAAAGTATTATTCCTACATCTAAAAATCTTATACCGTGAAATTTAGGGATGATTTCCCAAATATGTCTAAATACTAAATCATACCTGGATAACTTGTTCGTAAGGAACCGACTGTTTGATAGGTTCAGTAGAGAATTGGTGAAGTAAATTATGGATCTGTAATATAAACAATGTTTAGTTTAAATAATTGTTTTTACCTGTCGCCACTCAGTAAGAAAATTAAAACAAGTTGACAGAATTACGGAAATACACATTATTTATCACATTAAAAGTATTATTCATACATCTAAAAATCTTATACCGTGAAATTTAGGGATGATTTTCCAAATACGAACTGATCACCTAAATCTTACCTTTTAACGTATTTGTTAGGAATTGACTGTTTGCTATATTCAGTAAAGAATTGGTGAAGTAAATAATGTTTAGTTTAAATAATTGTTTTTACCTTGCATCACTCAGTAAGCGAGGTATTGAATCAATCTAAAAATCAGATAGTGTGTTTTCAATGGATAAGCACGATTTGAAGTCCCTAGACCACGATTTTAATTATTATTTTTATGATTATGTCTGTTCGTGTGTGTGGATGTTCTAATAATTACTCAAAAGCTAGTGAATAAAAAACCCTAGATTAGATCTGATTAGATTTTTGTGTTAATCCTGTAACCGGAAAAGCTGTTTTCATTGTGATCTAAGTGTTTTTTTAATATCTTAATTAATTATGAATATATAAGATTTTTTGTAAATAATAATTTTATGTTATGTAAAAATTTGTTTCTATCTAGCCTCGTTGAACTAATACAAGTAATTAATGATACGGTGTTTTTTTTTACAATTGCGTTTAATCTGTTTACAGGTTTTTGGATATTAAACATTTATTTATATAGACAAAAGTAAGCAGGGTAACTTTGTTATAATTGTATATAATTTAATTTTGACAAGTTAGGATGGTAAAAATATTATCATACAGAATTGTCAAAATAACATGGGACAATTTTTGTCATATCCTATCAAACCATATAGACTTGATCATGAAAACGTTACTCAAAAGAGAACTTTATAAAATAATATTTATTAATAATGTGAAACCAGTAAACTAGAGAACAAACCATGGATATTATGTATCATCTCCGAGCTCGGAATTCAATTGCCATCTGCGGCGATTATGATACTCATAACTAGCCTAGGTATGTTAATAGCTATTAGTTATGGAAATAAATGTTTGACAGTGATAATCTTTACAATTGACAGTGAAAATATTACAAAATAATTATCGAATACTCTAAAAAGAATTGAACTAACACTGTAATAATAATACTCCGACTCGAATTGACTCATATACTAAATTATTTTTTAATGTTTTAATTTAAATTAATGCAGTTGCAACATATCTTTTGACATGAAACGTTTACATAAGTGTCCTTATACTGACGCGTAATGAATCTTTTCAAGAAATTTCTTATATATTTTAATTACTTTTGCAAATGTATAAATGTTTTAATTACTCGTAGCAAGCAAAATGAAAAAGTACTTTACAATTTTATTAAATGAATTATAATTAGATATATATTTCAAAATATAATTTTGAATGTAATAATTAAATGGAACATTTGCAGGATTTATCCTGGTTTATTTGTTTATGAAATTGTCATGATAATTTTAATTTTAATTTAATTAATAACAGTATAAGTTAATCCAATATACATGTGTACCTGTACCTACATTATATGAAATTTGCTAAATCCAAAATTTAACCTTTCTACATATAGTCGTTTAGATCCTCTTTATAGTTCATTTATTGGGAAAATTAATTAATTTTAGAAGTCGTTTTCTGCAAATTTGAAGTCTTTATTAAATAGTTATTTGTACCTGTATCAAGGGACTAAAGTATAATTTTGATTACGCATATAGAATTTATTCTACGAGGTGAATGCCGAGAAGAACATACTTTGTGAGTAATAAAAAATAGTTTAATCCTTAGATATACATTATATTTTTCCAAAATTGTTAAATTATTAATTAAAAACATGAATAAATAGCATTATGTTTTTGTAAAACTTCAGCTAGCTATTGAGACGGGGATGGCTGTGATAACAAACGTACTGTCAAAGAGTCAAATATTTCTTTATAATTTTCATTTATGACACCTGCTTAGACGTCGTCTGTATGAAATCAGTTATATCAAAGGTAAATAATAAATAAATTCAACAATAATGTTATAGAATGATATGTTTGTTACTTAAGATAGTGCTAAAATAAATTGCAAAAATGTAATGCTATTAAAATATAGCTTAATTCAATTTGACAAAAGAGACCGTAAAGTTAAATTTGACATAAGAGTCTGTAAAGTTTTACTTTTAGCTACTACTTTGGCTAACTTCGCAGAGTGATATCGTGAACTTTAGTATCGATTTCGAAAAAATTATATTTTTAATATTTAGAATTTAAGACAAACATACTTAGTTTAATTATTAATTTTTGTATGTTCTCTTGATGTAAAGTGTAAAATTAATATTTTGTAATACGCGCTAATCTTGTGTTGTTCCTCGTAGAATGAAGAATGAAGATAATAAAGCGAAGAGAAAGAGAAATATCCTTTGTCGCAAGGCTTCACCTTGGCATGAATAAGCTTAAATATATGTTTGTTCATTTACTTCTAGGGAATATATTTATGTTTTCGCTAAATGATTAAATTTATGTGTAACGCAATTATATTATATTTCAAAGTGAAACTTATTGTAAGGATGAAACCATCAAATAAAATCATAAATTTAATGCAGTATGGTTATCATACATTAAAATGCGTATATTACCTCAAAAATTAGTTTATTCAATAAATATCACAGCTTGATAAAAATGTAGTAAGTAAAAAATTACTGATTTAATACGTCAGACATACGTGAAAGAAATAAAAGTAGACAGTCTGAAAAGTATTTATAAAACAAAATTTGTATAAGCGAGCACGAATATCATAAATAATTTAATGAAATTTGATGGTAAATGTTTTTAAATTTAATTTTCGAATAACCTTTTCGCATTTAAATAAAATTTTATTGGCAAAGACAAAAATTTCGAAGTTGCAATAAATTTTTTGGGGTTTCAAAACTTTTTAGAAGTTTAAATTATATTTCTTTCTTTAACAGTTGACCAAAAATTTTTTTATAAAGTTACCAACAAATTCTGTCGATCATCGAGATTTAAAAGTGAAATAGAACTTTCAAGTTTTATATAAAAAGTGTATATATTTATTTCACTTTATGTTTAGAGATATATTTTAGAAAAAGTAGGTCTTTATATTGATATAATTACTGAATTTCACATTTCGGAATTTAATTTATATTTATGAATTATAATTATGATTATGATAGTAATAAACTTCTCTGAAGAAAGTAGCTATCAAAAGATCATTACATCGTATGTCATTTATCTGTAAATCACTACACATTATTGGCTTTTAAAAAAAGTCATATATTGCAGATTATTATTTTTTGCAGTTTAAATACTTTAATCTTCGTAACCAATTTCTAAGCTTACATTTAAATAAAAATCGTAAAAATGTCAGTTTTTTAATTTATTTCCAAATGTTAACAACTAATAAGTCATACCAACTATAGATTCAGAACACACATACATAAATATTGAATTACTATCGAAATATTCATAAGTTTGAAAATGTCAAGAATATTATAATTATTTAATAAATATAGACAAGAATAGCGATAATGAAGGTATTTTAATTAATTTTAATTTTCATAATAAACATTTTTTCTACTGTTCGCAGCCATGTAAATTAAATTTACAATATCGTATTTTTTAAGACATTGCATTTCAATTCGCGAGAGAGTCACTAGAATAGAATTTTTTTACAATATTGTAAAATAGCATTTACATCATTTATTACTTGTGTAATAAGTATTGTTGGGTCTTTGGGTATTTTTCTTATATTTGTATGGTACAGAACACAAACTATACTAAAATTTTGTGTAAAAATAGTACGACTAGAGGTTGCTTAGTAAACACATGCATGTAAAGCTGGTCACAATAAGGTGTGGCAATTTGTTTGACGTTCAGTAATGGAGAAGTAGAAAGCAGCAAGCAGCCCTGGAACAGTAGAGCCGAAGTTCGACCTAATTACTTCCAATTACCTGATACCAAAATTCCCGTATGCTGCATTCCCGACATTCTGCACGTAAGTACCTCTGAGATATTAGCTGATGATCGCTTCAAGGCCAACATACAACGCCTAATGATATCTGATTACCGATTCAACACCCGTTTCAAATCTCTTCACATATATACTAATTCTAATTATCTACATTACTTTTCACATTATCTTCTTCATACACTGTGAGTTTTAGCTAAGATGTAATAATTTCTAATCTTTCTAATCTGTCATTAGTCATTATTATTGGTACCAGTAATGTTGGGAGGTGAGTCGAACACCCGAACATAGGAATTTGACATGTAAAACAATATTTTCGTAATTTCCTACTTCCCTAATTATTTTAAGTAAAAAATATCAAATAACAGTTATAGGACATAAAATTCTGCACCTGAAAAATTAAATTTAGGTGGCTTATAAGCTCAGAAATTAGGTATGACAATGTCATAAAATTATGACAGAAGTGAACAAATGTTTTACGGTTTATCTGTCTAGTTATATTTGTTAGTTTATTTTTATTATTATTTGAATTTACTGTTGATGTGAACAGTAATACATAAGTTAACTTTGAATATAAAAAATAACAACAAAATAAAATTGCTATATATTGTTAAACATTTGTTCATTTTTGTCTCTATTCCATAGCTTCCGCTATTTTTAGGATGGTTTACGTCATTTTCATACCTAATTTCTGAGCTTACAAGGTATGTAAAATTAATTTTGCTCATTGATTCAGATGCAAAATTTCATGCTCTACAACTGTTATTTAAAACTTTTTACCTAAAATAATTAGGAAACCGGGAAATTGGGAAAAAAATCATTTTACATGTTAAATCCGTATGTTCCAGTGTTCGAGTCGCTTTTATATTATGTAAATATTCTAGAAAATGAGACAGAATTTGGTGTAGGAAGATCAAGATATAAATTAGTAAATTATCTCCAATAATAAAACAGAGGATTTAACGTTTGACTAGTAGCAATAAAATTGCAGCAATAGAATTGCTTTATATTTCCTAAGATAGCATGTGAACCAATAATACTGTACAATATAACGTAGTTCCTGGACTGATTTCATAAAAAATAGTTACTCTACGTATATCGGACCTCAATATAATAACGGCCTTCGGAAATAACGGTCAAAATGTGCGATCAAATGTGACAAATTTTAAAAATATCCTGTTAATGTTATACATATTTAAATCCAAGTGTCACCGATCGTAATAGTAAAACTGACATTTTCAATCTTGATTTCAGTTTTGGTTTTAATGAAGAAATCTTTGAAAATAAAATTCATGTTTGAGTAAGATGAATATCCCTGAGAGACAAACATATTTGCGTATTTCCCTTTGTGAAGTTTTTAATTTCTGGCAGTATTGTTCACAACGACAAAAAACAAAAAGATGCAATCTCTTCCGTACATCTTCATCATTACCGGCGTATTGTTCATTTGTGATTGTACCGCAACAATCAATAAACGCGGGCATATTAGAAACTAATTTGTATTCTGCCTAAATAGCAAACCTATATGGCAGCCCTCGTTGCTTGCATACTGAAATTTACGATTTAATATTAAAAGTTATTGCTATTGGTAATTACTCTTAAATTGATCAAATTTCACAACTCCTCCTTTAATTTAATAAAACTGTTCTTATGCATGGTGTAATACCAAAACCTACCACCGCTATTATTTTCTTTATTATTATAGTCCCTTGGTCTCCTATAACTTTATTCTATATAAATAAGAAATTAATGGCGATGGTCAGTTGTCAGTTTTGGAGTTTCACACTATATATATTTCCATAAACAGAATCGCTTATTATAATTAAAAAAAAATACATTGGACAGTATAAATAAATAATTTTATTTATTGTAGTTTTCTTTATTAGGAAACAATCCAAGAAAATAATAATTAGAACACAAGATTGAATAAAGAAACATAATAAGACTAATAATATTGTATGTAACGGAAATAATGACAGTGACAAAAAAATACCAGAGAAACTAAGAATTGCTGAGACGAAAGTAATACTAAAAATATTAAGTCAAAAAAATATCAAATATGGAACACAGGATAAGAACGAACCATGAGACTAAATAAAAACTAAATTGAGAATACATAATAAAGAATGTTAAAAAACAAAGAATAAAATTGCTCTGACACTTGTGGACAGGTAGTGAAAATGAGTAATTTATGGCAATACTAAAATAATGTAATGGAGCCCTACGAGTAAAAGAAAAATGAAAAGACCAAAATCAACAAATATAAAAGACAAAAAAGAGAACATATGATTAGTGAATATTAGAAATTGGAAAAATAAAATAGTACATATAAAACAATGGAACAACATAGACAAGGATACTTAGAATAAAAATAAAAAATTGTGTTCTCCAAGATTTAAAAAGATTAGTATAAGAAGCGGGCAATTCTCCAATGAGTATTAAACCAATACGTATTTTATTTTTAATTGGATCCAGAGTATACAATTCACGTAGGGTAAGTGGAGGAGAGATGATCTTTTTGTCTTAAAAGTAAATTGGAGTATATCTCTAATAGTGAGTGTTAATTTCGTTGTTTAGAAACAATGTAAGTACCTGCTTGAAAATTAATGCAGTGAACCCTGAATAATCTAAGGTTTACTCAAAAAATTGCCATTTTTTTTTAACCTTATATACATAAATAGTTTATTAGTACTTCAGTAGGTTTAAACTAATTATCTATGCACATATTTTATAAACATGTGCATATGACTTAACGTAACCTAAAAATGTGGTTCTCTTTGTATATAGTCATAAGTAATTTAGTGGTCCATTTATCTTCTGCTCTGAGGACATAGAGACAACCTATAACGAGGAGAGATGTAACAGAGAATTTTTCTTTAAAAAAAAGTAATTTAACGGATAAACAGAAAAAAAATCATTCGCACATAGAAAGGTAGACGATCTATGTGTCATTCCATGTGTTTTGAAGAACTGTTGTTAAAAGGTCTATCAGAGGGTGATAATAATGAAGAAGCTGGAGATGCAAAGAAAATTATTTGAAAAAAACAATAAAGAAGAATAATTGGATAAAATGTGAAATTTGTGGTGGCTGTTTGTACAAAGAGTGTACTACATATGAAAAATAACAACAATCTGTTAATCAGTACCCGGTAGAAGAGATGGACTTTTGGTTTTAAAAGTACCTACATTACAGTGATTTCTTTCATAGGGAATGTTGATTTTGTTGAAGAAGGGTAGTTCATTCGACTGGATAATAAATAAATGAAGAAGTTCTTGGAGAATTCAGTCAATTTATTAACATTCAATTACTCAACAACGTTTCGACTTCAAATAAGTCTCCTTCAGGGTGATAATTGTTTACATTTAAAATACAAAAAAGATTATAATACATGAATAATTGCAGAAGCTGTTCGTCAAGAAATAAAATAGCTTACAACACATCCACATCATTTAAACTAATACAGTCAACTGTAATGTAAACAATCCCTGTGTAAAACGTTGAAACCAGGGTATTTTGTAACAGAGTAAAAATTTTCGCCCGTCAATAACTAAGATGGAGTATGGCCAGTATTAAAATGTTGAAGGATGTTTGAAATATAAAATACAGATAATAAATCTGAGTAGGTGTTTTGAGAAAACAAGATTGAAAACAAATTCTTGCGTGTGCGCGTTTTTATTGTGCGTAGGTATTCATCCATTCAGCAGGTGAATTGATGGCCTTCACTTTACTTTCCACATCACCAAAACAATTGTGAATAATTATGCATTACTGTCATCTGCTTATTTCGCGTGTAACAAACGTCTAATCCAGTTAAACAAATACTCGTTCTGTTATTTATCTTGCTGTTATCTAGTTTAAAAATTCGATCTGGTAATAAATAGTTCAAAGATTTGTAAAGATTTCCAAAATTTCGTTTGGCTTTTATATTTGTTGTTATATAGCTTTCAAAGATTTGCTTCGGAGGGCCATAAACCATCAACCCTGAACAGAACCATTTTCTGATTCTCGGAAGACGCAACTTTCTAATTTTTTGTGCATCTCAGGGTTTTGAAAATGCACCCTGTTAGAGGCTTTGGTGTGCAACTTATTTACACGCCCATTGAGAAGATGACCAGTAAAATTGCGAAAATCAGAAAACGGGGATGAATTCTGTAACTTGAAGGGGGTGGGCCGTCTGAGGTAAACTTTTGAAAATTAGCAAGTTGGGGAGACACAGACGGTCAGCGATTAAAGAAGAGTCAATCATGACTCGCTTTGTAAATATTTATTTGTAAGTTAGTTTAAGTTTTATTCTCACATGTAACTTGTAATTATTTAGTAGCAGTTTTTAACTTTTAACTTGTATCATATTTGTAAATTCTAGTTCATTTTAATATATTTTATTGTTAAGTTTTCTTATTAACGCTTTGTATTTCCCAATTATTAATTCTTATTTCTAAAATTAGTTTGTTTTATTTTCGAAGTCTTTTGGGAACTTTAGAATTGGATAAAGAATGAATGAATTGCGCTTTTGAGTTCCAAATATTTTGTTGAAACATTTATTCAAGCTTACATGTGGAAGTTTCGGACAGTAAATCTGTCCATCATCAACAATAGTAGTAATGCTAAGGAAGCAAGTTACAAATCCGTGGGTAGAATCATACAAAAGTTGTGATACATGTCTTAAATCTGGTAGTGTAACATTTTATAATATACTACTGATATGAATAGAAGTCAGCAGTATAATATATAATGTACTTAACATTTGTAATGTAAATAGTTTAAACAGAATTATTATCATCCTCGTAATGCAAAATAAGATAAGAAACATCATTAATTGTTAACAGTCAACATTTCACCATGATGGTTGGCGAAAAACTCAGATTTACTGTCCGAAACGTCCACATGTAAGTTTGAATAAAGGTTTCAACAAAATATTTGGAACTCAAAAGCCCAATTCATTCATTCTTTATAAAATTAGTTTGGTTATTCTAACTGAAAATAATCTGGTGGCAGCATAAATTCTACCAATTTCAAAATTTTAATTCCAAATTCATAAATAACTTTCTATTAAATTAAAACTCAAAATTCAATAGTTCAAATTTCTCGTGTTTCCATTGTTACACGCGGACTAATTAAAATTGATTGTGACGTCATTGGATTTCTTTTAACCGATCGTCGTTTATCATTCATAATTTGCAATTAATTCTGACATGTAAGGTGTGTCTCTTGGATTTTGACAGGCTTTTAACACTATATTAATTTAACGGTGAAAAGGGATGACCTAGTTGTGTGTACCTGAAAACATTCTCGATCTATTGTGCGCCTATTTTGACGCGAGGTATTCAAAGCCTCCGACTGGCATTAGTAGCATTTGGGTCACGGTATTCTCCCATATTGTTGTATTTATTATTCACCATTTTGTATATGTTCAACGCCCCCTAACACGC
This sequence comes from Stenolophus ochropezus, assembly GCA_035578165.1. Taxonomy (NCBI): domain Eukaryota; kingdom Metazoa; phylum Arthropoda; class Insecta; order Coleoptera; family Carabidae; genus Stenolophus; species Stenolophus ochropezus. Next base: position 2,107,604 of record JAQOWZ010000010.1, read on the forward strand.
CCTGAGTTACTCACTTCAATACAATCAGTCCGATACGAAATTCAAAACTCTTTTATTCCTTTGGCTAGCTTTTTACAAACACGAAAATTTAAATAAAGAACATACAAAGTTTTATAAAATCTTTTACTAAAGACTAAATAAGAGATCAGTAAAATATTCACATGTTCATTTAAAAATTGAAATTATTTTATATGTCCAAGTTATTTTCAAATACAGTTCAACAAAAAAACATACAATTTTTTAGTTTTTTATATACGTACAGCCGATGTAGTCCAAAAAGGCTCATTGTTGGGACCAAGATATTGTTTTTTTTAAATTAATCCATACTGACAGACGTTTATACGTTAATTTTAAATTTACTAAAATAATTTAATTATCTGAAAATTGGTACACTTCTGTAATATTTCCCGTAGAATCGAATGGTGAAGTCGCCGAAGTCATACACCTAACCATTTAAGGGTATTCCTAAAGAACCTAAGTTTTTTTAGGTATAACTTTGAACTCAAATATCTCGAGAACGGGAAGAGATAATTAAATTCTTTTTGTATAATTGGAACCAACGCATTGATATTTACTGAAGTCCAGAAAATAGAATTTTTGGAAAAAAGTTCCCAATCAAAAACTGAAATAGGTGATTTTTCGTTTTTCTCATATTTCACCGACTCGTTCCAAAGAACGTATATGCAGAGAAAATATTTCATTATATAATTTTGACCGTAGAATCGACAAATATGTTAGTTGAGAATGTATCTCTAACAAATTTTTGAGATATACCCAAAGAACACTCCTTTATGATGTACACTTTAAATGCAAATTTTAGGAACCAATTGAGGTAATTAAATTCTGTTTTTAAATTTAAAATCAATACGGTCTATTTAAAATAAAGGGTATTTTTGGATTATTTCGGATGTATATAAAAAAACCCAAGCTGTATAATTAAATTTGAAGTAAGATGTTAATATAAAGATTTATTCAGTGGATTTAAATTCTAATAAAAATAATAATATTGTTGAAAAAATTGTAAGGTATTGTATTTAAGTTAATATTTTGTTTACCAAATTAAGACACTTTTGTGCGTGTAAATAAAATATAATTTAAATTCAGTTCTAATTATTGTCTTAAAGGAATATTAATCTAATGAAGATAATACTTATATTTAAAAATGTATACAGTAACGTAAAATGAGTGGATTAAAGTTGATAAATAATTTGGCATTCATTGTACAAGTATAAAATAAAGAAGACATAAATTAGTTTGGAGAATAAAGTCTGAAAAAGTGTTGTACATAATAAAATATTCAGAAAACTACTCGCGGTTGGTAAATCTGCATTTCGGAAGCGGAGTTGTTAAGCACAACATTTATAATAATAAAATAATGTAGAAAGAGAAGTGCGCGTTTATGAAAATTCTTTGTGAGTTAAAGAGTGTTAAGTATTTTATTTTAATGCTTTGTACGGTAGTGTGGCGTCGCATAACGCATAACAATCATGCTCGTTATGCCGGGGCGAAAAGAAAAATTTCAACAATTCAAGCGTTAACAGTCTATTGTCTGCGCTGCATAATTTTCTAATAAATTTCTCGCCATGGCAATGATGATGTGTTTAAGTTTTTTTGTGAGGCACTTTATTTCCTACCCGTTGGAGCTGTTGATGTTTTCCATTTACATGAGTAAATTAAAAAATGTAACATCATATGTGGCCGCCAAATTGAAATTAGCTTTCTATGCCACATTTCATTTAAACATCATTTCAATTTTAAATCACATTACCCAAAACATTCTTTTATCTTTGCACATCAAATATTTTATTAACTTCATTGCTATTAACGACGCATCGTTCAAAAAACTGATTATATTATTTAGGATATATTTCCTTATTGTGATGCATAGATTAGATTGTGGTATAATAACCCAAAAATACAATTTTTTAATAGTTTTGTTTATGATACATGTGCGTAATGTGTCTTTTTTATAGGTGTGCGATTTTTTTTAATGATACTTAAAAACAATAACTTTACAGTTGTAATGACAATTTCAAAAAGAAATTTACATAGCATTAGTAGTAAAGTATATAATAATGAAAATATTATTACAAAATGTTTAATATTTATAAATAATTATTGAACATTAAAAAAAAAAATGTTTGACAACTATTTCCCTACAAGATGTTTGTCATAAGGACATTAATATTTCTGTTTCTCTTTCATCTATACTTAATGAAAAATCCATTTGAACCACCAAATATGTATGAATATTATATTAACATATATTAGAGATTGTCACTTTTGCATTCGAGAATGTGAAAGTATTTCGCAATCAAGTATCAAACAACATTTTTTCGAAAACTATGACGTATATCAACTCAAATATTTTATTGACAGTTGACAGTTAGTTGACAGCAGAAACCAAACAAATTTTTTAAATTATATCAGTTTTCAATTGAAATATTTCAATACTTTGTTGCTCAATAATATTAAAATGTTATCAGAAAGCAATAAAGACACCAAAATGACAGATTTTATTAAAGCTGAGAAAATTATTATTGATCAGTGCCTTGTATCCCTCGGTTGTTTCTCACCTCACGACACAATCTTGGTCTAAGTTAATCTTCTTCTCAATCTTGGAGTATAATATATTATAATTAATATTGGCTTTATCAGATATTTTAGTTTATATTTGCATTAATTTTGTTGTTAATGACAAATTGACGACTGCTAACTTTTGTGTGCAAGGATAAAAGTTTGAGAAGCTGCGGCACACACCTTAATTTGTCAGATTACCCGTACAACAGTTAACCACTTACAAACCTAACAAACTTGTAAGACAGTAATTAATATCTGTAGAATAGTTTCCAACTTGTCCTTATAGCCTTTCAGATGAAACCTTTCAATTTAAACATTTTATTTCATTTCATTCAAGAATTTATCTACAGATTTTCCAATTTGTAAAGCTGTAAGGATTTACCTTTAAAATTAATAAATATATTTCTTTAGAAAAGTTCCTGATCATTAACGGAGCAGAACTTTATTTGCGCCTTTATAATAAGAAAATATAAGGTCCATTTTATTCGTTATCCTTTTCACTTCACTTATATTCAAAAAGCAAGAAGACTGATAGTTTTTAGATGTAAAAAGTTAACTTCAGAACTATCTGTTAAAATCTTTACTATTCCTTCGAACTAGAGATAAATTACAATACTTAGGCCCGGTCTTTCCAAATACAAATAAATTTTGAAATAAAATATATCTGTCAAATAAACATCAAATCTGTCTTTCCATCACTGTATAACATATATTCGTAGAATATCTAGCTTTATGTTATAGATAAGTTATTGGGAACTTGAACTTCGAAATAAACTGGTTCGGGTTGTAAATAGTGATATCTAAAGAGATATTTTCAATTATTGAAAAAAGCTTGAGGACCAAAATTTAGAAGAAATTTTGTAAATCTAGAACGTCGGCCATATAGAGTGAGAGAATGAGTGAACTATACTTTAAAAAGTGGAATGACAAATAATTAATAATTCATGTGAATATAACTGATAACTTGCAATGTTTAGCATTATTTAAATATTACGAGTATTCCTAATTAAAATATTAATCATCCAACTTCAATATTTTTTTTTGAGAGCTTATAATTTAATAGTGACTAGTTACAATTGGTAGCATTCTTACTAATATTTACTAAAAGATTATGAGCCTGGATCAATATTTATTTAATAAATTAAAAGTCTCATCGGCGCAAGAAAATTATGAATCACAAGCCTAAAAACTATTTCTGGAGATCTCGCATTAATTGTATATCTCGCTTTCAGCTCGCTCTCCCAAAAGTTTTGTTTCAGGACTAGTAATACAAAAAAACTATTGAAAGGACACTTACATATTATTTGTCGGATAAGAGATTCTAATAAATTTATTTACAAGTTAGTTATCCATCACTTTATTCATACTTGGAAAGACCGGGGCTTAGTTATTTATAGTTTAATATTGTGTGGAATAAATTGAGCAAAGCTGTTATTTATGTTTTTGGTTTAAAATTCTGGTGGGTATTGTCAGGTAATAGGAAAGTTTTTGAGTGAAATAAACAACACGCGACTATCATGCTGAAACTTTAAATGAATTTAGAAGCGTGTAAGTTTTAGTGATATGCTGAATGAGACAAAGAAAACTAAATAACCGTTCGCGAACGAACTTATGATATTATTCAAGTTGAAACCATGAAGTTTTATGTGAATAGACAACCTTATGGAACTTTTCTGCATACGCTCCAATTTAAAACCGTATAGCGAGTTTATCGGTAGGTTTAATACGTTATTAAATTGCTTGATATCTTTCTCGCTCATAAACTAATTGGATTTGCCAAGCCCAATTCAATTTTAATGCATTATATAACATGAAATTATTAGTATTGGGAGTAAGAGCTCCGCATGTTGAGATGTTCTCATTCTACTCGTCCTACATTGATTATATTAAAATTTACAATTTGCTTGAGAACGTGAAGAGGAAACTGAATACCGGTAATCATCTCTGCAAACCGACTAAGTACATAACATCTTTATTTCATACCCCACAGCCAACTATCTACCGCGCACTATAAATTCATTCCACTATTTATTTACTTACTTCCTTATATTTATCTTTAGTTTCAGGTTTTAATTATTAATTCAATCACGTTCCTATCGTTCAACTTTGCAATAAATATCTTACAACTTATTTATAATATAAATAAAGAACTACTATCGAAGAAATAATTATATTCAATTCACTTTGAACTTTGAACGTGAATACATTCTATAATGATCCGTATAAAAATTACTGTAAACTTTCAAATAATCATCCTTCATATACTAAGAATAAATAAAAAGACAGCATTTTTTGATACGTAATTCGAATAAGAAGCAATTACTATTGAGTATGTGTACTTAGAAAAGGAATATACAAATATAAAGTAAAAAATGTCATTAGTGTTGTTATATAATAATAAAAACAAAAAGACAGCATTTTATTTACTGCTCGCAATATCGCTTTTAATCATAAATATTTGATTAATATACAACTATTCAATAATACTTAAATATAAAATTAAAAAAATATATATGACAGAATAATTAAAATTATTAATATTTTGAAAACAGCTTTGTTTTTAATTGTGAAATTAATAAAATATTCTTAGATTAGACATTAATTATAATTATGTCAAATAAACAAATATTAGGTGTAGAAAAATAATACAAAATTGCAGTCAGACTTGGTTGACTTTGAAATCTCTCTTAACTTTTTTATAAACACACACATGCACACCTCACCTAATCTAACCTAACCTAATCTAACCTAACCTAATCTAACCTGATCTAATCTAATCTAAACCAAACTAACTAACCTGATTATGTTGTTGTGTTAAGTTATATCAGGTTAGGTTGGGTTAATTTTGTTTAGGTTAGGTTAGGTTAGATTATGTTAAATTAGTTTGGATTCGATTAAGTTAGATTAGATTAGATTTGGATTAGGTTAGCTTAGGTTAGGTTAGGTGCGTGTGTGTGTATACACCTTTGGTATTAAATTGCTTTAAAAACAAATAAATGTCATTTCAAGTTCAACCTAGTACATCGACAAATTAACATATACTACTGAAGTTAAATTAAAACAAATACTGGAGTGAAGAAATAAGCAGGATTGCAGTCAACTGATGAATTTTATTAGTCTAAGGCCGACGTTTCGCTACCAATTGTAGTATCATCAGGGCAAGAGACTATTTTAAAATATTGTGATCCAGTCGCTTAACACCAATTCTTAAAACAAATACTATTTATTATATTATTATCACTTATATAATAAAGAAATAATTTGGCAGCCAATAGTGAAACCATGGTAGACCCAACGAAATATGGGACAACAAAAAAGTAGTCGATAATTTGACAAATAAATATATTTTTACAAAACAATTATTTCAATTATTATTTCAATGTTTGCGGTGCTAAATTTTCTGTCCGTAATCCTTAAATTTCCAAATGTATGAAAAATGAAAGCGGTTAAGATTGAAATATAAATTTGTGAGTTGATATTTCATTTAATTCCAAAGACAAGCTTTCTCATTCCATGAGCCGGATTATCACCAAATGAATATTAATTAAACACCAAATGCCAAATTACTTTCGGCAAAAAGAATATGACAAGAGTAAGCGTATTAGAAAAGTTGAGGCCAATTAGATTCGCACCCTGAATAAAACATCGAACCAAACGCAGAAATTGAGAAATCTGAATTAAACGAATTCCAGCTGGAAATCAAGTGATATCATTAGCCTCACTTTTAACATATTCATAATTTCCTACAACTGCAATCCACCGAAGATACATATGTTACCAATTTTTAATAAATATACGAAAAAGAATATTACTTTAGTAACTTTTTACTTCCCTTTAAGAAGTAAAGGAAGTATTGTAATACATACATGTGTATGTACAACTGACGTACTGTTTTAACACGGTAAAGTTATAACATTTAAAACCGTATGACGATTCAACACTTTAAAAACGAAGAATAAATTTTTGAAAAATTCATGGACTTTGCTGAGATTTGAAAGCAGGGCCTTCCCATTTCTAGTAGGATGCTCTACCAACTGAACTACAATGTCCCCTGTAGTTAATGAATCTTTCTCCTTTCTTCACGAACTACACGGGTTGAACATCTTACTAGAAATGGGTAGGCCCTGGGTTCAAATCCCAGTGACGTCCATGAATTTTTCAAAAATTTATTTTTCAGTATGTATGTATAAAAGAAATAAAAGTGAATTAAAAAATATTTTTATTCAACAATTTTACAATTACAAGTTATCAACTTCGAAATAATACTCTTATGAAACAATATAGCGGATCCAACGATTTTTGTACTCACTTTCTAGACTTAAGTAAATATCGATGCGCTGATTTCAAAACCTGCAATCCTATTATGCCTTTTCGATTTTATTCTGTCGCTTTATTATCTAATTTTTATTTATTTTCCAAACCTATAACAATATCAAAATTGTGTAGAGTTAAAACAAACCAAACCAGAGTATTACACAAAAAATTGTGTTGACAAACGCGAAATATCCCAAAAATACTCATTTTTGTGTCCAACATTTTGATTTTGGGAAATAATGCACTTTGATAGACCTCGACGCACTGATTTCAAATTTTCCAACGGAATATAATTATCTCTTTTCGTTCTTGAGATATTTGCCGTCAAAGTTGCATCTCAAAAAAGTGTGTTTTTTGGCTATATCTCTAAAATGGGTAAAGATACAATCTCAACGATTATACCAGTCGATTCTACTGCCAAAGTTACATAAAGAAATGTTTTCTTCGCATATACGTTCTTTGGAACGATTAAGTGAAAAATGAGAAAATCGAAAAAACCTAAATTTCAAAATTTCTTCGAGGAACTTTTTTCTCCAAATCTTTTTATTTTGTACACTTAAGTAAATATCAATGCGCTGATTTCAAATTTTCAAACCGAATTGAATTACCTCTTACCGTTCTCGAGATATTCACGTTCAAAGTTGAATTTTGGCAATACCTAAAAAAACAGGTTTTTTAGGTATATCTTTTAAAGGGTTAGGTTTACGACTTCGGCGACATCACCAATCGATTCTCTGGGCAAAATTACATAAGTATACCAATTTTTAGATTTTTATTCCAAAGGATACAATTTTTAGAAAGGAAAAACGAAAATGGCCAAAATCGAAAAAAATGCCTGATGAACCCCTTACGATTTTTTCGATTTTTTGCCATTTTCAGTTTTTTCCTTCTAGAAATTCTATCTGTTGAGATAAAAATCTGAAAATTGGTACACTTATGTAATTTTGCCCGTAGAATCGATTAGTAAGGTCGCCGAAACCCTAAACCTAACCATTTAAGCGGTATACCTAAAAAACCTAATTTTTTAGGTATAACTTTGAACTCAAATATCTCGAGAACGGGAAAAGATAATTGAATTCTGTTTGAAAATTTGGCATCAGCTCATCGATATCTACTTAGGTTCAAACAATGAAAAATTTTGGAGACTAAAAGTTTCTAGGCGAAAAATTGAAATTTAGGTTTTTTCGTTTTTCTTATTTTTCGCGTAATCGCTCCAAAGAACGTATATGTGGACAAAACATTTCTTTATGTAACTTTTTCCGTAAAATCGAATGGTAAAATGGTTGAGATTGTATCTGTGCTCATTTTTTGAATATGCTCGAAAAACACTCTTTTTTGAGGTGCAACTTTGACAGCAAATATCTCCGAAACGAAAACAGATAATTCAATTCTGTTTGTAAATTTGGTATCAGCGTTACAAATTCTTTAAAAAACATTATAAATAAAATTTTGTAAAATTTGAAAATTTTCGAGTTGAAAATTCCATATTTTCTAATATTTTTGAATTTACGGAAAAGTACAGCATCAGCGGCTTTGAAAATTACTTCCCCTATTGTTACTACATACATATATTATGTTTCCAAGTAATATACAACAGGACAGACTGTAAAGAATTTGGCACCCTTCCGGAACTTGTAAAATTACCGTCCCTTTCTAGATATTTTTTTTAAACTGTCCAGTTTCATCGGTAAATGTCCATGTGGTGTTCATATCATATTTTTTAACAGTCATTTGTCATCGTAGAATTAAAAACAATTTTAAATTTGAAAACAATGTTGCTGTATTTTAAAGAATGTAATAAATGCATCAGGTTATATTGTAAATAACGTAAAAATGTAACGAACGCATAAATATTCATAGCTAATATCATTCTGTAATAAAATAGTTTGAATATTTCAAATACGAACATACTTTATAAAACAGAGCATTAACCTTAATCATAAATATGAAAATATATTCATTCATTCTGTACTAGGTATTTAAAATTTTGATATTTCAAAAAATTATTGTGAAGTAAAATAGTTAAGAGAGATATGTATTAGAAAATATATATTGATTGCATTATTTGCAATATAAATACAGATTTGACATTTTCAATTTTATGAATTTACAATAAAGTGTAATGAATAATTGATTTAAATATTTACTTTGGTATTTAAAGCAGTTGAACAAATATATTTATGAATTATTTTAATATTTAAAAACATTAATAAATTTTCCGTTAATACAAATTGATTTTCGAAATAAATTAATTTAATATTATGAGTATTTTTCCAGGATTTTGTTATTAAATTATATTTAATAATAGAGTGTTACATTGGAACATAATTTATGATTAATATTAAAAAATGTGATGGAACAGGAAAGGAAAGTGAAAGTTGTGTTCTGGACGGGTATGGATCTGACGTGTTGGGTTCGAATCTGGCCAGTCATGCATTTTCCATTAGCTGATGCCTAAGTTCTCAAGTGGTGCATTCTTCTTTACATACGTCAATACTCAGGAGATGTTGCTATCGATTCCTCCTACAAACACTCTACATTATGTATTAAACATCACTGTGTCGCCTGTACACTCATGTGTCGTACTTATTACAATACAAGTCAATTTGAAGAATTAATAAGAATAAATTTCATTACATTTTCCCAAAGTATCAATTTGGAATTTTACAATGAATTAATCTGAAACTAGCATATTTAACAAATTTAAAAAATCTGATGTGTGTAGTATATTACCTCTTTTGAATTCACGTCATTTATTTTAGCTATCAAAATGGCTTAAGTAAAATTTAACAGCACGTACTTTTTTTTAGTGATATAAAGGAAAATTTAATTCTGATCATGCAAAAATAGCAGACAATAATTGGCTCTTACAATCGGAATTAAACTGAAGATCTCGGATCCCGTAGCTTGTTTTTTTTTTTAACTCATAACTAGTTCGACTGTCATATTGCCTGTCCCTGTAGACATGGGTGCCGACTACATGAGGGCTTTGGGGCTAATGCCCCCAAGGAGACATTTTCCTTAGCACACCATTATCAGCAATAAAGACCTGAACAATTATTATTTTAAAGGATTATTTTACCTCCTTCCATTTTTAAGTAACTGATTTGTACCCTAAAATAAGTGTGAGTTACACCCTTCAAAAAATTACCAGTAAATTCCTCGCATCAAAGTACCTATGTATACAAATTTTCATTTAAAAATTCCCACTAGTAAAGCCAGAATTACAGTTTGAATATCAGCCAATAGGAATCCATATGATCGGCAACAATGCGCGTCACAGGATATACCAAAGATTCTGAGATGCTAGCACTCAGTCCCGCTCTGCGGGGCGCCGGGGCGGTAGTGAGCTTTGGGCCTACGCCCCGTCTGGTGGTCTGGCTAGACCTCTTTCTATTGCATTTCATGCCCTGAAGGTGATCAAATTCAGCCGGCTGAGAATTGCTCTGGTTTTAGTGGGTCAAGAATTAGAGCACTCAAAAGTTTGCTCTAATTATTGGCTTGCTGAAACCAGAGCACATTCTGGAGTAGATTTGGCTGTTTTGGATTGTGGACTGATTTCAGTGGGTCAAGAATTAGAGCACTCTAATTCTTGGCGTGCCAAAACCAGAACAGATTCTGTAGCAGTTTTGACTGCCCTGCAGTTTGGTCTGTTTTTAGTAGGTCAAGAATTAGAGCACTCAAAAGTGTTTGCTCTAATTCTTGGCTTGCTGAAACCAGAGCACATTGTGGAGCAGTTTTGGCTGCTCCAGATTGTACTCTGGTTTTAGTGGGCCAAGAATCAATTTAAAAAATATGAATATTTTCCTTTTAGCTACTATCACAAATGTAAAAATCTAAATTTGAGAACATAACTCATTTTAAGGACATTTCATGTTACTAGGTTTATAGTTTTTACTTTTCAAAGTGTTGCGTTAAACAATCCACTGTTTTGAGGTGATATTACAAATGCAGTATCATATTCGAGGGGTCTATAGCATTGTTTGTGCAATGTAGATAGAATGTGTAAATTCTGGATAACGTTGTATGAAGCGTGTAACATTTTAAAATCTAATGCCGAGCTGGCGAAAGCAGCAATGCAATTCAAAAACTTTTGACATTAATAAGTTTAATAGTAGCGCCAACTTTTTAACATAAATTTAATGTCTGAAATTAACATTAGAGCCATTATTCTTTTTTAATCTGCTTAATATACACTCCCTCTATTGTAATTGGCACTATGTAACAATATATTCAGCATTTTTATGCTGATCAGAGTAGTCAAGTAATTTTCCTGTGCTTTCGCTGGAAATTTATAGAATGAAAAATTTAAATATGAAACGAATTTAACGGGAACACGACTTCGCGAAAAAGGAGAATGAAATGCACAAATTTAATAACTACTATTATGTGCGAAAATACTAAAGAAAAGCTGGGAACAATTACTCTATTGGGGAATTATTCGTTCTGCAAATAAATGTAATATATTAATGGGAATATCAAACGGATTTATTACAGATTAATGTTAAAGCATATAAAGTTAAATTATGAAACGAGTCCAAATTTTGTTTGAACTTTTAATGTAATTAAAACACATATTTGGTTTAATTATAACCTTAACCTAAAAATAGAAGAGTAATTAAATGATTTTACCATTTGCGTGTTGCTTGATTGTTAATCCATTCCACTTATTTTACACAAAAATCACAAAGAGTAATCATCCTTCACTTTGCTTATCGCATCAAATTTTTAAAAATATTCTATTATTATATTACATTATTATATATTTATCACTTCTTATTTTTCCAAGAATACATTTAACACTAAAGTATTGTAAAATAACATTTTCATTCAGAAGCTTTTCTTAATTTTTTCCTTCTCAATTTTACCTGTGACTGGATTGCACACAGATCTGATTTTTGAAAACAATGTACCAGTAAAGTCGTTTTACCAATGAAGTTAAATAGATTTGTTAGTTCTTAAAAGATTTACTAGCCGGCAACAATATTTATTAAATATTTAATTAAAATGCTTAAAAATAAACAATATTACAAAAAACAAAAAAAATAATTCATCAAAGCTTAATTGATAAATGATTGTAAATATTTTGTTCTGACTATTTTTTTTAAATAAGTCTAATAAAATCGTTGTGGTCTCACAGCGTTTCTTACTTATATATTTTTTGTATAAAAATGATTAAAACAACACTCGGTTTTTCCACTTTTTATTGATTTAATAATGATGATCATTTCGTCCTTTCGGACATATAACTAATTATATTGTAGGTTTACAGGTATTTATATTTAGTAATGGTGAGTCCGTTACTTCTAGTTATTCATTGGCAATATTTTTCTGTGAATTGACGGCTTTCCTAATTTCTAGGATTTTTAACATTGAACTGTTTTTCAAATTTTGATTTTTTAATAAAATACAATTTAAATTTTGGTTATTATTGAAAAATCAAAATTTGAACATCAGTTCAATGTTAAGAACAGTATTTTAAAAACATTTTTCTATTAACAGTTTTCTCTAAAATGCACCAAAAATAAGATATTAGAAAACTACAAAAGACACTTTTCTGTTGTTATACTATCCTCTTAACACATTCATTCAGGTGACCATTTGTTTTTCTTATTCATATATTTAATTATTATAATTTTACTCTAGAAATTAGACTATAATAATTGTTTGATAGTTTTATCATGTTTTGTTTTGCATTAATTTCGGTGTCATGTATTTCCTACATAGAATTTGAATAAAACTATAATTTCCGGTAACGTATTATCCGTCCCATGTAGTACAAAGCGATTTAATTTAAACGTAGTAATTAAAGCGGTGTGTTTTGAAATGATCTTTGATGTAACTAGTATAATGTAGTGCATTTCTACATGTGATTTTAATGTAATCGTAATTAAATTGTACTCTGCTGCAAAATATGCCCGTGACAGGGTACAGCGAACCGGAAGCTCTCCAATGTTTACATTTTTATGAAATTTAATTATCTCCTCTACTTCTGCTATTCCACATTCATTTTTAAACTTAATTACCAGCTCTGCACACATTGAAAATATGAATTCGGTTATTGCTTTATTTCTCTACTATTTATTATATTTTATCACAACTATTTCTCACTTAAAAATGACCCTTCTGGTACTCTCTCCACGTCAGCTAAGGCGGGTTCTCACGAGTCATTTTTTATTTTTTTCGATGATTCTTTAAAAATAAACGACAGAATTCTTTATTCATTAGAATTATGATCATTGCACTCTTTCATAAAAAGTGAAAAGGAGTTCAACTTTAATGATCATTATTAAGAAATGAATGTAAAATGAAGTGAGAGAATAGCGTCATGATTTAAACTTGCTTATATTAACAGGAGCATAATCTAAAAACTGTCAGTTTTCTTAAGTCTTCGACTATTGTCTACTTATATAATTTATTTTACTGTCATTAAGTAATATGTTTTGCAGTTCAAATGATACTGCGTACATATTTCCCGAAATGTAGTACGAATTATCTTTTTCTATGCCATTAGTTAAATGAAACAGTAGATGATCGGTCTCAACATTAAAACATGATACATGTGAACAAATCTTTTTCATTTAATTGTCATGAAAAATGAATCATTGGAAATGATTCATAAAAAATGTCTCGTGAGAACCCGTCATCAAAGAAATAATGATGAACATCCTCTATGGTGTAGGTAAGACCTGAGTGAAATATTTACTTTTGTATTTTTATCAGGGCTCGTAACCGTTTTAATTTAGGTTTCAGATTCCAGTTCGATCGTTAATAGTTTCAGTTTTCAGTAGGTTTACTGTTTCAGATACCTAAACTATTTCATCAACATACTTGTCGGTAAAAGCATGATAGTTATTTAACAAGAAATAAAGTACCTTCTAACGTTCGAGGAGGTATGAACTAAGAGTAGTTCTAGTAGTTACATACCAGTTATATTTTTCAGGCCACCACTTGACAAGTCAGATTTATTTATTGGAAACTTTTTATAGTTAACTGTTTGTTACTAGACAACCAAATAACAATAAATTTGTATGGTTTTCTTAATTATCCTAATAGTAGGACAGTTATTTTGTATAACACTCCTTTGACAATGGTAACTTCACCAGTCATATATGCCTTATGTTTCTATGGATTATGGAAATAAGTTATACTTACACGATTTCAGAAAATGAAGACGTTTTTAATAATCAGTAACTATTGTTTTATAAAATTCTCTTATCAATAACCTATTCGTGAAAAAAAAAAGTTGATACAATACCTTGTTTACAGTTTTGTCTCATGTTATTTTGATCAGTGGCGAATTCAGAAACTGCCCTAAAGATTGGGAGAGGGGGCCGAATTTTTTTTTAGGTAATCATAAAGAATAAAATATATAATAATATTAACCTCAAAATTGAATTGAATAATTGAATTAGAAAAAAATATTAAAAATTAAAATTCTATATATAAAAGAATAACTAAATTTGTAATCAATTTTTTTTCGTTGATGCAAATCTGGTCAAAACTTTCTTCGAATCCAACTCCTTGAAGGGGTTTTAATAGACTTAATATAGAAAAGTTACGTTCAGTAGGAGTCAAAGTTGATAGTAGCATTGTTGATATTGTTAACAATTTGTTTACTTATAAATAAATATCAGCATTAAATTGTATCAGCACTTCATTTGCATTAACGAGAATATCAGATTCATTATAAGTTAGGCATTTGTGTTTCCACAACAATATTTCGGCAAATAGTTTTTGTTCTTGACAATTCTGCTCCAAATAAAACAATTCTTTATAATATCTGTGTATATGAGATGCCTTTGTGCTCCAAATTTATTTATTATTATTTTCGAAATACAAAAACATTACAGGTCATCGCCCTTCAAGTCTGCCACTGGTACATATTTAGTTATTACTTAGTTACAACGTTACAAGGGTTAATATACTGAAACCAACAAAATATTTTAATTTGTAAAAAGTTGGAAAACTCGTGCAACAACAATATTATGTTTTCTTTTGGTTGTCTCTGCTTCTTTATTTATATTTTCGTACGGCAATATTGCAGGTTGATGAAAAGCTAATTGGTGTTGATTTATTGGAATATTATGACAAAATGTAGCAGCTAATTTCGTCAGTAGGCATCAAATTAATTAAAGGAAGTATAATTAGAAATAGGTGAGGTGTATTATAACACAAGTGGAGATGATGCGAAACGCGCGGAAGGACGGCGAGGGGTCCTCGTTTAATCTTCATTCATGTCTTCCGAGATTAATTGTTATCATTCTGGAAGAAGCCCTACTTCACTTCCCAGATATACAAAAATTACAATAAAATTTCATTTTCCACCGACGACCATTCTTAATGTGCATAATACGCTCTTTATATAAATATATTGCCAAGGTTTTATCTTATTAACCCAATTTTAAATCGAAAAACAAGTGTACCTCACATTTCCTCGAAGCTAATTTTTAATAATCCTGATCTACTAAGAAAGATCAATGCTCTTGATCATATATTTTTAATAAAAAATATCAGGGTTCATATAATTAATTTTTATTATTCTTACGACGATATGAAAACATGGCTTCAAATAATTAAAGAACTTGTTTCATAATAAGTTGTACTTGCATTTTAGTATTGTAGAGATTATAGCTTATAGCTTACTTGAGTCCCGTATTTATCGTTTTAATTATTTAGGTTTTTACAATTAGGTAAAATTTTAAAATTTCCAATTTTTATCAACCGCCACATATAAAAAGCGATGTATTATAATCATGCAATCATCGAATTGTAAAAAAATATTTGGATAGAATATTTCCTCATCGCTGGATAGGACCTGGGGGAGAAATTAACTGGCCACCGCGTTCACCAGATTTCTTTCCTAATAATGTCTTTTAATGGGGGTTTCTAAAATCTAAAGTTTATACGGGAGAAACTGAAAATTTGGAAGAACTCCCGATATATTACATTCTGTAATTGATAATTTTTATTATCGTCTATATTATTGTTTTGTTGTAAATGCTGAAGTTTTTGAAAATTTGTTACAATTCGTTATATATGTAGTAAATATATTGATTTTTTATTAATACTTATTCTACTTTACACTATTTATAAATGAGTAAATTATGATGATGCATTTACATAGACAACGTATATTTCCTATATAGCATTTTGTCTGGAACGATACGGTACTATATAACAATAAACAATCTATAGTAATGGTTAATGACAGTTTCGAGTATGATGCACCTTAGGCCGTTTTTATTTAGGAGATTTTAAACAATCAAATTTCACATTTGGTGAATATTTCAAGTGATAAATTATAATTATTTATTAAAGTTATTTATTTAAGTTTTCCATTCTAACTTATAAAAGATACAACTTCTGATACATATAGAAAGAGAAAGCAATGTGTATACAAAGAAAGAAAATAGATTCAACCCACCAACCCAGCAAAATAGCTGGGTGAGTTGGGTCAGTTCGAGATCAGTTCTGGGTTACTTCAAATGCACCAAGTAAACAAAATTAATCTACGAGGTTACTTAAAATGTCCGAAATGGTTTATTCAAGGTATGAATTTCTGGGAACCATTCCTCTGGAATGAGATCCATATTCGATGTATTTTTTCTTAAACATATCAGTTAAAGTTTCTCCTTTTGTGGATATAAAAGATGATATCTGAAATTAAAAAAGATTGGAGCTGAAAGTGGGTCTGAAGGAGTCTCGGGAGAGCCGGAGTTGTTAAATGATGTGTGTGTGACTTCCCGAATACGCTGTAAGCAAATGGATTAATATGATGGATGTTTCATGCAGAGTGATTGGTTGTTCCCCGCAATAAAAGCAGCATATGCGGAGAATAAATGTACGTGACACAAAGTCGTGTATTGTAAATTTAAGACAAATTGATTTGGAATTCAATATCTCGCATTACTCTATTTTCTACGAACACGCGTCACATGTGTATTGCTTTATTTTACATACAAATCACATCGGGGTTGACGGATTACTTTTAAATTAAAATATAAATCCAATAACATACATCCTACTCTTACGATATTTATTAAAAAACATCTACAAACACAGTAAACAATTAAAAATGGTTATTTAATCTACATATTAATTTCCAAGTATTTAAGTAGCACATTTCAATCAATCAATTAATTTATTTTACCGATTATCCAGTTTCAGGACATAAAATCTGATTACACATATCAAAGTAATCTGGTAACGTGCAAACTAAGTCATAATTGTATATGGTCGGTATGATATTATTACCTTACTGACTTGTCAATATAACATGATACAAAATAACTGTAAGCATGGCGTCATATAAAACCATATAGACGTTACTAAGAAGAAAATTTTATAAAATAATACTTCTTAATAACCTCATTTTCCAAAACTGGTATACTATTAAATATACCACGTATGTTATGAATTATCCCAGGCTGTTATGGTACGTATAACAATGCTAGGTATGTTAATAACTATTTCTTACCATTATTGCATGTCAACATAAATTTTAATATTTATACATTTTATCTGTCGCCACTCAGTAAGAGAGGTATTGCAATCTTGCTAAAAATCGGATAGTGAGTTTTCAATGGATAAGTATGTTTTGAAGTCCCTAGCATATGATATGTCTGTGCGTGTGTGTGTGGATGGATGAATGTTGTCGTAACGATTACTCAAATACTAGTAAATAAAAAAAGTTGAAATTTTGACTCTCTAGATTAGATCTAATTAGATAATGGTGTTAATCGTGCAACCAGAAGTGGTGTTTTCTTGAAAACTTGAAGGGTTTTTCTGAAATATATTAATTTATTATGAATATGTGAGAATTTTTGTAAATAATTATTTTAGTAATGTATGTATGTCATTAGCTAAAATTTTAAAAATCAAATTTATATCTATCTAGCCCCATTTAACTATTAAAAGTAATTAATGATGCGGTAAGTTTATTGCAATTGCGGTTAATCTGTTTACCTAAGGAAATAAATATTTGACAGTGACAGTTATTATGAATATTATAAAAAATAATTATCGAATACTCTAAAAGGATATTTACAAAATATAAATGTCAATAAAAAGTGTGAAGAGGACAGGTGATATGTTATGTGCTGAGCACATCAAATTTTTAATTAAGTGATTAAATTATTAAATTTTAAAAATTAACGTAAACATTCATATCCTGGCCGGGATTCGAACGGAAACCTTAAATAGCAGTTGAGTTACAAGAATCTACATACTTACATATTTAATCTTTTTTTAAAATATAATAAAATTGCTGTAATATATCTTGTAGAATAAGAAGTAGGATGTAAGATGTAAATATTTGTAACTGCAGCTTTCAGAGAAAAGTGATGAGATATTTAATTACATGATAAAAATAAATAAAAAGGATGCAATTAAAAAAACCAATAAATTGTTTCTATTTAAATGCGAAAAATACTCGCAATTATTCTTTAAAAAGGATTAAGTATTTGCAAGCGATGAAAATTTTAATGACTTTCGCCAATTTTAATGGGTTAAAATTATTCGAATAGTCGCCGTTTATTTCCAGTGCTAACAAAAAAAAATAACAAGCTGCAATATCGATACTGCCGTCAGCACAATCCTGGGGCGGGAATTCTACACGGGGGTTAATCGAGCATTATAAACTTTGTACATCCCTCACATCCAGCACATAAATTTCTCATTAAATCATATTCTATTTCCGAAATTAAAACTGAAATAAGTTAATTTTGCTATTCATCAAGCTAAATGATTTTAATACGCGGTATTAAGCCTCGCAACTTCGATATTGCGGTTGTAATTTGCAGTTAAACAATTAAACTGAAATTTATACTGGCTTTGTTTCCACTTTCATCGCACATTCATCCTTGTTGAGGCTCTCTATACAGATATTAGAGGCGCAAATATTTATAACTAAATCTAAGGTATTATGCATTCATAGAAGAATTGATACATTCATATTGGCCCAATTAAGCGACTGTAATTAAATCAAAATCATCCTCCGTAAAAATCAGTCACCATAATTTTTACTATCTGTAAATTGGGTGCTCACTCACTGTGACGTACTCTAATTCTTGTGAGAGAAGTAAGAGAAAAAGAGGTCCTATTTACGACGATTTAGGACCAGAAGAAGGTATGAAAGAAGTAATTAAGAATAGGAAAATAAAGTTAATATATGATAAATGGCGTATGAATGTATATCACCATGTATATATATTTTAAATATATATATATATATATATATATATATATATATATATATATACATATATATGTATAGAACGTTTCAATTGGCACGCCTAAAATTAAAAAAAAAAGACCTAAGTATATATGACTCACAGCAAGAATTTTTATTACGACTTGAAACACAATTAATACCATTATGTTTTGAAAATTGTCCGAGACACCCAATGTGCGATTACCTTTTGGTATAATTTGAACTTCAACAATGGTTCGAATGATATTCTTTTCTAGGTTGTTCATTATTGCTGGCTTGTTGGTATAGACAAGAGATATAACATAGCACCAAAAAAAAAAATCGGCCGTTAAATCACACGACCTTAATGTTGTCCTAATGAAATTGTATCAAAATCACACACCTTAATACCAGTCACTGTAACATTACCTGTAATAGACACACACTTACTATGCGGAACTTTTAATTTTTGCTATAATGTAATTAGATCAAATTCATCCTTTGTAAAAACCAATACCAATTACTGTCTTCATCTTATATCTCTAATTTATTGGGTTGAATGACGAACTGTGATATTCTGCTATAAAAATCAACTCTTTCCCATTTAAAAATGGTCTTTATGGTACAATTTCCACTAGATCTACATTGCCTGAGACATGACATCTAATAAATGTTCTCTGCGCTAAAAACATGTCTATTGATTTCTATAATGAAACAGATTGTCACACCTACACCTAGTAATGAGTAATGTATTTATTTTTATACTAATTGCTACAGTTGTATAAGCAACATAATAATTGGAATATTCTACATGAAGGGATAGGAGAATGTAGATGATCCATGTATTATAATTAGGCAATGAAAGGTAGGGTGCGGCAACATTTAGATTTGGACATCTCCATTAATTGTTCACAGCAATTAGTCGTATCAAGCCCGATGACAGCAAACGAATACACGCGCACTAATTTGCCACCACTTTACACACACTAGGGCATAAAACCCCAATTTACAGCATCGTATCCATATATTATCGCCTGGCCGCTTAAAGCAGATCGCGTTTCAAACGTGGTGTTATATTCACATACGATTATCACCTATACTTCCTAAAAAATACTTCAATGTAATCATGGTCATTGGCACAATATAGTTTCTATATAAAAAATCTAGTTTTATAATAGGTGTTTATTAGTTTATCATTTTACTGGACTAGTTTTAGTATATTAAGCTTTTTTACATAGATAAAAGTAAGCAGGGTACCTAGATCATAATAATATAAATTTGACAAGTCAGTATGGTAAAAATATTACCGTACACATATGTGAAAATAACGTGGGACGATGGGATAATACAGCTGTCATATCAACCCATACAGACTTGATCACGAAAACTTTACTCACAGGAGAATTTTATAAAATAATATTTATTAATAATGCGAAACCTGTAAACTATTGAAGAAACCACGGATGTTATGAATCATATCAGACCTTAGATGTCTAAAATCCTCGCGCTCCGAGCTCGGAATTCAATTGACATCTGCGGCGGTTATAATACTCATAACAATCCTAGGTATGGTAATAACTAAAACAATGTATGAGAGATGGGATATTTCTTGGCTAGGTGTTGATATTAAAAACGAAGATGGTTACTGGAAATCATCTCCTGAAGAAGACCCATGTGGGGTCGAAACTGTAGAGGTTGAATTCAATAAAGAGTGGCTGATTTCCAGTAACCATCTTCGTTTTTAATAAAACAATGTATGTTGTAGAAAGTGTTGAACATATTAAACAGCATTTTTCAGTAAATAAAAACTGTCCGACTAATAACTAAGACACCATATTGAACAGGACAATACTGCATATAGGTATTCCTACACTTTATACATGATCTATAGATTACTTCATTTTAATAGCATAATTCATTTAATCAATTTGAAAAAAATGTTTTTTAACTAACTAAATTAGAATAAAATGTCAAATTAAAAGAATTGTATCAAAATTAGAAAAAATCTTGTATTAAACACGTTTGACTATGCAATTTCGGGTAACTTGTGTGATTTTGCGGATTCTCGCTTCGCTCGCCTCGAAAATATCCCACCTTTACCTACACAAAATGAGGTATTTTCTAACTGGTTACATAAATAGTTATTATTATAATTTAAGATATAGAAGTTAGTTTTTATATTTTATGACTTATATATTGAAATTCGATAATGGTCATATATCTCAACGATTGGCATGAAGCAGTATCGATGCTAATTCGGGATGACAATATATACTATCTATCAGAACAATCTCACAATACATTTTACTCTGAATTCTTTAAGAAAAGACATTATCCTTAATATACTGAAGATGTAAGTAATACAGACATTTTTCCTATGTATCTAGTTCGAACGAAGATATAATTTTTCAGAGATAGTTTTAAAGTTTCATTATTTCCATAACAGAACCTAAATTATGAAAGCAAAACCCGAATAAGTAACCTCCCTAAACCCTAATATACACGTAATAAATAAGGGCAGATTCTGCCCTCCACCCTTTGGCAATAATTAACGGTGTTCCATATCTTCTCTCTCATCAATACGTCGTACGTTGTAAGAATTGTGTATAGAGTGCTAGGCCCGCCTGGAAGGCCGGGTTACACCCATAAATAAAAGACTATCGGCCGAACCCTTCCGGGCAGAACACCCTCGGGCCAAGGGCATGCAAATAGCGCCCTCTGGAGCGACCCGGGCGATCGGGAAATAATTACCACTTCATTAGTGAGCGGTGGTTGTCAAAAATATATCAAACATGCAACTAAATTTATATGCAACTATTTCATATTTGTTACTTTTTACTTAATTGTGCAACCCTTTTTTCGTGGCTGAAATATTTTTTTGTGCGTTGACAATAGATCCTTAATAACAGGGACATTAATAAAAATAATAATAATGAAAATAGTATTTTTGTGTCATATATGGAATGTGATATATTTATACCCTGTGTTCCAAAAAGTGTTGTCATAGGCATTTAAAATGGGAAAACAGTTTTTGGTAAATAAAAACTGTCCGGCTAACAACTAAATCACTACAGAAGACAATACTTAATGTATTCCTATATGTTATTTAATTCAGATTACTTTATTTTTATAGCATAATTCAGTCAAATTTACAAAAAAGAATTAAATTTTTTCGCTTGATGTTTTTACTGTTTTACAAGCGCAAAATGTCAATTCCTAGAATTGAGGTTAAAGTAACGGCCTACAGAGTTAAAGGTTCTCAGTTCGATACCGACTTGGGACGTTTATTTATATACTTTCTGTTTTTTTTTATGTTAATACCAGGGCATGTAACCGAAAAAAATACTGGTTAAAAAAATAATTAAATTAATTAAAAGAAATTAATTATAAAAATTTGATTAAAAAAATTACAGAATAATTAATTTAAAAAAATAATAAAAAAATACCATCTGAGAAAAATATAACAATTAAAAAAAAGCAAATTAATTAATGAATATTCACAAAAATTCCCGTAATATCTTCAGAAAAACGCAGGTCACTTTTCAATTTTAAACTTGCCTGTGTTGACAAAGGCCGTATATATTTGGGACTTTTTAAGTAACCTTAATGGCCAAAGAAACTACCTACATTTATGACTCTCCAATAAAATGTTAATTGTAAAACCTGTCATGAATCATGTTCAAATACAAATAGAAAACACAGATATAAAAAAAAAAATATTAAAATTTTTTGTCGCTAAATGATATTAAAATAAAGATTAAAGTTCGCTAAAACCGGTTTATTTTTTTTCTTGGTTAACGGTTACCGGTATTTTCGGACTGAAAAATATCGGTTAAAATTACGGTTAAAGTTCGCAATTTTCGTTGAAAATATCGGTTACCGGTTTTTATTGACCGGTTCCATGCTCTGATTTTAAAACTATATCTTTAATAGTTTTTGAGTTACAAGTTTATAAAACTTAATTTTATTAATTTTGCATGTTGTTTTATTTTGGTAAACCTGTTCCGTACAAGTTAAAGTAAAAATATAAAAAATGTGTCTTATAAAAAAAACAGAGAAATCCATTAAAAAAATTCAAAAAAGCTTTTAGTTTAGTACTTACTTTAAAGTCAAATGTAGACGATGTCTCTGTTTCAAATTTGGAAAAGTAAGAAACGAGCTTTTTCCAAAGCTTCTACTTTTAAGCTCACATAATTCTGTATAATGTTCATACCCATTATTGGGATAACAGTCTTCACAAAAAAACCCTCCTTCTTTAAGGGGAGTGCAAGTTGAACCACTCTTACAAATATCTCTTTTACATGCATCTTTAGTTAAAGTTATGTCACAATTTGAACCGGTAAAACCAGCAGTACAAACACAGGAATAACCACCTTCTTTCCGAAAACAAGTTAAACCTTGTTGAACTATCTAGAACATTGTTAAACCCTGTAGAACTGTCTCATCTTACTCCCAATTATCTTGGAACAGTGTTGAACCTAGTACATTTATGTTACACCCTAAACAAGTGCCTTAACTTTGTCCCAAACAATTTGGAACAAAGTGAAACATAGTGCAAGTCTCTCTACTTATTTCAGAACACTTGGAACATCTTTCTGCCTTCTAAAACTTTCTTTTTAAGTCTTCTTAGTAATTTCCAATAATAGACATACATGAAAAGTTACAATTTATTGTTTTTCACTCTAAAATTTTTTATATACAGCCAAAAAAATTTAAAAATGCCCATTTTTGTGTCCAAAATTTTGATTTTTGGAATTAGTCTAACTGGATACTCGTCGATGCGCTGATTTCAAATTTTCAAGCCGAATTCAATTATCTCTTTCCATTCCTGAGATATTTGCTCTGAAAGTTGCACCTCAAAAAAGGGTGTTTTTTGACCATATCTCTAAAATGGGTAGAGATACATTCTCAACGATTATACCAGTCGATTCTACGCGGAAAGTTACATAAAGAAATGTTTTCTCCTCATATACGTTCTTTGGAACGATTTGGTGAAAAATGAGAAAAACGAAAAAACCGGAATTTCAGTTTTTCGCTCGGAAACTTTTTGTCTCCAAAATTTTTTATATTCTGGACTTAAGTAAAGAAGAATGTGCTGATTCCAAATTTTCAAACCGATTTCAATTATCTCCTACCGTTCTCGAGATATTTGAGTTCAAAGTTGGACCTGAAAAATTCAGTTTTTCAGGAATAGTCCTGAAATGGGTTGAGATACGACCTCGGCGACCTCACCAATCGATTCTACGGACAAAATTACATTTTTGTACCAATTTTCAGATTTATATTCTAATGGATACAATTTTTACAGCGAAAAAACGAAAATGGCCAAAAATCGGAAAAAATCGTAAGGGGTTCATCAGGCGATTTTTCAATTTTTGCGATTTTCGTTTTTTCGCTCTAAAAATTGTATCCGCCTGAATAAATATCTGAAAATTGGTATACATATGTAATTTTGCCCGCAGAATCGATTGGTGAGGTCGCCGAGGTCGTATCTCGACCCATTTCAGGACTATTCCTGAAAAACAATTTTTTTCAGGTCTGACTTTAAACGCAAATATCTCCAGAACGGTAAGAGATAATTGAAATCGGTTTGAAAATTTGGAATCAGCGCATCTGTATTTACTTAAGTCTAGAAAATGAAAAGATTTGGTGCCAAAAAGTTCCCAAGCGAAAAACTGAAATTCCGGTTTTTTTCGTTTTTCTCATTTTTCACAAAATCGTTCCAAAGAACGTATATGCGGAGAAAACATTTCTTTATGTAACTTTGCCTGTAGAATCCACTGGTATAGTGGTTGAGATTGTGTCTCTACCCGTTTTAGAGATATATCCAAAAAACCCACTTTTTTGAGGTGCAACTTTGAGGTCAAATATCTCAGGAACGGAAAGAGATAATTGAATTCGGTTTGAAAATTTGAAATCAGCGCATCGGCGACTATCAATTTAGAATTATTTCAAAAATCAAAATTTTGGACCTAAAAATGGGTCTTTTTGGATTTTTTTGGCTGTATATGAAAAATTTTAGAGTGAAAAACTATAAATTGTAAGTTTTAATGTATAACTATAATTGGAAATTACTAGGAAGACTTAAAAAGACAGTTGTAGAAGGCAGAAAGATGTTCCAAGTGTTCTAGAGTAAGTAGAAACAGTTGCACTATGTTTCACTTTGTTCCAAATTGTTTGGGACAAAGTTAGAAACTTGTTTAGGGTGTAACATAGATGTATCAGGTTCAACACTGTTCCAAGATAATTGGGATTCAGATGAGACAGTTGTACAGGGTTTAACAATGTTCTAGATAGTTCTACAAGGTTACACATTATCCCAAATTGTATGAGATTAATTTCAGGCAGTTTTGGAAGGTTTAACATTGTTCCAAATTGTTTGGGACAAAGTTACGACAATTGTTTACGGTTTAACATTGTTATATAAGGGTCAACACTGTTCCAATTTGTTTGAGATTAATTTCAGAATTCCAAATTGTTTGGGACAAAGTTAATATAATTATTTAGGGTTTAACATTGTTATATAAGGTTCAACACTGTTACAAGTTAATTGGGATTAAGTTAAGAAAGTTATACTAATTTAACAATGTTCTACATAGTTCTATAAGGTTCCACACTGTTTGGGATTAACTTCAGAATGTTGTGGAAAGTTTAACATTGTTTCAAACTATTTGGGACATAGTTAATATAATTATTTAGGGTTTAACATCGTTATATAAGGGTCAACACTGTTCTAAGTCAATTGGGATTAATTTCAGACAGTTGTGTAAGGTTTCACATTGTCCCAAATTGTTTTGGAATAAATTAAATCAGTTTCAGTGGGTTTAACATTGTGGAATATCAATATAGACTTTTAAAAAATCAATTTTTTTTACTCAAATTGAGGTAATTTAACATTGTACTAGATCTTTTGTATTTTTTTAGTAGGTTTATAATTCATAATTTGTCAAACTAATTGAAAAATTATTTTATCAGATTTAAATCTTTTAATCACAGACTTATAGACCGACTCAAATAGTTGTCAATTTACGAAAAAAATATTTTAAGTGTTAAAATATTTCAGAAACAAAATTTAGAAGGTGATTTTATTTCTAAAGAATATTTGTGGACTGCTTTATGTCAAGAAAATGAATATTATGACAGAACATTCCTTAATATCGACAGTAAAGCTCTTATGTCGTTCCATATTCCAAATTGATTAGATTTTTATGTGTCACATTATACCATTCTTTATATATTGCATTAGCTGAGCCATAAAAATGCAAGAAAAAAAATACAATAAAGTAACATGAAGATTATAGAGAAATCTCCAAGGAATCGATTGATGCAAGAATTTTTGTTATAGCTCAACTTGTTTTTGAGATACGCGGCCATAAACTTAAAATTTGAAAATTGTAAGTGCCAAATTGTACAATTTTTTATATATTTCATCGGCTGTGGCATAAAAATGCAAGAAAAAAATATTAAAAATGTGTGTCTTATAGAAAAAACCCCAAGGAATCGATTGGTGTAAGAATTTTTATTGTATCTCAACTAATTTACAAGTTACAAGCCTGTAAAGACAAAACTCATTTCCAAAAATTGTTTTGACCGCCACAAGGATTCAGATCTATTTTAGATACTCAAAAAGTGATATAAATATATAAAAAGTAAATAAAAATAGCCAGGAACATTTTTTTATTTTACGACCGCCACACGAATTCAAATTCTTACCTGAAAGTCTTTTAAAACAGGGGCATTGTCATTTACGTCTGTGACAATAACTTCAACATGAACATCGCTTCTTAGAGGAGGACTGGCTGCTCTAACTCTTAAATCATATTTTTTCCTAGGACTCTCGTAGTCTAGTTCAGTCATAGTCAATAGTTCTGCACTAGACGAGCCAGGTCTAGTCACTAGAGAAAAGCTGTTAGAGTCATCTCCTCCTAGAAAAAACGAGTTTTAGTCATCGACCTTCAGACGAATTATGAGTGGTCCAATGAAAATTATCATTTATCAGCGCAATTTCGGGACACTTAAAGCAAAAAACGCTTGAACACGGCAATTTTAGTATAAAGGGGGACACTTGAATGGATTTCCAATGGCATTTCAACCCTAAAATAAGGGTTGCACCTAATTTTAAATGGAAAAGGGTGTCAAAAAAATCTAAGAAAAATATAACAATTAAAAAAAAGCAATTTAATTAATGAACATTCACAAAAATTCCCGTAATATCTTCAGAAAAACGCAGGTCACTTTTCAATTTTAAACTTGCCTCTGTTGACAAAGGCTGTATTTATTTGGGACTTTTTAAGTAACCTTAACGGCCAAAGAGACTACCTACATTTGTGACTCTCCAATAAAATGTTAATTGTAAAAACTGTCATGACTCATGTTCAAATACAAATAGAAAACACAGATATAAAAAAATATTATTATTTTTCTCTCTAAATGATATTAAATAAAGGTTAATGTTCGCTAAAACCGGTTTATTTTTTTTTTTGGTTAACGGTTACCGGTATTTTCGGCCTGAAAAATATCGGTTAAAATTACGGTTAAAGTTCGCAATTTTCGTTGAAAATATCGGTTACCGGTTTTTATTAACCGGTTTTTTTAACCGGTTACATGCCCTGGTTAATACCTACAAAATTAATAAGGCGAGGCCTCAGGTATCTAGCAGACAGGTCAAGATACATTAGCCACCCTTCTATTGTACTGCCGCATCGTAGGTGCGAGAATATTCCACAGCTTAATTGCTCTGATATATAAGTTGAAGTAGAAAAGACTGCAAGGACCGTCTGACATTAATACGAGTCGTGAACATAAATAGTTGGTGAAAATAAATACCTATCTTGTAAATAAATAGTGTGTAGTGTTAAATGTATAAATAAATAATCTTTGTGTTTAAGTATTTATTATAATTGTTATATTATGTTAGTGTTTATATTAGTTTATTCATAGTGCTACTTATTTTTATTATCTTTTTATAATTTATTATTCGTTCATAAAATTAGTTATATAAATATTCGTGTTACAATATTTATTTTTTCTATGCGGTAACTGCGGACGCGCTAAATTAATTACTAAAATAATAAGTACTTACAGTATGAGTATACGATAATTATTAATATTTTCACTGTCAATCCTGTCAATTATAATAATTGTCAATGTCAAATATAAAGCATTTAATTAACCGCAATTTTAACAAATTTACTATCTTAAATTACATGTAATAGTTAAATGGGGCTAGATAATTTGAACTATAAAATTTTAGCTAATGACATAATATTAAATTATAATATACAAAAATTGTCGTATATTCATAATTACCATTTACGATTGCACGATTAACACCAAAATCTAATCAGATCTAATCTAGGGAGTCAGACTGTTATATCGAAAATTTAAAATTTTTCTGTACGCTAGTATTTGAGTAATCGTTACAACATTCATCCATTCATCCACACCTATGAACAGACATCATCGTAAAAATATATTAAAATCCTGTTCTAGGGACTTGAAAACGTGCTTATCCATTAAAAACTCACTATCCGATTTTTAGCATGATTCCAATATGACTCACTATGAGCTGTAGGTAGCCCTAATATGCAAGTTAAAACTTGTAATGAAATAAATAACAAGATGATAATTACATCTAGAAATGAATAATAAGCTATGAATAATTATTTGTACATTTATCGTTTCATTTCATTTCTGTTATTAAATTATATCAGATTTTAGTAATGTTTCAACTACGGAAAAATGAAAAACAAAATAATTGGATTTTTTAATAATAAATTACATCAGCTATTTCATTTCCACTCTGTTTTCAAATAAAAACAAATGGTAGTGTATTTAACGTTCGCAATTAAATTCATTTAATTATTAATCCGAAGCCTTTGATGTTCCGTAAAAATATTTCCCGATAAATGTAGCTGTTTTTATTTTATGAGTAAGAGGAAAGTTAGTTTCTTCCGTGTTTAAAGGCTTTAACATTTTAAGATGTATGTTACACTTTAACGATCCCGATATAGGATTAAGGAACGCCAGAAGATTACAAAGTCGGGAAACAACAAATTTCGTTTGTTTTGTTGTGTTTCTGGGTACTTGTACTATTTAAGCCTTGGCACAAGTTTTGGTCGCGCCTTAATACTACAAATTTACGATAACAAAAAGGCGAACACGCGAACTCTTTTAATTATGTTATCGGGACCGAAGCGGCTGGTCTCACCTACATTTATTTCAATAACGTTTAACCTTTACGTTGGGATACAACACCTTTGTTAATTCAGTAACGAAAATTGTAATCCATATTTCAAATGTACGCAAAATATTTTATTAATGAAATTTCACCATTTTTCTTAAAATTTCAATTTTAAAAAATTTGAAATTTCACCATTTTAACTTGAAATATGACCTTTAAAATTAAATTTTACCTTTTTTGAAAACAGTTCACATTGATAGATGACGATGCACTGAATTCAAGTTTATAAACAGAATTTAATTATTTCTTTTCATCCTTGAGATTTTTGCTTTCAAAGTTGCACCTAAAAAAGTGTGATTTGGGAAACCTCTAAAATGGGTAATAAAATCTCAACAAAGATAAGTAAAGAAATATTTTCTCCGCTTATATTTGCTTTGGAATGATTCGGTGAAAAATTAGAACAATGAAAGAAAAATCCATTTCAGATTTTCACACGAAAAATTTGTCCTCCAAAAATTTGTAAATTCACTTTCAAAGTTAGTGCCAAAAAGAGTTCTTTTACGCATAGCCCTCTAGTGGGTCGAGATTCGACCTCGGTGACCTCATCAATCCATTCTGCGGGTGAAACTTTATAACTGTACCTATTTTCAGATTTTTATTGCAATGCAAAAGATGAAATTTCAAGTTTTAGTGTTGAAATTTCAGGTTTTAAAAAATTGGAATTTCAAGAAAAAAGATGAAATCCCAGGTTTTTAAAAGAGATATTTCAAATTTCAAAAGTTGTAATTTCTAGTTTAAAATAGTAATTTTTGTATTAAGTGCGTGAAGTTTCTGTTTTTCGTACGTCAGATATCAAAAAGTCAATCGAACGTATTAAAACATTTATTATTTTTATTTTTTCTACAACTAATTTGCGTCATTAACTATAATACGTTTATTTCTCTATACCAATTGAGCGAAGAAATGTTTTGAAAACCGTAAAAAATCGTTTTCCCAAGTATTTCGCGGACGATGTTAAGATAACCTAACAACTGTGAAAAAAATTGCCTATTTTATGCATTGTTATTAGAATAAAAATGTTTACATTTTTTGATAAGTTGTACAAAAAGTAATACTTCAAGTAAAATTGGTGTTTTTAAAGTTCAAATTCCAAAAAAAGAAAAAATATTTTGCGTATACGGCGGCCTTCTACGTTTCGTAAATAACAATCTAATTTTACTTCCAATCGGGCAAAAATATTTATAGATCAATTATGTCTACAATTTGTAAATAAAATAAATATGTATATATTCAGTAACCATACACGTTAAAATATACATATATAAATAATGATAATATACAATTTAATATTCTCTGAAATTAAAATGATTGAAACAATTTTATTTATTAATGACCAGAACTGAATAAATAATTTATTAGCTAAACAGGGAAAAATACATTTATTTGAACAGGTGGCATACCACAAAACCGCCAAAACTAATTTAAAATTTCCATTAATTTCTGATTGTGAACATTCACAATTGTTAATTACATGTATTATTCCTTTTATTGCTTTCAATATTCACATTTAATTGTAAATAACACTCACCTTGGTAACTCTCAACTTCTTCTGCATTATTCATGTCTGAAACAAAAAATAATTATAAATTTATTAAATCAATAACTATTTTTATTGCAATTGTTATAAATTTGCATGTTATATACATGTAAATACATTGAAATAATATTTACTAAAATGAGAATTTGTATTCTAAAAATGTATTTCATATTTTAACATGTGTGATGTGTGTGTCAGTAATTGTTTTTTATAACGGTAAGTACTCAAATATATCTACATGTAACAATGTATAATGATGTACTCGTATACATGATTCCATTTGTAACAAAGACATGAAAATATTAAATACAAATAAAACAACATATTTTAGACGATTTGAATTTAATTAAAGAAGAATTTTATTATGTTGTTGACCTTTCGAAACGTGACCAACATTACATATGTGTATTTATTATACACGTGGCAGCCTATATTAAAGGTATAATGAATATATTTTACTGTATTGTACGTAAGGATTTAAAATGATTGAAAAATGAGAAAAATATAAAAATTAATAATAATATCAGGATCGCTTTAATTTAAATCGCAAAGATTTTTTTAATCCTTGATTTAAATTAGGTACTTGTTTTTTACGTGTTATTTAATATTCCAGATTTACAAAAATTAGGAGAAAAGCGTATGTATAATGTTACAACGAGGCAATACTTTCAGGAACTATCAAATTTGTTTACATTTTTTGGTAAAATGATTTTACTGATATAGACATTATTTAGAATTTATAACGCAGGAAATTTTTGCATTAATATATGATTTTTTGTGTGTTATAGTAAAATCCGATTATAATAACATCGAAGGGAATCCGTAAATTTCGTCGGAACAGGAAATCGCTATAACTGATAAAAGTAAAATAATGTTAACGTATTTCGACGGTAAAACAGTTTGTTGCTATAAGCGGTATCGGATTTTAATATAGTTTTTAATTGTTTCTTTAAATTTTTACTTATTCTTTACAATGTTTTTGTTTTTATAATAAATACTATTCTGGGAAACACGTTTCTCAAGTTATACTCTATTAAAAAAAATCAAAATATCTGATTTAAATAAAAACAAGCGATTTAATTAAAAAAATCTATTTTTTTCTTTTTTTTTAAATTGAATTTTTATGTAACTCTGAGAAATATGTATACTAGACCGAGTATTTTTCTGATACAGGGTTGTGAGTCGAACACCTAAAGATAGGTAGTGTTTCACGAGAGTCAAATTTCAAAGCAAGACAAGGCAAGAAATTGTCTTGCAAGAATAGCATGTTTTTCTTCAATTCTCGTATTCTCGAATATTTGTTTTGCTAATTTTAAATCGAGATTTATTATTAGAACCTATCTATAAATAAATAAAAGCACAAAAATACGTAAGTATTAAATTATATAATTATTTCTCGAAATCAAGTAACGAAGAGTAGAGACACAAAATGATTTCTTATAACCAGGGATGCTTTGAAAAAATCTTTTCTGCTTATATAGATATCGCTTTTTTGCTAAAATATACGTATAGTATATGCAGCTATACGATTTTTGTTTTTATATTATTTATTTAATAATAATACATATTTTTTTTTAATATTTTAGCATTTTTACTCCCTTATAAATTCGAATCCTCACATTTTTATCGAAGATACCGTTTGTCAACCATCAACCGTCAACCTCATATTTATTAAAATCCCAACCACCATTTATTTCCCTTAATAATCTTAGATCATTTTGGCTACATGCTACATTTAATACTAGAAAGAATATGATTTCCCACCATGAGGGTTGTAATCCCTCCTCTCCGCCTGAGGGATAGAGGGAGATGAGGGAACTCGAGCGGCGCGCCGCAAGAGGTGCTCGGCGCCCCACGCCGCGGGGAGTTCACCGCTAGTAAAAATATAAAATAAGCGAGGCCGCCGACGCAGGGGATTTGTGGGCTTGTTCTGCCGCACTACTTCTATTTGCATCGCATCACAAGGTTATCACATTGCGAAAGTCATGGAGACGAAATGTGCGGGTGCATGCTAAATTTTAGGCAAAGTAAGAAAGCTTTAATCCATAGCTGTTTTATTGCTGATGGTTAATGGATTAGTTAGTGATAGCAAAAATATATCAAATAACTAAATATATCAACATTTTATTCGACATTTCAAACCTTGATATTTTAAGGAATTTATCTTGTTCCTTGCCACTGAATACTAGAATTTTCCTACATTACTAACGAAATTACCAAAATAATATATCTTCTACCTTGCTAGATATCAAGACCCTAGATTGTTTCAATACTCTACCATAGAATAGTTACATACAGAAGCGACACTCCGTGTCGTTACCTTTCATGTTACCCTATTCAGTTCTATGACATTTGAGCATTGTGTAGACCTTTAAATTTGTTGACTTCCCCTATCTCTCCCTAAAATATGACGAAACTTTCCGATTTTAAACAATAAGCCCTTTAAATTTGTTGACATTCCCCATCTCTCTATAATTTTCGTTTCTCTGTCTTACTGTCGCTTCTTTATAAACCTATTATGTGGTATAGAGGTCCGAAATTTGAAGCCCAAGGTAACGAAGACCTTTTACTTGTTCTTGGGCGTAAATCTCTTTCAGCCCGAGATATGTACATTATCTTGTCGGGTGAAATCGTGTGATTTCCGAAGTAAATAATAGTCAAAACTGACAGTATTGTATACAAATATAACATTGAATGAAACATACGAAAGAGTTATAGAGCAAACTATCGAAACTACCAATATACAATGAAGCACAAATTATGGATGCCGAATGTATGACAGGAATAACAAGAATGACGTATTCAAGTTTTTTAAATATTTGAAAATATCCGTTAGGTACTGCGGTTGCATTACTGTTTCTGTTTAATTTTGATCGTTGATTAGACGCAGATAGCATATGTACCTCTCTATAACATGTTCACCTATGCCAGGCTAATAAAACTTTAATAGACGTAAATTGAAGAACAGGTATGAAAAAAAATATTTTCAAATGTTTAAAAAATTTGAATGTCACTCGTATCTTTTATTAAGGAGATTTTGACGTGGACAATTTGTGTTTCATTGTGTGTTAGTAGTTTCGATAGTTTAATGTACAACACTTTTGTACGCTTCATCCATTATTATATTTGTATATAATACTGTCAGTTTTAACCATGGTTGGCTTGATTTAAATCATTGATTTTTATTTAAGATAAAAAAAACAAATTATAATAAAAAATTGTATTATTTGCTACAGAACTATTAATAATAAACAAAATATGTTCTGTATATAATAATATCTTAAAATTAATCAATAATGAATCGTTTTGGTTTTATTACAGATTTCATTGTCGATTATGAAATAATAATTATTTATGCAACTAGTGTGTAAAGAAAATGTTTTTAGTCGATTGCTGTTTCAAAAAAATATAAAGCACGAGATAAAAACACTAGGTTACATGTTGCGTACAACTTTTTACTCTTTACTCTTTACAAACACCAAAGGGGACATAAAGTATGTACTTTATGCACGGTTACGATTTATTTATTTATTTGAATTTTTTTAAAATCAATGATTTTTATTTTTTAAATAAATTATGATTTTTGCAAGACGGTTTGAACACTTATTTACTTCGAAAATCACATTATTTTACCGGATAAGATAATGTCATCAACGCAAGAAAACCAATTTTAGTTGTTCATATTCCAAATTGTTGTTAAATTAAAAACCAAGTAAATTAATATTTCTATTAAGTTTCTGGGGAATAATCAAGAGATGGCAGGACAAAACGACAAAAGTTACAAGGTCCTGGAATGAAGTGAGTGTATAAAATTTCATTTGTGTGATTTTTAGTGCGTAGGCGTAATGTAATCAGTCCTCATTACGCAGTGCAGACAGCAATGTGTATAGAGCATTAAGCAAAATGTAGAGGAGCACATAATCAGTGTTTCTGAAATGTCAAAATTAGTTCAAATTAACCCAAATTACTCACTCCTCCTGTCAAAGTTCCCGCTCGACAATGCTTTATTATCTTTAACACAACTCAATGCAATTCCACTATTACATCCATCATTTTACACGCATTTAATAAGCCCGTCCTCGTAAAATTTTCAACATAATAAAATTTTACGGCAATTTAAAAAATTTCTCAAGAGTTGGCTTGCAATTTGGCCAGATTATATTGGTGTTGTAAAAATGAAAACAACTATGTGTGTCTCACGATCACGACCGCTATAAAAGGATTAGGATCGGTTGTAAAATCCAAGGCCTACTGCAGATAAATTATTCACAACTTGATCCTCCAACACATTTTATTTATTTCGCCATTGTATATTTTATATAAGGTGTGTGTTCAAAATTATTATCTTCCAAAGTGAAAACGCTAAAATATACCCAGCGTAAAAAACACATAAACATTTTTCTACATCACAGGATAATAATAATAAACATTTTATTACATATTCTCTCGTTCAATCAGAGCTAGTAGCTCTTTAAATTAACGATTTAGGTTTTAGGTTTCAGATTTGTGCAATCCTATTATAAAAGACTTATTTATATTTGTTTGTCAGGGTTACTATATTGTTTTGATTTCGGTTGTTCCTGTGCCTTCTATTATTCAGAAGTGATACCAACGTTTGAACTTTATTTAGGTTAGTTTCAATTATGTATAAACCGACTGTCCCAAATAACTTATTAAGAAAAAGGATCTCGAGAACCGTATAGACCAAAGTTGCCGCATTACGGGACTATTTCAACGATGTCATTGCTTTCCTGAAAAAATGCATACGTTACTATATATGAACGAAAATGTAAATTTTATTGTTTTTAATTTTTGCTCATAACTTCCAAAATTAATATTAAGTAATATTGATGTGCACCTTCTTCAGACACTTTTTAATAATGAATTTACTGGAGTTCTCAAATGTTTTTTTTATCGCGTATCGTTTTCGATATCAACTTTAATTTTTATATGGATTTTGTAGTAGTTTGCTATAATAGTATATAAAAAAGTCCTATTTTATTTTAATGCAATATAAAAAAAAATATTTAACTTGTACATTATTGAGACACTTTTTAACGACCCTTACCTTCAATTTTCATCAGTTTCAAAGTAGACAGTGAGACCCTTAACTAGGTTGTTATCTCATTTCAACGATATGAAATAAATACATATTAAAAAGAAAATAAAGGGAGAAATGACATAATCAAAACTTTTTTACTTCTTTTTAAATATTTTTTATCGGAAGACCACAAATATCGATAAATTTATTAAAATTTACATAAATGAGACAAAAGCACGTAATATATAGCCCATTGAAACCATGAGATTCAAATTGTTGAGGGAAAGTAATATAATAATTTATGAAACATACAAAAAGAGTTTTAGATTAAACTAACGAAACTACCAACACATAATGAAGCACAAATTGTTAAGGCCAAAATCACCTGCATCAGTGGCAACCACGATAACATTACTTTTTCTATTTCATTTTTGTCGTTGGTTGGTTGCAGAAAGCATATATCCCTCTGTAAGACATACGATAATGATATAACTAATAAAAGTCTCATCTATACCATGTATATACGACAAAAATGCAAGATAAATGTTTAAGAATTCTTGCAGCAGAAATTCATGACGTGAAGATCAACTGCGGAAAATATATTGTTTGTAGGTAATACAATATGATACATAGATGAATTTCTCATATTGGCGATTGCCTGTTAAATTAAATAAATATATAATAATATATTATGATGTATGAAGTATCTTCAGACAGTCACAATGCAGAATGATAGTGAGAAGTAGGTTGAATGTCGTTATTATTGAGGCTAGGTTGTGGTTTCTACACATGTATCGTGTATTGTCAGGAGCAGACTGTATGCCGTAGGCAAACAACACAAGAGCCTTGGGCCCGTGTTCCTTGGGACCTCAAGCAATTCCAAACTAAAATAAAATTGTGTGTTTTCCTTTACATGTAACAACCCTTCAAACATACCCCTATATTGTCACGAGTGTTGCAAGCTTCAAAATAATAACAATCTGGGAAGTAATGTTCCATTACACTAATTGAAAATATTACCTTAACAATAACTGACAATTATAATAGGTGTAGAAACAAAATCAAAATCAAAACAATTATAATAAGCTTGATAAAGGAACAGAAATAAAGGAACAGAGACTTTAATTAATAGTTTTACTGGTTTTAGGATATTAAGCTTTTATTTACATAGACATAAGTAAGCAGGGTAACTAAGTCATAATTTTACAACATGTAAATTTGACAATTGAGTATTGTAAATTATTACCGTACGAATTTGTCAAAATAACGTGTTACAATTGGATAATATAACTGTCATATCAACTCATACAGACTTGATCAAGAAATCGTTACTCACAAAAATATTTTATAAAAAAATATTCATTAATAACGTGAAACCGATAAACTATTGAACAAACCACGGATGTTATGTATCATACCAGGCCTTAAATGTCTTAAAATCCTCGCTCTCCGAGTTCGGAATTCAATTGACGTCTACGGCGGTTATGATTGTCCTAGGTATGTTAATAACTATTACTGAAAGATTCCATACTGATTTTAAATTATTATTCCACACACGTCATTTTTACCCAATTCAAATGTTTCATTTGATTCTTCCTTAAGTTTTTTGTGATTATTTCATAAGCGTCATTTTCATCCAATCAGAATGCTTAATTTTATGGATATAGATAATTTTCTAGTGATAATTTCATACATCTCATTTTCACCCAATCAAAATGCTTCATATGATGGTCATGGTTACATTTTATTAATATCAAATATTTTGTTTAAACTGTTGTCATTCGGGAAATAATCAAACAAATATAATTCGAGCTATGAATTTAATAGTTAAAATTTACTCATAATTCCTGCGAAGTAACGACAACTCGGATCAAAAATGACATTTAGATCACAACTATTCGTAAATTTTTCCAATAAATTTATGGATCTTATTATATTCCTTATGGAAAAATTCCTAAAATAAAAAGCATCAACAGAATTTCGTATTGTCAAAATGAATAACGTTCATTGTATTAAATACACGTCAAGACATTTCTGGAGAGCAGTGCTTTATCATCTACCGTAAGCCTCGAATTTTCATTTCACCTTAAGATTCCTAAATCTGATGTCAAGAACAAACATTTTTTAATTAGGTCAACAGAAATCTTCTTATCGGGAGTGCCTTGTTCAAATTCACTTGATTTATATTTATATTAAAAATTCATCTAAATTATGCATTGCTTTCCGTATTTATATTTGGAAGCAAATCATTTGCAAACTTAAACAGGGATCAGAACAATTAATCTGTATATATTTATTTACCTAATTAAATTAAAAATTTATATGGGCTTGTAATGTAGGCTGCCACATGTGTACTAAATACATTTGTGTAATGCTGGTCACGTTTCAAAAGGTCATTTACCTTGTAATGTTATACCCATATATAATTTCAATGTAATAATAATTGCACTTAAATTATGTATCATCTTCATTTACTTCACAATTAACTATTCATATTTTATTAAACAATTAGATTATTTAATTTGCATTTATTAGTAATATTAACCGTAATATACAAAACAGTGAAAAAAAAATTTCACGGTTTTAAAATTTTCGAGTAACTCTCTTTTTTTGACATTGAGAATTGTTTTAAGTATCGTAAAATTGACTAGGGAAATATTTTTCAAAATTTTCCGATAATTTCATCTAGCAAGAACCAGGAAATAGATTGCAGAATGTTTTGTATTGATTTCTTGATCGAGCAAGTAATAGATTATTAATTGCAATAATATCAGCTTAAGCTACTTGTGTAAGATTTCACTATTACCGTACGGATTAGTCAAAATAACGTGGGATAATTGGATAATATAGCTGGCATATCAACCAATATATAGACTTGGTCACGAAAACGTTACTTACAAGAGAATTAATAACGTGAAACCCGTAAACTAATGAATAAACCACGGATGTTAGGCATCATACTGGTATCATTAGGTTTCTTAAAATTCTCGCTCTCTGAGCTCGGAATTCAATTGACATCTGCGGCGGTTATGATACTCATAGCTATCCTAGGTATGTTAACAGCTATCATGAGTGTGAATTAAACTTTCTGTCATTTTTTGTTGACATAGGATGTATTATTATATTTTTAATGTCCGAAAAAAATTGACAAAGAAGAATGAAAAATGGAGAAATTACATCGATTCATATAGATTTGTGAAAACTAAAATAATTATGTAAGATTAATCTCAACAGCCAAAATCATGAGTACCTAAATACATATGTCAAAACAAGGATCAAATCAGATGATCAAAGCTTGATTAATGGAATATGACGAATCAGTAGATCATTAATATTTTTAATCATGACTTGAATTGATGCATGGATGAAAGTTGATCAGTGGATCAAGCTTTGATTAACGAATGGTGAATTTGGTCGTTATTGCGTTTGAATGACATTCGCAAGCACTACAAACTATAAACTATTTTAAAGTTGATTTTTTTACAATGATTTTCATTAATAACTACGTCATTACTGCAAAAAAATATGATATGCATGTAACCCCTCGCTCGAAATTTTGACAGTAATATTAAATAGTTCATTTGACATTTTATTCCGATGTGACATTGTCCGTTGAAGCAACTGCCCGTTAGAGTATTCGATAATTATTTTTATAATATTTTAACTATCAATTATAATAACTGTCCTCTCAAATATAAAACAATTATTTCCATAGGTAAACAGATTAGTCGCAATTGTATAAATTTACCAAATCATTAATTACTTGTAATAGTAAAATGGGGTTAGGTAGAAACAAATATGAAGTATAGAATTTTAGCTAATAACGTAATATTGAATTATTATTAACAAAAATTCTCAATTTTCATTATTAAGATATTTAAAAAAAAAACACTCCAGATCTTCATGATACACCACTTTCGGTTGCACGATTAACATCAATATCTAATCAGATCTGATCAAGGATGTCAATGTTATACTTAAAATTTCAACTTTTTTATACACCAGTATTTGAGTAATCGTTACGAAAAGATCCGTTCATCCACACATCAACAGACATCGAAGTAGAAATATTAACTCACTCCCTGAGGAAGACCCATGTGGGGTCGAAACCGGTCGGAGCTGAAATAAAGCCTTCCAAAATACGACTGATTTCCAGTACTTTATTACCTCTACCTATTCATCCAACAGTCGAGAAAATCCATTGATCACAAATATTAAAATCGTGTTCTAGGGATTTCAGAACTTGTTTTTTTTAGAATGATTCCAATATCTCTCTTACTGACTGGCGAGAGGTTAAAACAATTATTTAAACTAATCTTTGTTTACATTACCGAACCATAATTTACTTCATCAATTCTTTACTGAATATAGTTTAACAATCGGTTCATAACGCGTACATTATAAGGTATGACTTAGGTGATAAGTACGTATTTGGAAAATCTTCTCTAAGTTTAATTCATGGTACAAGAGTTTTAAATGTAGGAATAATTCTTTAAAGTATTAAAAAAAAATGTATATTTTCCGCAAAGCTCGCAACAATATCCATCCATCCACACACAAGGATAGACATCACTCACCATCCGATTTTTAGCATGATTCCAATACCTCTCTTACTGACTGGCGAGAGGTAAAAAACAATCATTTTTCATTTTTATAAAAATCATGATTTTTTAACCCTGACTATCATTCACGATAAAATTACCCATTACAACTAACCTCCACCAATTCCCACGCTGCCGCTTAACATGATTCGCGATTTGCAACCGCAACAGGCACACTAACCGCGCTTGCTTTAATTGTCTGCGGTATAATTGTGTGTATTTTTAGCGGATAGTTGGCGGTGGCATTTTTGTCTGAGGCCCGAGTCCGAGGCGAATGGGACATAATGCGGCATGGCCCATTCTATTCTCATCGTGCGTGCACGGTGACCCGCCGAGATAACTGTCAGTTAGTGTTTAAATCCAGACAAAGCCACACGCACGTGCAACAAGCCTGTCAGCGGCAATACGCGGGGGTGTCGAGGTTACAGTTCTCAGTGATGGTACTCTTTCAGCCAAACATGATACACTCGTTTACGTGAATAACAGTGCGGACAGTTTAGGTAGGTTTTGAAAGTTTTGCCAATTTTTATAATTAGTTAAGATGCAA
The DNA here is from genome assembly GCA_035578165.1 of Stenolophus ochropezus. NCBI lineage: Eukaryota > Metazoa > Arthropoda > Insecta > Coleoptera > Carabidae > Stenolophus > Stenolophus ochropezus. The sequence goes on from JAQOWZ010000010.1 coordinate 2,148,660, forward strand.
GTAATGTAAGTATGTAATAACGGTTGAGGTGGTGTGACCTGAGGCGAAGCTTGCGGAGACGAAGTTTATGTTATCGTATGACAATAATTGGCATTCCGTGTCGCGTATTATATTTTTCAGATTTACTTATTTGAAACGTTTTAAAGTTAATTTTGCTCGTTATATAAAATTCATATGATTTACAAAGTACCCTATACTAGTAGGACAGTTATTTTGTATAACACTCAATTGACATTGGTAAGCAAATAATAAATGTTGTCAGAACCTTATGACATATGTTGCAAGTTGTACTTACATCAACGGTGGCACGAAAAAAAAAATATTTACATTATAAGTGCAGAAGTTTGTATTTTACAGCGCAAGAGTCCGTATTGACGGACGAGTGCTTTAATAAAAACGAGCAATATACGAATACCTAACGCACACAAACTATATTATATATTTAGTTATGTTAAAGCCTGTTTTACACTATCCTACAAATTGTGCAAGATCTTGTACCATTTTTTGTACAATTTAAATTGGAAATATTGAAATGTTGTGTCAGATCGCAAATAGAACACGTTCTATTTTTCAAACAACCTGTCAGCTAATTTTACTGTGAGCATGCGCCCATAGAATGTTTATGATATGTCGCGATTTTGACGTTAATTTATAATTAATATGTGAATTATTAATTTTAATTGTCATGTTGATATATTTAATGAAAATGCTTAGAATTAGAGCCCATATATTATAATTGTACAAGAAATTGCACTATTATCATATAAAATATTGTGAAAACCTAACAATTTTGGTACAAGACAATTGTATCATTTCTTGTAATATTTATTATCTCATAAAGTAATGTAAACAAGCTTAGAATGAAATAATAGATTTCATCAATCGAGTTTATAGTATGCTCTGCAACAAGACGTTTTGAAAAACAATGAAAGAATTCATTCGCAAATTTAAAATGTTTATTACAAATTTATAATTTTAAATGTTTTAATATTTGCAATAATTAATTTAAATTAAAATTATTTTACATGGACAGTGTCTTGTAAGAAATGCCGAACAAATCGTTTAATATATGTGTCCAGTTTTTTTTTGTATAACGTAAAATTAATAGTTAGTTACATAAGTACCTATAACTTACTTCCATAGCAACATAAGTCGTAATTTTCTAACAATTTGACAATAGAAAATTCTCGGCAGTTGCCTTTTGGAAATACCACTCGTATAATCTAGAATTTTCATTCGTCTTGTATAATATATTATGAAAATCAAATTTCATATACATTTGGTCTAGTAACGGGTAAATAAACTATAAAAACTTGTAAATAAATAACTCTGATCGTCATATTTTAAAAATACTTTTACATTATTTGAAGTTAAGTGTTTCTGGTGATACGAAAAATATAATGTATCTGTATAACTATTCTCCTAGGGTAATAGGAATTTCGGCTTCGCAGGTTTCGTCTCAGATCATACCTACTCGAAGGTTACATTTCTTGCAGCTTAAATAACTATAATACCAAGTCAGATTGGTAAAGTAATAGTAATAAAATAAATTTGAAATTATTTGTCATATTCATACAGAAAAATATTTTCTACAACTGTGAAGTAATGTATCTAGAATTCAATCGTTTTTTATCAATTAATGACCTTCGTTACTGTCGCTACTTGAACAATATTGACAGTTCGATAAAATAATATTATTCAATCGTTATGTCAAATTTAAACTTTACCTGCCTAAAGAGTGATTCGAATGGTTTACAACACTCGCTTTCACTCGTGTTGGCAAACTTCATTCTCATGAGTAATAGCACACATTACATGCACAATGAAAAATATACTATTAATGCAATAACAATTGGCAAAACTTTCAGAATCCTGACAAAATCTTTCAGCGCGATATTAAACTCCTAGTGTAATACCAGCTAAAGCTCGCGCGTTATGATTAGTGTTAAATAGAAATAATGCTCGTGGGTGCAAAACAGTCGAATGTGGGTTAAACCTCGTGCAACGAGCATTCCTCCTGGAAAATAAAAGTGGAATGCGCTGTTTCAGCGGCTGCCAGAATGCGTTCTGGGCGCTTGGCCGCGCACTGCTGTCTTCATAAACTCATTCAAACCATGCTCATCTTATTAGTTGTTAGTCCCACGCTCGCAGGTATGTAGATACAGTTTATTTAGAATTGGCACACACTAAGGCGCCACTACGCTGGCCGTTCCTCTAAGAAAGTTGATTAACTCATTAACTTATTATCCTTCCGCAATTTTCTTTTATCTATTGCTGGCATTAATATTTTCTATATTTGATTCATTTGTGGAGTAAATTCCAAATGATATTAGTCTTACAGAAATTCCTCTGTGAATGTTGATTAACTCATTATCCTTCCGCTATTTCCTGTATTTATTACTGGTATTTATACTTTCTGTACTTGGTTCATATGTAAAATAAATTCCAAATCTTATTAGTTGTTAGCTCGCAGGTATGTAGATAGAGTTTATTTAGAATTGGCACACATTATAAGGCGCTACGATACGCTGGCCGTTCTTCTAGGAAAGTTGATTAACTAATTAACTTATTATCCTTCCGCAATTTCCTTTTATCTATTGCTGGTGTTACTTTCTATACTTGATTCGTATGTGATATTAATTCCATATGATATTTGGCTTATAGATATTGTATCTCCAATCAAATATACTTATAATTACCATGCTCATCTTATTAGTTGTTAGTCCCACGCTTGCAAATATGTAGATTGAGTTTATTTAGAATTGGCTCTAGGAAAGTTAACAAATTATCTTATTATCCTTCCGTAATTTCATTTTATCTATTGCTGGCATAAATACTTTCTACAATTAGTTTATACGTGAAATCAATTCTAAATGATAGTTGACTTATAGATATTGTATCATTTAGAATTGGCACACACTAAGGCGTCACGTTATGCTAGCCGTTCCTGTATCAAAAGTTGATTAACTCTTTATCCTTCCACTATTTCCTGTATCTATTGCTGGTGTTAATACTGCCTATACTTGATTCAAATGTGAAATTAATTTCAAATGATATTAGTCTTATATACATTATATCTCCAATCAAATATGTATACTTATAATCCGTATATCCGAATGTAATATTTTCGCTCCTAAAATGTGGTGCCGAAAGTCAGGTATGTAAATAGAGTTTATTTAGAATTGGCACACGCTAAGACACCATCCGCTGGCCTCGAGGAAAGTTGATTAACTCATTAACTTATTATCCTTCCGCAATTTCCTTTTATCTATTGCTGGAGTAAATACTTTGTATATTTGATTCATATGTCATATTAATTCCACATGATATTTGGCTTATAGAAATTATATCTCCAATCAAATATACCAACTTAATTCGTAAATTTATTTTTTTCTGAAATCGGAGCGAAAGTACTATTTTCGCTCCTAAAATGCGGCGTGAAAGTTGCGTTTTCCTGACTAGTCATGGAAATATTTAAACGGTTTTGTTGAACCTAATTTTTTTAATTTTTGCTACAACCTCTGCTACCGCTTCTTTGACAATTTCTTTCCTGTCACCTGAGAAACGGAAGAACCACACTACTAAATATTTTTAAGGCCGGTTACTCCAATATTACTTATATTTTAAAATTCCCTTAAATGAACAATATCACATCGGAATAAAATGTGAAATGAATTACAATAACATCACCGTCAAAATTTCGATTAACATTTTTTTGTTTAAGTGTTGCTTAAATATAAGTCTTGTTGGTGCAATTGGGCAATAGACAATCTAGTTTACTTATTAAATATAAAATTATTATTTATTACAACTAAAAGTTTCAGAAAAAAATTAATACATCATTCGTCAAAAAATTTCTGTCCCTGAACCGGAACCATAAAATACTCGACACAAAATGCCTCGTATTTCAATAAAGCTCCTCGACAGTAATTTATCATTTTCCTGACTGTAAATAACTATACCAATTTATTTGTTTAGACAAAAGTAAGCAGGGTAACTAAGTCATAATTGTATCCCAAGTAATTTTAACAAGTCAGTATGGTAATAATATAACCGTACAGATTTGTCAAAATAACGTGGGACAATTTGATCGGAGAATATCTGAAGTCATTGTATGGTGGATTTTATTTAATAATATCCATTTACTATTAAAAGTAAAATGAATACTTTTGATTCTGAGGAAAAGAAGAAGTAAAGTAGATTATACATAATTGAATAATTTAATAATACGCATTACGTCATTACGATAAAATGGGACATCAGAAAATAATAGTAATAAACTATCACCACGATAGACGGTATTAAGTTTTTATGCTTAAAAGCTTAATACTTTAAAAGCTTTGAAATGATACATTTTTTAATGTGCTAATCCGGTTAAAACCTATTTGCTTGCTTTACCTTTCCAATCTCTTTTATAAACATTTATCTATGATTGCTCTAGAAAGGAGTGCAGAATTTTTTTGACTGCATCGATCTGTTTATTATTGCATATTAATGAGAGAAAGACCATAAACAATATTACTGTATTTGTCGGATATAAATGTAAATTTTTTTGAGAAATATTTGTAATTTTATTTTGATGCGCAATTTTGAAATTCAAATCTCTAATTAAATAACATGTAAATATATTCATGGAAGAAAGTTGGCATTTTTAGATTGACGTGAAAATAAACTTCTTTAATATTTTTAATTAAAGCTGCGCCTTCGGAAAAATAAGACATATACTTAAAATTTTCATTTTAATTTCTTCTTTATTGTATAATATCTATTTATAAATCTTGGTAACTGATTTAAATCCCAATAAGACTATTTATTAATCAAAATAAAATATATCATAGAGATATCAAGTTTTAAATTTTTATCTCAATCAGTTTTTACAAAGGATAAAGTGAAAAACCTGAAAAAATAGTCAAATCTGTAAAAAATAGTAGGGAATAGAAGAATAGCATAATGGTCTTCTAGATCACTCTATCTTACATATCTAGATTCTTTTTTATTGGTGACCTTTGTAATCAGAAGTTTGTACTAGAAAAAATTTCCAAAATTTAGATGAATTAAAACTTCATTTTCAAAATATTTCTAAAAATATTACAATTGCCAAAATATCATCGTATGTAATTCAAAAGTTTTTTAGCAGATTGAGTTAATTTTTAAAAATTTATTGTAATTATTTTTTAATTAGACCATTCTACTATTCTATCATTTCCTCTACTCTTCTTGTCTACTTCTTTCCATCTTCTACCCCTAACAGATCATTACCTTACTCTACATAACCTATTAACACAAGTACTAAATCAGCAAATATATGTTTTACCTTTACTCAATATTATTTATGAATAACATCAATTCACCTACTAATATACTTTATTGGTGCTACTAGAATGTGCTGACTACAAAAGCTCCCATTGCGTAAATTGAAAAATTGGTGGGCTTTGTTTGCCTAGTGTCTGTAACAGAATATTATTCTGTAACAAATGTGGTCATTCCATAATAGTTTTTAGTTACAGAATATGTGGATTCCATGGTAGTATTAGAAATAAAATTTTAATATAGAGTAAGGGCATAGAAGAGTTGCTATTTGGTGTTCATCGTTTATTAATTGTGTAATATTTGTATAGAAGTAACAGAATATTATTCTGTAACAGAATGTGGTCATTCCATAATAGTTTTCAGCTACAGAATATGTCGTTTCCATGGTAGAAATAGAGATAAAGTTTTAATATAGATCAAGGGCATAGAAGAGTTGTTATTTGGTGTTCATCCTTTATTAATTGTGTAATATTTGTATACAAGTAACAGAATATTATTCTGTAACAGAATATGGTCGTATCATAATAGTTTTCAGTTACAGAATATGTGGATTCCATGGTAGTATTAGAGATACAGATTTAATATAGATCAAGGGCATAGAATAGTTGTTATTTGATGTTCATCCTTTATTAATTGTGTAATATTTGTATACAAGTAACAGAATATTATTCTGTAACAAAATGTAGTCATTCCATAATAGTTTTCAGTTACAGAATATATTTCGTTTCCATGGTAGTATTAGAGATAAAGTTTTAATATTGATCAAGGGCATAGAAGAGTTGTTATTTGGTGTTCATCGTTTATTAATTGTGTAATAATTGTATATAAGTAACAAAATAATATTCTGTAACAGAATGTAATCATTCCATAATAGTTTTCAGTTACAGAATATGTGGATTCCATGGTAGCATTAGAGATAAAGATTTAATATAGAGCAAGGGTATAGAAGAGTTGTTATTTGGTGTTCATCGTTTATTAATTATGTAATATTTGTATAGTAGTAATAGAATATTATTCTGTAATAGAATGTGATCATTCCATAATAGTTTTCAGTTACAGAATATGTGGATTCCATGGTATTATTAGAGATACAGATTAAATATAGATCAAGGGCATAGAAGAGTTGTTATTTGGTGTTCATCGTATATTAATTGTGTAATATTTGTATACAAGTAACAGAATATTATTCTGTAACAGAATGTGGTCATTCCATAGTAGTTTTCAGTTACAGAATATGTGTATTCCATGGTAGTGTTAGAGAAAAGGATTAAATATAGATCTAGGGCATAGAAGAGTTGTTATTTGGTGTCCATCGTTTATTAATTGTGTAATATTTGTATACAAGTAACAGAATATTATTCTGTAACAGAATATGGTCATTCCATAATAGTTTTCAGTTACAGAATATGTGTATTCCATGGTAGTATTAGAGATACAGACTAAATATAGATCAAGGCCATAAAAGAGTTGTTATTTGGTGTTCGTCGTTTATTAATAGTCTAATATTTGTATAGAAGTAACAACAAAATGTGATCATTCCATACTAGTTTTCAGTATTTCATTTACAGACTATGTGGATTCCATGGTAGTATTAGAGATACAGATTAAATATAGATCAAGGGCATAGAAGAGTTGTTATTTGGTGTTCATCGTTTATTAATTGTGTAATATTTGTATAGAAAGGATGACGTGTCTGGAGAAGTTTTTGTTGTTCCCGTCTAAAAACTGACAGCGTAAGAAAAACCGACCTTGGCGTCGGCATTATTGATATGTGTCGAATATAATAGAAGGACGCTCTGCTCCGCCTGTTGTACGCTACATAAAGATATATCGCAATAATTTAATAGATAGAACGACATAATAGGCGGGAATGCGGCGCGTTTATGACGAATAAACGCGGTCCATTAGACGCGTAACTTTGAACAGTTTCAAAAGCGCCCGTTTCAAACGATATTTACATTGCCACACACCGAATCGTTGACGTTGACGGCGTATTTACGTTGCCTCCGTTAAAAGCCAAGTCGTCTCTCAAATTCCAGCGCCAATTATTTTCTTTATAGTGCTAGAACTCCAGTATATAGCCAGCTTTGGATATTTGTCCACTATAGCCTATCCTTTCATATGTCACACCTATCTAAAAATACAACTCATGCGATAGCTAAATTTAAATTCCTGCCCCAAATCAATCAATATTCTTTTGATCTATTGCACTCACATATTTTTCACTGACCTTCTAAATTGTGCCGGTAATAAAAAATGGGCTACTGTGGAAATTAAAAAATATTTCGAACAAATAGCATCCATATCAATCGCAAAAATCTTTTTACCAGTTTTAGGATACTTAGCCTTTGCTTACATAGACAAAAGTAAACAGGGTAACAATGTCATAATTGTATCCCATGTTATTTTGACAAGGCAGTATGGTCACAGAATACGTTTATACAGAAGAGACAGTGAGACAGAGAAAAGAAAATTAGAGAGACATGGGGAAAGGCAACAAATTTAAAGGGCTCATTGATTAAAATCGGAAAATTTTGTCACATCTTAGAGAGAGATAGGGAAGTCAACAAATTTAAATGTTTACACAATGCTCCAAGGTCATAGAACTGTATAGAGTAACATGAAAGGTACCGACACGGAGTGTCGCTTCTTTATGGAATTATTCTGTGGTATGGTATTAATATTACCGTAGAGGAGTGAAATTGTATAACTCACAACTACAAATAATAACTGCAGTATCAATTAAAACCTCAAATGTCAAATGTCTGTTATTGTTCTGTACAATATGGTAACTTAGTTGTTATTCAGACAGTTTTTTCTTACCAAAAATCATTTCCCTTGTTTAATTCCTATGACAACACTTTCTTGGAACACACGGTAGATGTGTTTTTTGAAACAATGAATTTAATATTGCAAATCCATCTGGTACCCATTTTTGGGTGTGGGCAAATTACTCAAAATTGTGAAGAGATGTAAAAATTTTAATTATCGCTTATTCCTATAAACAAGCATCAATTTTCCTAATTTTTAAATAACTATTAATAAAAAGTAATTGTGTAGCATTAATAAGTGTTTGTATATATTATTTGAGTGTATGGAAAATATTAATATAAGTTGTTAAAATAAACTAAAAATGAAATACAAGAAGCACAAATATTGTATAAATATAATTTTATGTTGGTATTACCGTAAAAATTTATGGTTTAATCCTTGCGGTGGTAACAGATGAAAAGCTAATAAAACATAAGCATGCAGAAGACAAAAGCAAGTTGATTTAGTTGTTTTGTTATAAAGATTGTAAACATGCAAAATATGCCGCTGTAAAAACTTCAATATGCAGCACTTTTTAATTAAAACTGCAGTTCAAAAATTTCCAATAATTACAATTGGAAAAGTTCCACAACGTGAATAAAATAAATACTACATACCGCAAAAATCACGTCAGTGAAATATTGTTGTAATAATTACTGGTCTGTCTGTCATACAGTTGTTATCTTGCGATATTGGTGCTCGAGGCACTTCAGCTCAACTTCTGAAAGCCCTACAGACTTCCAGCAAAATATATATGAGAGATATTTGTGTTCAATATTGGCGAAACAGGTGGAAGAAAAATTTGCCACATCTACGTACATATCGTCGCAGATCTCACTCGAAATCTTGTTAAATTGTATCGGGGACTTGAACAGGTGTATTTTTGTTCTCATCCAACGATCCTTTATTTTTGCTCTTACATTATTTTCCTATTTTCTCAAATACTTGGGAGACACAATATTGCCAAATTATTTATCTTAAAACTTTTCTGTTGAACGACGTTTTTATTATTTGCTTTTATACGACGTTTACAAATATGGAGTTTAGGTGGAATAAGGGTCAGTTTTTCCATCTCTGGTTAAAGTGCCGGTTACCTTAACCATCGAATAATAGAAAAATATCGCATCGAAAATCTATTGTAAGTTGTCCAAAATACACGTTATTTACTAGTTCGATGCGATATTTTTGTATTAACCAAAGGTTAAGGTAACCGGCACTTTAACCAGAGGTGGAAAAATCGGCCCTAAATCTTATAATAAGATAAATTATGTTCGAAGCCACAGTTAAAATATAGTACTATAGTTACTTACGGTACGTTATAACCATTGAGAAGGTTAAAACTGAGGTGGAGTTTACGGAACCGAAGTCTTGGTTACCGTTCGAGAATACTTATATTAGGTACTTACATTCTAAACCGCCTATTATATTTCTACTTCCATTTAATAAGACACTCTTTATTTCCCCAATTTCAGTTAGATTACTGATATCGTTATTTCATTAGTGAAAAAATAAAATCATTATTTTACACGAAATCAAAATGGAATGTTTTGAAATTTTGAAGACATTTGCAAAATAAACATAGACAATACTAAGAACTGCTTAATTTTGTGTGTTACTAAGTTACTACAACAAAATTCTAGAACACGGACTTCATAATTTATAATAACAATATTCTTTTAGTTTTAAAATAGTGTTAAATTTAGTGTCTTTTTAGTTTTTCTTAAAAATAACTCATCCTTGTGAAGTGTCGCTTGAAATATATGTTGTGTTCTTGCATCTATTGTCGGATGTAGGTTAGTAGACAAAATTTGACACTAACCACTCTGGTAAAGATTTATTTGTTAATAAAAGGGTGTAAACAAAACAAAAATCAATTAGATAAATTCAGGGTGATAAAGTGGCCGCTGTGGAGAATGGATGGTTGTTTAGAATTATTGTGACAAATAACAGCAAGTTGTAATATTATTCTCTTGACCTGTTTCACACCCGTCGCCATTGGTGCATTCCGGGAGTGTATATTTTGAAAAAGGAAGTTATTTACATAGCGCCGCGACCCCGATGTGAGCACGCGAGCTCAGAGCTATTGCAGATTTTTATTTCTCCACCGGACAAAGCATCCAATGAATTAATTATTTCACGCTGCTTATTTCTCTTGCTTCAATAAATGAAACTATCAACACAACTGTAAAACTTTTAAAAAACTACCCCTAACATTTTTCTTTCTCCCTTCTTTTTATTTTAGCTCAAATGTTTCTTTACGGTTTATTTGCATTTTAAATCATATTGCTTCAATCACCTATAGGGCGTGAAACCATATGCACAAAAAAAATAAAAATATGTGCATGTGTGTATATATACGCAAAAAAGATTAATTATACCTATGCATAAATTATGCCAATTTTTTTATAAATACGTAATTAGAAAAAAAAATTAACTGCTGAATTCACCATTAATTAGTCTATTGGTTAATGATCAACTGATCAGTAGATCAACATTTATTCTAATTCGCTTGATTCACATTTTTGTTTACCTTGTTTTTGACAGTTCATATAATTTTACGAGTAAAAAATAAATTTTCTGTCATTTTTTGTACACATGTGACATATAATTCTATTTTCTCTACGTCTACTATGAAAGTGACACTTTTCTCACATTATATAAAGCTTGAAAGTTGTGTATTTCCCACAATCGTAGCTTAAAGTGTGAGTATTTTCCAACACTGCGAATGTGCAATGTGGGAAATATCATTTCTCACAGTAATTGCTAACACTGCGCATGCGTGAAAGTACTCTTTGTGATGTCTGCGCCATATTGTTTTTTAGCAGTATGGTCCTATAAAAAGTATAGTGCTTCCCAACTTGTGTAATTCCAGCACTCGTCTTCGTCTCGTGCCGAAACTTTCATACCTTGTGGGACAAAGGCAACTTTCTGCAGTTGTTACTTAGTACTATTATTACATACTGTGCTATATTTAAATTTTTACAATTGTGATTTCAGTCCGGTAAAAAATAATAAAATATAAGAGACAGATGACAACTCATTTACCGGACTTAAAACGTACATTACTATTTCATATCTGAAAAAAGGTAAGGACGATCTAAAAAGGGAGAAATTTCATCGATTCATATAGATTTATGAAAATATTTAGATTAATCCTAACAGACAAAATCATAAATATACATAAATACATATGTCAAAACGTCAAATCGAGGATGAAACCGAACAAAGCTTGATTAATGGAATACGATGGATCAGTTGATCTTTGATTTTTTTTAATGGTGAATTGAATTGAATTGATTTGTATTTAGAATATGATTCAATTAGTATTTTTACCGATTTCAGAATATTCAGTCTATGTTTATTATAGATACAAAAGTTATCTGAATAAATGTATTTGTACATTACATCTATTAACATACCTAGGATAGTTATGAGTATCATAACCGCCGCAGGTGTCAATTGAATTCCGAGCTCGGAGACCAAATATTTTAAGACATGTAAGGCCTGGTATGATCCATAACATCCATGGGATCCAGTAAAAGGTAAAGGGACCTACAGCCTACAGCTTATAGTGTGTTATAGGTTTGCTGTCAATGGTATGCATTTAAACAGTCCTAGAGAACATAATTGTCTATAAATCTATCTACAAACAATTATTGACAATGTGATCCCCACAGTTCTAAACTAACCTATGTATGTAATTCAACGTTCTATTAATATACTAACAGATCTGCACATATAATTTGTATGTACACGGTAAAATAATATTTACTACGGTTTAACTTTGTACGTCATGTGTCTATTTTCGTTTCTAGAATTTGTTAATGGAAGTTTAACAAAGAAATTTTTACCTGGATATTCCTTTTAGCGTATTTTAATTTAAGATATTTCTATTAAAATTTCGTGAAGATAAATAATTAACAATTTAAATTTCACAAATTCCTAACTTGTCAAAAAATCACAAGTTGAAACTTGAAAGAATTTGTTGAGTTTTGAATTATAAACCTCAAAGTCTACAGAGTCGGATTTATGTATTTTGGAGCTTGAAGTGATTATAACATTGGAATTCTGTAGGTATTTTAGTTTTTTGTTATGAGAGTATATAACAGGTACCTAAACTTAAAAAAATTCTATTATTTTTTCCCCATAAGTGTAGCATAATAAAAAGTATAATTCATGGTCAAAATAACTATAATGTCTTGGGTTGAATCTAAAATAATATTCAACTGATTCTTTCACTTTCTTACTAAATTTCGTTTTTAATTTTTCTTCCATTAAATCAATTAATTCAAAACAAATAAAAATGATAAATTATTTAACCGCAATAAATAGATAAATAAGCAGTAGCGACAATATATCGGCACCATTAACTTTTCATATCTTTTTCAACGCCTGTATATTGAGCGCGTTTGAAATATACCGCTGCTAATAATTAGAAGATTGTCGCTTCTGGGATACTATTTTCATTATAATTATAACAATGGGGTATGTGACCATAGTCGAAGTTAATTATATAAGTAATAAAATAGAAAAACTAACCACTTTGCAATAATATAATCATTAGTAACTTAATGTTTAGGAAAAAGGACATGTGATGTCAATATGTTAGGATCGTGGAAAAAGGCAGACAGACTGTCTCCTACGATCCAAGTCTATCTCTCTTTTTGACGATTTTACCATGCTGATGTTACAATATTTTTCCCAAAATTTTTATTAATTATTTTCTTGTAAACTAAAAATAGTGAATCCTATTAAAAAATTACGGGCATCTCTATTGTGATTGTAACTACCACTGAGCGATCTTTCAGGATATGTACAATAATTAAAAATAAAATATTTAGTATTGTTAGATATAATATGTATCTATACGTTTGATTTGAAAGTGTTAATTGCTGATTTTTCCAATATGAAAATACGGAAAATTAATATTCAAGTTGGATTTTACAAAAATAAAAAATAATTTAATTATTAAATACCAATCTGCTTTAAACATTTCGAAAATTTTATTAAATTTCAAATCAGGATTATATTATTTTTTCGAACAGAGGGGGGCCAATGAATTCTAGTTACGATACTGAATAAGCACATAGACTTTGCATGATCTGAACTTTACATGTAATTTTAATTATAAGCGACACATTTTTGTAAAAATTTCATCTAATACAGCTATTATTATTATTGATTTAAAAAATAAATTGGACCAACCAACTTCATTCTATTATCAATGTTCTGTTTAGTGCGTATTATTTTCATATTAATTAAAAAATCTTTAATAGACAATAAAAATGTAGGCCCCTCAAATTTGTGGGCCTGAAGCGAACACTTCTCCAGATTAATACTAAATCCGGTCCTGAAAGTCTGTTAACGTTTAAACATGTCCAAAACTTTGTTATTATTAAGAATAAATATAAAATAACATCAATTATAATATTTGTATTTATTTATCAATACAGCTGTGTTAAAGTTGCAAAGTTTGAAGTTATCTTTTTGTAAAGCAATCGAACGGTTGAAGTAGAAAAATATTCTTAACTTCCCGAACGCTCTGATCTTAAGTTATGGGTACACCGAGCCATAAATCACGGAATTTTACAAAGGCAGTATTGATTAAACACGGTCCTTTGTGAATTAAAGAAGTTTGGACATTCATTGGATATAACAGATTATAGATTGAATAATAAGCAGTATGTATGGAAATATATACGAGGGTAGAAATATCGGAATATTGATTACGAGATAAAAAACTCGTTGACGGTCAATGCCGACTTTATTCTTTCAACGATCGTTGTTAAAGGATTCTATTTAATAATTCCAGGAATATCTACTCATATATTATTAACTATTATTTAATTATCCTGAATTGCGCTGATAATTTACATAAAATTTCATATTTATTTAATTTGAACAAATTTCAAAATTTTGTACAATACTCTAAAATAAATATAAAATTGAATGCAGCTAGTATAAATGTGTACATAATTTTATAATTAGCATAATAACATTAATTCTGGACCGGTCTGTTTGTATTGAAATCATATGCAAAGTAAATAATTCCAAATTATGAGACTAATACTCGAAACATAGATACGGATTTCGTGTGTACTATTGTAATCATGAATACATTGTTAATAAATTGATTTAATTATATAAGGTATAAAGACAAAGTTACCTAATACTAATGATGATCGAAAGATCGAAACGCGTCGTACCTCAACTTTTATCGAGTTTTGTATTCCGTGCAGTATTATATTTAATTTATTGCATTGAATTTTTTTTTACAGCGACCTTTGCTCTAAACGTTATATTATATATCGTATCGGATACTATACGTACTGACGATTTCTTTAAAGGAACAATTACATTTTTTAATTTAATTGTGACAATGAACGGAAATTCAGATATTTTCAATTTTAGTTTAGATTACTTTAGGTTTGGTGATGTTAGGTTAAATTAGATTAGATCAGGTTAGCTTAGGTTAGGTTAGTTTAGATTACTTTAGGTTTGGTGAGGTTAGCTTAGGTTAAGTCAGGTTAGGTTAGGTTTGATTAGATTAAGTTAGGTTAAGTCAGGTTAGGTTATGTTAGATTTGATCAGATTAGGATGGGTTAGGTTAGTTTCGATTAGTTTAGGTTTGGTGTCGTTAGCTAAAGTTAGATCATGTTAGGTTAGATTGATTAGATTAGGTTAGGTTAAGTCAGGTTGTGTTAGATTAGGTTCAGTTAGACTAGATCAGGTTAGGTTAGGTTAAATTAGATTACTTTAGATTTGGTGAGGTTTGCTTAGGTTCGGTCAGGTTAGGTTAAGGTTGATTAGATTTGATTAAATTAAGTCAGGTTATGTTAGGTTAGATTATGTTAGATTTGATCAAGTTAGGTTAGGTTAGGTTAGTTTAGATTAGATTAGGTTTGGTGAAGTTAGCTTAGGTTAGGTCAGGCTAGGTTAGGTTTGATTAGATTAGATTATATTATATTACCTTAGGTTACATTTGGGACGAAAGAAGAAGACTTGGAGGCATACCTCTGCAAGTATATATTTAAAAAAATACTATCCACAAGCAGAACGAATTCACTCTATCTATCTAATCAGATACACACATTCGCACACACAGTAGGTTCTTAAAGTTTACTGG
Source organism: Stenolophus ochropezus (assembly GCA_035578165.1). Taxonomy (NCBI): domain Eukaryota; kingdom Metazoa; phylum Arthropoda; class Insecta; order Coleoptera; family Carabidae; genus Stenolophus; species Stenolophus ochropezus. Next base: position 2,163,907 of record JAQOWZ010000010.1, read on the forward strand.
TACACTTTTGCTATGGTTTTTTTTGTTGGTGTTCTTATGAAATGTGTAAAAATCTGAACGGTGCACAAAGCACATTCACTATTAATTTACCAACTGAAGTAGAATTAACTAAAATATAAACTATTAAAAAAAGGGACACCCGAAAAATATTTATTAAAAAAATTGAAGATAATGACCAAATTGGAATAATTTCTGTCCCCTCTGGAAAACAATCTTGAAAACATATTTGCGCGTATTAATAAAATCCGGAATAACAAACACAAGTGTGATGAGAAGATAGGCAAACATAAACAATTATTTTATTTTCCGCCTGTCAATAGTTGATTGTGCGGGGCTGGGAGCCAACAAGTGTTGTTTGTGCGGGCAGCTCCAGGAGATACGGAGTTATGATGTTGGATTGGAACATGACATGACCGACTGTCGCTCGCGCAGGTAGAAACGCCCGCTGGGCTGCGATTTAACCAGCAACGACCAGTTTGTATCAATCAATATTCTTATATTCCACCACCGTATGTATTTGCATATATTACTTTACACCTATACGACCCCTGTGGAATTCTACCTCACATTTCTCCCTAATCAATTCTCTTTTAACGTTTGTCGTCCTTCAAATATTTCGAAATCGATGTTAATAAAATAATTTATAAATGATTACGAATATTATAATCCGAGTTTTGACAGCCACTATGACATTCAACATATCTTTTATTCCCATATCGTGAATACTTTTTGTTTCGTAATCGATACTAAAGTACACGATATCACCACAGAATAGTTACATACAGAAGCGACACTCCGTGTTACCCTATTCAGTTCTATGATCTTGGAGCATAGTATAGACCTTTAAATTTGTTGACTTCCCGTATCTCTCTCTAAGATGTGACGAATCTTTCCGATTTTAAACAATGAGACCTTTAAATTTGTTGTCTTTCCCCATTTCTCTTTAATTTTCGTTTCTCTGTCTTACTGTGGCTTCTTTATAAACCTATTATGTGATATTACTCCGCGTAGTTGGCCAAAACAGTAGCTAAAGTAACACTTTGCAGACTCCTATGTCAAAATTTAATTTTACGGACTCATCTTTCAAACTGAATTAACCCATATATTAATAGTATTTTTGCATTTTATTTTAGCACTCCCTAAAATAACAAACTTATCATTCTATAATATTATTGGTGAATTTATTTATTATTTACGTTTGATAATAATTTGATTTCATGCAGACGACGTCTAAGCAGGTGTGAACATAATGAATATTATAAGGAAATATTTGATACTTTGAGAGTACGTTTGTTATCATAATCATCCCCGTCTCTATAGTTAGCTTACGTTTTACAAACACGTAATGCTATTTATTTATGTTTTTTATTAGTAATTTAACGATTCCGGAAGAAATAGGTATAATGTATATCAAAAGACTAAAGTATTTTTTATTCCTCACATGAATTATTCTGCGAGGCGATAATAAAAAATTATACTTAAGTCCCTTGATATACAAATAACTATTTATACATAATACTATTTAATTCTCATTAAAAGGTGTTAGAAATTCATTATTTGATTAAATTTGATCAGCATGATATTACTGGTATACTTTATGTATAACTGTATATTACACCTGAATTATAAATATTGTTTAGAATAGAAGCTTATATTTTAAATTGTATATTCTGCATATTTCGAGTTTTTGTCCATATTCTTGCATATTTTATGATTTACTGTATTTTTCTTCTTTTTCTGACTATAAAGCGAAATAATTTTAATTGGCTTGACATTTACCTTTAAAAAATGTGAACGAGCAAAATAGTTTCGTTTAAAATATGTACACGTGAATATTCATTGAGTAAAATTCAACTTTCAATAAACCGGTAAAACTTAAGTAACTATTTACGATAGAAATACAAGTACGTAAAGCAAAAAATTTGTCAGTAACAAATGAATTAGAATTTTTAGACCCGTATAGTATGTAGTAAGTAATTCCCAAAGCCGCTGATGCTGTATCTTTGCGTAAACCCGAAATATTTGAAAATATCGAATTTTTAGTTCAAAAGTTTTCAAATCTTACAAAATTTTGTTTGTAATATTTTTTAAAGAATTAGCTACGCTGATACCAAATTTATAAACAGAATTTTATTATCTTTTTTCGTTTTGGTGATATTTTCTCTCAAAGTTGTACCTCAAAAACGTGTGTTTTTCGAGTATATTACAAAAATGAGTAGAGATACAATCTCAACTACTTTACCATTCGATTCTACGGGAAAAGTTATATAAAGAAATGTTTTGCCCACATACATGTTTTTTGGAACGATTAGGTGAAAAATAAGAAAAACAAAAAAACCTAAATTTCAATTTTTCGCCAAGAAATTTTTTGTTTCCAATATTTTTCCTTTTCTGCACTTAAGTAGATATCGATGCGCTGATTTCAAATTTTCAAACATAATTCAATTATCTATTCCCGTTCTCGAGATATTTGAGTTCAAAGTTATACCTAAAAAATCATGTTTTTTAGGTATACCCCTTAAATGGTTAGGTTTACGGCTACGGCGACCACTCCATTCGATTCTACGGGCAAAATTACATAAGTGTACCAATTTTCAGATTTTTATCTCAACAGATAGATTTTCTAGAAGGAAAAAACTGAAAATGGCCAAAAATCGAAAAAAATCTAAGGTATACCCCTTGCAATTTTTTCAGATTTTGCCGATGTTCGTTTTTCCGTTCCACAAATTGTGTCCTTTGGAATAAAATTCTAAAAATTGGTATACTTATGTAATTTTGCCCGTAGAATCTATTGGTGAGGTCGCCGAAGTCGTAAACCTAACCCTTAAAGAGGTATACCTAAAAAACCTATTTTTTTAGGTATTGCCAAAATTCAACTTTGAAGACGAATATCTCGAGAACGGTAAGAGATAATTCAATTCGGTTTGAAAATTTGAAAAGAGCGCAGCGATATTTACTTAAGTTTAGAAAATGAAAAGTTTTTGAGAAAAAAAGTTTCCCGCGGAAATTTTAAAATTTAGGTTTTTCCGATTTTCTCATTTTTCACCTAATCGTTCCAAAGAACATATATGCGGAGAAAACATTTCTTTATGTAACTTTTTCTGTAGAATCGACTGGTATAATCGTTGAGATTGTATCTCTACCCATTTTAGAGATATAGCAGAAAAACACACTTTTTTGAGGTGTAACTTTGACATCAAATATCTCCGGAAGGAAAAGAGATAATTAAATTCCGTTGGAAAATTTGAAGTCAGCGCGCCGAGATCTGTCAATGTATACTATTTCCCAAAATCAAAATTTTGGGCACAAAAATATGTTTTTTTGGGTTATTTCACGTTTGTCAACACAAATTTTGGTATAATAATGTTGTTTGGTTTGTTTTAACTACACTCAACTTTGATATGGGATTATAGGTTTTGGAAATATATAAAAGTTAGATAATAAAGCGACAAAATACAATCGAAAAGGCGTAATATAATTGCAGGTTTTGAAATACTTATTTTTCACCTAATCGTACCAAAGAACGAATATGCGGAGAAAATATTTATTTACAAATTATATATTTCCTTCCTTTTAAAAGTGAGTTTCTAAAAATAAATAGTTATTTTATAATAGCGACCTTACTGACACCCAATTTTAAATGTCATTACAATTTAGTTAAATAAATTATAATATATAATATTCGAAATATACATATTTACTTTTAATAAAAAAGTTCGTAATACGAAACAAGATCTAAAAAAAAATCTAAAATGGGGCGTCATTTTATAAGTTACTATTACAATTCAGTATATCATAAAATTGAGTTTTTACTCATATTCCATTCTAAACAACTCGTATTTAAGTAAGTAAAATTACTGCTGTGTTCGACTAGTTCAACATCCACTATAAACTGTAACTGTAGAGACTGTACAGATAGAACCTGCACAATTAAAAATATAGTATCTCAAAATCAGTACCTTAAGTATTTGAGACCCAGCTTTATCTAGGAATGTGGTGTCACAGATAAATAACGAGTGATAAATTGTTGGTTATTGAGGCAGAAGTTAGTGTTAAAGACGTTTGAAGCTAAATACCCATAATAAATCCATAACGGGTAGCAAGTTTTGACAAGTCGTGTCTCGGGTCTGCTGATTGTCACCAGCGGGGTAAATTTATCTAAATGATGTTTATTTCTGCTTTGACATTCATCTTTATTAGCTTTGAACGAACGATGCTTACACAGACTTATTAGGATAAGAAACTTGGTAGATTGTACGTCTTGGTAAATTTACGTAGCTGCTCGCGAACAGCGGGAGTGAAGCTGTTTCGTCACTTAGTTTTACATGTCAAATCAGCTTTGACGGCCGTGGAACTTAAACACTCGCTATCAAGGCAAACCATGTATGAGTACTGTTCCATTTTGCAATGAATCGTTAACGAACCAAGTTATTGTACTATCGTTCACAAACTCCAAAACATTCTCATTTTGCATCTCCAATATTCGATTCGTTGTTATGTTACAAATTATTTGTTTGTTACATTACTACACACAGTTTTCTGTTTTCAACTCTTTTAAATTTAGCTCCAGAAACGGTAAGTTTTGTTTCATCGTTTGGAAGCCTATGAAATATTTATTTGTTTTTTTTTTCTTCCTGCAAGAATGACTTCTTTATTTCCAGTTCAAGAATCATTTAAAGATCGAATCTTACGTTTTCTTGTAATGGTTTGTTCATTGTAAATGGTCCATCATTGTTATCTCGAAAACTATAAGAGATTCAAAGTTAGTTAAATTAGCAAACAATATTACAAGACTATTAACATGAGCGAATTTTTTTTTCAACCAATGTTTCGATCTACATAAAAATACAAATCTAATGATATGTTTGAAGTTAATTATTAGTTAAAAAATATAATCTCTATGTTGAGATTGTTTGAAAAATTTTACCTGAAAATAACAGTTTCCATGAAAAATAAAAATCAAACGTCAGAATCTGCGTTCTTTTTACTCTAATTTTCTCTTTAATTTAAAAAATCTAGTCAGAAAAACGCTGATTTACAATTGCTATTTTCAAGTAATATTATACAAACTTATTGCTAATGCAGAGATTTTATTTTTTAAGTAAAAATTAATAAATAAATACTTTTTCTAGTTCAGTAAGCCAAGAATAAAAGCAACCTCATAATTTGCTTTAATTCTTGATCTCCTTAAAACAAAGCACATTCCAAACCATTATAATCTGCTCTAGTCATTCATCCGGTCAAGAATCAGAGCATTATTACGTGTCTACTATTATTCTTGACCTACAAAAACCAGAGCATTTTTCAAATAATTTTAATTTGCTAAATAATAATAGCTATATTAAGAATAAGAAGAAATACAAGGGTGATATAATTCTTGACCTATTAAGTAGACCGCTCTTCGAGATATGATCTAGTAAGACCATCAAAGTTTATTTTATTATTTTTTTATAAATTTTACTGATTTATGCTATTAAAATGAAGTAATCTGTATTAAATAAGATGTAGATGTACTATTGTCCTGTACAATATGGGTGACTTAGTTGTTAGCCGGACAGTTTTTATTTACCAATAACTATTTTCCCATGTTAAGTACCTACGACAACACTTTTTTGAAACACATGATATGTTTTTTAATAAGAGGTATTGAATGATGAACTTGCCGAAATTGTATCTCACACTTATGGGTTTTTACAAGTTTCCTTATGCAATTAATCGTCAAACGAACTTGGAATTTGTGTCACAGAAACACCAGAACGTTTTCTCTTTCACTCCAACTAAAGATTTATGGACTCATCATTCGATTCGTTGGTTTTATGTCAAATTAATTTCTATTGGCTGCAGATTTTGATAGCCTGAAAGGAGGTCATGAGAAAAAAGGTTATTAGAAATAGAAGACGTCTCATTTTATGAAAGAAATAGATAATAATCTTACCATAGAAAATCGTCAATTTATTGTTTAACCATTTCATCATTTTTATCTCCCGCCTATCAATATACAGGGTGTTCATTTTAAATGGGCCACCATTGCTATCTCGAGAACTATAAGAGCTACGAGGTCGGTTAAATTAGCAAACAATTTCTATTTTACAACACTATTAACATGAGATAAACAAAATTTTTATTAAACCAGTGGTTCTCAAAATACGTGTCCCAACTTTTTTATTTTAAATGTGAACCTATATTTTTTATTTGCTTATTCAATAGAGAATTTTATTCTGAATTCAATGATATAATTGTTTAAGTATTGTTTTTAGTCTAATTTCTCGAGTGTGAGTTTTCAATGAGCACGAATTAGGGTCCCTAGTATACGATTTTACTATTTTTACCGTGAAGTCTGTATGTCCGTGTGTGTGTTTGTTTGTGTGTCTGTGACGATTTTTCGTCCACGATAACTCCAATACGATTTGATAATAAAACACTCGCTTATGTTTTATTGTAAAATTACAAGAGATGGCAAAAATATATTTGCATGCGTGAATCAAGGTAAGTTCGGTTCCGGTTTTAGTAACGCCAAAAATAGCTGTTTTTTTAATCATACAAATTTTAGGTATGAGATGAATTAAAAATATTCTAAATTGTAATAACAAACTAATTCTAAAACTAGAAATTGAATGTACTGAAAGACGTATATAGAATATATTTCTACAGTGGCGGAAGGTAATGTGTTGGACACATCAGATTTTTTGATATAAAGAATAGTTAAATTAATAAAGTAGCAAAAAGTAGATATAAACTGTAGTTTGTAAGTAAGTGTACTGTTGACTTGTAACAATAGATTGTGCTATTGCATTGTAAGAAAAGAATAAAGATAAACACAAGTAGACTTTTATTTGTGCAACAATGTCGCTCGGTTTGATTTGGAGAATTATGTTCCGTGGGTTTCCAATCTAGTGAATTGTTGATAGTTTGCACATGGCGTGTACTATGTACTCTAATATGCAAAATGAATAAAAACAATATGAATGTTTCGGTACATGAAATTACCGTGTTTATTTGTATTGCTCGTTTTATTTCATATACATTTTTGTCTGATATTTGTTGACCATATTTTTCAATTTAAATGCTACTAGAGAGTTGAAACAATATTTGGGATATATTTTAAAAAGCTTTTATATTCGTAATTAAATACATATCTACCGTATTTGTTGAAAAAAATATTTACATACAAAAATTAATCTCAATAATTATTTGCTTTCAAAGTTGGCCATCCACAAAAACATTTTTAATTGGGTTTACCAAAAAATAATTTAATAAAATCACTTTTAAGTCGAATATTCCATACTATAATAAGTTGATTAAAAGTGGAAAGAAATTAAATTAAAAATGATTATAAATATTCCATGATTTAAAAAGGCGTTTATAACATACCATATTAAATATAGAAAATAATACTAACATGGACAGAATTTAAAAAAAAAAATAAAAAAATGATACTTAATTTATATGATTTGTTATCTATATATGTATAAGACGTAGAAAACTATATATTTTTCGGTTCAGTTCCAAGTGTTGAAGTTTCTTTTTAATATTTTTTTCGTAATTGTGCGTTTAATAAATACATTTGTTAATAATATTTCTTGATTAATCCTGTTACGAAGATATTTGTTAATAAATTTTTTCGCCATTTTCTTGATATGTTGATTTATTTTAATTATTTCTCATTTAATATTTTTTACAAAATATGTTCATATTTTTGTATTAACATTAAAAAACAAAAAACATTATAAAAAAATAAATTCCCACAATCGGAAAAGAACTGAGGATCTTCGATTTGTTGTATCCTCATAACAATGAATTAACAGCTTATTTTTCATATAGAATAATTATAAAAGCATCACGTGAAAATTTTTACTTTTTTGCAAATTTCGTTGAATGGGTGATATGACATCTGACACTGATAGTAGGGTTGGAAGTAGCAAAAATTTGGAATATGGTAGATGTGTGAGAGAGAAAGGTATAATAAATATTGTGACGTAGAAGGTAAGAGTACAAAAAACTTGAATAACTTAAAAACGAATAACTTTTTTGAAACTTTGATGATGATTAAGGTCTGGATTGACGTCAGTGATCAATTTCCAAATTTGCTACTATGGTGGAGGACCCGATTGTGCTATTAAATTGAAATAATCTGTATAAAATAAAATGTAGGAATACTCGTACATATAGTATCGTCCTATACAATATGATGACTTAGTTGTTAACCGGACAGTTTTCATTTACCAAAAACTGTTTTCCCAAGTTAAATATCTATGACAACATTTCTCTAGAACACTCGGTATACTTATTACAAAATAATTCTACACCTATTAATAAAATGAAATGATATAATTTATTGTATAGTTATCAATAGTGACCAATATTGAAGTGTAGTATATCTCAGGATGCGTGGTTAAAGTAAGTTAGTATAAAGAGTAAATACATATTTATGATTGGAAGGATATACGAGGAGGACGCCATGTTGCTTTCATATTCCTTGCGGAGTCGCACCTGCGCCCGGCACGTCCTTTCACAGGACGAAATCAACTGCGACGGAAGCTGGCCTCATAGGATATTCATCCTGCAGGAACTACTTTATTAGTTTTGCTTCTAACTACTTGCACAACTATAATTTATCTACCGTATTTCACCAGGAGTCCAAACACTGTTCAATCAATATCTAACTACAAATTATTTATCACGCACATCACACATGTAAATTTAAATAAATATATCACTATCGGCTTATTGTTAGGTGTGCTAAATCTACGTTATATCCAGGGCATGTAACCGAAACAATACTGATTAAAGGTTAATCCATATTCAGAACGTTATAAAAATAACGGTTTTTGTTTTTTGTTCGAAAACCGGTTTTTAAAAATTGGATACCGGTTAATATATCGATTAATGATAAAAAAATTAAATTAATTTCAAAAAACTTACGAAATCGAAAATCTTTTGTTTCAAACAAAATTTTGACTATATAATTCAATTAGTGGTTAACAGTGCATTTTACAGATAAAATTTTTAAAGGAAGCCAAGCGGAATATGTTAATAGTTATAAGTAGATTAGTTTAGAAACATATCTTCAGCGTTATCCTGAAAGGCTATGTATTTGCTTCTGTTTTGTACAAATTTTAGCGAATAGGTATTAAATTAAACTGTTAAAAATTTGTTTCAAATAAAAGATTTTTTATTTGTTTCCAAAGCATACTCTCGATCGAAATATAATAAAAACAAAAATTCTTTAATTTCTTAATTAATTTTCATTTAAACATACATGTATTTTACATCGTTGAAAAGTGAAAAAATCTATATTGAACAAACAACTTTGAGCCCCATATGAAAATTGAAAGTTAGTATGAATTTCTCAAACAATCTGCAAGCTATAAAAATTTTGAGGATTGCTGTCAATTTTTCGTAAAAAAAGGGTCTCTAGAATGTGCAAACTAGAAACTTGTCTGAGTTGAAACAAAAAAGTTATAAGTCAAAAAGTAAATTTGCTCATATCTAGTACGCTATGCATTTTTTCGGCAAAACAAAACAGCATTAAAATGTCTAATGCGGTAATTTTTCTCCAATTTAACCGACTTCGTATCTCTTACAGTTCTTGAGATCCCAATGGTTAGCCTCTTAAAAAGGACACCCTGTATACCAATAAGCTAGTATAAGAACATTATTTGAATTAATGCTGAAATTCACCCCAAAATATACCAAAAAATTGGATCTTTCGAACATTCACTTGCCAACGATGTACGGAGGACAAAATGCATATCTGGTCATCCCCGTTATTGTGAAACAAAACCATTTATTTTTCTTTAGGCATTTGACAAACAAAGACCTAGAGCTTCACCTTAGTCAATCAAATAGCAATTAGTTTTGACTGGTAAGGTAGCATCGCTGTAGAAACTCTCGCCACTTTGCAAGTTTCTCAAGCCTGATTATTGTAGAGAATTATTCCGTAGAATGCCTCTTGTATGTTCTCATGTGTTTAATTTATTTTTGGAGTAGATTCCGTTGTTAAGAAGAGGCTGAAATCTCGCGAATGTCGCTAAATGTGTTGAAAGGTACTTAAGGAAACCGCAGCGCGATCTGATGTAAATTAGTTCGCTAACAGTAAATCCGAGATAGGAACCTGGGAAGATTAGTTATGAGCAAACTCCGTCGCTTCTAATGCATAAATCATTTACTATATCAAATTAAATTTCCCATTTTATTCAATATAGTCAATATACTAGCCTCGCCACAAACATCATAAATCAGAACATGTGATTAAAGTCACTTTTGTGAACGGAGGAAATACATATTTATCAGACGCCTAGTACACATATTACACGGCAAACTTATAGCAAATGTTTCTCTTGTAGCTATTCCCACAAACTGCAAAATATACATCCGAATTTTTAAATGAAAATTAATGTACTTGTACAAATAAACGTTTTACAAATTTAGTACTAAAATTAAAATTATAAATTAAATTTTTTATACCGCCTTAACGTTACAATATCCCCCAATTTTTTAATATTTAAGCCTGATTTATGCAGCGTTATCATAGTCATTATCAGGGCCGGTTTATGGTTTATGGAATAAAAATATAATTTTTTAAATAGCTTGTTAATTTAACAAATACTTGAATAATTTTTAATACCATTTATCACCCTGATGAAGACTGATATACAGTCGAAACGTTAGTGTATTAGAGGATTTTATTAAATAACTGCTACTCCAAAAGTTTTTTTTCCTAATTACTAACTACCAAATCGAGTAAAATCAATTCTGTATTGATAAACATAAAATTTAGTTTTGACACTTTTCTTGCTTTCTTCTTTGTAAAGTATTCTATAATACCTTCATATGATAATACTCTTAAAATATCATAACCGTTCACAGCCACAAGAAAAGTCTAAAGAAGACTTCCACGTTTCTAAAAGGATCCTGCATTTTTTTCTATTAATAAATAATACATAAATAGTTCTCGACAAAAGACACTATTATAAAAAGTTAAGTCATTTCATTGTACATTAGTAAAGTTACAACTTACAAATACATAACTTTTTGTGTTTTCCAGGTTGGCTCTTTCTTATTTTCCAAGAATGTAAATTGTTATTTATTAAATTCAAAATTATTTTATGTAATATTGTTCACTTCAACAGTAATTTTAAATAACAATAAAAATAAACTAAGGTAGCTAACTTGACAGATAAACCGTTGAACATTTGTTCATTTTTGTCTCAATTTTTATAGGTAATTTCAGAGCTCAAAATATGATTTTACTCGTTAAATCGCTATGTTCGGGTGTTCGAGTTACCACCCAATAGTTAAAAAAGAAAATTTTGTCAGATATTCCATTGTCCAGAAAACGATGGAATTCTCATTTTAATTTCATTTTACATTATGTTCGTTGGGGTACTATTATAATTAGGTGAGATCGTTGTCCATATTTGGTGGAATATAGTATTTATCAAGCAATAAAAATTTGCATTTTGGATTATCTGTATTTATTATAAAAATGACAATCGTTTCGTTTTTCGAATATCAACACTAATGCAATTAACACTAAAATAAATAAAAACACCAAAAAAATTAAAATTAATAACAACAAATATAGATCTGTAAGTATGATACTTCCTACAAATGACAGTGATTGAAAATAATATGTAATAAATGAATTTTAATAGCAGCGCTAGAATATATCAACAACAATGGTTTTTTAATTATATCGTATAAAGCAGTAAATTACATTGAAATTGCATTGCAAATGTCCAAACACCATTCCACATTGAAACAAATGGAATGTGTAGAGCGCATATACTCAGTTAAAAATACCACTCAGTTTAGCAATAATGTTTTTAACATACGATCCACTAATGCAACACGGATGTGCATTCCCAATCAAAACAAATTTATCTGATTATCGTCAACAATCGTTAATTTTTAATTTTTAAATCAACTTTACTTTTATCTATTCATTTGCAACTTTCGCATTTTTATTACGCATTTATTTGTTTATGCATGTGTTCTAGTTCGCAGAGTTATAATTAGGAAAAATAGGACACAAATAAAACGGAATTATTACTTAGGAAACATTTCCCGCTAATGGAAAATATTTATTTTTGTTCCGCAAATTAGCTCTTATTAAAAACACATAAAGTATATTCAGTGTTTATACAAATAACTGCTATTAAGTTGTTACAGATAACATATATGAATTAATAAAAGTGTTTATTTTTATTGTAAATGATTTTCCGTAGCTGCAGAGCAGGAGATATTAGAATAAAGTTATTCTTTTTACTTTTGGGCTGGGATTTTATATGCATGCAAAAATAACAAAATATGCACATATACAGGGTGAAATTGAAAGTTGGTTTTACACGGAAAGTATTACAGATACAAAAATATTCTAAATAACAAAGTTGTAGGAGACCAAGGTGGCTATTTGATTATACAATAAAATATTTTTTGAAACCATTGGTTCTCAAGTTTTTTATACAGGATTATACATATTTTTTATGCTTATTCGATAGCGTATTTTTTTCTGAATTCAACTATGTAATAGTTTTATATCCTTACATAATAAAAATATTGAAAAGAAAAATGCGACAGAAATTTATATAAATTTTAATTTTTAACAATTAATGTACAATAGGCTATGAATGAAAAAGAATACCAAAACCTAGCGGCTGTAAGTAATATTGTTGTTCTAATTTTATTTTTAATATTACTTACACACCTCTCTATCTATAAAAGATATAAAACTACTCTTACATAATAAAAACATTGAAAAAAAATACGACAGAAATTTAAAAAATATTATTTTTAAAATCTATTATTTTATTTTTAATATGCATGTATTTTATATCGTTGAAAAAAATTTAATCTTTAGGACCCATATAAAAATTGAAGTTGGTATCAATTTCTCGAACACGGTATGAGAAATAAAAATTTTGAGTACTGCAGTGAATTCGTTGTAAAAAAGTGCTTCAATAATGTGCACGTTAAAATATTTCTTTTTGTATTGAAATAAAAAAGTTATAAGCAGAAAACGAAATTTTGTTTATATCTAGTCACCTATGCTTTTTCGGGAAAAACATGTATAAAATTATACCCACATGAGGCAACTTTTTTCTAATTTTTAACCGACTTCGTATCTCTTACAGTTCTCGAGATCCCTACTCTTAAAGGGTTTCATCGGCCACCCTGTATATTGTACTGTAGTCTGTAGGATAAAACAATATTCGATTGTTAGACAATAGGTGGGATGTAAAAATATGGTTTGAAGTTTCTACCGATGAATTTTTCCCTAAAGTGAAGAAATAGCTGCAGAAATAAATTTGCCAACAAGAAAACTTTAGTAATTATTTACACTCGAGATCGAGAATAAGGTACGTGAACGTATTAAGTATGTAGTATGTTTATCGTCAAATATTTACCACGTTTCTAGTTGGGAATTCAATCTAAATAAGGACAAATTAATAAAGTTAGTGGCTGCGCCAACTTTATTCAAATGCTGAACATCAATTCCAAGCCTTGTTAACTTCAATAATACAATTGAACATTTGTATTAAAATTTCCCAGTTCTCCGTAAACTATACTAATGGTGCAGTTCTAGTTGTAACAGCTGCGTCAAAACAATTTTCATCTTTTACGCTGAATTATTCATTGTAATTTGATACAGGTTTCAATCCCTGCATTCAGATTAAAATGTAAACAATTTATAAACTCAAATACATTACCACGATTTTTTTATTGGAGAATCTACATTTCTCGATACTTTTCAAATACTAAAATATGACAACTGGAAAAATATAAAGTTATAAATCATACTTCAACGATAATGTTCTATCAAAAATATTTTTTTCTTCAAACGTCATAAAAGTGACATCTTCTGTGACGTGATTGACAAGGTTGAAGTTTAATTTTTATGCCTCCGTAATATAATTTTTATTCTAGCCGCCGTATAATATTATCAGCCAATAAGAAGTAACTTGTACAATAGAAATCTGTAATATCGCCCTAAATGTCACTACAAAAACTAGATAACCTAAGAATAAAGTTACTAAAAATTATGAATAACTGACAGGTAACCTACATATTAAACGTCAAATAGTAATTTTTTTTTTAAATTTCTACATTTTAAGAAAAAATAGCATGTGTTATTCAGAGTAAAAGTGTGTGTGCCTTCCATGCTCGCCACACAAAGTATCACTTTTACTCTTAATAACACAATATACTATTTTACATAAACTATTCAAATCAGGGCATGAACTAAAAAAATACTGGTTAACGGTTAACCCATATTGAGAATGTTATAAAAATAACTGTTTTAGTTCGAATACCGGTTTTTATAAATTAGAAACCGGTTTAAACCGGTTAATATATTGGTTAATAAAAAAATTAATTAAAAAATATAACATTATGGAGCAATGGAAAGCGATTATGTTTTGTACTGCATACAAAATCAAACACGAATATTCACAAAAATTTCTACACACAGAGAAATGTGTCATTTTTCAGTTGTAAACTTGATGCCTAAAGCTGACAAAGGGACTACCTATTTTTATGACTCTCCAATAAAATATAAATTTTAGAAACTGTCATAACTCATATACTCATATTTTAAAATAAATTTAACAGATATAAAAAAATTAAGGTTAATTTTCGCTCAAACCGGTTTTTTTTTGGTTAACGGTTACTGGTATAAAATCACTGAGTAAGAATAACATTTTAATTTTAAATTAAAAAAAATGTGACACCTACGCTAAAAAAATAAAGCCTGATGTAACTAAAGTTGCAAATATTCACGATGTACATTGAAAATGATTAGTAACTTACCATACAGTAAATAATATCACTAATTGAATATGCAACATTTGGCTATCTGTTTTCTGTTCTACATAACAATAAACAAACATAAATCTGATATGCAAAATTTATTTCTACTACAAAACGTGAATATTATTGTTGTCATTCGTACATATGTAACAGTTTGTTGGATAGATTGATGTTTATATTTGTAAATAATTTTTAGTTGCACATTAAAAAAAATTGATACCTATGTTCAATTGAACTATTATTTATAAAGTGATAAACATATTGATTGGTAATATCTAGTAATTAATGAAATACCTTAATAACAAATATATGTATATAACTAATTGAAATTCATATTTATTATTGGTAACTGTGATATAGGCTGCCATATGAGACTACAAACGCGTAAGTAATGCTGGTCACGTACGTAAACTGTGAAATATATTTGTACATTTTATATATTATTTACAAGATAATTTACTTGGTAAGTGAACAGCTGTGGTTCTTAAAGTTCCTGCTCAAATCCTGTCCAAAAATATTATAACTATGTTTTTTTTAGATAAAAAATAACTCATTAGTGAGATTGTTAAAAAACCTTCTGTACACAATTTTTTATCTTTCGCCATTCAACTATTATAAGTAATTAATGATTATATGATTGTTACAATTAGGGTTAATTTGTTTACCTATCACAGTATCACGTATGGAAATAAATGTTTTATATTCCACAGCGACAATTATTATAATTGATAGTGAAAATATTATAAAAATAATTATTAAATACTCTAAAAGGAATTGTACCTACTAATACTGTAAGTACTAATTATTTTAATAATTCATTTTACTGTGTTAGCAGTTAACGCAAGGATACTAACATAAAATATAAATAAAAGGACAGTTGTTTTTAGGAGTTGCAGTCATTTAATAAAATCCACTGATACACCAACGTTTCGACTGTAATTCAGTCTTCATCAGGGTGCTGATAAAATACATACATACATTCAACTCAGGTAACAGATTTACGTCAATGGTTTTAAAATATTACGAGTATAAAAAGTAAATTATTTTACAGAAATCTTTTGTTAAACATGTATAAAACAAACACAGACACTTAAGATTTTTATTAATTATTATTCTGAATTTAAAAAATGTTGGGTAAAATATTATGTGGTAGGTACATTTGTGTTAATTAATTAAGTCCCTATTTTCTCAAGGGACATATATAATCGAATACTGTAAATAATTGTTAAAAATGTCCATTCTCCTTATAATTACTTTTTTGAATTTTTAAATTTAAATTCAAGCCACGATTGTAAATTTTCATCTGATCCAATGGACGCTAGAACGAATTTTAATTTGGAAAATGAATGGAAAACCATTGACAATTAATTATTAGTGTAATTGAACTACAAGAAATTTTGAAAATTAATTAAAACCGAATTAAGAGAAGTTGCAATATTTGATTAAAATCTGGCTCTCATTAACTTTGAGCAGCCTACTCATTAATTACTAATCAATTTTTTCAAATTGAAGAAAGAGCTAATTATAAAATTATAAAGTTCCAGCTCATTGGGACCATGTGTGTGTTTTCTGATGTGAATAATGATGTGAGTTCGACGGTTGTAGCACATGGCTCATTACGAACGCGGGATGCGATGTCGGAATGTGTGTATAAAGGAGAAATATTACAAAAGACGTCATGTCATTACAGATGTCGGGAAAAATGAAGATGTTGCGCGTCACGTAGTCTATCAATCCAATATCTAGAACAAAACTGCCAGTTCAGAACCATCGCCCATTCAGCGAATATCACTATATCAACACGAACACACAGCTATTTCATTCCCTATCATACCCAACAACATACCTTTAAATAACAAATATGTCTTATCGGTATCGACTATCATTTTAATGAAGTTTATTGAATATTTCATTATTCTAAAATCGTTATTTTCTCTCAACCATAATGCTTCATTTGATGGAAGAATACAGTTATAGTAGTTTATGGTACACGTGCGTAATGTAGGCCTTTTTTACACAGGGCTCAGGATTCTAAGAGGCACAAGCACTCCGTGTCGGTACCTTTCATGTTACCCTATTCAGTTTTATGACCTTGGAGAATTGTGTAGACCTTTAAATTTGTTGACTTCGCCAATCTCTCCCTAAGATGTGACGAAACTTTCCGATTTAAAACAATGAGCCCTTTAAATTTGTTGCGTTTCCCCATCTCTCTCTAATTTTCGTTTCTCTGTCTTACTGTCGCTTCTGTATAAACCTATTATGTGACACAAGTGTAAAAAAGGCACATTACGCATATGTATCATGCACTGTTTATTGTAACATATTTATTATTAATTTCTTTATTAAAACTATTTGACAGTAGACGTGATGTTTATTTATATTAAAAAATCACATTACAATTGTTACCATGACTACAGTCACCGTCGATCTTCAAAATAAAAATAAAAAATATCTGTCATAGAGATATAAATGTTAATTCTAAGTAGAAACTATTGTTGCTTAATGGTAAAAATAATTTTAAGTAAGAGTGACGGTGAAATATTACAAAATTATTAACAAGTAATAACACTGATTCATAAATTGGAACAAGAAGTTTAAAAATTTACATTTGGTATTAATGTAAATATCAGTACTATACATATCATAATAAATAATAAATAAATTATTTTAATTTGATATTTTGTCTTAAATAACAAAGAATTTTACAATTTTTATAAACTGTATAAAAAATCATATTTGCACGCTGTGCAAAAATAAAAAAAAATGCACTTCCTTTTATTGAAATCAGCATTGCCAAGAAAGCACTTTACTTGAAGGGTTTTTTGAATTTTTCGCATAATTTACAAATAGTGTTACCGTCTAGACAAGACTTGATTAAGTCTAAGTTTAGATTAAGACTCTTGTCTAGATTGTTTGAAGACTCTACATTAACCTGTGCATACGCTTTAAGCAATGACATAATTCTTCGGCAGCGGTCTTTTTCTATATTACAATCACTGTTTCAGCTCGAATAGAACTAGCTTCGCATGATATATTTATATTACAAAATATTTTACCGGTTTCAGGATATTAAGCTTTTGTTTACAAGTATAAAAGTAAGCAGGGTAACTAAACCATAATTGTATACAATGTAATTTTGACAAGTCGGCGTGGTAATAATTTTACCGTACAGATTTGTCAAAATAACATGGGACAATTGCCATATCGTATCAATCCATAGACTTGATCAAAAAAACGTTACTTACAAGAGATTTTAATATAATATTTGTTAATAACGCGAAACCGGTAACCTATTGAACAAAACACGAATGTTATGTATCATACCAGGACTTAGATGTCTTAAAATCCTCGCTCTTCGAACTCGGAATTCAATTGACATCTGCGGCGGTTATGATACTCAGTTATGTTAACAGCTATAATTAATCAAGAGTCTTGAAAATTGTCTAGAATTTTCTAGTCTTAACCTAGAATAAGAAAGTCTTGTCTTGATAATCTAGAAACAACAAAACAAGGGTCTAGAAAGTACTTAACTTACTACTTAAGAACGATCAGCCGTAGAATGCTATAATATCCAGTTATGCATTTGTCCTTAATTTAATAAACATACAAGAAAGTCATGTCAAATGTAAACAAACTTTTGTTATAATTGTAACCCTAAGCTCCAATTAAAAATCCACAAAAAATCAGTTTGTGACGCTATTAAACCTTCTAACATAACCTATCTAACACAACCACCCGTAACCGTAACCACACATGTTTCCCATAACGTTGTACATCATCGCTGTAAAACTGCATAGCACTCTTGTCCTCCGCGCGCGACAGCGCCTCTTGACGAAGGCAACAGCTGTGCATTCCCACCGAGCAATAATACCCGGTCCCGATACTCTTGTAAACAATAGGCCTAATATTAGAAGCCACATAACCTTTCCGCACACAACGTAAGCTCGCTAAGCCAAGATTCATCACTGCCGGCGACCCCACTACTTAAAACCACATTTTTTACGACCAAAATAGTTACTAATTACAAACGACGTGCTTCTCATTTCCAACAATTATATACATTCTTGTTCTGATTTATACTGGAAAATTAAACTCAAAATAGATGGTATCATGCCAGGTATAAAAATAGATATACTTTCTATTTTTATTAAATGGACCATCAAAATTTTAATGTCAAATCAGGGCCGGTAGTACATGTGGCGCCCTTCCGTAACTAATAAAATGACACCCCTTTTCAGATTTTTTTTTTAAATCTTGTTTCGTATTTCGAACTGCTTTATAAAAAAAATGTATGCTTTGAAACGTCGAATATTAAACTTTTATTTAACTAAATTGTAAAGACATTTTATATTGGTTGTCAGTAAGGTCGCTATTATATAACAATTATTAATTTTATAAACTCACTTTAAATAGAAGAAAATATATCTTTTGTAATGATAGATACATACATATATGATAAAAATTTCACAATTTCTCATTTTCTAGACTTGATTGTAAGTAAACAATGCGCTGATTATGCGTTTTTGTTTTTATTCTGTCGCTTTGTTAACTAACTTCTATTTATTTTCAAAGTTGTGTAGAGTTAAAACAAACCAAACAACAGTATTAAACTAAAAACTGTGTTGACAAACACGAAATATCCCAAAAATATTCAATCTTGTGCCCAAAATTTTGATTTTGGGGAATAGTGTACATTTATAAATCTCAACGCGCTGATTTCAAATTTTTAAGCGGAAATTAATTATGTCTTTTCGTTCCTGAGATATTTCTTGTCAAAGTTGCACATCAAAAAAGTGTGTTTTTTGGCTATATCTCTAAAATGGGTACAGATACAATCTCAACGATTATACCAATCGATTCTACGGGACAAGTTACATAAAGAAATGTTTTCTCCGCATATACGTTCTTTGGAACGATTAGGTGAAAAATGAGAAAATCGAAAAAACCTAAATTTCAAAATTTCTCCGAAGAACTTTTTGTCTCCAAAACTTTTCATTTTCTGTACTTAAGTAGATATCAATGCGCTGATTTCAATTTTTCAAACCGAATTGAATTATCTCTTACCGTTCTCGAGATATTCGTATTCAAAGTTGAGTTTTGGCAATACCTAAAAAAATAGGTTTTTTAGGTATACCCCTTCAAGGGTTAGGTTTACGACTTAGACGACTTCACCAATCGATTCTACGGGTAAAATTACGTAAGTGTACTAATTTTTAGATTTTTATTCCAAAAGATACAATTTTTAGAAAGGAAAAACGAAAATGGTCATAATCGAAAAAAATCGTAAGGGGTTCATCAGGCATTTTTTTCGATTTTTGACCATTTTCAGTTTTTTCCTTCTGGAAATTCTATCTGTTGAGATAAAAATCTGAAAATTGGTACACTAATGTAATTTTGCCCGTAGAATCGAATGGTGACGTCGTCGAAAACGCAAACCATTTAGGGAGTATACCTAAAAAACCTGATTTTTTAGGTATAACTTTGAACGCAAATATCTCGAGAACGGGAAGAGATAATTGAGTTCTGTTTGAAATTTTGAAATCAGCGCTTCAATATCTACTTAAGTCCAAAAAATGAAAAATTTTGGAGACAAAAAGTTTTGAAGCAAAAATTAGAAATTTAGGTTTTTTCGTTTTTCCCATTTTTCACCTAATCGTTCCAAAGAACGTATATGTGGGCAAAACATTTCTTTATATAACTTTTCCCGTAAAATCGAATGGTAAAGTAGTTGAGATTGTATCTCCGCTCATTTTTGAAATATACTCAAAAAACACACTTTTTTGAGGTACAACTTTGACAGCAAATATCTCCGAAAGTAAAACAGATAATTAAATTCTGTTTGTAAATTTGTTATCAACGTAACTAATTCTTTAAATAATATTACAAACAAAATTTTGTAAAATTTGAAAATTTTCCAGTTAAAAATTCGAATTTTTCAAATATTTTCGGGTTTACGCAAAAATACAACATCAGCGGATTTTGAAATTTCTTCCCCTATTAGTACTACATACAAAAACTATTTTTCCAAGTAAAATTCATTAATACAGTATTTTTTTAATCAATCCCGATGGAATAATCGTATCTGCTTCGAATATCAGGGGTCCTGGGTTTGACTGCCGACTATATTAAGATTCTAAAGAACGTATATGCAGAGAAAACATTTCTTTATGTATGTGGTATGAATGTGGAGACATCCATGAAATACACTGTTTTTCTAAGTGCAACTTTAAGAGCAAAAATTTCAGGAACGAATATAGATAATTCTGTATCGTTATCAATATGGACTATTTTCAAATGCCAAAATTTTGACTCCAAAAAGAGTATTTTTTTATTATTTCGGGTATATAAACACAACTTTACGCTAAAAATCCAAAATATTTAATAATTCTTTGCTTGAGTCAATCTATCCGGTGCCACTTTTACAGATTCAACAAAAAAAAAATATTTGACATTTAATTTAATAACATTAATGCTAAAATTGATACTACCTACTCATATTTTTTATCAATTTATATATATATATATATATATATATATATATATATATATATGTATGTGTATGTGTTGATTATTAGGAAGTTCAAAATGTGACAAAATTATAAAAAAGTTATAAAAAAGAAAAAAAAAGAAAATTTCTAACCACAAGTCGAAGTCTATTGTAATTCCCGATACATTTTCATTCCGAAATAAAGTGTTCTAGAATTCTTGTAATAGTGTACTTTATTCAGCAGATAAAAGTCTATGAATAAAGTATTGACCTTTGTTCCAAAACTACTTAACTGCTTTAAAACGATTAAATTCTCAGGGTAATTGCGAAAGAAATTATTTATCTTAATTCCACTTCAGTTTCTTATTCGTTGAAGTCTTAACAAGATTGTAAAGATAAGTATTAAATTTGAAAATGTACTGTGCGTATTTAATTAGGATCGTTCCACAAAAGAGCAAAATTTGTCCACAAAGAGCGATATTGTCACAGAACACAAAACATATTCTCCCTTCGAAATTTAATATTTAATTTTTTGTGATTACTATTCTCCTTTTTGTGGCTTCAACGGAAGGTAGCAAATAAAAAAATCACCGGAAAAATAAAAATTTACTACTCTTCCACAAAGGAAAGTGACTTCTTTGTTGGGGATATCAAGTGAAAATTACATTAGCTTTTGTTGGTTTTATAATTTCCCTTTATATTTAAATTAACAAAATCAAATTGGATTTTTTTGTGATTAGAGACAACGTAATTAAAGGATACAAATTTTAATAACACCTGTAATTATCCTGTCGGTTCCAGTCTTATGACGCAATTGTGTATATTTTGTTTGAAATGGTCAACATTTGTTTATAAATAACAATATTAAACTAAAATTTAGTTTTAATTTTTGCAATGTCAATCACAGTGTAAATAAATATTCATAAAAAATAAATATTCATAAAAATATGTTCTGAAAATTTTGTGTATTTATTTTATTTATTAAATCATTGATTTTGAAAATTAAATATTACTGCAAATAATAATAAAGTCTATCACATTTACAAGTAAAAATAAAATATTTATGTAGATTTAACTCAAAATCTATAAATATAGGTATTAATTATAAATTTAAAAAAAATCTGTTAGTAAATTAAACACGTTTTTTTACTACACTTCATTTAAACTTATTTCGCTTGAAAGTGAGATTATTCTACGGCTAATCATTCTTCAACTTCCATTCGTTTCATATCTTTGAACTTCCTTTCCGAAATGGATCACCTTTTGAAAATTATATTAAATTGTTGATTACTATTCCTTATTGCATTTCACAATAGTATATTGTGCAACAAGAGCAGAAAGTCGCCTATTTTCAACGAGGTGTAAAAATTTCGGCACGAGACGAAGTCGAGTACTGAGATCACATAAGATGGGAATAGGTGATTCTGCATGTATGGCACACTTTACTTTTTCTATGACCATACTGTTAAACGTTACAGAACACAATTTATTAACAAGAAATCAAATGTTTCCTGCAAATATTAAAACCAACTAAATTATTATTTTTACTTCATTGTACAAAGTAAAGCAAGTATTGTAATCCTGCAAAATTTGGGTTTTCAGATTTCAACGGAAATATCCATTTGACTATCTCTGAATCCATTTTGACTAATTTTGGGGTGACGTCTGTACGTACGTGTGTACACAAAATAATTTTAATCGCTCATAAACCAGCAATGAAAAATATATATGGTTTTCATTTATTTCGTACAAATTTCACAGGAAATATATTATGACAGTTGTCAAGGTCAATTTATTATGAAATGTTTCCCTACAAAAGTTAAAAGCCAACTAAATTATTATATTCATTATGTTTCTGTCAAAAATAAACTGCTCGTACAAAAGGCCGATTGAAACAAAAACTCGAGGTGCATAACTAGTTGTTGTAGGAACTACATAAATAAAATTTCAACATTCTACGGCTAATCGTTTTTGAGTTATACGAAAAATTCAAAAAAACACTACGAGCAAAATGAATTTTTTTCACTGCCGATTGCAATAAAAAGGGGTGTGAACAACTAGATGTTATAGATACATACACAAAAATTCAACATTTTACGGCTTATCATTTTTGAGTTATGCGAGATACGTACATATGTACACACCTACGTACAGACGTCACGCCGAAACTATTCAAATTGGATTCAGGGATAGTCAACATGGATATTCCCTTTGAAATCCAAAATACAATACTTCCTTTACTTCGTACAAGGAAGTAAAAATCAGAAAAAAGAACAAAATAATATATTCAATGATATTTTTTTGTTTAAAATAGTCTGATGAATAAGCTATAATATTCGTGATACCAATCTGGAAATACAAGGTCTAATGTGATATTTATTTGAATAGGAAATAAATAGTAATAAAATGATATGATTATAGTGATATTAGCGTTATCCGCAAAATGTAAATAAAGTGTATTTGTTGTCCTAGTGACAAATCGCGCGATTTAGCGGTGAGCCACAACGGCCGTTAATCGCGCGTTTACCATTTGGGTAATTTGGTAAAATTTGTCATGAAAGTGGGAAACAAATGGAAACAAACCTGCTGAAATTCTGATTTACATCACTTGCCAAAAATGTCTCTACAAGTTGGCGCTGATGCTTATCTTATGAAATATTACATTCGTGATACAGTGGTGAATGTATCTTGGATTATACCCAGAATACGTATGTGTGATTCCGGCAAAAAACAACGCTCATATATTACAAGGCTACTTTACCAGCGCAAATACTGCGAATAAATGTCTCCCTTCGCTGCCTAACCCATAAACCACCATTCACTACCATCGCTTTACAAATATGTATTACTTTTAAATCTATCATTTATAGCTATTAACGTACCTAGGATAGTTATGAGTATCATAATCGCCGTAGATGTTAATTGAATTCCGAGAGAGATCGAGGATTATAAGACATCTCATTCCTGGTATGATTCATAATAACAATGGTTTGTTCAATAGTTTACCGGTTTCATGTTATTAATAAATATTATTTTATAAAATCACAAGAGGTGAGTAACGATTTCGTGATCAAATCTGTATGGGTTTGAAATGATAATATATGACAATTGTCCTATGTTATTTTGAAAATTCTGTACAGTAATATTATTACCATATTGACTTGCCAAAATTACATGGGATACAATTTTGATTTAGTTACCCTGCTTACTTCTTTATAAACAAAGGCTTAATATCCTGACACCAGTAAAGGATTAAAATCACTTCTAACCTTAAATAATCACAAATAAACAAGTGTTTCGAAAGTTTTAATATATATTTTTTTTTCAAATGAACAATGGAAATTTGCACTTTTTAATGGTGATTAAAACTCAGGTAAATCCAGATTTTATAATAGCCATCTTTAAAATCAAAGAAATTAAATAGTTTTATAGCTTTTTTTCTTCAAATATACAATGGAATATTCCATATTTTTCAGGGTTACATTTATTTAAATCACTTGATTTAAATCAGATTCAAATCACATTCATTTTTAAAAAAATCATTGATTTAAATAATTTGTTATGCAGTTGTTATTTAATATTCGAGATTTAGGAAAATGAATGAAAAAGCGTGTTGGTAAAGTTACCATGTGACAATACTTTCACGAACTATTAAATCTGTTTAACTTCATCAGTAAAACGACTTCACTGGTATATTATTTTCGCTATAAGCGGTATCGTTATAAACGGATTTTACTGTAGTTTTATTATTTCTTTAAATATTTCTTTATTCTTTATGTTTTTTTTTTATACTATAATAAATGTTAGTATGTGAAAAACATTTAGAAAATTACACTATACCTATAAAAAAGAAACAAAAAAATCTGACTTAAATAAAAAGAATCCGATTTGAATAAAAAAAATCTGCTCCAACTACCCAATAATGAAATAAAATTAGGTTAGCGTAGGTTAGAATAGGTTACGTTAGGTTAGTTTAGGTTTGGTGAGATTAAGTTAAGTTACGTCAGTTTAAATTACGATAAGTTAGATTAGATTAGATTAGGTTAGGTTAGGTTAGGTAAGCAAAGCTTAGGTTAGATTTGGGTCAAAAGAGAAAGAGCAGAACAAATTCACTTCTTTTTGATGCGCTTATGAATTGTTTAAAAATCTGAACGATGTCCGTTTTGTCCCTTTTTGACAAAATCAATACTACAAACTTTTAATTTCAAAAAATATAATTGAAAGATTCAAAACTTTGATAAGAACTGTTTCTTTGAAAAACCATTAAATAAATACGTTAGGTTTGAGAAATTGGCTTATATTTCTCAGTAATATTAAATGCTTTGAAAATACATGAAAATGAAAGCATAATCCTTATTTTTCTGATGTTTTCGAACTCTAATCCCACAAAAAATTAATATCATTAGACGACAATCTAGTTTTTTCACATCCCTTCGTCAAAACAAGTTTCATAACTCATGGAAAAAATTATTTGCGTAGGCAAGTAATTTGATTGTCTGAGTCCGTGAGTTATTGAATAATTGAATGACAATTAGGGGGGTTATTATAATGAATACGGCGGGGCAAACATTTGCCAAGCTGGACGTTGCCTCGTGTGTTTTTAGCTTCCATCTTATCCCGCCACTTGCGTATTTTTCTTTCGTTTGTCTTTTCCCCGAAGTACACGCTGTTGATATTACTTTACCTTGTGCATTAATATTTCAATGTGTTTTGCTAAACTGCTCTTTTTTCCCGAAAAATGCCCTACAATATCGACCCTTGGATAGCCATACCTATATATCATCCTTAATTTTCAATTTTTACTTTGTAGGAAAATATTTTTTTCTTGATAACGATGTTATTCTTGCATTATTATTATTATTATTATGTCCATTATATTTCATGTAGATTAACTTTAAAAATATAATTAGATAACATTCAAATCTGTTTGATATTACACATTTTCCAAAATTAATTACAGTTTATTTTAATTTCTTAATTATTTTTTTATATTATAGAAGCATTTAATGAAGTGCTTTGTTTATTTTTTTTAGTTAGTAAAATTAATTATTATTCATATAAGTGTCTGTCAGTTTTGAATTATAATAACAAATTATTCATTAAAACCTCTTTATTCTTCAAATAGCAATAAAACAACCAAGTATTTACGTTCGCTTAGGAATTTTGATTTTTTTCCTAAAACGTCTTTTTTTATTTGAGCTAAGTTTATTCAACAAATCCTTTCTGTAAGATAAAACGTCGTACATTACATTTGTTCAGACACCAACTTTTCAAAATTTCCTAAGGGGCATAATTTCTTATAATGATCTATATGAAAATATACAAATTCAAGAAAAAAACTCAAGACAGGGATAAAGCAAAATTTAAAAATCTTTAATTAATTAATTAGTGCAGAGCGTTATCGCTCCAGAATGTGCTGTTTTCAACAGACCTAGAATTAGAGCAAAGATTTTAGAATGTTCTAATTCTTGACCCATTGAAACCAGATCACAATCCCGAGGAACAGCCAAATCTACTCCAGAATGTATCCCGGTTTAAGTAGACCTACAATTAGAGCAAATAGTTCTGAGTACTCTAATTCCTGACCTTAATCCAGAGCAGCTAAATCAGCTCCTGAGTGTGCTGTGGATTCAGCAGCAGGCGAAGAATTAAAGCATTTAAAAATGCGATGAGAGAAATGTTTAATTTCGTCGGCAAAACGATTTACTTATATATATTTTCAAAAAAGTGGTCATAATTTCAACGTTAAAATCATTTTATTATTATAACCATTATTGTTATAAACGGTTTTTACTACAGTATTTTATAGTTTCTTTAATTTTTTTCTTATTCTTTATAATACCTTTTTTTTATAATAAATATTTTTTTAAAAAAAATCTGATTTAAATTCTTTTACTATTAACGCAAGATAGTGCTTGACTTCACCATTTTATTTTATTATTTATATATTAAAGACTACACTAATTTCTTTAAATATATAACTATAGTGTTATAATTAAGCGGTGTTCGATAATAATAACTTATTATTGACCTAGGTTACTATGATTACCAAGTAAATGCTAGTAAAATACTACTTCAAATAAAGGTTAATAATAGTGATGTCTAGTCACGTAGTGAAAAAATAATTATTATTCTGTCTACCTCTTTTGTATTGATTTTTTCTCTTATTAAATAAAACAATCCTTTCAAATTCTTAACATAAACCACATATTTTAACAAAAACGTGTAAACAAAATATTATATAAAACCCAAATCATCAAAAAATCATAATAAAATTTTTCTCAACCGTTCTATAAATACACTCATAGTTGTTTTTCAGTTTTGTTATTTTAAAAAAACTAGTTCATATAAGCACAGACAGACAGACATTCCTCAATCCGTGTCACTATTGTGATTTAATTAAAAATAGCTTAAAGAATAATATTGGTATTTTTTTTTGTAAATTTATCGATTTGAGATTCGCGTAGTAGTGAGGTTTAAAGCTGTAATGTTGTGCAACTTTTTAGTTTACACTACAGATTTATTTAAGAGCTTTGAATTTGTTAGTCTTCTTTTAAAATTAGCCCCTTTTACATTTGAATTATTGTACAAATAGATTACTGTCGTAGCAGAATGAAATTTAAATGTAATATAAAGTGGAACACTTAGCTTGATTCTAGCAAACCGTCCGAGTATTAATGTTCGTACTTACGGAAAACATTTTTATCTACAAAGAAGTTTTTTACGGTATTTATGCAAATTGTAATCCCCATTTTGTGATACGAGTTCTTAATTACCATACATTTCACAAACCCGTATGAATATGTAACTCGTATTGATTGTACCGAGGACTGACATGATATTAAATATTTCAGAAGAAAACTATTTCAGGAGAAAATAAATCATGTAGCCTGTCGCTTGGAATATATGTATGTCTGCAAATTCATGTCACGGGAAATATACTACGCATTATTTTACCCACCGCTGTCTGTAAACTACATTTTAACCGCGCGAGCTGCATAATCGCAACACAAGTATTTATCAAACTTAATACATGGTGATTTATGGAAAAATCTAACCTGTTCCATGTATCCGTCTCCTCTACGTTGTTGTTCTTTATGACATTGTTCTATTTTGCAACTATTTTTAAACGAGATTATAAATTTTCAAGGGATATAAATAAAACTATTTTACTCACAACAAAAAAATAAATTTTAATTGCCAAAACTATTTTCAAACATTGTTAAAAATAAAGATTCAAATTAGAGAATTGTCCTTTAGAAATCTTTTGTTCTATTTTAATATAAAATAGTGCGGAATACATCATGATAAAAAAATAAATAATAATCCTATGTTTACATGTTGGTCTAAATTTCTGAGTATATTATCGAATGCTTGACCTATTAAAATTAATCTAAATCATATTGAAGGCAATTGTGTTTCTGAATGTTGTCCGAATGAAAAATTAGAATAAAATATCTAAAATTTATTATTACTTCGTTTAGTTGGTCCTGGGACCCAATTGAGTATCAATTAAGAGAAATAAACTAGGTTATAAATATGTAAAAAAAATATAATCGTATATTTACATAATAGAAAACGATTAACAGACATCATATTTTGGGCACAGCGTACAGAATGCACCAAAGGGTAATTTTTATGTAGAAATAGAAAAAAAATTGAATAAAAAAAACTGCAGGCTTAATCGAAAGAAAACCTTTGTGTTCTAAATGAACAAAAGCCGATTTTACTGGTTTTAAACCCGAACTTAGTCAGAGCCAATTGTTACTATTATTTTATTTCATAAATGTTGTACTGAAGCCAGTTGTTACTGTACTGTACTGCATTTAAAAAAAAAATCTACTGGCTTAATACATACAAGTGAAATACTTGTTTTTTAATGCCCAAAAACCGGTTTTACATAGTTTAAAACTAGTTTAATTTTCCCAAAACCAGTTTTTTAGAACCAATTTTGTATTATATGATGAGGTCGACTTTCATTTTCAAATTAAATTTTGTGTATTTATTTGGAAACCGCTTCCCTATTAAAAATGTCACCGCACGCCAATATTTAAAACCCGAACTTAGTCAAAACCAATTATAACAAATATTTTATTTCATAAATGTTGTACTAAAGCCAGTTATTACTGCACTACACGACATTAAAAAAATTCTACAGCCTTAATACCTACGTACAAGTGGACAACCTGTTTTTGAATGCCCAAAAACCGGTTTTACCTATTTTAAAATCAGTTTAATATCCCCAAAACCAGCTTTTAAAACCAGTTCTGTATTACCTCATGTATCACTTGTTGGAAAAATCCAGTTGTACGGTAATGAGCGATATTAAACCCACGCTAATGAAATAGCGAAAGTAAATATTTCATTTCATTAATGTTGTACTAAAGCCAGTTGTTACTGTACTACACTGTATTTAAAAAAATCCTACAGGCTTAATACATACAAGTGGAAAACCTGTTTTGTTAATGCCCAAAAACCAGTGTTACTAGTTTTTAGAACCAGTTCTGTTTTACCCAGGGCATGTAACCGAAAAAAATACTGGTTAACGGTTAACCCTTATAAAGAACGTTATAATAATAAGGGTTTTAGTTCGAAAACCGGTTTTTGAAAATTAGAAACCGGTTTAAACCGGTTAATATATCGGTTAAAAAAATAATTTAATTAATTAAAAGAAATTAATTATAAAAATTTGATTAAAAAAAATTACAGAATAATTAATTTAAAAAAATAATAAAAAAATACCATCTGAGAAAAATATAACAATTAAAAAAAAGCAAATTAATTAATGAATATTCACAAAAATTCCCGTAATATCTTCAGAAAAACGCAGGTCACTTTTCAATTTTAAACTTGCCTGTGTTGACAAAGGCCGTATATATTTGGAACTTTTTAAGTAACCTTAACGGCCAAAGAAACTACCTACATTTATGACTCTCCAATAAAATGTTAATTGTAAAAACTGTCATGACTCATGTTCAAATACAAATAGAAAACACAGATATAAAAAAAAATATTAAAATTTTTTGTCGCTAAATGATATTAAAATAAAGGTTAAAGTTCGCTAAAACCGGTTTATTTTTTTTCTTGGTTAACGGTTACCGGTATTTTCGGCCTGAAAAATATCGGTTAAAATTACGGTTAAAGTTCGCAATTTTCGTTAAAAATATCGGTTACCGGTTTTTATTAACCGGTTACATGCTCTGATTTTAAGACTATATCTTTAATAGTTTTTGAGTTACAAGCTTATAAAACTTAATTTTATTAATTTTGCATGTTGTTTTATTTTGGTAAACCTGTTCCGTACAAGTTAAAGTAAAAATATAAAAAATGTGTCTTATAAAAAAAACAGAGAAATCCATTAAAAAAATTCAAAAAAGCTTTTAGTTTAGTACTTACTTTAAAGTCAAATGTAGACGATGTCTCTGTTTCAAACTTGGAAAAGTAAGAAACGAGCTTTTTCCAAAGCTTCTACTTTTAAGCTCACATAATTCTGTATAATGTTCATACCCATTATTGGGATAACAGTCTTCACAAATAAACCCTCCTTTTTTAAGGGGAGTGCAAGTTGAACCACTCTTACAAATATCTCTTTTACATGCGTCTTTAGTTAAAGTTATGTCACAATTTGAACCGGTAAAACCAGCAGTACAAACACAGGAATAACCACCTTCTTTCCGAAAACAAGTTAAACCTTGTTGAACTATCTAGAACATTGTTAAACCCTGTAGAACTGTCTCATCTTACTCCCAATTATCTTGGAACAGTGTTGAACCTAGTACATTTATGTTACACCCTAAACAAGTGCCCAAACAATTTGGAACAAAGTGAAACATAGTGAAAGTCTCTCTACTTATTTCAGAACACTTGGAACATCTTTCTGCCTTCTAAAACTTTCTTTTTAAGTCTTCCTAGTAATTTCCAATAATAGACATACATGAAAAGTTACAATTTATTGTTTTTCACTCTAAAATTTTTCATATATAGCCAAAAAAATTTAAAAATGCCCATTTTTGGGTCCAAAATTTTGATTTTTGGAATTAGTCTAACTTGATAGTCGTCGATGCGCTGATTTCAAATTTTCAAACCGAATTCAATTATCTCTTTCCATTCCTGAGATATTTGCTCTCAAAGTTGCACTTCAAAAAAGGGTGTTTTTTGACCATATCTCTAAAATGGGTATAGATACATTCTCAACGATTATACCAGTCGATTCTACGCGGAAAGTTACATAAAGAAATGTTTTCTCCTCATATACGTTCTTTGGAACGATTTGGTGAAAAATGAGAAAAACGAAAAAACCGGAATTTCAGTTTTTCGCTCGAAAACTTTTTGTCTCCAAAATTTTTTATATTCTGGACTTAAGTAAAGAAGAATGTGCTGATTCCAAATTTTCAAACCGATTTCAATTATCTCCTACCGTTCTCGAGATATTTGAGTTCAAAGTTGGACCTGAAAAATTCAGTTTTTCAGGAATAGTCCTGAAATGGGTTGAGATACGACCTCGGCGACCTCACCAATCGATTCTACGGACAAAATTACATTTTTGTACCAATTTTCAGATTTATATTCTAATGGATACAATTTTTACAGCGAAAAAACGAAAATGGCCAAAAATCGGAAAAAATCGTAAGGGGTTCATCAGGCGATTTTTCAATTTTTGCGATTTTCGTTTTTTCGCTCTAAAAATTGTATCCGCCCGAATAAATATCTGCAAATTGGTATACTTATGTAATTTTGCCCGCAGAATCGATTGGTGAGGTCGCCGAGGTCGTATCTCGACCCATTTCAGTACTATTCCTGAAAAACAATTTTTTTCAGGTCTGACTTTTAACGCAAATATCTCCAGAACGGTAAGAGATAATTGAAATCGGTTTGAAAATTTGGAATCAGCGCATCTGTATTTACTTAAGTATAGAAAATGAAAAGATTTGGTGACAAAAAGTTCCCAAGCGAAAAACTGAAATTCCGGTTTTTTTCGTTTTTCTCATTTTTCACAAAATCGTTCCAAAGAACGTATATGCGGAGAAAACATTTCTTTATGTAACTTTGCCTGTAGAATCCACTGGTATAGTCGTTGAGATTGTGTCCCTACCCGTTTTAGAGTGATATCCAAAAAACCCACTTTTTTGAAGTGCAAATTTGAGGTCAAATATCTCAGGAACGGAAAGAGATAATTGAATTCGGTTTGAAACTTTGAAATCAGCGCATCGGCGACTATCAATTTGGAATTATTTCAAAAATCAAAATTTTGGACCTAAAAATGGGTCTTTTTGGATTTTTTTGGCTGTATATGAAAAATTTTAGAGTGAAAAACTATAAATTGTAAGTTTTAATGTATAACTATTATTGGAAATTACTAGGAAGACTTAAAAAGACAGTTGTAGAAGGCAGAAAGATGTTCCAAGTGTTCTGGAGTAAGTAGAAACAGTTGCACTATGTTTCACTTTGTTCCAAATTGTTTGGGACAAAGTTAGAAACTTGTTTAGGGTGTAACATAGATGTATCAGGTTCAACACTGTTCCAAGATAATTGGGATTCAGATGAGACAGTTGTACATGGTTTAACAATGTTCTAGATAGTTCTACAAGGTTACACATTATCCCAAATTGTATGAGATTAATTTCAGGCAGTTTTGGAAGGTTTAACATTGTTCCAAATTGTTTGGGACAAAGTTACGACAATTGTTTACGGTTTAACATTGTTATATAAGGGTCAACACTGTTCCAATTTGTTTGAGATTAATTTCAGAATTCCAAATTGTTTGGGACAAAGTTAATATAATTATTTAGGGTTTAACATTGTTATATAAGGTTCAACACTGTTCCAAGTTAATTGGGATTAAGTTAAGAAAGTTATACTAATTTAACAATGTTCTACATAGTTCTATAAGGTTTAACACTGTTCCACATTGTTTGGGATTAATTTCAGAATGTTGTGGAAGGTTTAAGATTGTTTCAAACTGTTTGGGACAAAGTATTTATTTGGGACTTTTTAAGTAACCTTAACGGCCAAAGAGACTACCTACATTTATGACTCTCCAATAAAATGTTAATTGTAAAAACTGTCATGACTCATGTTCAAATACAAATAGAAAACACAGATATAAAAAAAAATATTAAAATTTTTTGTCGCTAAATGATATTAAAATAAAGGTTAATGTTCGCTAAAACCGGTTTATTTATTTTTTGGTTAACGGTTACCGGTATTTTCGGCCTGAAAAATATCGGTTAAAATTATGGTTAAAGTTCGCAATTATCGTTGAAAATATCGGTTACCGGTTTTTATTAACCGGTTTTTTTAACCGGTTACATGCCCTGGTTTTACCTAATGTATCACTTATTGGAAAAATCCGGTTGAACGGTACTGTGTGATATTAAACCCACGTTAAAGAAATAGCGGAAGTAAATATTTCATTTCATAAATATTGAACTAAAGCCAGTTGTTACTGTATTACACTGCATTAAAAAAAACTACAGGCTTAATACACAGAAAACCTGTTTCCTGAATACCCAAAACCGGTTTTACATATTTTAAAACCAGTTTAACTTCCCCAAAACCAGTTTTTATAACCAGTTCTGTATCATGTATTCCTTGTTGGAAAAAACCGGTTGTACGGTACTGTGCGATATTAAACCCACGTTAGAGAAATAGCGAAAGTAAATATTTCATTTCATAAATGTTGTATTAAAGCCAGTTGTTACTATACTACACTGTATTGAAAAAAATCCTACAGGCTTAATACATACAAGAGAAAAACCTGTTTTTGAATGCCCAAAACGGATTTTACATATTTTAAAACCAGTTTTTATAACCAGTTCTGCATTATATGATGTATCCCTTGTTGGAAAAACCGGTTGTACGGTACTGTGCGATATTAAACCCACGTTAGAGAAATAGCGAAAGTAAAATAAAATAACCACCGTGGCGTCATCCCAGTATCATCATACAGTACACATACATAGTTGGGAGGCTGCCAGAGACACATGTGTAACGGTTTAGACAGACAATGCCAATACATCCATCACAGAGGCAGTGTCGGCCAGTGGACTCCTCCACAACATAGCCTCGCACTCACGACCAACACTCACTTGGGCGACATAATGCAAATAAAATAAACACGGGTTACTAAACTAAATATATCATACATTACTACACAATAGCTTATGATACCTTATGATAATCACATATTGTAACTTACATATCATCTGGTAGAGCTGCAAATTGTTCATTGTTGTAAACTGAACTGTTATTGTTTTAAACAAAACTAATTGTTAAAATGTTCACTTCACTTATTGTTTTTTAATTCACTATCACTATAAACAAATGATGTTTTGCCAAACTTGTAATTGACAGCACAGTAGTTAATTTTATAACCGTAATCACATATTGTAGTATCATACATTTTATCTGGTACAGCAACACTTCATATTGTTTATTGTTTTACACTAAACAGTTATTTTTATAAACAAAACAAAACGGTCACTTCACTTATTGTTTTTTAATATATCACTATAAACAAATGAAAATATGTTTTGCGAAACTTAATTGACAGCACAGTAGTTATTTTTATAACCGTTATTTACAATGATGTCGCCACTTGTCACAATTACGGGTTAAAAATAAATATTTATTTATTTGTAAAACATTATTTTATACTTCTATGAAGAGATATTTGAAATTGACTTATGCAGGATTTAAAAAAAATCATACTGAATTTTCAATAACTATTTGTTATGTACCCCACTATTTTATTACCATATTACTCTTCATCCTTTGTTTTCATCTTTATTCTTTAACTTTTTAGTTTAGTTTAGTTACTTATTTGTCATTTATGGATTTTAAAAAATAATATATGGATCTGGTTTTTAATTTATTCAAAACAAATTGATAAAAATTAGGGTAGTACTAATCATTCTGTGATATTAAAAAACCTGGGGATAACCGTAAAAGAGGGTAACATAAAATTTCCGGTACCCCCTACATTATGTGCATGAAATTTTAAGGACATATTAAAAGTCTTAAGAAAACATGTTATACATAATTCCTTTATATTTTGCTGTATTTTGGATAAACATATTCACATTATGTTCTACAGACTTCAATCGTTCTCTCTTTTTAATTTTGATGTTAACAAACGTATAAATCTTAGATTACATTCACACAAGAGATAGGAAATTCAACTAAAATTCGAAATGCTCTGGCTCCTATATTGCGATATTTATTCTGAATAAATAACCAAAACTAATCTAATAAAAAATCATAATATTTCATTCACAACGTATTATTATACTTATACAGTCAAAACTAGCAATAAATATATCTGGAAAATAGTAGAAAATCTGTATTCTTAATGTTACCAAGCGTTTTAGGTGTTCTTGAAAACATATCCAACTTGTTTCAATTTCCAAAATTCTTGTCTTTCTTCTAATTTTATCGGATGATAGTCAAAAATTTTCATCTTTTATTTTTTGCATGCTAGAATTTACTTTATTCAGTTCTTCATACAAATTTTTTAACAATTAGCAATTCAAGTTTGTTTTCTTGTTCAAAAAACTTGAGTAGGTAGATCTACTTTTAATTCTTAAACACGATTCAATACAAATTCTATAGAAAACCATTTGACATAAGTACGAATCAAATGTTCAGATCAAAGAATTGTTAATATACTTACATTACTAAATTTCGCACAACACTTACGGTACCCACTTTGAGAAGAGTTCTAAAAATTTATAATAATAGTAATCGGCTTATTCTATAATAAATTTTAAATATCTCTTCATACAACTATAAATAATGCCACCACTGTCATAACTAAATATTAATAATATTGATGAATTTATTTGTAAAACATTATTTTAAACGCTTAAAACACTAGTTATTGTTAAAAACAAAACAAAATATTCACTTCACTTATTATTATTAACCTCACTATCACTATAAACAAACAAGAACTTGTAAATGACAGAATTAGTAGTTATTTTTACAACCGTTATTTGCAATGATGTCACCACCTGTCACGCAATCATATGTTTAAGGTTAATAATTATAAATTTATTTATAAATATTTTAAATGTATATGATTATAATTTTATTTAAAGATTAATATAAATGAGTGTAAAAATTTATTTATTTATTTTTATAACTAATACAGTGTAAATCAATTTACGGGTTTAGCTGTGTAAATTGGAGAAAATCAATACTTGATCTAATAATTTACGTCATGACGTCACCGATGATTACACATCAAAATTTTTTTTAAAAAAATCTAAAATATTTTGATGTTATTCTACTCAACTTTCAATTTTAAATCTTTATTTTCATGTAACATTTTATCAATAACTTTATGGTTTAGCCAGAAAATGGTTTTTGTTGTAAATTTCAATTTGAAAAGTGAATGCTTATGACATCTATTAGAACAATTTTAAATTATTAAAAATAAAATATAAATATTTAAAATTTTTAAGATTTATACAATTTTTTATTTGTTTTACCAAAATATTGTTGTAATATTTCCCAAAAAATATCTAGAAATCTGTATTACTAAATAAATTGATATTTTGAACAATTAAAAGTGTTATTACTACAAATAATTTTGGTGTATGTTTCCTATAAAGTGTTAAAAGTAATTTAAAGGTACTTTCTAAAAAACTGGTTTACGGATTACAATTTCCAGTATTGTTTTATGTTAATAAAGATATTTACTTCATTTATAAATACTTTTTATTAATCCAGAGCATTATGAATTCCACAAGAATCCGAGAAACAATATTATTTTAATAAAAATCAGCAAAATGATATGGAATGAAATTGCAAATTCCCGGGTTATGAATATTCATATAAATTTATTTTCAGAGGAATGAATTTTTAACGATGAGATAAAATACTAGAAAAGATATATTTATACTTGTAAAAAAATCTCGGATAAACCCTCGGAACCAGTTTAAAATTACATATTCACATGAAAAGTTAAATAAAAACATGCTCGCGTTTCATAATCTTTTTTTATTTACTTGTAAGTAGATTAAATTTCATCGTATCTGTTTGATATTAGACGGTTTTGGACACCGAATATGCGAGTATATTCAAAAGCTTAAAATGCGAACAGCTGAATGCGAAGATTATTTTTTAATTACAGATTTAAATGTACAAATATTTAAATAAAAAGAAAACATGGAACTTTTAGAATTCTTTATTAGCACTTTGCACGTAAAAATATGAACAGTACATATATTATAATAAATATATCATATTTAAATTAATTTACAAAAATATACATCCATTTTGATTGTCATTATGAAATAAAGCTATAGCTGTATATAAATTGTTTAAAAGAATTTTATAACTATATAGTATGATAAGTATTAAAACAAGTTCTCTTATAGAAACCAATTTATGTGTCTTTTTACAAACCGGTTTTAAGAATCTATATCATGAATTTCAGCTAAGATAAAACATATTCAAATCTGCATTATTTATAAATGAGTAAATTATGATGACAAGTACATTTGAAATCGACAACCTATGTTGCATTTTATCTGGAACGATACGGTACCATATAACAATTGGTATCCATAGTAATGATTAATGACAGATTTGAATATGTTGCATCTTAGCTGAAACTCACCGTATAAATTGTTTAAAAGAATTTTATAGCTATATAGAATAAGTATTAAAACCAGTTCCTTTATAGAAACCAATTTATGTGTGTTTTTACATATAGGTTTTAAGAATTTAATAGTACATATATATTATAAGTGACATCCCTAGTTTTGAAGGTGGATTATTAAAAAATTAGTACACGTTTATGAAGTGTTATTTTTAGTTTCTTCAAGTACAGCACGGAAAGATTACAACCATCTAGTTTTAAAAATAATTTCTTGTAAATGGTGTCCGTTATTGTTAATATACTGCTGCAGGTAGATTCTAAGAATTTGCATATCTCTAAGAAGCATATCTTTTTATATGTGGTCTATTTTCAAACGGATTGCATCTTCCAGGGTTTGCAGGTTTCTGGGACGATGCTTAAACACTTCAGTCTTTAGATTCCTCCTTAAGAAATAGTCACAGGGCATTAAAGCACAGGGCCCCGAAATGTTGCCTCTTACAGAAGTCAGTTGATCAGAGAATATCTCCCTCAAAACAGCCATTAAATTTTGAGCAGTATGACCTGTGGTTTAATTCTGTTGGAACCAGACATATCCTGCATTAAATTCTTCAAGAGCTGGCGAAAAACTCTTGGATCTTGATGATATACGATACCGAACAGAATTCATGTAACGTTTGAAGTTGCCAACCCTCAACAGAACAGATTTTCGGTCGGCAATTAAACCGGTTTTAAAACCAGTTTTCTTGCTATAAACTGGTTTATTAATCCCGTCGAAAAAACCGGTTTTCAGAACCTGAAATAAATTTAAATGTACATCTATTATTTAAACAAACAATATATTTACCAAATTACACTTGTCAATTATTATATTGTATAAATAAATTAGTTTTTCTTTATTTTTTACCTAGAATATTTATCATTTGACATTGTATTCTTACTGTTAAATTTATTAACCTTCAGTCCAAAAATTTGTTGGGAAAAACCCAACCAGTGGCGTACATCTCGAGTCCGAGAAAATACCGATTCAAATGTCGGGCCCCCACGCCTCACTAGCGGATATCGTAAATTTCGGTAGTCGGGGTAAAAATTTTTTAACTCCGTTCTTACAAAAATTTTAAGACACGCCTTCAAAAAACATAGTTGGCTTGATTAGTGCTGCCTCTGCCTGCAATGTGGTGGACAAGATAACTAATCTAAAAATTAATTACATCTTAAAAACAATACTTAACTTGTTTTGTTTATTAGTTTGACGTTTGTGGTTTGTTCGTTTCGGATGTGAATGTGAAAGGTAGGCAAATAATTTTAAACAATTTTTTATAAAGTTTTATATTCAAAATAAGTTGATATTTTGACTTAAACTGTAACAAGCTAAATAAATCCTACTGGTACTGGTATTAGGAAGAACGTAAATAAATGAATTATTTTTAGAATACGCAGAATAAGTTTTATTTGGGTCAATGCTTACAATAACACAATGTGTACCAAATATTTAGGGTAGGGTTTAATAAACAACGTTTGAAATGTAAATGTGTACTAATACAAATAATAATAAAACATTGAAACAAAAATTATCAGACCGCATTGACATAGGAAGTTTTACGACGTCACGTATAAGAATGGTGAGGACAAATATATCAGTCAGAGCTACCCTTTATTTTATAGCTTTTATTTTATTTTATTTGGTAAGGGTGAGCCACAACATTCTTCTTTGAAAACTTTTGGAAGTAGCGTACTAAATTGAGTAAGTAAATATATATCTATACAGATTATATCGCTTATATGCATATAGTATAACATATGAAAATGCAAAATAGAATGCATGTATTTGTACTAAACAATTTGTTTGCATAAAAATCCGATTCTTTAAAAAATTCAAAATAATAAGATTTTTTTAATTTAAATTGGATTTTTTTAAAGGTGTATTATAATGTCAAAAACGTTTCACAAAATAGAATTTATTATAAAAAAAAACATATTGTAAAGAATAATAAAAAATTAAAGAAACTATACAAAAATACAGTAAAATCTGAACGTCGAAATTGTGACCACTTGTTTAGAAGTCCACATAGGTTTACGTTATTTTAATTTTATCGGTTATAGCGATGTTGTTATAACTTGTAACCGGATTTTCCTGTAACATATTTCATAGAAAATTTAACAAAAAATCTCATATTAGTGTAAACATTTTCTGCGTTAAAAATTCAAAATAAGTTCTTGAAAATATTGCCACATGGTAACATTTCCCAACCGCTTCTTTCCCAGTTTTCGTAAATCTTGTATGTTAAATAACAATTGTAGAAGTTGTGATTTGATCATTTAAATCAATGGAATCCTATTCAATTCGACTGAAATATATTAATTTTTCCACATACATAACATGCTTTTTATAAATATAGTTAGGCCTACCAAAAATATTTATTGTTCAATTTAAAAAAATTATTGAACTGATATTTATTGAAAAATTCTAATATTTATACAATTCATTTTAATATTTAAATATACAAAAGCTGAATTTTCAATAATTGTATTTTTTAATAATATCAAAATAGTTTCTATTATTTTATTTCATATGAAAAATGAATTATATTTCAAAAAAAACCTCAATTTTCCGTAATCATTTCAATTAATGTACATAGTATCAAATTTTATTTACCATTTTATTTCATATATGTAAAATCATTGATTTAAAAAAATAAAATAAAAATTAATCATGATGAATAAAAGAAAAGCGATTTATCTGAATAAAACTAGGAAGAGTAATAAAGACTTTTTATTTTTAGTTACACATTTAGGTACATACTTGTATTTTTCTTCTGTTATATGACAATTAAGTGATGAAATATCATTTAATTTCAAGATTTTATTATATACAGAACATATTTTAGTTAATATTAATATCTTTGTAGCACATAATTAAATATATATAATATTTTTTCTTTCATATAAATCAATAATTTTTTTTAAAACAATCAATTGATTTAAATTCGACCCTTGTTATTATTAATATTTTTGTAGCAAATAAATACACTTTATTATATTTTATATTTCTTATATCTTTTATAAAAACTAATGATATTTATTTAAAAATCAGTTGATTTAAATTGATTTAAGTCAAGATTTAAATCAAGTGATTTAAATCAGGCCAACATTGCTCCAAAGTAACAACTCAGTACAAAAAGATTCTTACATCAATCCAGCTTCGCTGTCGTTCACCTATAAATTTATGGATTGCCTTAAATTACTTATCCACATAATTTTTTACAAAATTTATAAATCTTGTTTAGGGTTTTTTGCTGTATATAATTGAGTAATTTTGACGGTTAGGAGAAAGGCAGTAATGTGTAGCACGTGATTAGAGCCCATTGGCAATTAGCCTGGGAAATAAGCAGTGTCCCATGGGCTGGTGAAATATTATCGCGCCGCTTTCTTTCGTTTCAGTTGAATTTAACAGCTCTCCTCCGCCTTGTTATCAAAGTAAAGGCTGTTTTTATTTCGCAATGGAGAATAGGAAATATTGCATGGTATAATTAACACGGGCCACGACAAAAGAGCCGCGCAACTCCTTGTGATCATATCTTTTGTTTTGCGCGAGTTTTTCCTAGCTTTATTTACTGACGCATGACAGCGAGATACCGCTACGCCCCGCTAAACGAGCTTTATTATAATTGGAGACTTGAACTCAATCCAATTGAAAAGACAAACCGTTTCTACAACTCAAACCAATTTCAGACTTTTTCCCTCTTGCAAACACACAACTTTCATAAAAATAATCCTTCAGGGCCGACCTGAAAAAATTAATTACATTGCATATCAACCTTTCATGAACTTTCTCATTTTACTCGTACAATGTCCCCTTCAAATTACAAGTACTTTACTTTACAGTCTTTACATTTCACAATTCTTATAAATTAATATCGTTATTAATAACTGCATTCAAGGTTGATAATAGTATCTGAAACCGAAGAAAACAATTATTTTGGCGTAACTAAAATTTATGGCTTATATATTTCTTCCATCTTTTTGTATTTTACAATAATAAAAAAAAAAAATGAGAATTATTATAGTAAGCCATGTTTTATAGAAATTCCTCAGCTTGAACGATGTGTAAAGTTAATATAATTAATATTTTTTTCTGTTTAGCTAGAAATTGTATATAAAAGAAATAAATAATCTTTATGTTTAATAATAATGTAATTTGCGAAAAAAAATGAATTTAGAGGCGTCTTTTGGGATAAACCAATTATAATCAAAATTTAGTCGTTCATCATATTTGAATACTCTTAAATACTAAATATTATATTTGTTACATGTATCGTGTTA
Source organism: Stenolophus ochropezus (assembly GCA_035578165.1). NCBI lineage: Eukaryota > Metazoa > Arthropoda > Insecta > Coleoptera > Carabidae > Stenolophus > Stenolophus ochropezus. The sequence continues at coordinate 2,206,131 of JAQOWZ010000010.1, forward strand.
GAGTTATCATGGACGAAAAATCGTCACAGACACACACACACGGACATAAATACATCACGGTAAAAAAAGTAAAAACAATACCTCCCTTATCTATATATTGATAGGCGTGAGGAAAAAAAATTATAATAAAAATTTAATATTTTATTTCAACAATTGAAAGGAATGTTCCAATTTCTAAACTGAAAATGTCCAGACTACATAGTCAAAGTCAAAAAAAAAACATAAGCAAAGAGCCATTAATCGATTTATTGGTGCGAATACTGATGCATTCGAAATGAAATATAAATAAATGATATTACTAAAATAAAAATTAATGTTCGCTAAAACCGGTTTATTTATTTCTGGTTATTGGTTACAGGTATTTTCGGCTTTAAAAATATGAGTTAAAATTACGGTTAAAGTTCGCAAATTTTGTTCAAAATATCGATTACCGATTTTTATTAACTGTTTTTTTTTTAACCGGTTACATGCCACAATGTGTTTGTTTCTGGCAGTCTATATGACAGGTGCAAAAATATAACTTCAAAATTTAGTCAGGTAAATATTGTCATGTCAATAACAAAATTATGATAATGTAACAAATATAATTTGTATAACATTATATATTGACATATAAATATCAAAGTGATATAATATTCCAAAAATGTAACAATAATAATTTGTATTAATTTATTACCAATTATTAAATATGCCAATCTTCCGTAATATAGGAATCCTAAATTTCTACATATATTTTTTCTGTTTAATTCGACGTAAGGAAAATTGGAGTACATATTTCCAAAATTAAAATATAAAAATTTTTGAATTTAAAAATACAATAATTAAATAATGAAAAATTTTAACATTGAAAAAAATAACACATGCAATATAGTGAAGGAAAACTTCATGAAAATTAAATGAAAATAGTTCCAAGCTAATAACAATTGAAATTTGTAAGTTATATAGTTAATAATAGTTGCAAAGTAATAAAGTGAAACATGTAATGAATTATAGTGTTCATAAACCTCCATGATTTGCACCGTTTAAAACGTTGTTAGGGCACATGAACAAGCTTTTGATGATTACAAATGGTGTGAAAAAACACAGCGCCCAATTACAAAGTTTTTAGCTCATAACTGCAAGCTGTGGACAATTTACACCTAGTCGGATTTGCCAAATGGACAACAGTGACAGATAATATTTATATTATTGATCCTTCATGTACTATGCAGCAAGGACGCCAACAGGACAATAAGGACATCGATTATACATGAGGAGATTATTGCATTTACAACCGAATTCACCAGTAGGCTATTGATTAATGATCAACTTGTTCAAGAATCAAGCTGAGATGTAGATCAACATTTGTTCTAATTCACAACTTGATTCACAGTTTTGTTTATGTTTTTTTCAATTCATATAATTTTACGGTTGTGTAATGTCGGTAATTTTTTTTTTGATATATAACAAATAATTATATTTTAATTTCTGATAAAAATAAAAATGGCAAAAAAGAATCTACATCAATACATATAGATTTGTAAAAATTAAAATATTTTAGGTTAATCCTATCTGCCAATGTGTCCAAACGTCAAAACAAGGATAAAATCAGATGATCAAAGCTTGATTAATGGAATACGACGATCAGTTGATCTTTGACTTTTTAATGGTGAATTGAATGATCAGTGGATCAAGTCTTGATTAAAGAATGGTGAATTAAAAATGAAAAATAAATAAAATTTGCATAATTTTCAAATTATACATCATAGTTATGTTAATTATAATGAAAATAGAAAATAGGATAATTATTGATTTCTAATACATTTTGAATAAATTTGATTTTAAAACCACAGTATTAATAGTTATGGTTACAGTTTGTTTATTGATTAATTGATTGTTAATTTGTGAAATAATCAAATAAATATATTTGAGCTATGAAATTAAACAATAAATTTTACTCGTAATTCCTGCGAAGTAACTAAAAGTCGGGTCAAAAATTTTTATTAATAAAAATCATTGATAAAAAAAATACAAATTATAATGAAATAATTATTTTTGTGTTAAGAGCGTGAAGTAGTTTAGTATGTGAGAAAGATTTTTTTTATTTGATAAATAAAATATTAATATTGCTTTCAAAACAATTGAGAAAGTGCAGTTAAAATTTTTTTAAAAATCATGATTTATTATATTATTTTTTGTTAAATCAATGATATGTGATCAAATTTTGATCTTTACTTATATAATACTAGACGAAAAGATAAAATACCTGTATTTTTTAAATTGATTCATTATTCGCAGTTTATTAAATAATAAATCTAAGAAAATGGGGAAGGGATAGGTATTGTTCGTCATAGTATTTTAAAAGAAGACAAATAGTCACATATCCCTTCTCCAAAACATTAAATTGCTGATAACTATATTATTGTAAACTAATGATTAGTTTTTATTATTATAATAAGAAACTATAGTAGTTAGTTTTTATATTTTATTCCTTATATACTTATATTTACCTAAGACAATTATTTTACAATTTATTTTGAAAGCAATTATATTCAAATCAATCTTTAGAGCAAATATCAAAAATGGATGCAAATATTTACTTTTTCCATTATTTAAATGAATGTAGCTACAAATTAATAAGCGCAAAAAGTTATGTAAATTGTGTAGAAAATAACAGAGCATCTAGCCGGCAAAATCCATTAAAGTTGAAACGAATGAACAAGCAAACTATGAACTGCACATGTGCGATGCAAATGCAAATTCGTATCAAAAATCAAGATCTTGAACTTGGGTGGGGTAACCGAGTTTGTCAGTTACATGTTTAAATTAAACAGGTGAAGTTGCCATGCGAGTGTTAAGTGCGCTGAAGTAGGTTATCTAGATCCGCCAAATGCAACGACAGCCACTGCTTTATACTTTTTATAATTTATTCACCACTTCGTTCTACAAGATTCGGCTAGATAAATTAAAAGTAATTGTTCTTTTTATGCTACAGTTGTAAGTTGTAGGTAAATATTTGTGGCAAAAATAAAATTTAATAAAATTTAATAAGCAGCTCACTTGGTTAACGCGTCCAGCCTTTGTATGTCTAGTCACAGAATAGTTATATACAGAAGCAACACCATAAACTTGAAGCATTGTGGACATTTAAATTTGTTGACTGATTTACGTGCGATATTTAAATTTTTGTTTGAATGATAAAAGAATTTTAGATATAAAATTATAAATTTATTGTTATTATAAAAGCAAAATAGATTAAATAAATAGGTGCATATATTTTGCAAACATTTTTATCAAACAAATTGCCTGTATTTTGCAAGTTCATCAATAAGCACAATTTTCTATTTCTTTCTTTTTAGATTTAAAATTCGTATTACTATATTTTTTAACATAGAACTTACAAATCCATTTTTTTTTATACTCATATAAGCAATATTCTACATCTTTAAGTCTCCAGCAACTATACTGTTGCAAGAAATATTTATCAATACTGATCAATAATTATTTTAAATTATCTGTATGGATAGAAATTGAAACATGAATATTACATGGAAAAATAGTTTACCTATATAGTAACAAGAACAGAAGTAATTCCCAAAGTCGCTGATCTTGTATTTTATATACCCGAAAATATTTGAAAATATCGAATTTTTAGCTCGAATATTTTCAAATTTTTCAAAACTCTCTTTGTAATATTTTTTTAACGAATTAGCTACGCTGATACCAAATTTACAAACAGAATTTAATTATCTCTTTTTGGTCCGGAGATATTTGCTCTCAAAGTTCTACCTCAAAAAAGTGTGTTTTTATAGTATATTCCAAAAATGAGTAGAGATACAATTTTAACTACGTTACCATTCGATTCTACGAGAAAAATTACACAAAGAAATGTTTTACCCACATATACGTTCTTCAGAACGATTAAGTGAAAAATAAGAAAAAGGAAAAAACCTAAATTTCAATTTTTCGCCAAGAAATTTTTTTTTCCTTCTCTGCACTTAAGTAGATATCGATGCGCTGATTTCAAATTTTCAAACAGAATTCAATTATCTATTCCCGTTCTCGAGATATTTGACTTCAAAGTTATACCTAAAAAATCAGGTTTTTTAGGTATACCCCTTAAATGGTTAGGTTTACGGCTACGGCGACCACTCCATTCGATTCTACGGGCAAAATTACATAAGTGTACCAATTTTCAGATTTTTATCTCATTAGATAGATTTTCTAGAAGGAAAAAACTGAAAATGGCCAAAAATCGAAAAAAATCGCAAGGGGTTCATCAGGCATTTTTTTCGATTTTGGCCATTTTCGTTTTTCCTTTCTACAAATTGTATCCGTTGGAATAAAAATCTAAAAATTGGTATGCTTATGTAATTTTGCCCGTAGAATCGATTGGTGAGGTCGCCGACGTCGTAAACCTAATCCTTAAAGGGGTATACCTAAAAAACCTGTTTTTTTAGGTATTGCCAAAACTCAACTTTGAATACGTATATCTCGAGAACGGTAAGAGGTAATTCAATTCGGTTTGAAAATTTTGAATTAGCGCGTAAGTATTGACTTTAGTTCAGAAAATGAAAAGTTTTGGAGAAAAAAAGTTCCTCGGAGAAATTTTGAAATTTAGGTTTTTTCGATTTTCTCATTTTTCACCTAATCGTTCCAAAGAACGTACATACAGAAAAAACATTTCTTTATGTAACTTTTTCCGTAGAATCGACTGGTATTATCGTTAAAATTGTATCTCTATCCATTTTAGAGATATAGTCAAAAAATACAGTTTTTTGAGGTGCAACTTTGATAGAAAATATCTATGGAACGAAAATAGATAATTAAATTCTGTTTGAAATCAGAGTATCGAGATCTATCAATGTAAACTTTTTTCTCAAATCAAAATTTTGGGCACAAAAATGAGTATTTTTGGGATATTTCCCGTTTGTCAACACAATTTTTGATTTAATACTGTTGTTTGGTTTATTTTAACTTTACGCTACCATGATATAGGGTTATAGTTTTTGAAAATAAATAAAAGTAGTATAATATATAGATTATCTCAAGAGTGAATTTTATTTATTTCATGTCAACTAAAGAAAAATTACGAATTCTATCCATAAAAGTATTGAAAAAATAAATTATAAATTTTAATGAAAAGCACTTACGATTTTTGAGATCCAACTTGACAGCAATGTTTTTAATCATAATTCTTTAACGGTTTAACTATTTCTTCTTCCTTAATTCCTGTCATTAGTACAAAGTACAAATCTGAAACTGTCAGTGTACATGCAAATATTGTTGGAAATTTAATTTTTAGATAAATAAGTTTATTTTAATATTTTCTTTACATTTAAAATTACTTAAACATAAATAATTATTCTTCTAGAGTAGAATATGTGTTACTAAGATAAAACATTAGTTATTTTACTATTACTGAAAGTAAATTAACTGAAGTACAATTTTTGCAATATTTATTTCACTGTTCTTTATAAAAAAATAATTTGCACTTACCAATAAAAATTTCTGCTTCATAAAATAAATATACCATTGAAGTAGGTCCTGCTCCATATCATCCCGTATTCCCTAAAATTATCTGAAGAAATTTATAAAAATTGCTTCATCTGTAAATGAAATCATTATAATTTGAAAGTGGAGATGTTGGTCCCATCCTCTACGAATTTCCATTTGATGTTTAGAGGATGGTTAAGCCCTGCCACCACGACAAGGTCTCTCCACGTCGGCAAGGGGGGAAGGGATAGTTTTGGGTTTAAGGAAAGGATGAAGACTTAGAACTATCGCGACTTAAATCTAACCGAACTTAAAACTACTTAGGCGCAACTTAACCTAATACAGTGTACTTCTCAGTGAAAAGGGTCAGGGGAATTGACATGAAAGCCAAGAAAGAAGTAGAAAATGAAAATATTTTGTTAATTATTATTGTCTACGTACAAGCTCACTCCACAATTAGACATTTCAACACGCTAGCGGTCAGACACCCTTCCGGCCCTCCAGTACTAACGCCCAAAATGGTAAAAGGGCAGCAAGATGTACCAAGCACATCCGTAACTCTAACTTATAGACACGCTAATACGAAGGCGGTATCACAACCCTTCCGTGCAACCCATACCAACGACCAGAATGCTGTAAGCAGAGAAAGGAGTGCCTCGACTTATAAAAAATTACTACTGGTATATTATAATTATAAATTAAAAATTGTTTTTACCAGGGAAATATAGTATGTGGATAAGTTAAAAATGTAGGTCTAGTAATATTTGCATATGGGATAATTAAAAGTTAATAATATCAAGAGATTGTAATCATTTAAATAATTCGCATCCATTTCATGCGAGAGAATATATTCGTAAATAAGCAAAATCAAAAAATTGAATAAAACATGAAACATTCATAATTTAAACTAAACTGTATCTTTCATTCACACACCATACCATATTTCTACACACCACATCTCAGATTTAACAATCACACCTTAAATTTAATCATCACACCTTACATCTAATCATCATACTTTATACCTAACCATCACACTTTATATTTAATCATCACACCTTATATTTAACCATCATACCTTACATTTAACCATCATACCTTATATACAATTATCACACCTTATATTTAATCATCATACCTTATAATTAATAATCACACCTTATAAATATATAATCATCATACCTTATATCTAACCATCACACCTTATATTTAATAATCACACCTTATAGTTAATCATCATACCTTATATCTAACCATCACACCTTATATTTAATCATCACACCTTATATCTAAACAACATACCTTATATTTAATCATCACATCTTATATCTAACAACCATACCTTATATTTCATCATCACACCTTACATTTAATCAGCACACCTTATATCTATTCATCACACCTTATATCTAACCATCATACCTTATATTTAAGCATCATACCTGACGATCATACCTTATATCTAACGATCACACCTCATATCAAAAATTTCACACCTTATACCTAGATCTCATCTCATACCTAATGTGTCACGTTTTATTCATTTGGAATGGAAAATATTAATGTACATATTATATTTTCAATACAAGGGATAAGTTAAAGTTAAGTTTAAAAAATGAATGATATAAATTAAAAGTGTGTTAACGGAATTTAATTTATGCAGAATTGTAAAAAATGTATTAGGAAAAATTCAAGGAGGACATTATTCTTAAATCTCAAAATTGGACTTACTTATTTCAGTGTTAAGAGAAAATAAAACTGAAGAAGTACCTGCTTCCCCCCTTACATCTATATCATATATCTAGAAAGTAGCTGGACCTCGTCTGAAACAATAAAAAATATAAATTAGATTATTAATAACAAAATTTATCGTAAATAATTATGAATAAAAATAATACAATATACATTATATTTAATCATATTTAGCAATATATCACAATTAGTTATTAAAATTCTTGTTCAAAAAAATTAAAAATAAAAACTGTACTCACCGGACTAATGCTAGATTACTACTGAAGATTTTTGTTTGTGAATTATCATTTAAACAAATGAATAAAGGTAGGGGGGTTACGAAATAGCATATAGTATTAAAATTATAATGTGTTATTAATAGTTTGGTATTAGCTAACGATATCAATTATAAAATATAATTTAAAAAATAATGTACGTTTCGCACCATCATTGACGTAAGCATAACTTGACAACCTTTTTTAAGAATTATCACTGGAGTTAGTTTGACATTTCAAGGAGGTAAGACGATTTTATGACTCTCGTTATTGGGTATCTGTAGGAATGTTTCATTTCTACTGATACTGTACCAGATACCAGTATTGATACTTATCTTTCGATACCGTGATAGCGATATTTTAATATCGATATCGATCTATCGATATTTTATTAATATCAATGCATTAACCCTGTATCGAAAAACTATTAATTACAAAATCAAATATTTTGTAAATGATATGAACAAAAAACGAAAAAAAAACAGACGACAGATCTGCAAAGTTATTATTTGTACATTGCAATTTAAAATTATGCGAACACAAAATTTTTTTACAAAATAATGAACTTGTGCAAGAAGGAATCAAATGCCTTAGGTTTAGAGACAATCAGTGAATTCAATCTGAATGTGGTTTTGTACCTGTTAAGATTTCACATACATATGTATACTCACTTTTTATTTTCTTTTGAAAATAATTGTACCAAATTAGTTTAAAATTTATATGTAATTGTTATTAATTTTTTGGAAATATAGGTAAGTTATTTTTTCAACTGTATTTTCTAATTTCAAATAAAAGTTTTAATTTTTAAATTTTTTCTCTTTAATACCTACATTTTAAACACAATTTTACAATTTAATTTAAAATTGTACTAAAAAATTATAGTAGTTTACCAAAATTATAAAATACAAGTGAATCTAAAATGTTAATAAAAACTGGTAAATTACGGGGGACATTTACCAAAATTGTAAATTACGGTAATTTAACATCCCTGACAATACCAGGGGTGGGATTCTGTAACTAAGTCCGTTATGGTTTGAGTGCGTTATATAACCGATGGTTATAATAGACATAAACATAAAATTTTGTAGTTATCAAATATTTAATTTCAGATGAAATAAGTATCATACCATCCTCATTTAACAAAAAAATACAATTTTGTTGATTATTTAGGTATTACTTACTTATTAATTAAGTATTAGTCTTTGAAGTGGACAAACTGATGTTCTGTGACAGATACTATTTATCTTTTGTTATGATAACGGACTCAAATAACGCAATTAACTGCTATTTGAGTGCGTTATGTAGTTACAGAATCCCACCCCTGGAGCACGGGCGTCCATAAAATATTTTTCAAAGAGGGGCAAAATAAAAAAAAAACAATTAAAAATACATATTTGTACGTCCAATTGTACCAACAATACTTACATTTTAAGCAACACTTAACAAAAAATGCTAATTTACGAAATTTTGATAGCGTTGTTGAATAGTTCATTTGACATTCTTTTCCAATGTGATACTGTCCATTTATTGGAAAAGGAAACGAGATAAACTGCAAACGCATGTTTACTAGTAAAAAAGAGAATTGTTCAAAAAAATAATAATAAACAGACAAAGTAAAATTTTTTTGATAGGTTTGTGTGGCAATTTTCATTCCATCTTTCAAAAATGTCTTAGAAAATTTATTAGGAACCTCTTCGATAAAATTAAGTTTATTGTAGTTAATTGTCTCAGATTTTACTACTGTGTAATGACAGTTAAAATAACTAACCACAAATACGAACAGAATAATTTCTCCCACACATAAAAAGCTTAAGCCCTAAAATATAGCAAACATTAATAAATTTCTTATAGAACATAAGGGTGGTGAAGCAATTAAGTAATGTGCCGCCTTTTTAAAATTTGCGAAAAGCAAGGGGAGGACAAATGCACCCTCTTGACCACACAACACAACCCCCCCCCCCCCCTTTGGGGCGCCCATGCCCTGGAGTCCTGTCCATTTAGGAATGTAGAAAAAATGGAAAATTTAATGCACGATAGAACTATTTGAAAAGTTATTTGTTTTGCGAAAGTGCGTTTTAATTGAAGAAAAATCTGTCGCTGGAACAAAACGTGCTGGCTCGCCACAACGTAATTTATTCCGCCGAGGGCCAAGATTCTAATTCTTGGCTCTCCCGCAATTAATTAGGTGTCTGATATAGCGTTTATCAAATGCTACACGGGCAAATAAATGCGTTTGGCGCTGGGATATTTTTTGTGTGATCCGCCTGCAGGCCTCCTAATGTATAACCGCCGCTCCGGTTATATATCGCGGTGAATATATAAGTCTGACCTGTGCTGACTGAGTGCGTTGGATGCCAGATAGATCGCGCGCTATTCCCCCATGATTCCCAGCTTTAAATCTAAATAAATATCACTCTACTTTTTGCTTATTATTTATTTTGCTAGTATCAACAGCGACGTGTAAATACATGAACTAAAACGAAGAAAACTGAAGTAGATGTTGCTAGAATTCACAGCGGTTTACGTAGAAACTTCGTTAAATGTAAAATAAATATATTACATAGCTTATTACCCATTGCTGTGTCATCTTTATCGTATATATTAGTAATAACATATTTAGGTCATTTTATACCGTGAGTATTTTTAAACGTGAAACATTAGATTTCTCATATCCATCGTTAGGACTTGATTTGATTGACTGCAATGTAGACTTGCTTGTCTGTTTTAAAATTAAACATAGAGAACGAATTTGACATTTGCTTTTTGGGTTATAAAATTTTCTGACAGTCCTACACCAAGTTTAACAACAATTTTAATAAACATTAATAAGTTCATAAATTAAATAATTTGATAATTGATTCAATAATGGAATAAAAATAGGTTAGATCAGGTTAGGTTAGGTTAGTTTAGTTTAGGTTTGGTGAGGTTATGTTAGGTTAGGTCAGGTTAGATTATATTAGATTTGGTTAGGTTATTTTAGATTCAATGATGAAATAAAATTACATTAAGTCAGGCTAAGTAAGTTTAGTTTAGTTCAGTTTATATAAATTTAAGTTTGGTGAGAATAAGTTAAGGTAGGTTAGGTTAGATTAGATTAAGTTAGGTTGGGTTAGAATAGATTAGGTTAAATTAGGTCAGGTTGAGTTAGATTAGATTATATTAGATTAGGTTAGGATATGTTAGATTTTTTCTGGTGCGCTTATGAAAAGTTTAAAAACCAGAATGGTGCGCTTTTGTCATACAGTCATTTAATGAATGAATGAATTGTAAAATCCGAGTCACTGAATTGTAAGCCTGTCCTGCAATAATTATGTTATTAATATTTGTAAAGAAAATATATAGACAATAAAAACTAGTGAAATAATGGAATTAATAACTTAATTAAAATTAGTAAAAGGAAGAGTCCTTTTTTTAACGCAAGTAGAAAAAATTAAATTAATTCCACATGTATTTCTGCTTATGTGTGCATCAGAAGTAATAAAAATTACAGATGGCATCATGGCGGACATTTAAATTTGCAATGTACTTAACACATTTTCACACAAGTATAGAATGTCCCAAATTTATACATATCAAGGGCAAATAAAGATTAATGCTATTGAATCGTCAGTTCACTTCGTACTTCAGGAATATTTGCAGTTATTACATATAAAACGGTATAAATATAATATATAATATTATATTTATGGAAAAATATAAATTTGATAGAAGTTCGAAGGAATGTCATAGCTACAAGAGTTTTTTCATAAGCCTCAAAGCAAGAATTCCGATTATACCTCTGAATATTTTCTCCCGCGTAACTCACGCTCATCTCATAACCAGTTCAGTCCAAATATTTGTATTATAAGCACGAAGGATCTACCTGCAACTTTATTAATAAATTTCACAATTTCAGCGAGTTGCTAGCACTGTGTCTATATTACATCCCGACTGTCGGTGACAAAGTGTCGACTCGCACTGAAGGGAAGTTTTTTAAACACTGTAGCTTAAATCAATGGGACTCATTACAGAATTAAGTAGGTAATTTCATTCTTAATTTTTTAGAATTCTTTGGAGATACCGCGGAATTAAATTTATTTATCATTCTCGGTAAATAAACATTGCGAAAAGAGCTTTTCTTAAACAAGAATTACAATTACTTTTTTACTTACTAAGGGGTGTAGATTTTAAATGTACCTATTTCTTTTCATTCTGAACATATTTGCCTTTAATTATTTTATTAATATATTCTTTAGAAAGTAAGTTCAACTAACTTTCAGAAAACTACCTCTAGACTTACAACTAGATAATGGTACAGGAATTCTTTGTCACTGGTCACTAGTGTTTCATAGACAAGATTTCTTGTATTGTTTTGATATTTCTTGTCTTGATCGTCATTTTCTTGCATATTTCCTGTCTTGCAGGTTATAACGTAGTTAGGGATTCCATTATTCCCAAATGAACATATAATTAATCTTTGAAGCACATGTACATTTTTTTTAGTTAATATCAGTGTTAATTATCAAATTCATATCTTATAATACAATTATTATTAATAAATAAATATTATAAAAACCAAAAAAAACGTATAGTAGCACAACACCTACATTTGTACATGCAGAAAAGCTTTTTTCCAAAGATCCTTTTGATTATAAGAAAGAATATCGTGCCTTAACCTTTGGGTATATAATTTCAAAGAATAATTATATTATTGAGCCAGTAATACCTAATACCTAATTATTATTATATATTTTTTAAAATGAAATTTACAACGTATATTGAAAAATTGTATGTATTAATTTTTTAATATTTATATATTTCTTTACTTTTTGATAAATAAAATCTATATGTTAATGTTTTTTTTAATATAAATTATATTATTTTCCTCAAAAATGACATATTTATAGGTAGATTCTTATGATAAATTAACAAAAAAAAACCGTCTTTCATTTTCCGCAAGATTGATGCAAAACCAAGAAAAATACAAGACTCTCGTAAAACACTACCGATCACCGGTCGAAAAAGAATTCCTGGACTGTTATTTTTCGTAGTCTAGCAAGTACACTAAAATACTGGCATAATGCAATTTCCGATTCGAAAATATCGAAAAGGTGTCAGTTTTCGTCCGATCGAAAAAAAATACTTCAATATTCAAAAAGAAATCTTGATTAGATTACAAATTCAATAGTATTCCGATGAATTATTTCTAGAAAACTAGAAAATTAGATACTAAAATATAAAATTATGATGTGCAGCAACGTAATATTCTGCGATATGTAAAATATAAAACGGAATTAACGATGCAGTAAAAATTAACAATGCATTCATAAATTAATACATTTTATTGAATGGGGAAATAATAGAGATAGTATGACATGCATATTAAACAGTGCATTATTTTATTTAGTGTAAACGAAGCTCAACATCAGCATTTCGTTTCAATTATAGTTACAACAACTTCACTAACGAAATTAAGTTTAGGAGCAGAGAATGGCTCCGGAAGATTTTTAGCGCGGAAAATTGTATTGATATTTTCACGCTGACTGGACTCAAAATTCCACGCTCTAATTTATAAATGATGGTATCTCTTCCAACAAATATCATAAAGTAGTTAAGAAATGACAGCGCGAATCAGACTATATGGAGCAGATATATTATCGGCCGCAATGTTCACCCCGTGCGTAAATAACCACATTCTAGTTTGCATAGCTGACAAAATTATTTATAGTCATAATAAATAACAATAATTATTAGAAATTTATAATGCCATTATAACCCGCATTTTCCACTAAGTTTTCATTTCAAAATTATTATTATATAATATAATAATCTTCCATACAAAAAATGACTGGTTCAACACACTAGTATTTATTTTTATTCTAAATATATTTAACAATTTTTGTAAAATAATATTTAAAATAATATAAGACTTACTGTAATAAAATATATTTGGTTTTTCTAATTTTAAGTGGAACTCTGTTTACATTTTTTAATTCTATTTACATTCTGAATAAAGTGATATTTGCAGAAAAAAATCAATAAAAGAAAGATTAAAACAATAAAAGTGGGTTGTGGTTTTATTTCAAACAACTGTGTTCTAAAAAAATTAATATGTTGTTTCCCGTAGTTGATCCTCACGTCATCAATTGTAACCATGTGATTCAAATCGTTGGGGAGACGGGGTTTGATGACATCATCTTGTCGGGTAAAATAATGTGATTCCCGAAGTAAATAAATGTGAAAACTGACAATATTATATACAAATGTAATAATGGATGAAATATACGAAAAGAGTTGTAGAGTAAACTAACGATACTTATGACATGACTAGAGTGAGTCAGTTTTTTAAATATTTGAAAATATTCGTTATCACGGTTACTATACTGTTTCTATTTTATTTTGTCGTTAGTTGGATGCAGACAGCGTATCCCTTTGTAACACGTACATGAGATAACGAATAAAAGTCACATCTATGCCATGTGTATACAACAAAGATGCAAGATAAAAGTTTAATAATTCTTGCAACCGAAATTGATGACGTGGGGATCAACTGGGAAAATAAAATACACAATATTTTTTCGTACCACCGTTCACAGAAGTTTAACTTACTTCCATAGCAAGTTCTTGATAACTTTAGTTATGTGGTTACCATTATCAACGGAATATTACAGAAAATAACTGTCCCCCTATAAAATTATAAAAATCATACGAATTTCATATTACATATTTGGTTGAGTAGCAACGGGTCAAATTCACTGTGAAAAGTTGCAAATAAATAAATTTGTACTGTCCAATGGAACACATTTTTAATTTTTTATTTTAATTATTTTTCATCTCAGTTCTTACCTTCTCGAAAATTATAATGTACATACATTCCTTGTATCTTAAATAACTATAAATTTAATGGTATTGCCAGATGTTTTATATACATTTCTGGAATAAACTTCCACTTCACTGAAATGAAAAGAAATCCTTAATTTATTCACTTAATACACAAATAACTATTAAATACTCCGATTATCATTTATATTCTAAATACTCAGAGTACATTAAATAACAATTTTATTTAAATATATTTAATAAGTGTATAAATGGTCCAATATGCAGCTTTATGATAAAGCCCTTTTAGAAAGCGTACTTTTACATTAAAATCTGAATGAGCTCAGATCACTTTTAACAAAAGCACACTATAAAAGTGTGTTTGTAATACGGATCTCTGTTTTTATTAAAATAAACAGTAAGCACTCTAATGATTCAAGTAAAGAAGTACTTGATATACGAAGTATAAAATTTAAATATTTTTATACTTGAGTACAGTAATTTGTGGAGCTCTAGACAACTCCATTATAAGCTAATACCTATAATTGGGATAGTATTTTCAAAAATACCTACGCTTCATCTTCTTACAAAACTCCGTGACATGTCATAAGTATTTTGCAATTAAAAAAAATATTTGAATTTATAGACCTTTTAAAGAACATGTTGATTTTTTTTGGTTTATTGAAATAATAATTTGTAATTGAAATAATTGAAAGCTTAAAAGTTAAATATTTTATAAACATAATTTTTGGCAAATTGAAATTCGTGGTCTTATATGAGTTAAAATGTAATGTGAATGTTTTTGCGGAGTTGAGAATTCAGACATTTATGCGCCCTTAATATTAACACAATAGAAATGAAGTGAAATATGAATTAGAAGGTAGAATGCGTAGGCGCTTTCATGTTAACAATATAATTATTGCACGGCATGTGCTGAGGGATATCTCAGCTAGCTACACTCCACAGATTGCCACACATGCCCCTTAATATCGCCGACTAGTTGCGTATGTTCCACAAGCCCTTGTAATTGTCGTATAAATTCGTGAGTAGGTTATGAGAACATTCACAAACCTATGTCCGTAATAACTGAAACTTACCACTTTATTATCGTCGTAATTCACTAAGCCCCTAAACAAATCGTTCATATTTAATCCAACTAGCTAACCCAAGCTTTAACCTTCAACATGTACGTTACAGACTACATCATCTCTTATTAAACTCCTTTACCTTCAAAATTTATTATTTTTATTTAAATCAGGGTTGCATTGATTTAAATCACTTGTTCTGCAATTGTTATTTAACGTTCCAGATTTACGTAAATGGGGGGAAAAAGCGTGTGACTAATGTTCCCATGTGACAATACTTTCAAGAACTACTAAATCTGTTTCACTTCGTCGATAAAACGACTTTACCGGTTTCAGGATTTTAAGTATTTTTTTACATAGTCAAAAGTAAGCAGGGTACCTAAGTCGTAATTATATCCAATGTAATGTTGACAAGTCAGTATGGTAAAAATTTTCACTTAGAGATTTGTCAAAATAACGTGGCACAATTGGATAATACAGCTGTCATATTAACCCATACAGACTTCATCACGAAAACGTATCTGACAAGAGAATTTTATAAAATAATATTTATTAATAAAGTGAAACCAGTAAATTATTGAACAAACCACGGATGTTATGTACATACCAGGACTTATACTCGTATGTCTTAAAATCCTCGCTCTCCGAACTCGGAATTCAATTGACATCTGCGGTGGTTATAATACTCATAACTATCATAGCTATGTTAATAGCTATCACTGGTACAATATTTTTAATTTATAACGTAGAAAATTTTTGCGCTAATGTGTATTTTTTAGTTAAATTTACTTTAGAATATGTTACAGTAAAATCCAGTTATTACGACATCGAAGGGAATTTATAAATTTCGTCGCTAGAACCGGAAGTCGCTATAACTGATAAAAGTAAAATAACGTTAGCATTAACAATCTACTATAGTCTAAATATAACAAGACAAGACTTTTCTAAGTCTAAGTCTAAATCAAAAAGTCTTGTCTAAATATCAAGACCCTAGATTGTTTCAAAACTACATTAATCTATCTATAAGCTTTAGACAAGGAGAGATAATTCTTTGGCAGCGTTCTTTTTTTATTTTACAATCACTGTTTCAATTCGGAAGGAACCAGCTTCCAATGATATATTTTTGTTTCGAAAATTTAAAAATTGTAATTAATCTGGAGTCTTGAAAATTGTCTAGATTTTTCTAGTTTTGTCTTTTCTTCAAATTTCAAGACAAGACTTTTGCCAGTCTAATCTTGATAATCTAGACAAGATAAGACATAATATATAAGCGGTTATAAACGGATATTACTATAGTTTTTTTTGTTATTTATTTAAATTTTAGTATTATTTTGTGAAACACATTTGAAATTATAATTATACCTTTGTAAAAAAATTAAAAATCTGATTTAAATAATAAAATTTGATTTAAATAAAAAAAATCAGATTTTTTTAATTGCATTTCTACAAGTAAGCTGTCTTCTCATATCAAATAAAGGTTAATAATAGTGGTTATCTAGGCTAGTAGTAAAAAAACATTTCTAGTTGTTTGCACTAATAAAACTTTATTACTACTATTCCTTAAATATCCACTTACATATCAAACTAACCATTCCTCAATTCCTTATACCACATTCAAGTACCCTGCTCTATATTTATTGGCTGTTGTAAGATTGGGTGTAGAAACCCTAATCTCCGTATCTGATCCAGGGTCGGGTTGGCTGCTGCCGACGTCGAGCAGCGTGGGCGCGCCCCCCATGCCCGAGTTCGACGCCCAGGCGTCGCCCGCGTCCCGGCGGCTCGGCGTCCTGGCCGGACAGACAGCTTTGTTACCCTGCGTGGTCCGGAACCTGGGTGATAAGGTGGTGAGTACAGCCGAAATGACATTTTGATTTATGCTGCGCAAAAATCGTAAATCTTTATTGATTTTCCGCAGCTCAGTAGACATTATTTATATACTTGCCCACCTGGATTTTATTTATTTACTTTCCATGCGATCCATCTCGCATTATCGCTATATTACTCCAGTACGCACACTATATATTTTATCTATTCCGAACATTCAACAGCAGCTACGTACTTACTAAGATTTATAGTTATGTTCTAATTCACAATATTATCATTTACCCCAATTCTGTAAAGAAGTTACTACCTCTTAGTAACGTTACTAAAAATTTTAATCAATAGAAATATTTGTAAACGCTGTCATTTTCATATTTTGTTTAGTGTCTATTATTTTTATTGGCTAATGATGTTAGTAACGTAGCTAAGAGCTAGTAACTTCCTTACAGAATTGGGGTAATCTGTGACATTGCATTCTTAAATGGTACATGGCCTCAAGTAAAGTTGTCTGAAGACATATTTGAAACTGATTTATGAAGGGTTTACAATATTTATGGAAGACTGGAATGCTTAGGAGTCAGGCATCCTAAATTATACACACATTCATACACATGTAACCTAACGTAACCTAACCTAAACCAACCTAATCTAGCCTAACCTAACTCAACCTAACCTAATATGAGTACGTTAGGTTACGTTGGATTAGGTTAGACTAGACTAGGTTGGGTTAGGTATAATTAGATTAGATTAAGTTGGTTTAGGTTATGTTAGATTAGGTTGTGTTAGGTTAGGTTAGATTAGATTAGGTTGGATTAGATTAGATTAGGTTGGATTAGATTTGATTAGATTGGTTCCATCTTGCGTTATCGCTGTATTACTCCAATACGCACACTATATATTTTATCTACTCCGAACATTCAACACTGCAGCTACGTACTTACTAAGATTTATAGTTATGTTCTAATTCACAATAATATCATCATCTGTGACACTGCATTCGTAATGGTACAAGGCTTCAAGTAAACTTGTCTGAAGACATATTTGAAACTGACTTATGAAAGGTTTACAATCTTTTATGGAAAACTGGAATGCTTAGTGGTCAAGCATCCTAAATTATACACACATTCATACACATCAAACTTAACGTAACCTAACCTAAACCAAACTAACCTAATCTAGCCTAACCTAACTCAACCTAACCTAATATGAGTACGTTAGGTTAGACTAGAATAGGTTGGGTTAGGTATAATTAGATTAGATTTAGTTGGTTTAGGTTAGGTTAGATATGGTTGTGTTAGGTTAGGTTAGATTAGATTAGGTTGGTTTAGATTTGATTAGATTGGATCCATCTCGCATTATCGCTATATTACTCCAATACGCACACTATATATTTTATCTATTCCGAACATTCAACACTGCAGCTAGGTACTTGCTAAGATTTATAGTTATGTTCTAATTCACAATATCATCATCATCTCTGATACTGCATTCTTAAATGGAACAAGGTTTCAAGTAAAGTTGTCTGAAGACATATTGGAAACTGACTTATGCTTAGTGGTCATAGGAACACTAAATTATTTCAACTTGAAAGCATCGTTAAAAGGGACGGAAATGGACGATTTTTAATTAATTTAGTATATTTAATTCTTCAAGGTAATTATTAGTTATAAATCGTTACAATTTATTTGCACAGTATTATAATTTTTTGTAAAGTAACATTGTTAAGCATAAAAAATATTGCTATGTTAAAATGAGATATGCCAAGTATAGTATATATTATTCACTGAACTTGAATGTGTGCTATTACTCATGAAATTAAAGTTTGTAAAAATAGACAATTAGTTTTTAATTAATTAAAATTTATAGAAGATAAAGCTGTGTATAGCGTATCAGTTTCAATAACTAAACTATTTTAAAATATAAATATTTACAAAAATTCCATTTTTTATTAAATAATCCCACGCCATCGGTAGATTGCATTTTCCCATTTATGGTTTACGCCCCTAACTTATTATATCAGTGCACTTTTGAAGTTGGTAGATTTGAATAGGTATTGCTACTATAACCTTGTACCAGGGCCACTGGTAGGCAAGACAAGAGTCTGCGTCAGTTGCAGTATGTACTTTACGACACATTGCACACCATAGGATAAAAACAATACGTTGCCGTCTTCTTTCACTTGTTTGCTACGTTAGATGCGCCAGAATGATTGACATGTCTTATTTCTATTTGAGACAAACTATATATTATAGTATATATTATTTGTATCAAACATTTTAAAATTTATTATTAGGAAAAAATTTTATTAACTCCGCAAACATAAAAAATATAAAATTTAAAACATGTAGATTTTAAACTTTAATGATAACATTGTAAAATTTAATAAAGCAGATTTAGAAAATACAAACAAATTTTTGGTCTAATTTTCATTTATTGCACATACGAGATCAGTTATGTGACGAATTTTTTGGTTGTGACAAAAAATGTAAAATTAATTAACTATGTAAGCACAAAACATTTTTGTTGGTATTTAAATTATCAGTCCAGATTTTCAGTTTTTGCGAATCAAAATATTAACAAAAATGATACACGTGTGTTTATTTGACAAACGTATTTTCATTGTAAATATTCCGCATTTATTACGAATAATTCTGTCATTTCCACAACACGTAATTTTTTTAATTTTTACCTCCCTTTTATGTATTACAGGGAGATACAGGTATCATATTTAAAACATTTGATTTTTACTTATTATTGTATTTTTCTGTAATATAGGCTGCCATATGTGAATTATGTAAAAATATTTATATTTATCATGTGTTTATTTTGAAGTGGGGCGTGGAACATGAGATGCGTCATATCCATAATTACGAATTTGACGACAATGTATCAGAGCCTTTTTACCTCCCGCCTATCAATATATAGATAAGGGAGGTATTGTTTTTGGTCAAATTTCTCCAGTGTGAGTTTTCAACATATGAGCACGAATTAGAGTCTCTATATAGAATGTGATTTTACTATTTTCTATAACTCCATAGAATACATGTAAAAAATATAATATTTGGTTTGTGACAAGGTACTTATGGTGCATCTATTTCTATATTATATTAAGAGGAATGAATAAAGATTTTTTAAAATTTAAATTTACAAATAAAAATGTGAAAATAATTAAGATATTCTGCTAGAAATGTAGAAACAATTTAATAAATTGTTTTATTTTAATTATTCACATTTTTTACTAAAGACAATCTCACATCTTTGATCTTGTTTCTAACCAATTAATTTTTTATATCATTTCATTTTTTTATTCCAAATAAAGACACAACTAATAAAAATGATTTGAAATAATGAAGTATTTTTTTCCTCTGTTTCGTTATTAAAAAAAGTTCTAGTCAAAGTTCACCACTTTTTTCAATATCTCAAATGTGTACTTATGAAACATAAAGATCAATGTTTGAGTTATTAATAATTCATTTAATGTTCTTTAAATTTGCATAGCTTGGTAAATAAAGTTAGCAAGTTTTAAATAAATATTGAACTATGTAGTAATCCTAAATTGAAAACTTTATCTATTTAATAAAATAAGAACAGCATTTATTCTAACTTTATTCGGTCTTTCATATATGTTTTATATTCAATATATATTTCTGTGTATTAAAAATGATGTCACTATTAAAATATTACAATTATAGTAGCATAACAATGATTAACAAATGACGTTATTTTTAATATAATAATCGTATGCCACTTTTTCATTGTGGGATATAGAGACAAAGGAGAATTTCATATGTTGATTGATAATTTTACTATTGTCTCTACGGAGGTCCTACACCTAGTAGATTTAGAGCCACCGTTTTTATTACTAAACAATAAATATTCCCAAAATTAGTAAAAATGTAAAGAAAAAATGTTAACGCTTAGGGGTAATTAATGTGTTTAAACTTAAAATCTTTCCTTGGCAACAATTTTTATAACACAATTGGTATTTTTAAGTAGTAGTTGATAACTTAGTTGACTTGTTGACAGAAACCAAACAAACGTTCAAAATTATATAAATTTTCAAGGAAAGTATTTCAATAATTAATATTACTAAATGATATCAGAAAGACAATATAGTGACAGATTTGTTCAAATTGTGACCGTTTTCTTTACCACAAAATATTGCAGCAAGTAATTAGTATTATATTATACATCAAGGTTGAGAAGACTATCATTATGACCTACCGCCAAGTTGTGTGCCGAAGTGCGAAGCAACCTAGGGACATAAATAACAATTATAATCAGTGATACTTCACTGAAATGTCATACAAATATTTTCTTTTGTTTCCCTAGCTGTCTGATATCTATCGAAAATGTTACATTTTATATTGAATATATCTCATATTGCCGGCGGTGTAGAATTTAATTTTGAACAATTTTATACTCTTGTAGTTTTGCTCTAAATCAATCAGGAGAGAGAGTATCAGCAATTTTTTTAAATCTCATGTTAAAGTCCTATGTTCCGCATTTCGTTGCACACACTGTTTACTATTCTTCAATAACGGCTTCATTATTGCAAAATAAGGATTTTTTCAACCTTGATATGCAGTAACAGTAACCGATACTGAAACTGAAACCGTCAATTTAAAGAATTTTCAGTGTAGAATTAAATGTGTTTCTGGAACGTGTGTAACGGTTTTTAAGTTGGTATAGTTGAAGGGTTGTTGTTGTTGCGAGTTTAACGTAAATGAATGTTTTTCATTTAAGATTTGATTAAGATATAGTTAAGTTTAGGAGGTGTGTAATCAGTTGTGCTCGCGCAGAAACACGCAGCGGCTGCTATCTTGTTCCACCTACGAAGGACCCTAATACACCATTATACACAATTAGTCTAGCTTTTGTTGTATATTCATGTTCTGGCAAATGTCCCCCTTGCCGCCATAACCCCACAACTAGCAATTACATTTTCATCTTTACAAGATACCCGCTACAACAATTTCAGCGACAAATGCCTACAACCTATTATTGAATCCCAGCACTACAAAACACAAATGAATTTACTTTATAGGGGTACACACCGGCCTGGAACCAGCAGATAATTCTGCACATATGTATGGACTCGGCTCAATTATACTTCTATACAATACAACACACATTTCATTTACATATATCTAAATACTGCAGCCTTCACTACCAACTAGATAAAGCAAAATTAAAACCAGGTAGAATAGGGCAAAATGCGGAATACGTCTATTTCTAAGAAACAAATGGTGTTATCTTTGATTTAACAGATTCAACAGAGACCTTTAGATAAAGTAAAAACATAATTTAAATATTGGTTTGCTGCGACTTACAAAACCTCAAAACACAAAAAAAAACTTAATTGTTCAACGATGAGATTTTTTGACGTAGCAATAAGTTTTAATTTGAAGTAGATAATCTAATGCAACGCATATTTTTTTTACTGCAATAGTAATATGGTTTGTAAATACATGATGTTTGCATGATTTAGATTTTTTTTCTAATAGCTCGATTTATTGGCGCGAACTGTAAAGTAGGATAGTTCTTAATATGGAACAGTAGACTAAGTTCGCCCTGAAAAAAATCTCCACTTAGATGCTCAGTGCCCAGTATATTTTTTGCGATGGATCGTTTTTAGGGGATACTCAGGGATATTATAGATATGATGAAAAATATAATTATGTCTGCGATTTTTGTCGTTAACCACAACATTTAACTCAGAAAACTATTTAGTTAAAACGTTTTCTTTGATTTGTCTGTATAAATATCTATGTATTTTCGACTTTATTTGTTTACATATCTAAATTTTCTTTTTAATTTAAGGCAGTATTACACTTTACCCGACTATTCCACATTAACTCACCAATTCCCATTTTATAAAAAAAACTTTAATAAAAATAAAGATCCATAAAACAAACACCATATAGAAGTAAGCTACTTGTTACTAATACTATACACATGATGTCTACAAAAATTGATGGTTGTACATGCTTCTTCATATATTTTTTATAACATAATAAAATAGTCTTCCACAATCAGCACATTAACTCTATTTTTTATTGATCTGCCACGAATTTCTTAACTCGTTCAATACAATTGTAAGCAGAAGAGGATTTAATCATTTTATAGTATATTGCGATAACAATAATAACAAATAGCAAGTTAATGAGACTTCACCATTTCTTGCCACTCAACGCGCGCTATCTCTCTCGCACTATGTTTATTACAACTGTCTTTGTCTAAACTCCTTCCATACCTATTATTAGTTCAATGGTTGGAATCGAATTCGATCCGATATACAGAAATAGTTTTAATGTAAGAAATAGTTCTAAATGATTGAAATAATGTTATGGAAGCGAGTGTCTGTAGTGGTTCCGTGTTCTGATTACCCTTTGCCCGCTTAATAGTATTCCAAGTACTTCATCTTTTGTATGCCAACTCCCATTTGTTCTGCAGAACCATCAGGGTTGATGGATAAGCCCAATTAAGATAATTTTCTCCAAAAAGCTTATCAAATTTTAATTTCTCTGAACTCGTTTCTAAAAATTTAAACTCTTTTCAGAACGAATATTAAGCGAAATTATCTACCGAGTTACAGAAGAGATTCAAAGTAAAACTCAGCACAAATCTTAATGTAATATTTATCCCCGAAAACACAAAGTTGTAATTCACTCAAGCCTTTGATGTGAAATATTGAAATTGCATAGCGCGGATATTGCAAGCGTCTCGCATAGCTTTGCAACTTCACGGCTGCAGCTATGCAGACAAACGGGCGTAATTATTATTTTTAATTAACGTTTTCACATTGTTGCATTATTTATATCTACCACACATTCTTTCTGTTACCCTAATGCACAAATAACTTCATTATATTACACACTATGGCTTACTTTTAAAACTTGCATCCACTTTTCTATCAACAGACAACTATTTGTAAATATCGATGTTATTATAACTATACTCCGTTTTTAAACTATAGACAGCACTAGACGTAGTCACATTTACACCACAGCGTGAGTGAAATACATGTAGTTCTGAAAAGAACTGGTTTTAATCGTGAAATATCACAAAAAGAGAAATGAAACAAAAAACACGTGCAAATTCAGCAAGTTATTTGACAACTACTGAGAGTTTGACGTTTCAATTACGTTTGAGAAGGTTAACTTGAAATTTTGTCTAGTTAAATGCGGCTTCATGAAATGGCGCAGCAGCCAATCACAGGCTTTGATTTTCTCACTAGAATTTCTAGTTACTGTCTATAGTTTAAAAACAGGGTATATTAAACTATAAAAAGTCAGTTATAGTATTCATATATTATATATTACAGTTGAGAAGACTATCATTAATTGATCTAGCGCCAAGATTGTATCACGAGACGGGAAGCAACCGAGGGACATAAAGCGCTGGTCAATAATGATCTTCTCAACTCTGGTATACCGTGTGTCCCAAAAAATTGTTGTCATAGGCATTTAACATGGGAAAACTAAATCACAACTGTATAACCTGGATATTATAGTGGAATATAATACTGGAAAAATTCATAATGGTATTAAAAATTCTTATTTAATAATAATATTCCTTTAAAAACATTATGGAAATTATGTCATATACTTTTCTTTCTTCAAATTATTTCACAATTTGACAACTTGAACTTAAATTGGCATATTTGCAATACTGTAACAATTGGACTGCTAAACGTCAAAATTTACATAACCTAATTTTGTAGCTTATTATGTTCCTGTGTTTTTTCTTCCGAATAAATTGATTTATGAAGGATGTCGTGAAAAGAATGTTGTGTCTAACACGAGAGTATAGAATTTTAAAATTGTGTGAATTTAATTGCACGGGCAACGGTGGCTCACTTGGTTAGAGCGCTCCTATTGGTACTATGTAGAATGCGAGATCTGTTTAATTTCTTCGTTAAATAACCAAATAAAAATATCTCTTAGTCCGAAAGGATGGGAGCCCATTATAAGCTGTAGGTGTTTTGCAGAGACTTTAGCTTTATAACCTACCCTCTAAAAAATGCAAGTAAAAAATAGAACGAGTAAAGTTCACTCGCAATTGTAGCGTTAATTATTACTTATTATCATTATTATTAGTTTAACTAAAGTTGTAAAAACAGCGTTTGCTGTGAAAATTAATGAATTAAACCATAAAAAGTTAATTGGTGTATTATATATTCAGCATGTATACTACAAGAAGTTTTTTAGTATCGTTTTTATAAAATGAATATTTCTAGGAGAATAGTGTAAAGTATTATTTTAAGGCTTGGTAAACGAAAATTGGCAAGAAGTTGAAGAAAAACTCTAAAAATGACGAAAGTTTCTTATAAAAAAAATTAAAAAATTATGGCCAGGTCTAAGATCAAAAATTGGGACAAATTAAGGGTCACATTTTACCATTCAACTTATTTAATTTGTTAAGTTATGTTCGATTGAATTTATATAAAAGTGTAACAAATTTTGTTATGTAGGTTATTAATTTATAAATGTTACAGTTCAGCATTTGAAAATTGATAAAACTTTTTGAAAAATAATTTAAATTGTTGGTTACATAGTTCCGTCCAATTCAATGATAAAACATTTTTTGTTCGGGGCGCCGGCATTTATTTTTATCGGTTAAAATATTTCCCTGTAGGCGTAAAATTAAATTTCAGCTCATTGTTAACTTTTTCTCTGCTTTGACAGATCATTTTAAGCTTGTTATACTTGTAAAAAATGACGTTGTATACTCGTAGAATTAAAAAATGAAAAGTGGAGAAAAATTAGTTTAGAAATTGATTTTTAATACTTGTGTGAGAGGCGCATTTCCGGACCTGCTGATTTATACATGAGGTGGTGTCCGCTTCAATCTTTCTCCCTATAAATCAAACGATCTGTATGTCTGTATGGCGTATGCTACCAATTACGATTCACATTCTCATCACATACTCCTCCCTTAACAATCGAACTCTAACGCATTCTTGCTCAAATTAGTGAAAATATCACTTTAATAGCTATATGTAATAAGGAAATAATAGTATATTATTATTATGGAACACTAATGGAACAATATATCGTATAAAACGAGTATAATATAATATTTTTTATACTTCACTAAACTTATTTAATAAATTTTTTTAAATTTTCAATTAAAAAAATGACACAGTATAATTTAAGGATATATAAATGTAACATATGGTAACTGTATGAAATAGTACACATTTATCTGTCAAAATGTATTTAAAATATTATGTATTATTTATAAATCTATAAAGTTGAGTTATGAAATATTAGTATCCGGTTAAATTAGTTTTTCATACTCATTTTGAAAATATTTGAGGTTATCAATTTGACATTTAAAGTGGGGTGTAGTTATTAGAAGTACTGATATAACAACAACAAAAATGCCAAAACCAGTTTAACTAATCTTATATTTTATTATTAAACTGTTTTCAAAATAACAATAGGGCAATTGTTAACTCAAAGTATAAAAACAAATAAACGATATAAAATTAAGTTGTCATTTATGTTTTTTGAATTGTAAAATACGATTCTTTGTGAATCTAATAAATGTAATAACTATATTATTAATAAGAATTATATATTCTCTTTTTGTAGCTGTCAATGTTTCATTATTTCACTAGTGAAATAACGGAATCAATAGCCTAACTGAAATTAGTGAAATAAAGAGTCTCTTATTAAACAGAAGTAGAAAAACAAATAGCTATTATCATATCTAAGATAGTTAAGAGTATCATAACCGCCACAGATGTAAATTGATTCTGAGCTCGTAAAGCGAGAATTTTAAGACACCTTAGACTAAGTATGATTCATAACATCTGTAATTTGATAAATAGTTTCACAAAATAATATTAGTAATACACATTATATTATATAAAAAAAAAAGTTTGGCGCCCGAGCAAGAGCGCCCGAGCAAGGGCGCCCGAGTAGGGACATTTGGTTGTTACATCTATACGTCACAGTATGTAAAGAAAATAAGAACTATTTATGTAGCTCTAAAATTACAGATTTTTGTTCCCAACAATATACTTGTTATTAAGTATAATTGAAAATATAGCTAAATCCTGATTTGACGCTAGCTAATTCATTAATAATTATCCCTTGTTAAACAACCTGAATTCCAATGTACAAAATACATTGACAAGTTAATAACGTATGACAAGTATTGATTCATTTCAAAAAACATCACTCGCTGCATCAGATGAATTATTTATCAAATGCTGAACCAGTACATCATTTTTAATATCAGAAAAAATCATCATTCCACGAGGTTATACGGGTATAATCATAAAAATACAAACATTCTTCAACAGCCAATGTTTATGAAAAATGTTTACTATTTAATAATACCAGCAGAATTTACCAATAACCGTAAACTATTCCAATTTTTTATATCGAATCAATTTTGAACAAAAAAGTAATTATAAGTGAAGTGTATGCCTGTTGGTAATTTGAAGACAAAGTTAGGAGACAGTTTAATTAATTTGAGATAAAAATAAATATCTGGTATTAAGTTTCTTATTAACTTTACTGTTTTATAGAAGCTGTACTGTACAATTATTTATAAAGTAAACTTAAAGTATTTCATTACTTATACCTTTTAAATGTAATGAAATTACAAGTCAGATATGTAAATATTACAATTGCCCAAATATCATAATATGTAATTCAAAAGTTTTGTAGCAAATTGAGTCATTGCTTAGCAGAAAATGAGATATATATTTTCTTCTATTTTATGATTCTGTACAAAAAATAAAAATACCCGTATTTTTCTAAATCCCTTAATTGTTGATAATTCCGGAAAATACAATAATAAAGTTTTGAAGAGGGGATATGTGATGTCACGTAGGAGATTTAGATAAAAATATTGAATTCATTCGATACAGAATTATCTATCAAAGAATAATCTACATTTGGCAGGTTACCCAGGTTTCATTTTTAAAACCATGTATGTAAACATGTATGTTGTATTGACAATGTTGACAGTTGACATTTCAATGCTAAACAAATTTACACCAAAACAATCTATTGTGTAATATCAAAATATTTTTTTTATACTTTCTTTTAACAATTGCCCTATTATTATATCGAAAATTGTTTAATAATATAAAATATTGTTTAAATGTTTTTGGTATTTTTGTTGTTGAAAAATTGGTACTTCTAACAATTGTACGCTACTTTAAAGGTCTAATTGATAACCTCAAAAATTTTTAAATGTTTTTAAATACAATTTATATTATTTCTCAGTATGAAAACTGAATAAATAAAACTAATTTAAAAGGATATTAAAATTTCATAACTCATAATGTATAGATTTATAAATAATTTCAAAATATTTCAAATGCATATTGACATGTGCCCATCTTCATTCAACAGAGTTATCTTATTTAACATTTATATATCCCTAGATTACAATCTGTTATTTTCTTAATTGAAAATTTTAAGATTTTTATTAAATAAGTGAATCAAAGTATAAAAAATAATATATTATACTTGTTTTATACGACTTATTGTTCCATGAGTCGTTTAGGGCAGAAAACCATTCTACTATCCTACCATTTCCTCTAAAGTTATTAATGATTCTTAAAATTGTTGTTGCACTTGGTGTAGGCCTGTCAAAAAATTTTATAATCCAAAAAGCAAATGTCAAATTCTTTCCCTATATTTCATTCTAAATGATTATGATAAATCCCCATGGTTCACTTTAAAATATACTCACGGTATAATACAAGAAACTACAATAAAGAGTCTTTTATTAACAACTATCAACAATAAGAAGATGAATATTTTTGAAATTAGCAAGTTCGGAAAGCGCTTACATTAAGGTTAGTGTACAATAACAACCTGGCTGACCTGTGCGTTATAATTCAATTATTGTGTATGCTCATATCATTGACCCAATTAACTGGGAACTTCAGCTAAGCAAATACATTATTTGAACTAATGTAGACAAAACGTTTAGCTAATTTTATG
The DNA here is from genome assembly GCA_035578165.1 of Stenolophus ochropezus. Classification (NCBI taxonomy): domain Eukaryota; kingdom Metazoa; phylum Arthropoda; class Insecta; order Coleoptera; family Carabidae; genus Stenolophus; species Stenolophus ochropezus. The sequence continues at coordinate 2,235,294 of JAQOWZ010000010.1, forward strand.
TAAACCATATCAATTGTAAATGCGAATTTCTATCTAAATTAAATTCCACTGAACAAATATTTTCTTTATTGCGTTTAGTCATTAATGAACTCTACGAATGTGGAAAACTAGGGCTCGCTTTACATTAAATATTTATTCATAGGGTCATAATTAGATTTTCCAATAAATGTGCTACTTTATCAACATGGTATATTATTCATAGTTCCCGATGAATATTTCAATCTAACAACAGCAAATTCAAATTTTCTTCTAATTCAAGATTTATCAATTCCGCTAGTATAGTTTGCTTACTAAATTTTTTTCACAATTTACCTTTTCCAATATTTTAGTTTTAATGATGTTAAGCATTTAAAAAATATATTTGCGTTCTTTCTTCACAAAATATCACTTCATTTAGTTCGGTTATGTAGGGAGGATTATAATTCACAGTATTTACAAGTAATTTTTTTCTCTAAACTTAAGATTTTTTTTAAATTTAAAATTTAAAGCATTATTTTTAAAAAGAAGAAAATATGTCTTTTCATACTTTAATAGCAATTTAGTACAAATATATTATTACCAAGTTGTGGAATAAAAGAAAAACGCTTTTAGTGTCTTTTAAAATACAAAACTATGCTTGGAGGTTTGCGATGTCGAAGTTTTGAAGTGACAAAACATTAAAACTGTCCTGTTTCATGGGTAAGTTTAAGTTATTTTTGGTAAAGCTTATATATTCGGGGGCGTCAAAATTATATATACAGGCATAACATGTGTAAATCTTGAAAAGTTTTTATAAATAATCCACCCTGCATAAGAATCTCAAACAAATGACAGGCTAAATAAATAAATCGAATATAGGAGAAAATATAAAATTTACAGTTTTTAATTTTTACAAATAACTTTCATCGTACCGTGTACCCTCATAATCATTATTTAAATCGAAATCATCAGTCATCTTGTTTATTCCACCCTGTGTTATATGTTACATCTAGTATATTTGAATAAATGATAGGTACAACTTCATATTAATTTATTATTTTATGTACTTGTGTAATGTTTGCAAAGAACAATGAGTATTGAATTTTAGTGATAATAATATTCATTTAAGTACAGAACAGTAATAATAAATTGATAGTCTTTTGTTTATATTCTCCCATTATTGTTTATCCCACACTGTGTTATATGTAACACCCTGTATATTTAAATAAATGATAGGTACAACTTCATTATTTTATGTACTTGTGTAATGTTTGCAAAGTGCAATGAGTATTGAACTTTAATAATAATAATATTCATTTAAGTATAGAACCGCAATAAATAACGTAATAGTCTTTTGTTTATAATCTCCCCTTATTGTTTATTCTACACTGTGTTATATGTAACATCCTGTATATTTGAATAAATGATAGGTACAACTTCATAATAATTTATTATTTTATGTACTTGTGTAATATAACGAGTATTGAATTTTAGTGATAATAATATTCATTTAACTACAAGAACAGCAATAATAAAGTGATAGTCTTTTGTTTATAATCTGCCATTAAATTATAACTATAATAGTTTATTGTTAATGGATAAATAATGGGGTAATAAAACGCTGAGTAATAACTATCTTGAAAGCTGGCGATATCTGATCTGGCGGCTCGCGGTGAATGTACTTCAATTCAAATTCATATCCTGTTCAAGTCATAGCCACATTGTGGCGCATTGTTCGCCCGCCGTCCCAGGCCGGCATGCTAATAGAATCGCCAGTAGTGAGGATTGCGGACCCACGTACAACAAATAAATGATGGGAGCTTTGTTTTAACAATAACGGCCATATTACCCCCAGCAAAACCAATATTGTTTCTATTACAACAAGAAATTTGATTTCACTGGATAGCTAGAAAAATATCCGCTTCAACTAGAAATAGAAAACCTCATTTCGTTTACTTCAAACGAGGTTTTTCTACAAATAACTATTACTCGATGGGATTTGTCTCAAAACTACTACTCTTATATGAAGAATAATACTTAAAATTGATTTTTATATTTTTCTTATTGCATAATTGTTTTCTATGGCAATTTGAAATACTTATTTATGATACTTGTATGAATTTAAAAAGATAGGCAGTTGCTCCCTAAACAAGAAACATATTATTAAAATAGATTATATTAATTTTAAGAAAATAAAAATTTTCGAGAAAAAATTGTGGGGAAACTGAAATAGAGGTTTTTTCGTATCAATAGTTGTCAGTTTTGATCGGTGACGTTAAAGAAGATAATTGCAAAATTTCTGTAAATAAAATTTAGTTTTTAATTTTAAATATATATTTATGAAGTATTATATGCTTCTCATAATTTTATTTACCTCTTAATAGCAAACCAAATTATATTTTCCTCATTTTATAATAAATTCATTGCTGTATATTTACTAAATCTAAATCTTTTGAAGAAAAACATGGTTACTTCAGAAATTAAAATAATCTGATTGACATCTTACAACGTAGTCTTCTATACACCACATTAATAAAATCTGTTAGTTCTTTATCGTCACTCTGAAAAAATACATTGTCCTAATGCTACAAGAAAAATTTTATCGGCAGCATAAACTACCTGTTAATTTATCCTCTTGTCATCTAAGATTTATCCTCTTCGTAATTTTAACAAGATATTGAAAAAACGAAATTCGTGGTTACCATGAGCACTAATTTAACAAAGGCTTATCAGACACTTATCAGGATATTAAAAAAACAGGCTCTTTGAAAGCAAGAATCTCAAGGACCAAAATAGATAATTAAATTATGATATTTTAATTCAGGGCATCGTGGTCTTTCAATATGAACTATATTCAAAAAACAAAATTTTGGAGCCAAAAATTTACTGGATCACTTCATCTGTAGAACAATATTACTTAAGCATTAGATAGCATATATAGTGGTGTTTTATTTGTTTAATAGTAGTTGTTGTTGGGAATGAACCGTCAGATCTTTCTGTTTGTGTATTGGGGTAGTGAAGAAAGAGACGTCCGTGGGGCGGGTATTTAAAGGGCGAGAAAGTAATTATCATCTACGGGCCGCGATAACCGGCGCAGCAGCCGCATAAATATAAATTCCTAATTAAATTATAATTACCGGTCTTGTTTGTGGCAACGTGTGATTAAGTATGAAACATTTGCATTCATAATTTGAGGGCGTGTGTATTGTTTGGCAGAGACGGCGACGGCGCAGTGTTTTGTTCCCGGGCGTGCGGTAGGTCGCGGTCGCTAATTAATACAGTCATACTCGCTTAAACGCCCCTCTATGATAAACTACCGCCTCGATCACTGCGGGAAGATGCTTCTACCATATCTACCTTAAACTATAGTAATTACTGCTGTTTTCTCCAAATCAATAAAAATCAGGGACAAAGTACTTCACAACAAAAATACATAAAAATCACACATCGTTCACTTTTTCAGTAGCTGTGATTTTATGTATTGCGGTGGGAAAATCGATGTTGTTTTAACTTTTAGAGGATATATTGTAATAATAAAACTGTTTACAAAGACGCTACCTATCGCAATTTATCGTTCAATATAGTCTACTAATACAAATTTTTGATTATTTTCACTAATATCGACATTTCATTGTTTTTCAAATCGTCTTGCTTAAGAGCTGATTATATTGAATTTGACTTATGCTTCTGAAAAATGTATAGTAATGATAAGACACTGATCTAGAGTATGTTTCACAAGAATCTTGTATTTTTCGTGGTCTTGTCTAAGTCTTGCAAAAACAAAGGAAGACAAAAATAAGACAAGAGCTACAAATTTCAAAGCAAGTTAAGATAAGACATTGTCTTGCATTTTTTTCTGCTTATTTTAAATCTAGATCTATTGTGAGAACCTTGTTACGATTTTATTATAAATATAATACATTTCATTCCTAACTTTCTTAAAAGATATTTCCATATTCCACTTCCAATTTTCATATCAAGAATCAAAAACTCCACAAAGAGATGTCTGACACATTCAGGTATACAGATGTTGCAATGGTCAAATGATGCATACAAAATAATTAAAATTATATGTAAACAAGATAATATAAAGTACCTTGGTTTAAATTTCGTTCGGAAGAGTAAATTGAATCTTTGTGATTCCTGACGTTTGGACAAATAGCTATTGAGATTTGAAATCGAAGCCTATTTTCAAAAAAATATATTTACAAAACAATAAACACAAATGGCACGAACATCTATACGAGTATTGTAGTCGTACAGTATACTTCCAAAAAAAATGAGACATATTAAAACAATTAAAAGAAACTGAGACATTTTCCAGGGCACCATTATGATTAGTGTTTCACGAGAGTCTTGTATTTTTCTTGTTCTTGTCTAGCAAAAAATACAAATTGACATTGATATTATCTAAAGAAAAAAAAATATGCGTGTAACACGATAATTTATATGTTCAAGATCATTTGGGAATATTAACATGATAACATGTAAGACAAGAAATATGCAAGAAAGTGACGATCAAGACAAGATTTTTATATAAAAGAGTAATAAAAGACAAGACATACTTAAATTTATTGTCTTGCTTTTCGAGACAAGACAAGACATCTTCCTAACAATTAGTGCACTGTCATCATTACTCGTTACATTTGGTAAACAAGTAGAAGTTAACAGTAGGCCATGGTAATAAAGAAATAAGAGAAGAATGAAGTGTATGTGGAGTTTGCGAATCCAATAAGCAAGCGGAGTGGCGAATGTGGAAAAAGGAGAAATCGGAGCAAATCCCAGTGTCCCCTGACAGCGCGTACGCCCCCGCGAATCAATCTCCAGCAGGCCAGCGCGGTGCGTATACAAATTGGGTGTGGTACTTATTCAATACAAAGTAATTGGATGAACGTGGAATAGCCTGCACGGGAAATAATTAAACCTTAATTGGGTTGTTTCCGTAATTAGTAGCTTGTGAAAGTTAAAATTTCAATTCCTTCCCGGCTTCAATTGTTTCATTTCCAAACATTTTTAATTCCGATTTCGCTCTGATTCCAAATCTGGGGCCATTACTTCATTTATTAAAATCACAACTTCAAGAAACGTCTCTTTAAACTACAAGGTATCTTAGCATTCCACTAAGTTGTAATAATATTTACGATCTCCAATTATTCAAATCCCATAGAAAATTTCAATTTGTTTTATTTGAATTGTCATTTTTAAATTAAACCTGAAAATCACTTACCGATTACTATGTAAAGTAACAGTATTTTACATTATTAGCAAAGTAAAAAAGTTTTTCTACGATCACTAAAGAAAGTGGAAGACTTTATTAAGTTTTAAAGTTGCGTTTTTTCCACAATCGTGGGTTAAAGTGTGAGAAATCATTTCTGCCGGTATTTGTCAACACTGTGCATGTGTATACCATATTGGTCTTTATGTCAAATAGCTTCCGTGCATGTATTTTTACTCTGTAATGTTTAAAAGTGTGATCGAAGAAAAAATATAGTGTGCCACTTGTGTAGAATAACCTATTGTGAAACTTTCACAAAAAAGAGCACTTTGCTTGAAGGGTTTATATTTTTTTGCATAACTCAAAAACGATTAGTCCCAGAATATTGAAATTTTGTATGTTTGATTGGAGGATCGTATCTCACTATCAACTTGAGATTTCTTGTCCCACTTATTTTTCTATTCTTCAATAAATAATAAGTTGGTTGATTAATTGTAATGGCCACAGCAATTGTATTTACCTGGAGACAATGTCTAATAATCATTCTCTACAGACCTTAGGAATTCAATGAAAATCTGCAGGGGTTGTAATACTTATAACAGTCCTAGATATGTTAATAGGTACAACTTCCAAAAGATAACTTTATATCCAAGCCACTTCCCGAATAATGAAATAATAATATTTTACATTATTAAGAAAGTAAAATAGTTTTTACTCTGGATGTCATAACCTAAACATGTAAAAATTTATTACCTTGCTTATATTCTACAATAGTTTATTTCTTATTGACTTGAAAATAAAAGTAAAATTATAACTAAATCCTGTCTGTCATTATGTTGTATCAAAACAATAAGGAAGCACAACTTTTAATAAAATGTACTATGGAACTACTAAAGATACTTACGCCGTTAATTTTACAACTTAGTAGCTTGTAAAGTTTAATTATCAAAGTTAATAAACTATTCAAACAAATGACAATTTACAAGTGAATAACAAATAAACAAATAAATTGTATGGTTGTTATTGTTTCATTTTGACGAAGTCTTTAAAAGGAAGGAACAACTTGTGATTCCGAAGGTCTGTTATTTTTTTCAAAGGAATTTCAAGCACGTATTAACATAAAATGTTGTCCCAAAGGAATTTAAAAATAATTAAAAACAGATGACAACGCATTTCGCAGCGACTTCCCACCGTCGTGAAGGAAAAACAGAGGAAAACTTTATTCGCTTTTCTCTTTTACATTTAATTATAAAAAGATAAATATTTTATTTTATTATCTCGCGTCTGTTACATAATATTATTTCTTACTGTTGGAACAGATACCTCAGCAAAATTCAAGAAATATAAAACTTAGCAAAATGAAATTTAATTCTTAAACTTGTAGAAAACAAGATGTTATTGTTTGTATTCTCCTGGGAAGGAAATCAAAATAAGTGTTTAATTTTCTTCAATGAAAATTAATTTCCATGAGAGATAGAAAATAATGAGGTCGTCCCAAAATGTTACGACATTTTTTACAATTTATACAGACTTGATCACGAAAACGTTACTCACAAGAGAATTATATAAAATAATATTTATTATCAACGTGAAACCAGTAAACTACTGAACAAACCACGGAATTTATTAATCGTACCGAGTGATTTGGTTGAAACGAAATATTTTTCGAATCTCGCTCATCTCGTCTCGAAATATCTACTCTCGGACTAGACTAGAACGATTTTAAAAACAAAATTTTGAGACAAGAATATAAAATCGAGATTCTCGAATTTCAATTATTTTGCAGACATTTTTCAAGGTTTTAAAATTATTTTTCTTCAAACGCCATACATATTACATCTTTTGTGACTTGATTTACAAGGTAAAGATTAAATTTCTACACCGTCGAAGTAGAAATTTAGCTACTTCTATGGCGTCGGAACTATGAAGAATCAGCGAATAAGTAATAACTTGACAACAGAAACTTACAATATCGTCTTAAATGTCTCTATAAAACTAGATCACCTTAGAATGAAACTACTAAAAACTATCAACAACAGACAGGTTTAAATTGATAATTTAAAAATTCCATACGCCATTTAACAGTAGTAACAGAATATCATAAAAGAACAAAATCAGAAACCTGAATTTTCATCATTTTAATGACTATCTGGTACTGAAAGACAAAATGTATGTGACACAAATAATTATATTGTACTTACAGATTTATACTAATAATTAAAGTCTGAAAAAAATCATTTGATTTTTCCCAAAATGCATATATATTTTGTACCTAATTTCCCAAAAGAATTCAATCTCCTTAGATATAGGGACTCTTGAAAACTCGAGAAATCTCGGGAAGATTCGAGACCGAGACGACATATTATTCGAGACTAAAAATAAAAGAGGCGAGATAATAAAATTCACACTTGAAATGAGACGATACTAGAAAAAAAAATCGTCTCGTCTCGTCTCACAGAATCACTAATCGTTCTAGTTCTTAGATAGCTCTACGAGGACGGATTTCAAACATACATCTGCGGTAGTTATGATACGCATAACGTCATAACAATCCTAGGTATGTTAGTAGAAGTTTAGAATTAGTACAATTAATATAATTAATAAAATAAATGTACCTATATAAATTGATAAATCCATTTACAATTGCAGTTTCTTGTAATACGTCTTGATAGAGCATAGGGTAGTTAATAATCCGATATGAGTGAACGCTTGTAAGAAACATGTAGAGTTAAAAGGAGCAGTTAATATACAGTGTATCAGGGTGAGCGTGTCGGATACTTCCGAATGTAATGGTATTCAAACTTCCCCGCTCAACTATATATAATAGTATGCAAGGACTTAGGCTACTAACTTAACAATAGTTAAGTGCCTGGAATAACATTAATAGCAAATGTCTACATGGAAACCCTTGCGTGATGGGCTCGAATACATAACCGAATTATGAAGTGTGGAAAACATGAAAATGTTCCACTCGTAAATACCAAATAAATGCTAATTCATTACCTTATTATTCATATCTAATTACATATACTACCAATAACAACTATATTCAAATATTTTATTATAATAATCTATTTGTATACAGTTATTTAATTTATATAATAATTTGTTAATTAATTTATACATTTTCTATATTGTCAATTTATTTTACGTAATTATTTTCATTATTATTTTATAAAGGTATCATGTTGATACCCTTATTAATTAAAAATTGAAATGAAATTATAAAAAATGTTTTTTCAAAATCGATACTAAAGTACACGATTATCACTCCACGACGTTAGCCAAAGTAAAAGCTAAAATAAAACATACAGATTCTTATGTCAAAATTTGACTTTACGGACTCATCTGTCAAACTTAATGAGCCAATATTTTAATAGTATTTTGCAGTTTATTTTAGCACTACCTAAAATAACAAACTTATCATTCTAGAATATTATTGGTGAATTTATATATTATTTACCTTTGATAATAATTTATCTGATTTCATGCAGACGACGTCTAAGCAGGTGTAAACATAAATGAAAATAATAAAGAAATATTTGACACTTTGACAGTACGTTTGTTATCACAGACATCCCCGTCTCAATAAATATCTGACGTTTTACAAACACATAATGCTATTTATTTATGTTTTTAATAAATAACTTAATTTTGGAAAAAATATCATGTATTTCTAAGGACTAATGTATTTTTTATTACTCACATGGTTTCATATGCGAAATAAAAAATTATACTTTATTCCCTTGATATACAAATAACTATTTTCGAGAACGTCATTCAATTTTTTCGGGTATTTCAAACAATAACTATTAACTAGTTATGTTTAGAAATAAATAGTAAAAGTATAAAAAAAAGTATACTATTTAATAGATAATATAGGCTTTAGAAGCAAAAGTACAACTTTACAGACTCTTATGTCAAAATTTAACTTTACGAACTCATCTGTCAAACTGAATTAACCAATATTTTAATAATATTATATTTTTGCAGTTTATTTTAGCACTACTTAAAATAACAAACATATTCTATAGTATTACTTGTGAATTCGCACCAATCGTCTCGCATCAGATTCTGTAGATACATATAATGTAAGGTTGTTGATTTGAGAAGGGGAATGAAGCAGATGCAGTTTCCTTTATCCATGTAAATCTTTCTAGTTCACCGTCAATCTCATCCACAACTTAAAAGCCTTTCATTGCATGTCCGCACGACATAGGAAAGATCTAATATAGGAACGAGGAATTCGCTATGCTTACTTTCCTCTCAAAGCTTCAAAATTCGTTTTATTCTCGCTTTACACAGATCAATCCACACTTTCTTCTCTTTTTATCGGCCAAGGCGAAATTATTTCTTAACAAAATTCATCTTATTAACAAACTTGGAATGGGGTAGTAACCGAAATTAGATAAATTATTATTAAAAATTTCAGTATGTCATTCTTTTAAGGCAATTTTTTAATCTATATTAAATTGCATTTAGAGCTGAGAAAGATTCTTTTAAGAAAAATCTAGATACATTTAAAAGATACTTACATAAATTTGTTAAAGATACTTAAGTATATAGATACTTTTAATTCTAAATGTCATAAAATATAAATATTTCTTAAAAGTATCTAATATAATTACTTAAGTTACATAAAAATATCTTTTCAGTAACTTTTCAATATCTTAGATACTTTCAGATATTCACTGTAAGATACTTATAAATAGGTAGGTACCTCATTAATAACTGCAAGTTAAAAGATACATCCTCTTTTCTAATTTTCATATTTCTCTTATAAATATTTAACCTTTTATAATAATTTTTATATCATTACCTTCTATTTTCAATTTTCATTGGCAATATAAATTTCTTTAAAATACGTCCTTTTAAAAACCCTCAATGGGCCTCGGGTAAATGCATCGGAAGCAAACAGCTTGTATTTTGTATTTTACAGCTTCTCCTTTCGTGTGTTAGAATTACAATAATAACAACTTGACTAAATAAGCAGCACAAATACTAAAACTAATTCAGTCAGACAAAATGAACAGAAGTATAATGTACCCAACATGCTGACTAGTTTTAATACATTTTAATATTCTTCGGTTGAACTTAGTTTAACTATAGGTTGAAGTAGTACTGCTTGCATGTATAATTTTGTAGTTAATAATATTAGGAATAATCCTTATTGTGATAAAATATTTTTTGTATAATTTATTTTACGAATATCTGTTCATTTTAAATTAGTCGAGGATGGAACAACACGCACACACTGACAACTATCAATGACTTCCAATATTAGTTTGGTCGCAATAACTCAATTTTACCATAAATGATTGTAATAAATTATTGGGACATTGTTATATTATTAAATTGTCTCTCTACCTGAGGTTTTGGCTGTGGTTTCCTTCAGATGAATAAGGTAAATACCAGAGAGCGTAATATTCCACAGCACTATTTGACCAAGTAATTAAACAATTCCGTTATCAATAAATACATAAGACCAGATTGTCTGTCTTTTGGAGTGAATATCATTCTTTTATTTTATCAAATACCTGTCCATATTCCTCCACCTTTAACAGCTACTCTGTATTACGACGTTGAAGGGTTACTTATTTAAATAAACACAACGTAGGGTAAGTTAAACTTTCCATTAGACGATCTTTGGTTGAAATATGAATGTGTGCGGAGGAAGTAGGTAACGTACTATTACAAAAAATGGTGCCGTGACCAGGATACAGAGTCTTAAAAGCTGTTAATTGGGGGAGAGGACAGAATATTTGATAATAGAGTGATTTATCAATTGATAAATTGACCGCGTTATGTGAAATCTTAAATTTCGGAACCCTTCCTTGGCTAATATGAATGTGTAGGTACGGCGGAGGTAGGTAACGTACTGGTTTAAGGCAAATAAGATATTTTTTTTAAGATGAAATATGTTTTCTTAATACAAAAGATACATTTTTGGGATAAAAGATACTTTTTAAAGATAAAAGATACAGATACTTTTAAAAAGTATTTAAATAAAAGATACATTTTACATAAAATAGAAAGTATATAAGATAGTTTATCTTAAGATACTTTTTGCATCTTAAATACTATTCAGTATGGTATGGAAGATTTCTTGACTGAACGTTGATTTAAAGGGAGGAATTGTTGGGTTTCAGTCAATAAAACGATTACTTCACATCGACGTTTCGATCCTACCCGGGATCATCCTCAGGATGTGAATTTGTTGTATTTAACTATTAATGTAATTCAGTATATTTTTTGTAAGATACTTCCTGCTGTAGTCCTGGGTTCTCACTAAATAGTGACTGTTATTATAAATAGTATATATATTATATATAGTCGGACAGTTTTTATGTACCAAAAAGTGTTTCCCATTTTAAATCCATATAACAACACCTTTTTGGAACACACAATATGTTTTATGATAGTCCTTTGAAAGTAATATTTGCGTTAGCGACTGAGCAAATGTAGTATTGTTGGAAACAAGTGAAGCACGCTATGAATAAATAACGACATTTGGAAAGTGGTGTGCAGTAGTAATTCGTCGTTGATTTGCGCTGGATCTGCAGGTAAAATGACAGCAGCGAAACAGGTAATACGAGTATAATGTAGTGACAGGAAACAGACGGAGTATTAGTTCTCTTCCGTGTAGTACAAAACGCGGTTTCAAGTGCAAAGTGTAAACACTAGGCAAATGGAGCACTCCAGTCAAGTTCCAGCGACGGTTCAATTGATTAGTTGATTAGTATACGATTGTCAGATGCTTCATTACTCATTCCGACAACAGTCGATATTATTACACATGCAACATTAGCTTTATCTATCCTACATCATCTCTATGTTTTATCTGCTTCATTCTTAAATCACACTAAATATAAATTCAGTTTTATAAACTTGGTTGAAGCTAACTAAACTTTTATTTATCTAATGCTAATTGATGATTAATGATGATGACGACTGATCACAGGAAACACACTTATAACACAATGATGGATTGAAGCACACACACTTTGCTTACTTAATGTAAACTTTATTTACATATTTATACTTAAACTGAATTGGCAAAAAACTCTAATCGGAACTAAATTTCTCGTGGATCAGTACACAAATTGATTCATCCATTGCCAAAGCCGGGTACTCTAGTCTAATGTACGTCTGATTTATATCAGACGCCTAAAATTAAACTAAACTAATTTAGAATTAAACAAATTAAACTAAACAGACTACATTATGTCTACGTCTGATCTACAGCTAACACTACACAAAACTTCTTATCTAAATACATATTTTTGTCTGAGAAATATGATCCATTGGCATCTGGTCACATAATTTCTTATTTTTATTACAAATATATCAACGGCTATTCCGATAAAAGAATTACATTTCACAGAAGAAAAGCAGTCTACAATCAAGATGGAAACATAATTTATGTCACTTATATTAATAAGACTTAAAACTTTAAAGCAACAGTTAAAAAAATGATATTAAAATTTTTGAAACCAGTTTTGGATAGTTCATTTGACATTTTATTTCGAGGTGACATTGTCCATTTCAGGGGAACTTAAAATTGAAGGAATGTTGGTGCTACCAGCCATTATTATCAGGTCCGGATTTAAGGGTGGGCAGACTGGATTGTAGCCCAGAGGGCCCACGAAGTTAACAATTTTGTCAACATTTTATAAATACCAAAATTTGTATACTTTTTATTTTACTAATGTACAACGGAATGACTTCATTTTTAATATAATAAAATAATAGTGTCTTTAGTCGAGAACTATTTATGTATAATTTAATAATAGCAAAAAAAAGTATAGGATCCTTTTCCAATCATGGGAGTCATCTTGAGAATTTATCTTGTTTTCTTGATAACAAATTGCGAAAGATCTTTCTCAAAATTAACAATATTAAAAAATAAGCTGAGAACTGTTATGATCGAACAACGCCTAAAACCATCATTTTTTACTTCTGAACATCAACAATGATATTTTAAAAGTATTGTAATATGAAAATAGTACAGATTATTTCACACACGTCATTTTAACCCAACGAGAATGGTTCATTTGATGGTCATGGATAGTTTTTTAGTGAGGAAATTTGATAATACCACAGTCATGGTTATATTTTGTGATATCAAATATTTTATGTTTGAACTTGAGTTAAAAATGACTCTTAAATCACTACAGCTTCACTGTCTTTATCTAAATATCATTTTGAACACTCGTTTGTCTCCTTTTACTATTCGTAATTTTTTTCAATAAATTCATGGCTCTTATTATATAACTTATGAATATTTACAAAGAAGAAAAATGCCAAAACTAAATTTTATATTTATCAATACAAAAAAAACTTTTGAAGTAGCAATCATTTAATAAAATCCACTAATATACCAACGTTTCCACTGTAAATCCATCTTCATTAGAACGATAAATGCTATTAAAAATTATTCAAGTATTTGTAATATAAATTTTTAATTTTTATTTCATATTGAAAAAGTCCCACCATTCTTTTACCTAGAGATCTCCACCACCATAAATCCAGCCCTGCTTGGATTGATTCCTGGTACCTGTAGAGAATATCACATAAGAATTGTGGGTGCGCTTGTGTTTTGGTTACATTAGTAATCAGGAGCCGTCGGGTAGATTGGGCGGTGACCGCGGCAGGACGCCGTGGAACAGAACGAATACTAAGATACACGACGCCCGGATTACTCGGGTTGCACGGCGCACTTGATAATATTCCTTAATGTACACCGGCCTAACTAGGACCAACCCCCCACTCCATTCACTATCAAACTTCACCAATTCCATATTTCAAAAAGGCATATTCAATTTAAAATATTTTGAATATGTGAGTTAAAAAATATACCGTAAAGACTCATTCCCAGCTACTGTTTTAATTTTAAGTTTTAGTTTTAATTGCAGTGCATGTTTTAATTTTTCGTTTTGATTTTATTTCATATCATGATTGAGATTATAAAAATTACAATTCTGATTTATTTTTCTTTATATATTGTTTTCTATTAAAATTACAGCTGCAAAAATACCACAAATTCCTCTTCTTTTCATAGTTTCTATGTAGAAAACAGCACAATCCATTTTATATTCCATTTTGCATATTATTAATAATAATTTATGATTCAATCTTCTTTATATATTCGGAGACGTAAATTTCACATTTTATGACAGTTGACAGTTGTAATTTTTAGTTTTAGAAAGTATGGAGTTAAAAAACTAGAATTAAAATTACACCTGGTAAAGTTGTATTTCTACGATATATAATGACGTGAAACATGTTTCTATTTCATAATCATAATCTTAAAACCAACAAATTTAAATAATCCCTCTTTTAAAATAATTTGCTTTTTGTAATAATAAAAATTTAAGGTTTAAGAAGAACTTTTGCTTATGTTACACAAATTAAAAATTAATTTACTTTTTACAGGAGTTTTGTATACAAGGCATCATCATCAGACTTATATTTTACAGAAGTCGTTAGGTACTCCTACTCTTTAAAAAATATCTAACTGATAAAACATGGTTCATAGGTTAATTATTCAGACAATTTAGATATTTTGCGCTTAGAAATATCAGACTATAGATACACGTTTCTAGAACTAGAAGCTTACTACAGTAACAAATCCCTTAATTGATAATGAGCAAAAAAGTAATGTGGTCTAATTCTTGACCTGCTGAAACCAAAGCACATTCTGGAGCAAATTTAGTTGCTCTGGACTGTGATCTGGTTTCAATGAGTCAGGAATTAGAGCACTCAGAAGTGTTTACTTTAACTCTAGGCCTACTGAAACAAGAGCACATTCTAGAGTAATTTTAACTGCTCTGGATTGTGCTCTGGTTTTAGTGGGTCAAGAATTAGAGCAGTCTAAAGTATTTGCTCGAATTATTGGCCAGCTGACATCAGAATACATTCTGGAGTAGATTTGACTGCTTGGTTTCAATGGGTGAAGAATTAGAGCATATTAAAGTGTTTGCCCTAATTCGTAGTCTGCTGAAACCAAAGCACATTCTGGAGCTCTAGATTTACAATTAGATGTTATATATAGATTCTCCATTTTCCTTTTGACAACTTATGTAGTGTACAACTTTCGGTATATTTTTGGGATAGCCAGACTGCAGTAAAATTTGAGTTTAAGTTCAGCTAACCGAGTTTTTCTATTTTTGTAAAAAGTATTGTTAGACCTATTTGTGTATTTTTATTTTATTATACCAATAATAATTCTAAAATTGATTTCAGATATCGGATATATTTTTGCGAATTTTCCGCTGTTGTGTTACACCCACACTTTTGCTGCACAATACCACATTGGTTGAAAACACAAAAGACATAGCACCTACGCAGTAACAAAATATATTTCCGATATTCATAGAACTAAATGTCACAATAGTGAACTATATTTTCGCATTATTTTTCTATAAATACATTTTTCTCAATGTATCTGTGCTTGTACAACAAGATTTGATTTTAACTATAGCTTATGTCAGGTTAGATGATTTTTGAATAGAAAGATACTATTCACCTTTAGTAATTGATACCTTTTATAAGAATAAATACTTCAGTATTAAAAATAGTTTATTTTATTTATCCAACACCGTGTAACTATAACGATATAAGTACGCTGTTTTTAGATAAATAAAGTAGGTCATAAGTCACTAGTGAGCTAAATATATTAGCTCACTGTTTTTTGGTTCGTATCATAGTAACTACGTTATAAAACCTTCTCTACACTATTTTGTTCCTAAATGTCATTTCGAAATTCCGTCTGTCAAAAAACTTGTATGTATTTTATATCAATGATAAAAATGTGTTGGATAAAATGTTGTATGGCACACGTGTGTTAATTACCTAAGTCACTTAAAAAAATACCACACTCGGCCTAACGGCCTCGTGAGCTAAACTTTTCCCACATGACTTATCTGTAATGTAACACACTTGTACCATAAATAACTATTATTTTATTTATCAATATTACATGTCAACTATTTTAATATTTTCACAAGTCACTAAGATTATATAGTACAAATATTTAACAGTTTCTTGCAGAGTGCTGTAGAATCTAACAAGATTGAGACCACTTGAATGCATGTTTGTACTGGTTGTTAAATGTCTGCCAAGATTTGAACGCAGGAATCTGCAAATACGAATCATGTTTGATCTGAGTGACCACAACTGCTCTATGGCAAGCAAGCAAATACCAGAATCTGCTCTTTCAGGATTTAATATGTGGTTCAACGATATCTCCGGATATCTTGCATACCCGATTTGAAATACGCATTCCTCGGTTATGCACAATAAAAAAAAATACAAAAAAAAATATACAAATAATAAACCAGGTGTTACGGGTTATAAAATGTGTGTATCGTCCTCATTATTCCGTATTTTAATTGTAAAGCATTCGTTAAAAATTAGAGAAACAGAAAAAGTTCATGTTACTGATGATGAGAAGCGAAAAGTTTAATCTTTATTACCAACTAACATGTGTCAATTCTAGATACAAGATTCAGTATCCAAACTCTCAAATCTACATTAACATTCCATATTGTTACACTGTTAGTAGAGTTAGTAGGAAAATTCCAGGATTCAAATCATGGTAATGAATTAAACAACGAACATATCTACGAATTGAATTGTTAAAGGTGGGAATCTGTCCGTATAAAAACATTTTGTGAGATGTGTTATTCACTGGTGAACATTGGTGATGATGGTATCACTCACAACCTGAGGGTATGAATAAAAGTTACAAGGACTGTAAAAAAGCAGAATCCTCTTAGGATGTGGGCAAAAAACATAATGATTTACATTTCCTTTTTCTTCAACGCCAAATATTGAATCAGGAAATTTCCAATCATTTATTTAACTTGAGAAGAGACGAAAGAATAAGTAGAATTAGAATTAAACATTAGAAAGAAAAGTCAGAAAGAAAGACAGATTAACTATAATTAGAAATAAACATGCATTAGTTATGGAAATTAAGATAAATTTATATTAGACTTAATAATTGAAATTACACTTATTTATGCTTCAAGTAGATTATAATCTTCGAGGCGGTATGAACTAAAGTGGAGCTGGCGAAGACTCTTTTTCAAAATTTGACTTTACGGACTCATCTATCAAACTGAATTAATCTATATTTTAATAGTATTATATTTTTTCAGTTTATTTTAGCACTACCTAAATATCAAATATATCATTCCATAATATTATTGGTGAATTTATTTATTATTTATCTTTGATAATAATTTGTCTCATTTCATGCAGACGACGTCTAAGCAGGTGTAAACATAAATGAAAATTATAAAGAAATATTTAACACTTTGACAGTATGTTTGTTATCACAGCCATCCCCGTCTCAATAGCTAGCTGACATTTGCAAACACATAATGCTATTTATTTATGTTTTTAAGTAATACCTAATTTAAGGATTTCTGAAAAAAAAAATATGTACCTGTATCTAAGGTCTAAAGTATTTTTATTACTCACATGGTTTATTTTCCTCGGCTAACACCTTGTAGAATAAATTACATATGCGTAATAAAAGTTATACTTTAGTCCTTTGATACTCAAATAACTATTATATCGTTAAAAGTTTTCGCTTTTTACCTAGCGGTATTCGAACCCAGACTCTTTGATATAGCTACGAAGTATGGCTATTCTACCAGGGTTGTTGTATATATTCTGTAAGTTGTAGAAACAATAAGTAAAAATATTAGTAAGAAGTTTCCATTATGAAAGAGTTGTTTGTATTTAGTTTTGAGAACATCTGAAGTATGAACAGTTGTAAAAGCTTCATTGAATTATATCTAAATAAAGTTATTTACATATCTAGTTTATTTAACACATTTGTACACGGAGTACAGGATGTAAAATGGCGAAGATACAGATAGCATTCCGCTTTTGTTTCACTTTTCATTTGAGCGTTTAGCGCGAATTAACGTGGAGTTATGCCTTTGTTCCGATGTTTCTCCGCCGCCTCGCTTCTCAAATGCAAATGTTGTATAAAGATGACGTTTGGTTTATGCATTATATCCCAACATTATCCTACATCACCTAAGAAGGTGCGCCTTTATAAATGAATATTCACCCATCAGAATAAATTTAAATTCTGACACTACGAGTGCCTTACTTATTCATATTAAACTTCTAAATAAAACACGCATATTTATTTCTCTAGCTTTGTATTCCTAAAATTGTTGACGATATACAATATAATCTGACGATATAGGTATGTACATATAATCTTTCGACCTATATTTTATTTATATTATACATATTTTGTTTATTTTTCATCAATAATTATTGTTTATTTAACTGATGGATCGCAGTAATGAATTAAATTCACATTTCAATTTAAAACTTAATATTGTTTGCGTTTTCATATTATTATCAATCACAGTTGAACCTTAAAAACAATTTTTTCAGACGACCACATATGAAAGTAGCCATATTTACACTGTAATTAACACCAGAAAATGTAACATAGCACACGGCGTGTGTTATAATAACACTCTAGTGTGTTATATAACCGGATATGACGATTAGTGGTCAATCGATGGAACTTTGATAATGAAATGTAAAAAAATTAATGAAAATTTGCTTAAAATTACGATTTTAAAATTGGTAGTGAATTAATAACAAAAATAAAGAGTCAAAATGTACTGATAGTTTTATTAATTGTACAAATAATACGTACTAGATTTCCAAATCAGTTTCCGGTTAACTAGAGATACTTAACCTGAAACCATAACGTCAATGCTTTCGTGAGTTGTGTTTGACATTGACACTTTTGTATAAACCCTGTTTTTATTATAATATTTTGCGGTCCTCTGAAAAATAGTGTACATAACTCTTGAAAGTGCATAGCAACGCTCGTGTATTAAATCACTCGGCGCTACACGCCTCGTTCTTCAATCTCTACACACGCTTGCTATTTACCACTTTCCACGCTTGTTATGTAAATAACTATTTTACCTCTCGCCACTCAATAAGAGAGGTATTTGAATCATGCTATAAAGCGGATAGTTAGTTTTCAATGCATAAGCACGTTTTGAAATCCCTAGAACACAATTTTAATAATTTTACGATGATGTCTGTCCGTGTGTGTCGATGGATGGATAAAAGTTGTCGTAACGATTACTCAAATACTAGTGAATAAAAAAAATTTTGGATATAACTTTGTGACATCCTAGATTAGATCTGATTAAATTTTGGTGTTATTGTGCAACCAGAGGTTAAAGTGCTTTTCTGAAAAATCTTAATTATGATTATATGAGAATTTTTGTAAATAATAATTTAAAATTGTGTCATTACCTAAAATTCAAATTTGTTTCTACTTACATCCATTTTACTATTATATGTAATGGGGTCCTGTACCATTTTTTTAAAAAAATTTTATCTGAAAGAACAGAGTGAAATAATCACAGTACCTAGTGAAATCACAACTGAGATCTGAATTTTTAAAGTGAAAATTCTGGCCTTGACGTCATCTATCTTCACCCGTGATGAATATACTGTTAGTTGTACAGGGTATTGGTTCTTTTCATATTCGTCTAGCTAAACTACGTTTATATACAAATTTGTATGTATATGAATGAAAAAATTATTATTAGGCATAAGTAGAATGTATTTTTCGTAACAAAAATAAAAACGTGCAGTAACATTTTGACACTGCCGGCCGCATGCATGTCTCCCCTCCGCCAGTTCTAAGAAATAACGAGGCGCGACTGTCTTTTTAAAATCAGGCAACCAATGAAATAGCTAAAGAGTGATGACATGACAGCGGACCGCAACAAAACTTAATCTCTTATAGCTCGCGAATGAAATAATATTTAATTGAACTGTTTTCACTAATACTTATTAATTGTTGTATATTATATAGGACCCCATTATGATTCGATAAATTTGTTGCAATTGCAGTTAATATATTTATATATGGAAATAAATGTTTTAATTTGACGAGAAAATATACTTCAAAAAGAATTGTACTAATTATATAAGTACTAATTATTTTAATAATTCATTTTACCGTTGAACAGTCGTCATATATATATATATATATATATATATATATATATATATATATATATATATATATATATATATATATATATATACAGCGTGTTCCACAACAATTAAAAGGTATTATGTACTGTACGACGTGCTGATAAAATAAAAAATTGCATTGTATTTCAAGCAAACAATTTTGTTACCACTAGTTGGTAGTTATTTTTAATAATTTTTGATAAAAACGAGCAAGAGCTTTAAATATAAGTATTTTCATGTATAATTAGAATAGAATGTTTCAATTTACAATATGAGTAGTGAGAAAATTTATTTATATATTTTGGATATGTTTTTAAAGATTGTTACTTTTAATATTACATTAAATTACTTGCCTTCAAGCACGAATAGAAAAAAGGATAGTTTGAAAGAAGATGTTAAATTTAAAAGGCTGACAAGTATTTGGTAAAGCATATTATTACATTGATGCAGCAGTTTAAAGTTGGGGGTTATTACCATAATAATTGCTGTATAACTGTAGTAAATCCAAGTGAGATGAGAATCAGTTTAATCGCAGTATAATAACTCTCGTGTTGCATGCACTAACATCGTAAAGTGTGCAGAGCGAAACAGCCCAGCACAACACCTAGTAATGGGTTTACACACTCAACTTACAGCAAAGTGCCATCAAATTTCAATATATCTAACCATTTGCTTTCATAACTCTCTTTAACTAGTTTACCCATCTTCCCGACTTTCATAAAATCGTCTCATCATTCCGATAAATATCAATACCCAATGTGTTTCTTATTATTAGTGCTGTTGATAAAATTCGAATTACTTTGCAACTTTTGGAATTTTGAAGTTCGAATTTTGATTTCAAATTAATGAACGAATTTTGAATTTCGGATTTTGTTTTTGAATTTATGTGGTTTTGTATATAAATATAGAAACCATGGAAAGAAATTGTCTTTTTGGGGAACATATGTTATATTAAACTTCTTAACACAAAATAATTAATTACTAAAATAAATACTAATATAATAATATAAATGAACTATATATTCTATAGTTTATTATTCTGTTCTTATAATTTTATAATTAGGAAAAACATCTTTTCTATTTCATTTATTTTTTCTACCTTTAATTACGTACTTCCTTTTGAATTTAGAATTTTTGAATTTCGAATATCGGATTTCGAATTTGAGATATTACTTGGAAAAATATGTTGTAATAACAAGGGAAAGAAATTCCAAAGCCGCTGCTGTTGCATTTTTGCGTAAACCTGAAAATATTTAAAAATACCTATTATTTTGCTCAAAAATTTTCAAATTTTACAAAATCTTGTTTGTAATATTTTTTAAAGAATTAGAAACGCTGTTAACAAATTTACAAGCAGAATTAAATTATCTCTCTTCATTTGAGAGATATTTGCTCTTAAAGTTGTACCTCAAAAAAGTGTGTTTTTTGAGTATATTACAAAAATTAATAGAGATACAATGTCAACTACTTTACCATTGAATTCTACGGGAAAAGTTATATAAAGAAATGTTTTGTCCACATTTACGTTCTTTGGAACGATTAGGTGAAAAATAAGAAAAACGAAAAAACCTAAATTTCCATTTTTCGCCTAGAAACTTTTTGTCTCCAATTTTTTTTATTTTTTGGACTTAAGTAGAGTTCGACGCGCTGATTTCAAATTTTCAAACAGAATTCAAATATCTCTTCCCGTTCTCGAGATATTTGAGTTCAAAGTTATACCTAAAAAATTAGGTTTTTTAGGTATACCCCTTAAATGGTTAGGTTTAACGTTTCGGCGACCTCACCATTCGATTCTACGGTCAAAATTACATAAGTGTACTTATTTTCAGATTTTTATCTCAACAGATAGAAATTCTAGAAAGAAAAAACTGAAAATGGCCAAAATCGAAAAAATTGCCTGATGAACCCCTTGCGATTTTTCTCGATTTTTGCCATTTTCGTTTTTTCACTCTAAAAATTGTATCCTGTACAATAAAAATCTAAAAATTGGTATACTTATGTAATTTTGCCCGTAGAATCGATTGCTGAGGTCGCCGAAGTTGTAAACCTAACCCTTAAATGGGTATACCTAAAAAACCTGTTTTTTTAGGTATTGCCAAAACTCAACTTTGAATACGAATATCTCGAGAACGGTAAGAGATAATTCAATTCGGTTTGAAAATTTGAAATCAGCGTATCGATGTTTACTTAACTCTAGAAAATGGATAGTTTTGGAGAAAAAAAGTTCCTCGGAGAAATTTTGAAATTTAGGTTTTTTTCGATTTTCGCATTTTTCACTTAATCGTTCCAAAGAACGTATATGCGGAGAAAACATTTCTTTATGTAACTTTTCCCGTAGAATCGACTGGAATAATCGTTGAGATTGTATCTCTGCCCGTTTTAGAGTTATAACCAAAAAACACACTTTTTTGAGGTACAACTTTGATAGCAAATATCTCAGGAACGAAAAGGGATAATTAAATTCCGTTTAAAAATTTGAAATCAGCGCGACGAGATCTATCAATATATACTATTTCCCAAAATCAAAATTTTGGCCCCAAAAATGAATATTTTTGGGATATTTCGCGTTTGTCAACACAATTTTGGCTTAATACTGTTTGGTTTGTTTTAACTGTACACAACACTGATATAGGGTTATAGGTTTTGGAAATAAATAAAATATAGATAATTATGTGACAAAATAGAAAAAAAACAGTGGTATTTGGGGCGTTGTTTCTTTAAGCAAAAAAGGAAAGAAGAAATATTTATAATTTTTAAAATAGATACCTTTAAAGGATTACCAGATGTGAATATTTGTAGCGCTGTATCTTCAAGAAATGTCGTGCCGATAAAAAGAGAGAAGAAATATTTGTGTATAAGGTTGTTGGCATGAAGATATGTTATGAAGTATAGGCTGAAGACAGAAAGACAATAATTGGAGGTTGATGTAGAAGTTTCCATTTGAGCCATGAGTTGTAAACATATAATTTGACAGGTGGCCATTTTGAGAGATATATCACAGCGGCAGTGGAAACACTTGGCATTACACACCTCTATCGATCACAAATAATAAAAGACAATGACAAATAAAATGTGACACTTTATAACGCGCGATCATTTTTTATTTAACCCCCGTCATAAAAATGAAATATAAAAGTTTTTCTTTCAATCGAAAAGTATTTCTCTGTCTCGCCTTTCGTTAAGGCGGTGGAAAGAAAATGATGACAGCAATTTATGTGGGAAGTAGGTAAAAGTTTGAGTAAGGTCAATATTACAGAAGTGTTCTCACGGGGAAGCTTAGTATGACTACACCTTCGCTTATGGCCGAGATGTATGTTACGGGCGCAGGCGTGCAATGCTAACTCCCTGCCTCAATGTTCAATTTAACTTCGACGAGTTTGTCTAACAACCCATTTACCCACCAAGTCGACCTGCTCCTTACGTAGCGCTGTCCACTATGTCTTAACTACAATACAATCCTTAACCCTCTAGATTATATCATCCAAACATTATCGTAACAACTTCAATTGTTATAAAATACTAGTATTTCTACAATGTTTTCGTACTACCTATATTGTAACTATGTATGTAAATCTTAACTTTGAGATACTTGAGTGTCCTGTAACATTTTTTTATTATTTTTTCTTGTACGTAGCAACAAAGATAATAAGTTTTTCAATACTTTCAATTTGTAGTTTTAAAATCAGTTTGTTATTACAGTTCAGAATATGTTTAATTCACCTCAAATTTCGTTCATAAAATTTGTATGATAAAAAAAACAATTATTTTTGACGTTACTAAAACCGAAACGAAACTCACCTTGATTCACATATGCAAATATATTCCTTATATATTCCTTCCACCTTTTTTTTTCATTTTACAGTAAAACTACATTATATATACTTATTTCATCTTTTAAACTTACATCAAATTTGACATCATATGGCAAATTTTGTGAACATATGAATAATTCATTGACTATTGATGACATCATCTGGTCGGGTGAAATCATGTGATTTCCAAAGTAAATAAATGTCAGAACTGACATACAAATATAAAAATGTGTGAAATATACGTAAAGAGTTGTAGAAAAAACTAACGAAACTACAACCACACAAGGAATCACAAATATTTTAAAATATCCCTTATCGTGGTACACTACTATTCCTGTTTCATTTTTGTCGTTGGTTAGACGCAGATCGCATAATACATCCCTCTGGAACACTTACGATAATGAGATAGCAAATAAAAGTCTCATCTATGGCATGCGTATACGACAAAGATGCAAGATAAACATTTAATAATTCTTACGGCAGAAATTGATGATGTGAGGATCAACTGCGAAAATTAGAGTATTACAGCTTAACTGCTTAACATCTAGGACCTCGGCCTATTAAAATTTCCTAGGAGTTAAAAACGTATTTATATTCCTAGGAACTTTAATAACAGATAATGGTACCAAAAAATGTACCGTACTTCTTAACACCCTTAGAAATTAGTAGTCCACAGCTTACTGTCCAGTCTATTACAACTTCCTGGAATGGTAAGACGTCCTTATACTCCTTATAGCTTAAATAACTATTATAATCCGTGATAGAGAGCGTCCTACTCCTACAGAGGGTTAATCAGTTTATTACAACTTCCTTAAATGTTACCACCTACTTACATCTCTTGTAGTGCTTAAAGGGGGATAAGATGGAATTCTAAAATTTTGTAGGATTAAATTACCAATGATAACATACAGCTTATTATATAAATCGCCAAGATTTTGGACTAAAAACATCTAAAAATTGAACTTTTCATGGTTTGCTGTGATTGGAAATAACGTGAAGATGTAGAAAGATTTTAATTTTTAATTGGAAATGTGAATTTTTAATTTCTTATTGATCAGTTAAACGGACAATGATTGTGTACTAGGTATAAAACTATTTTTAACTCAAGAAATAAAAGGTTTTGTAAAATTTTGTTTTCTTTTAAACCTTGTAGTAATAAAATTTCTAAAGTGACTCGAGCCACTTGCTAAACAGCCTGTCTGCTAAAATTATATAGTGTCACAGGAAAAATATACAGAGTGTTCTAATAATACACATGAAATATAACTGAAATTATATGTAAACAACAAAAAATAAACTGTCCTACTTTATATTTCGTTCACAGGAACGAGCTAAACCATTGTGATTCATGACGTTAGGACAAATGGTTATTGAGATTTTAAATCGAAGCCTATTTTCAAAACATTACACCAACAACACAAATGATAAAATAATATTATTGGTACATACTGTATTCGGTAGTGTTTCAGAAAAAAATAAAACAGAAAAAGTGGAATAACCTCTTTACCTCAAGAGGTTAAATATAACCGTAATAATTTCTAGCAATGTAGCTGGAAGGATAATATACAGATTATTGAGAAGTTTAGAGGAAAGGACGGCAAGAAATGATTTATTTATTCGGGGTAATCCGCCGATGGAATTTTTTGCAGTGAACAAAAATTACGAGATGATAAAGAAATTGTGAGAAAGAAAAAAGAGAGTCGGGAAGATGTTGGAAAATCAGATTCGGAACCGTTAGGGTAACTTAGAATCCCGATCACACATTTAAGGGTGTCGGGGCGAAGGTTGTGAATATATCTTATGGCCGTATCGAAGTCCCAGCGGGAGACTGTCTGCCAAGGAATATATACAGGCGACCTGAAACTTTTTATTGCTAATAATTTCTAACTCACAATTGTAATTCTGCGCGCGAAACAAAAGAAAAAACGAACCGACCTATATTGACATTTTGACTTAAGCATAAACCCGGAATATAAATATCACTCTCGGATTCATGAGTTAACCTCGCTTTCTTACCTAACCTAGAAATCTTCCAACATGTACGATAAATCTCCAATATCGCACAACAATACTTATACACAGTAAAGATGAGTAATTTGTCAATATATTTCCTGGGAAGTTTTTGGGGAATTTTTTGAGAAATTTCTATGGATATTTTCCTGGGGAAAAATTAATAATAAATTTCCTCATAAAGGCACACCAAAATTTTTATTTCATAAAAATTATACAATTAAATAACAATTATGTCATAATATTGTCTAACACTAAAAATATTACAAATTGTGATGTTGCTGTAGGTAAAATAATAAAGAATTAATTTAATTTTTTTTAAGTTATTAGGATTTAACACTATTAGAAATTAGTCAGTACTGGTTAGAACATGTCGGTAAAGTTGCGCCTGTGATAAATTTATTATCGGGAACTTTCCTTCTTTTTCCCTATTTGTTACCAGAAATTTTCTAATATATTCCCGGAAATTTCTAAAATAGAATTCCCAATTTTTTTCCGGGAAACGGGTTCAGGAAAATTCGCAGAAATTTTTCCAGAATATAAAAATATACCTGCCGGGAAATTCCCAATGACCCATCATTAACACACAAGGCATGTAACCGATTAAAAAACCGGTTCATAAAAACCAGTAACTTATATTTTGAACGAATATTGTAAACTTTAACCTAATTTTAACCGATATATTTAAAGCCGAAAATACCGGTAACCGTTAACCAAAAAAAAAATAAACCGGTTTTAGTGAACACTAACGCTTATTTTAATATCATTTAGCGCGAATATTTTAAAAATATTTTTATATCCATGTTACTTATTTGTAAATGTGAGCATTTAATAAATAATACATTATGTAAATAAAATAATATAATATTTATTAAATGATTTGAGTCATGATAGTTTTTGCAAGTTACATTTTATTGGAGAGACTTAAAAGTCTTTTTGTTAGCATTCAGCATTTGTTTTTATTTTTTAGTTATTTAAAATTTACTAGAATTTTTCAAATGACATATAATGAGTACCTAATATATGTAACCAAATGATAATAGTATCTTTGTATCATAAATAACGAAATTTTAGTAGTTCACAGTGGAAAGATAATCAGCTAGTTGATCTCCAGCTAAATTTATTTTGTAAAGTAAAATATTTACATAAAGTTAAAATATGGCAATGAGGCAATGGCAGATTCTATTTTTAAATTTGCTCTCCTTACATTTATTCAAACTCCCCGGAGAGCTAATTATATTTAAAGTAGATGTACTTATCTTTAATTCAAGAATTAATTTATTTTTATTTTCCACTTGTATATTCAAATTTTGTATTAATTATTTTCCATATTTATATATAAATTTTAATTTAAAAAAATATTATTTTATATCAAATTTTTAATAAAAACATTATTAAAATATTTTCCGATTTGAAATTTATAAATGGGAAATATATTTTAAATATAAATAACTATATAAACAATATGAACTAAACATTTGTTTACCTACAATAAATAATTTCTGTAATATTTATTTTAATTGATAATCGAATATAGATAATTATTTTTACATAGGTACAAATATTTTCATTTATGTTTCCTAAAATAAATAAATTAATTAACGTTTCGTTTAAATTAGATAAATTACAATAAATCTGTATGTATTGTTAGTCAGATTTAAATATTATTTATTTATAAATACATGAATATATGTCAGTTTTATTGCATATATTGATTGTGGTATATTTTACAAAACTTTACCTTTAGGATACTCAGGGAACATATTTTTGTAGAAAAAAAAACATGAATCACAAAATAATCAAAGAATACTGCAGTAAATTAAATATTAGGTCCAATTTCTTCACCTCTGATTAATGGAAAACTATCGCATGGCAACATTATTTTAGGTTGTCAAAATTATACGTTGTTTATTATTTCAATGCTGTACTTTTTTATTAATCGATTAATAAGATAGCCGGCATTCCTTACGATTCATAATTCTTACACTATTTTTTGCACGATCAGTATTTAATTTCCCTAAATATTAGTACAAAACTCATTCAAAATTTATGGAAAACGTAAATCCGATTCCATTATATTTTTAAAGTATTCGTTCCATTTTGCAATTTTTCAAAATCTTGTCACTTGTAGTTGTGTTTCTAAATTTAAGAGGAATAAATATATGTACTATATCATTTCTAAGCATTTTTGCTAAATATGCATATACCTACTTACCGTTCAGTAGACAGTAAGTAATCACTTACCGTTTTGTTAGACAGTAAAAACAACTTAGAGTTTTGTAAACACAATCAATAGTAGATATTAACATACCTAGGATGATTATGAGTATCATAACCGCCGCAGATGGCAATTGTATTTATTTTAAGACATCTAAGGCTTGGTTTGATTCATAACATCAATGGTTTATTCATTAGTTTACTGGTTTTACATTATTAATAAATAGTATTTAATAAAATTCTCTTGTGAGGAATGTTTTCGTGAACAAGTTTGTATGGATTGATATGATATATGAAAAATGACCCATATTATTTAGATAATTCTGTTTGGTACATATTGTAACGGTTATTTATTTGGGTGAAGTGTAAACATAATTGAAACAATAATATTTATATAATTAAGTTTAATAAACGAAATATGAATAATAAAAGATAATAAAAATATGTAACACTCTGAATAAACAAATATAAACACTAATGTAAGAATAACAGTACGCACAATTTATTTACAGGTTATTTATTTCCACTATTCATGTTCACTAAGCATATTACTATCAGACTGTCCTCCGGTCTTCTCTGCTCGGGGTTTATATATCAGAGCAATTAAGTTCGAAAATATTCTCGTACCTTCGAGGCGACATGACAATAGAAGCGTCTCAACCTGTTTTTTACTGACTTATCAAAATTACATGGTATACAATTATGACTTAGTTATCCTGCTTACTTTTGTCTATGTAAACAAAGGCTTAATATCCTGAAGCCAGTAATGTCATTTTATCGACGAAATAAAACAGATTTAGTAGTTCTTGAAAGTATTGCCACATGTGAATATTACCTACAAGCTTTTTCCCCGCCATTTACGTAAACCTGGAACAATTGCAGAACAAGTGATTTAAATCAATGCAACTCTGATTTTAATAAAAATAAATAATAAATATTGAAAATAATGAAGTGTGTAATGTACGTGTTGAAGTTTAAAGCTTGGGTTAGTTAGTTTGATTTAATATGAACGATTTGTTGTTTGTGATCTAATCTGATGTTTTGTTGTTTTGTTCCAGGTGTCGTGGATACGAAACCGAGACCTCCATATCCTAACTTCAGGCATATTCATCTTCACGTCAGATGACCGATTTGAAGTTGTCCACCGCCCAAACATCGATTTCTGGGGCTTGAAAATTAAAAATACTCAATTATCAGACGCGGGCAAATATGAGTGCCAAGTAAACACGGATCCCAAGATGAATTACCCCGTCCAGCTCGCCGTTACAGGTCCGTACCAGGCTTTTTCATTCGTGAACGGAATTTTAAAAGCTGAAAATATGGAACAAATAATGCGAAAGATTCGAACCGGATTCGAGCCGGAACTAAATCGGAACCCTTAACTTCAAACGAAAACTTTTTTCAGCGAGATAAAAAGAAGTAAATTAAATTGTTTTACAAAAAATTATTCCGGGAATCCTTAATAAAATTTGATTCTTTCGTCTTCTCAGAAAGAAATACGGAAAAAAAACTACTGCTACAAATATCATTTCGCGGTTCTTGTATTGTAAATAATATTTGTTTTCGAACTGTAACTATGTGTTTCATACATATCTAAGAAATTTCTAAATGATATGGATCATTTGTTTATATTTTTCCTAGGAAAATAATTCTTACCATAATAATACATACACTAATAAAATAGAGATAAATTTGGTTAAAAAAAATATAGTAAGAAATTAATAATATATCTTGGAACTTAAATAACTATAAATTCAAAGGTACTGGATATTAATTAAAAATTTTGTTATAACTTTAATAAAAATATAAAATATAAACACTGAAAAAAAAACAATCTGTTCATAAAATAGTTTCCCCATAATACAATAATAAACAGGCATATTTTCTAGATTTTTAAATGTGAAAAAACTAAGTCATGTTGTACTACAAAAATTAAAATGCATAAGTGTTTTAGGTCTGTATACTAGTATATTACGTAATTTTTTTTTTACACCTTAACAAATTTCTTTCACTCTTTAAAGAAGATCCATATGGGGTCGAATTCAAATGAAAAAGTCAAAAAAGCCTGTCTAAATGGACTGATTTCCAGAAATTTATCAGCGAGTAATGAAGAAAATCTTCTAATAAATGTAAAACATGGAATATCTCATTTATAAAAGTATTAATTTTCCATGTTTTGTAGGTTTAATCTATTTGTAATCCAGTGTAAAAAAATATTTCATATACATTTATTTTGAATTGAATTGTACAAAAAATAAATCAGTTTTAAAAAGAGAATGTTAGATCACATCACGTTTTTGTATCTTTCCATTAGTTAAAAATATTAAAAGTAAATTGAATATTTTAAATACAAAACAAGTTTTTAGAAGTATTAAATAGATTAAATTTTATAAAATATTGATGCAAACTAAAGAGAAAATTTTAATGGAACCATTAGTTTTAATGTCCTATCGATAAGTTCTGTCACTGTTAAATACAAACAATGCAATCTCATATTGATTTCGAATTAAAATTATCTCGAAGAATATACAAATGCAAGCTAATGATCCTCTGATTTCACATAATTAAAATGTAGTTTAGTTTTATTCGACGTTAAATTTTAATATCGGTAAATAATAGTTAAGGGAAGATTGGAAAAGTTTTTTCACATGTATAAATAAAAGTGATTGTGTGCGTTTTATTTTTGAAGAGAGATCACATCACAAGTTGGAAGCTGAAAAGTTTCCAACAATCAATGATGCGGGAAATTCTGGCGTATATGGGGCTGGGGACATGCGAACACATTTATAGGGCTCAGCTGCAATAAACACCACCGATTACGATGTTTATGCCAGCTCAAAAACCACTCCTCTCTTTATTCTCTTCCTTATTGCATTTGTGTGAGCATTATCCCTTCATCGGAAACTTTGTTTGGGTGCATGCAGAAGTAAAATAATAATTATTATTTATTGATGGAAGTGTATTGACTGAGGAATTTGTAGGAAAATAAAATGTAGTACAGGGATGTAGTCAATTTATAAAAAGGAAACAGTCAAAAAAATTAAATAAAAATCTGTACTATCTTAAGAATTTGTAAAATAATTTTAACAATAAACCAATCGAACCGGAAAGTACATTTTATTCCGGTATTTTAAGATAGTTGCTAGGCTACAAAAAAGAACACTCCGAAATTTTTGTTTCCAACCGGTGACAAAGCATTTCCGTACAGTACGCTGTCCATTGTTTTTCATAAATAAAAATACAATTATATTTATTTCATTATTATTAAATGTAAAGCCATTGAACGAAATAATAATGAGTGTACCACGTAGGAAAGGTGACTTCCAGGATTTCGGCTCGTTCCGCAATTTCCACCACCGTCTAGATACACAATATACTATTTTCTACGACTATTAAGATATTTGCTTGTTGTATGTCTGTTATTGCTACGTATGCATAGTATATTGTAAACACATTTTTATTGCCCACGGTAATAATAGACAACGTTAAGGTACAAATACATATGTCCCAGTTCTGTTAAAAATCGTATTGGTCACATTTTGTTTTGTAGCTAGTTGTTAGGAAGTAGTGAAATGAAGACATCTTTATTATTAAAATATAAATGAGTTAGGAAATGATATCGTGGTCGTAGAAAAAGATATAATGTGTAACTCATATCAAATCAATACCATTCCATGCTTAATGTACAATATACTATTTTTAGGTTTTTTTCTTTTTTTGTTTAGATTTATATACCCGAGCAATTAAACTCTCGAATATTCTTGCAGATTCAATGCATCAGTATAACAGAACGCGTCTCGATCTTTCTATTTGTATCACATAGTACCTATTTCTTTCGTAGTAAGTTTTTTATGCTCATTTTGTTAATTTGGTGTTTTCCTTCCTTTTCTTACCAGCATTCTTGCAGAATTGATTTTGATATTTCTTACTCGTTCGTCTCGTTTCCTATCTTTTTTCTTTGTCTTTATTCTAATGTTTAATGGTTTTATTTCTGCCATTAAGTATTATATAATCTGGTGTGGATGTATCCAGAATAAAAATGTTATAAAATATTCTGGGGAATGATTTACAGAAGAATCCAAAAAGGTAGATCGGTTGTTTGAAGATGTTGCATTTTAGAAAATGTATTCGAACATCCAGTATTACTATATAAGTTATTTATTAGCCAGAGAATTTCTAATACAAATATTACAATTAATGATTAAAGTTTGTTAACCTTTAAATTATTGTAATGCTTGTTATAAGTTTTTAAAGTTGAGATTTATAAGAAGACAGTTGTTTGTCATTGCCAACTTAAGAGGTTTTTAAAAATTATTTACATTCTCCGTAGTCAATATTTAAAAACTTTCACCATCGCGAAAAAATTAATTAAACGTTTTAATTTGAAGACGTTGTTAATTAAAAGATGAACCGAAGTGAAATAAAATGATTCAGTGACTTTATTAAAATATGCCCCACCCAAATACTCTGATAAGTATTGTATTGTGAACTAGTCCTAGTGTCAGTTTCATACAACCAGTGACAGAGACTTTTTACGTCCATTAATCATAGAATGGTGCATTTCTGTATTCATTTAAGTTTCACAAACGTTTCGCTAAACATCATTTATATCTGTAATTAATAGATTATAATGTAGTCTTTTTGCATGCTATCCCGATCAATATTCCATTGTTTTTCCACGGAAAAGTTTCATGGAAATCTCGGGAAAACGCAAATGTAATTAAATATTGATAGGTTTTAAATACAAATTGTGATAATGATATTTTTACCGCATCAGACGTAGGTAATAATTTAAAATAAAATATTTGGTATATATGCATTACAGATGTGTTTATTTATCAGTAAAATGCAAATAAAACTAACTAAGGTTTTACGACTTGACTTGATGTTCAAGCTATTTGACTTGACTTAAAATCAAGTCAAGTTGTAGTAGCCAAATTTCAAGTCAAATTAAGCAGTAATATTTCAAATAATTAAAAAATCACAATGAGATTTTCAATAAAGACTTTCATTTAGCAACTTTATACGCCCTCGGGCGATAAAATCCAAATTACGCCTGCATTTGGGAGCATATAAACAATTTTATGATTTCAAATGAAATAGATATTATTTTTTCGAAATCGATACTATAGTACACATTATCACCCTACGAATTTAGCCAAAATAGTAGTTAAACTAAAACTTTACAAACTCTTATGTCAAAGTTTGACTTAACACTATGAATAAATAACTAGAAACAATAATTTAAGAATAATAATGATTAATAAAGACTTAAACACTAAGATTATTTATTTAAACAATTAATACTACGCACTATTTATTTACATGATATTTATTTCCACTACCTTTTATTTTCACTACGCGATCACCAGATTGTTGTTGCGGTCTTTTCTGCTCCGTGTTAAATAGTAGAGCAATTAATTTCTGGAATATTCTCGTTTCTTCGACGCATTGGTACAATAGAAGGGCAGCTAACGAATTTTGACATGTCTGCTAGCAGATGTGATCTTGGGATCGCTACAATAACAAACATATCATTCTATATTATTGGTGAATTTATTTATTATTAACTTTAGATAATAATTTATCTGATTTCATGACGACGACGTCTAAGCAGGTGTAAAGATATATGAAAATTATAACGAAATATTTGACATTTTGATAGTACGTTTGTTATCATAGCCATCCCCGTCTCAATAGCTAGCTGACGTTTTACAAACACGTAATGCTATTTATTTGTATTTTTAATTAATAATTTAACGATTTTGGAAAAAAATATAATGTATATCTAAGGAAAGTATTTTTTATTACTCACTTGGTTTGTTCTCCTCAGCTATCGGTTTTATTTAAATTTATTTTTGTTTATTTTATTTGAATATTAAAATATGTCGTGTTGTATAACAAAGTATTAAAAATAAGGTAATATTTTCGTGGAAAAAATAGAATGAATAGTCGTGTGTTTTTATAGGAAAACTTTGTCCACAAATCTGGCATTTTGATTTTTATTTGCTAATATCCAGCTTGTGATCTATTTATCATTGTTGCCCTTCCAAGGGGCATGTTTGGCACCGCGGAATAAATTAACAATGGCGTGTATTGATTGGGAGTAGTTTGCCTTTCTTTTGTTAACACTTGATAAGATTGAAAACTATGTCGCAGCAATTTGTAACTTGACAACGGAATTTTCATTTCAGATTCCCACATGCACGACTCTCCGATGGCCGCGGGGGTTGTAAGGGGCGAGGGGGCGGCGTGGATCCAGGGGCTCGGGGAGCAGGAGGTGCGCGTGGGCAGCACCATCACGTTCACGTGCGTGGCGTCACGCGCCACGCAGGAGTCACGCGCGCAGCTTAAGTGGACACACGCCGGCCGGGATGTCACCTTCCAGGTGAGCTCTGTAATTACTTTCCATTTGGACAGGAAAGATGCTTCATTGCAGATCGACCAAACCCAATTCTAATTGATTCTTCAAACGGAAAATCAGCAGGGATACGACACTAAATATATCTAATCGCAAGGCTTAAATCGCGTAATTGGGAATTAAAGTTTTCTGCGCCATTGGCTGGAATTTGTTGTAATAATAATACAACAATTTATTCGCTCATTGCTAAGTATAAAAAAATATTTCTATGTTAAAATTAGATATGCCTTGTAAATAAATCTATATCTATATATTTAAGTATTTGTCATAAGGTCACACAATAGGTTTATACAGAAGCGACAGTAAGACAGAGAAGCGAAAATTAGCAAGAGATGGAGAACGCGCACAAATTTAAATGGCCCATTGTTTAAAATCGGAAAGTTTCCTCACATCTGAGAGAGAGATAGGGGAAGAGCACAAATTTAAAGGTCTACACAATGTTTCAATGTCATAGAACTGATTAGGGGAACATGAAAGGTACCGACACGGAGTGTCGCTTCTGTGTGTAACTATTCTGTGATAAGGTAGTAATTATTTTGCTTTCCATGTTTTACCGAATTAATAAAAATTTCGCTTAGATTTACTAAGTGAAATTATCACTAGATGTAACAGACAAGAGGTTTGTATAAAGAATGCTCAGTAAAATAATAGACGCCAAGTGTATATAACAGATGCACAGTAATTAGGAGACGCTAGGCTTTAAGGTTGTCTTGATTTTAATAATTTGAGTTAAATCATGATTTAAATCAACTGTTTCTTTTTAAATAAAAATCATTTATTTTTATAAAAAATGAAAAAAAAATACAAATTATAATAAAAATTTAATTATTTGCTACAAAACTATTAATAATAACAAAAAATGTTCTGTACATAATAATGTCTTAAAATTAAATATTTCAATGTATGTACCTATAACTAAAAGTAAATATTCTTTGTTACTTTTTCTAGTTTTATTGAGATGAATCGTTTTGGTTTTATTACACATATCGTTTTCTTTTATGAAATAATAGTATATTGTGCAACAAGAGTAGAAACTTGCCTATTTCCCACGATGTGTGAAAGTTTCAGCATGAGACGCAGTCGAGTGTTGGACTCACACAAGGTGGGAAATAAGTAATTCTACACGAGTAACACACTATACTTTTTCTAGGACCACACTGCTTAAGTTAAGGAACAAAAATACATGCACGAAAGTTATTTGCCATAATAAATAATATTACGCATGCAACCTCACAAAAAGTATGCATGCGCAGTGTTGGTAAATACTGTGAATAATTATTTCTCACACTTTAAACCACGCTTGTGGGAAATACTCAACTTTATATAGTGTAAGAAAAGTGCCATTTTCCATAGTGGTCGTAGAAAAAATATTTATATTGCTTTAAAAACAATTAAAGAAATGCAGTAACACTTAGATATCTTTAAAAATTAAAAAAATTAAACATCATTTCGTATTCCTGAAGAATTGAAAAATGATAAGAGAAAAGTATATTTTTCTGTTATCCGATTTTTACCAAAAGTTGATTCACAGTTTTAATATGAAAATTTATTAAATTCCATTTAACTACATTAATTGTACAATGCACACAAACATTGCACTGAAAATAGTCAGAATGAATTGTAAAGGTAAAGAACTAATTCGTTATCATTAGTTAAAATTTGGAAATGTCAAAATTGGAATAATTGCAATATGTGATGGGCGGCTATATTTAATCGGAATTTACATTATTAGGGGATTTTTTCTGATTGTCCACTGCTACAAAATTTAGTTACTTTTAACAATATTAATAATAATAAAAATAAATATAAAAATTCTACCATTTGAGATATTAAATTGCAAGTATATTTTAAAATATTTCATTTTACCGGCAACCTCTTTGCTTTTATGCGTTTCATCCATGATGTTAGATGTCTGGAAAATTCTTTATTAGTAGTATGTTTTATTCGTTTTTAAATGACCTAGTTTCTTTTTATTTTAGTTCCGGTTTTATTAAATTTTCATGAAAGAAAATTCTTGTGATCGCCACTTTAATTATTAATTAAGTATTAACAACTTACAAGTTTTTCCTCGCGAAGACTT
The DNA here is from genome assembly GCA_035578165.1 of Stenolophus ochropezus. NCBI lineage: Eukaryota > Metazoa > Arthropoda > Insecta > Coleoptera > Carabidae > Stenolophus > Stenolophus ochropezus. The sequence continues at coordinate 2,272,055 of JAQOWZ010000010.1, forward strand.
TAAAAACCATGAAATTAATTAAATATCGAGAATGTATAGTTTTTTAACTTTATTATATGCACTTTAAATAGGTATAATTATTTATAGAATATTTAGAAATAGTTGTCTAATATATAAGGCATATTAAGTATATTGGTAAAGTGGACTATGTAAGGCTTTTGTGTGCCACTATATTTGCAGAAGATTATTTAATTTGTCAGTTTGGAAGTTAAATCATTATACTTGACGTTTGGAACGAAGTGAAGTTGGGTAAGAACCTTGATACATCACATGACAAGGGGGAAGTGGGTAATTCAGCCGCGTTTTGAAGGATATCTTTTTTAATAGCAGTTTTTTCCTTATTAAAGGTCAATTTGGGGAAAAAAAATACGGGTCTAATATTTTTCATTATACAGGAAGTTCCATTTAAGTGTGCCACCATTTCTATCTCGAGAACTATATAAGAGCTACGAGGTTGGTTAAATTAGCAAAGAACTGCCATTTTACAAGATTAATACAATGAGCAAAAAATAATTTTCTTTCGACTTAAAATAAGAAAGTTGTGTCCCGTACTTTGAGAACAACTGGTCGAAAAAAAATTGTTTTTGCTCATTATAGCTCTGGAGATAGCAATGGCACACTTAAATGGAACACCCTGTATATTATTATTATTCATTTTATAAGTTTGGAAATTAAAAAATTATAATATTTCACGTTTGAAACGAAGTAAAGTTGGGTAAGAACCTTGATACGTCACTTGACAAGGGGGGAAGTGGGATAATTCAGTACAAAATCTCATTACCCTGCTAGTAAGACAGTTATTTCTCACTTCTCCAAATGACAGAAAAATATTGATATTTTATTTTTGTAGTGTTTAAATTTTGTTCATGTGCTTGGAAACCCTGTTGCACTGTTGTGTAATAAGGTGTTTTTTTGTAAGAAAATAAACGTGGCTGAAGCCAACCCTGGAGAGGATATTTAGAAAAGTGCAGCACTGAGATTCTCCCGTTGTTGCCGAAGTCAGCACCGAGGTAGATTTTTCTCCACGGTGGAAACGAATAAGCTTTAGATTTAAAGTGCTGTAATTATTAATGGAATAATGTTTACAACGATGTGCCTGTACATCCTTCCAAGAATACGGATTTAACGACCGTTTTTAAAATACCTCGGAGATATATTTGTTTTTATTATTCAAATGTAAATGCGAAATGATTCAAATTTTCATAACATCATTATGAAAGTTTAGAACATTTAGAACTAAAATAAAACAAACATACAAGTTCAAAGAGAGTAAAACAATTTGCATAATTCTATAGTTGAAACAAAGAGAATGTAATGAAAGAACTTCCTCAGCAAGGAGCGTTGTTGTGAAGTTCCAGGGCTTCACGCTCGGCGGGTGCGTGATGCGTGATGTGTGCGCGTGAGCTGAGCGTGAGCGCCCGGCGGATAAACAGCACAATACCACATGCGCGCAGGCCCGTATCCATCAAATTACTCCTCTCTTTACTTAATCAACACAATTCATTCACTAAAAGAATTCAACAATTTAATTATTTTATAATAATAAAATAAATAATAAAACTGTAATCTAGTATCAACTTTTATAGAACGCAATTTTCGTTCAAAATATCGGTTACCGGTTTTTATTAACCGGTTACATTCCGTGATTATAATTAAAGTTTATATAGACCAATTAAATATTGTACGAAATTGATTTGTGAAATGTGACCAGCATTACATATATGTGATTAATTCACATGTGGCAGCCTATATTACAGTTATTAATTTTTTTATATTTTATGGGGTAAATCTCAAAGAAAGCAGAGTAACCTAGAATAAACTAAGAGTGGCATAGCATGATATTTTGAATAAAGAAAGCACAGAGAAGTAAAATTGTTTTTTATTAGGTAATAAAATAAATAATAAAACTATAATCCAATATCAATTTTTATAGACATTATTTTATTTGTCTATAGTTTATATATATGTCACCTTTTACACATTAAATTTTTTATAAGTGAAATTTACATATAACATTTAAATATTGTAAGAAATTGATATCTGAAATGTGACCATCATTACACCTATGTGTTTAATTCACATGTGGCAGCCTGTATTACAGCTATTAAATTTCTTATATTTTATGGAACAAATCTCGAAGAAAGGAGAGTAAACTATAGAAAATTAACAGGGACGAAATGTGATATTTTGAATACAGAAAGCAAAAAGATGTAATTTTTTTTTATATTAATAAAATAAGTTATAAAATTATAATCCAATGTCAACTTTTATAGACCCTATTATATTTTTCAAAAGGATATAATTGAATGTTATATAGACCAATTAAATAAAGTTATATAGACCAATTAAATATTGTAAGAAATTGATTTGTAAAATGTGACCAACATTACACATATGTGTTTAACTTACATGTGGTAACCTATATTACAGTTATTCAATTTCTTATATTTTATGGGACAAATCTCAAAGACACGAGAGTAAACTATAAAATAGTAACAGTAAAGTAACTGTGGCCTAAAATTTAATTGGGACAATTAGAGTACTTCACAATTAGTTTGATTTTATTATATTAAGGCAAGAATAGGGTGGTTGCACATTTTTTAAAAATTATTGTATTAGAAAGAGTTTGTAATTTAAACACAGGAAATAAAAAAAAAATTTTTTTGTTAGTTTTTGAAATATTAGAGAAAAAATAATCGCGCCAAAATTTCTTGCTTATATCTACCCCCCACTCCTATGACGTCAATGGTCATGGTTCTAAACTGCGCGTGTTCGCCAACCAGTGAAGCTGTTTACTTATTGGTGCACTGCGACACCATGACCAATGACATTAGCAAATAGTGGGGGACACTTTAAGTTAAGTGATTTATTTGAAAATTTACACGTTTTTCAATCATTAATAACTCTTAATTTATAGGGATTATTACCATTTTGTTTTCACAAATAATGTTTAAATAGATAAATGTATCCATATATAATATAGATTTCCGAATTAAAATTTCTTGCAACCACCCTATTAGAGAACTTTACAGTAACTTGGGACATTTTTCACAGGTAGTAAACATTACTGTGATTGGTTTTACTAAGGATGAGTGTGATTTAATTAAATTTGGGCAAAAAATATAGTATTTTACAGTAAATGAACGGGGTGATTTTGAATTAATTGCATTAATGCAAGAATTAGAGCATTTCAAAGTGAGTCAGCCCCCTTCTCTGAGGTAGTACACATTACAGTGACTGGTTGTTACGGAGGGTAATTTTGATTAATCACAGCAGTAAACATTACGAAGGGTAGTATTGATTTAATTACATTAGGGCAAGAATTAGAGTACTTCACATCGATTGGGTATTTACAGGTAGTAAACATTACAATTACTATTTTTAACGGAGGATGATTATGATTTACTTACTTTTGGGCAAGAATTAGAGTTCTTTACGGTTTTATTTTACAAGTTATTATTAGTTCGTTTAATTGGAACAAAATTACGGCAAGAATCGATTTATCATACATTTATTTGTTATAATTACAAAACAGTACGCTGAAAGCTACTACCATGCAGCCTACAGGGATTACAGAGGCTGCATGCACCATGCTATAGTGTAATGTGCTGTGTTTGTTCTAGTCGCACCGCGGCGGGATCTCGGTGGACACGGCGTACCGCGACCAGGACATCACCAGTAGCCTCACCGTCGCCATGGTGACGCCGCGCGACGCCGGCGCCTACACGTGCCGCGGCCAGGGCTTCCACCTCGCGCCGGCCACCGTCCTACTCAACGTCGTCGAAGGTGAGTCATGGAGTTGTCTTTCAAGTAATATATACAGGGTGTTCCATTTAAGCGTGCCACCATTGCTATCTCGAGAACTATAAGAGCTACGAGGTTGGTTAAATTAGCAAAGAACCACCATTTTACAACACTAATACAATGAGCCAAAAAAAAAACAGTGTTTCTCAAAATACGGGACACAACTTTCTTATTTTAAATGGGAACATATGTTTATTTTTAGGTTATTCGATAGAGTATTTTTTTTCTGAATTCAGCGATATAAACATATCATATACTAATATAACAAAATAATTGCGAAAAATGTATGTTAGATTTATATGTATTTTATTTATATCTGGCTGAAACAAGAGTGCTATGGATAGAAAACATACACATATTTTTCTGTCTCAGATTGTTTCAACATTTGTTGTTAAATTTTATGTTCTTAAACTGTCACTTTTAAGAAGAAAATTAATTGTTTTCTATCCAAAGCACTCTTGTTTCAGCCAGATATAAATAAAATACATATAAATCTACGTAATTATTTCACCATCAAATGTTTTGTGAGAAAATTATTAATGTTTGATGTATTTTAGGGCTTAGATTTTTTATGTGTGGAACAAATTATCCCGTTATTATTTGTGCTTAGTTATTTCAACTGTCATTAGAAAGTAGAAGCAATACAATTAACTAGAATAAACTTAATTTTATCGAGGTTCTTAAAGATTTTATCGAGGAATTTTCGAAAGAGGGAAGGAATTCAACAATAACCTTTACAAACCAATCCAAAAATAAGTAAGAATTTTTACTTTATGCTTTAATTTTGAACAATTTTTTTTTACTAATAAGTATATGTTTTCTGTTTATCTCTATAATATTTAAGTTTCTCTTAAATAGAAAATATCTCATCGGAACAGAATGTCAAATGAACTATTCAAAATTGCTGTCAAAATTTCGAAGTATAATTTTTTTGTTGAAGTGTTGATTAAATTTTTATCCTTGTTAGCACAACTGAGCAATAAAATATATATCTGTTTTATAATAAGTCAGTTTCTTTTTATTTTGCAACATAACGAAAATTGCGAACTTTAACCGTAATTTTAACCGATATTTTTCAGGCCAAAAATACCGGTAACCGTTAACCAAAAAAAAATAAACCGGTTTTAGCGAACATTAACTATTTATTTTAATATCATTTAGCGAGGAAAAATTTTAATATATTTTTTTTATCATAAAAGTTTAAAATTGAAAAGTGACCTGCGTTTTTCTGAATAAATTACGGGAATTTTTGTGAATATTTATTAATTAAATTGTTTTTTTTAATTGTTATATTTTCTCAGGTGGTAATTTTTAATTATTTTTTAAAATTATTTATTTTATAATTTTTTTTAATCAAATATTTATAATTACTTTTTTTTAATTAATGTTAATATTTTTTTAAATTGATATATTAACCGGTTTAAACCGGTTTCCAATTTTTAAAAACTGGTTTTCGAACTAAAACCTTTATTATTATAACGTTCTCTATAAAGGTTAACCGTTAACCAGTATTTATTTCGGTTACATTCCCTGTTTGTAACTAACTTTTAGTAATTTCTAATTACAGTTGAATATAAAAAGTTACAATTTTTAGGTTTTTACTGTAAAATTCTTCATATACAGCTGAAATATTCCAAAAATACCCATGTATGAGTCCAAAATTTTGGTTTTTGTTTGTTGACACCCTTTAAACCCAATTTTAGGTCTGGTTTGGGTTCCTTTTTACCCATTTTAAGGTGTGACAAATTTCCAAATGTACTATACAATATGTTTAAACACTTTTCAACTCATTTTTGGGTATAAAATGCAACACATAATCGTGTTAAACTTATTTTTTTAATTATGAACACCTAAATCATTGTTAAGCACTTTAAACCAATTCCAGGGTGTAAAATAACCCAAATAAACCTATTTTTAGGTAAAATTGATTGATTTTTTTGAAAAAAACCAAATTGATAGTCGCCGATGCGCTGATTTCAAATTTTCAAACCGAATTTAATTATCTCTTCCCATTCCTGAGATATTTGGCCTCAAATTTGCACCTCAAAAAAGTGTGTTTTTTAAACATATCTCTAAAATGGGTAGAGATACAGTATCAACGATTACACCAGTCGATTCTACGCGCAAAGTTACATAAAGAAATGTTTTCTCCGCATATACTATCTTTGGAACGATTTGTTGAAAAATGAGAAAAACAAAAAACCTGAATTTCAATTTTTCGCTTGGAAACTTTTTGTCACCAAAATTTTTTATATTCTGGACTTTAGTAAATACAGATGCGCTGATTCCAAATTTTCAAACCGATTTCAATTATCTTTTACCGTTCTCGAGATATTTGTGTTCAAAGTTAGACCTGAAAAAATCAGTTTTTCAGAAATAATTCTGAAATGGGTTCAGATACGACTTTGGCGACCTCACCAATCGATTCTACGGGCAAAATTACATTTTTGTGCCAATTTTCAGATTTTTATTCCAATGGATACAAATTTTATAGAGGAAAAACGAAAATTGTCAAAAATCGAAAAAAATCGCAAGGGGTTCATCAGGCGATTTTTCGATTTTCGCGATTTTCGTTTTTTCGCTCTAAAAATTGTATCCATTGGAATATTAATCTGAAAATTGGTACACTTATGTAATTTTGCCCGTAGAATCGATTGGTGAAGTCGTCGAGATCGTATCTTGACCCATTTCAGGGATATTCCTGAAAAACGATTTTTTTCAGTTCCAACTTTGAACCCAAATATCTCGAGAACGGTAAGAGATAATTGAAATTGGTTTGAAAATTTGAAATCAGCGCATCTGTATTTACTTAAGTCTGAAAAATGAAAAGATTTGGAGCCAAAAAGTTCTCCAGCGAAAAACTGAAATTCCGGTTTTTTCTTTTTTCTCATTTTACACCAAATCGTTCCAAAGAACATATATGCGAAGAAAACATTTCTTTATGTAACTTTGTGCGTAGAATCGACTGGTATAATCGTTGAGACTGTATCTCTACCCATTTTAGAGATATAGTAAAAAAACACACTTTTTTGAGGTGCAACTTTGAAGCCTAATATCTCAGGAATGGGAAGAGATAATTAAATTCGGTTTGAAAATTTAGAATCAGCTCATCGGCGACTATCAATTTGGACTATTTTAAAAAACCAAAATTTTTGACCGAAAAATGGGTCATTTTGGATTTTTTCGGCTGTAAAATCAAAATTTTAAGGTGCAAATCTAAATATTGTTAGTTTTCATGATTAACTATGATTGTAAATTAATTGGAGATGAGAAAAGATATTAATTTTTATTTGGATATGGTTGTCAGAAGTATGCAGGGCATGTAACCGGTTAAAAAAACCGGTTAATAAAAACCGGTAACCGATATTTTGAACAAAAATTGCGAACTTTAACCGTAATTTTAACCGATATTTTTCAGGTCGAAAATACCGGTAACCGTTAACCAAAAAAAAATAAACCGGTTTTAGCGAACATTAACTATTTATTTTAATATCATTTAGCGAGGAAAAATTTTAATATATTTTTTTTATATCTGTGTTTTCTATTTGTATTTGAACATGAGTCATCACAGTTTTTACAATTAACATTTTATTGGAGAGTCATATATGTAGGTAGTTTCTTTGGCCGTTAAGGTTACTTAAAAAGTCCCAAATAAATACGGCCTTTGTCAACACAGGCAAGTTTAAAATTGAAAAGTGACCTGCGTTTTTCTGAATATATTACGGGAATTTTTGTAAATATTCATTAATTAAATTGCTTTTTTTTAATTGTGATATTTTTCTCAGATGATATTTAAAAAAATTTTTTTTTAATTAATTATTCTTAATTTTTTTAATCAAATTTTTATAATTAATTTGTTTTAATTAATTTTAATTATTTTTTTAACCGATATATTAACCGGTTTAAACCCGTTTCCAATTTTCAAAAACCGGTTTTCGAACTAAAACCGTTATTATTATAACGTTCTCTATAAGGGTTAACCGTTAACCAGTATTTTTTTCGGTTACATGCCCTGAAAATAATAGATGTACAGGGTTTTTCAGAGTTTAATCATTGGGATCTCGAGAACCGTAAGATGTACGAAGTCGGTTAAACTGGGGAAAAGTTATTGCATTAGTTGTCCATTTTAATCATGTATTTGTTTTCCCGAAAAAAGAATAGCTCACTATATACGAGTAAAAACTGATTTTGGCCAATTTACTTTTTGATTTATAACTTTCTTGTTTCAATTCATACAAGTTTCTAGAATTGACCGCGGTATTCAAATTTCTAAACTTCACTTTTCTTATGGGGCTCAAAGTTGTCTTTAGTACTGGAAAATAAAGATTTTTTTTCCTTTCCAACGATATAAAATAGGTGTGTTTTGGAAACAAAATCAAAAATCTTTTGTTTATCTCTATTACACTTAGTCAGGTAAGGTTAGTTTTTTTTTAAATTTATATAAACCCTCAGTTTAGTTTAGGTTATATTTGTAAATATTTCACTGACACTGGAGGCCTAGTAAACGCTAATCAACTGGTTAACTTTACGTTATTACCATGGTAACGTATTAAAAATACATGGTATCAACGTGTAGTTCACCATTTTATTAGCTAATCACACTTTATGCACCGGGTATAAATGTTCAATATTTATAATTAAATAATTACATCACTATTTTACTAATAGCTATGACCCGAAAATTTAGCGATTTTTACAAATAAAATAATATGTATAATATGAAAATTATTATTTATAAAAAAAAAAACATGAAAACTCCATATTTCAGAGTACGAAAGTTATCAACAGTTAATTTATTATATTGGAATTTTTGGACTAGATATTAAATCGGAAAGCACACGTATTTACAGCGCGATAAAATCCATGATACTAAAGACTTGGGTTTGATTCCCACCGAATTAATTCCGCTGTATAAAGCCGTCATTGTTTACAAAACGGTTCATTATCATACATTAACCGCTACAATACATGACAATAATAATATGTTTACGATCATGAATAAAATAATTACCGATAATTAAAATGATCCCTGAAACAAATATTTTAACAAGCTAAAAATCATGAAATTAATTAATGTATTTAAATTTTGTACATCATTATAATGAAATATGACAGATAAATAATGTGTCACACACTTTTGCAATGATTTTGCGTTTAAATTGTTAAAGTATTTTTATTGCAATTAAAATACATGTAATAATTATCATTTGTAATTTTCTAAAATGTATTTATTGATGTTTTTATATCCCACCTATCAATATATGGATAAGGGAGTATTGTTTTTGATCAAATTTTTAAAGAGTTTTCAACATATGAGTATGAATTAGAGTCTCTAAAATACGATTTTATTTTTTTTATCGTGATGTCTGTATGTCCGTGTGTGTGTGTCTGTATGTGTGTGTCTGTGACAATTTTTCCACCACGATAACTCTAATACGATACAAGTAAAAATATAATATTTTTTATCCAACACCGTGTAATTATAACAATATAAGTATGCTGTTTTTAGATAAATAAAGTAGGTCATAAGTCACTAGTGAGCTAAATATATTAGCTCACTGTTTTTTGGTTTGTATCATAGTAACTATGTTATAAAACCTGCTCTACACTATTTTGTTCCTAAATGTCATTTCGAAATTCCATCTGTCAAAAATCGTATATGTATTTTATATCAATGATTAAATGTGTTGGATAAAATGTTGTATGGCACACGTGTGTTAATTACCTAAGTCACTTGAAAAAATACCACACTCGGCCTAACGGCCTCGTGAGCTAAACTTTTCCCACATGACTTATCTGTTATGTAACACACTTGTACCATAAATAACTATTATTTAAAACATTAAAAATATTCTGAACTGTAATAACAAACTAATTTTAAAACAATTGAATGTACCTACTGCAAACTTATATAGAATAGGTATATATTACTAGAGTGGCGAGACACATCGGATTTTGTTTTGAATATTTTGAACAATTGATGTGAAAGCCGCAATTTCAATTACCCGTTGTAACTAAGTCACCGATTTTGGGTTGAAATTTAATTACTTTTTGGTTGGCCATATAAATCACTAATTTGGTTGTGATTTACGAGATGTACAGACGAGTGCAAATGCAATGGAATATCCATTCCTAATGGCAGGTTGACGATGGCTGCAATGCCCGAGTGAAACCGGAGGAAATACGGCGACAGAGTTTTATTTCTCCTACACGTACCGTTTCTGCGAGTGTAAAATATCATACTTGAAAAGAAGGAATGACTCAAGTAAATTACATGGAATTTTCTGCTCTAACTTCCAATAATTTTTAATATAAAATTTTCTAAAGAACGGTTCATAAAAGTTTCAAGAATGAAAAAGGACTGCAGAGAAGTGTGGAATCAAAATGTCATTTTAGGGGGAGCCACTTAATTAGTTTCCGGAAGGGTGGCAGCTTTTTGAAATTAATTTAACATTAGACTTTCTGTACCACTGACAGCTTTCCAAGCTCACATACATCCCTTAAAATATGACACTCTCCTTCTAAAATATTTTCTTCAACAATTTTATTTTTTACTGAATCAACTTTAACTGTTTATTAACCTTGAATGATTATCTTTAAAAAATACTAACCCTTAAAATTGACAAGTAAACTGTAAAAATTTTATAAGTCAATAGTAACACTGTTTAATTTATTAAAAGTTTCGTTTTGTTATTATCATACAAATTTTTGTCAAAACATTAGTAACAGAAAGGATTTGGTTATAATTTTAATTTTATTTAAAAATGAATAACAATTAAACTATTTTACAATATACTACAAGTTATCATTTTTAATAGCTACAAGGAGCTGACAGCCAGTCAGTAGTAAATAGTTGTTAACATACCTAAGATAGTTATGAGTATCATAACCGCTGCAGAAGTGAATTGAATTCCGAGCTTGGAAAGTGAGGATTTTAATACATCTAAGGCCTGGTATGATTAGTGTTTCACAAGCCAAGATTTCTTGTCTTGATCTATAATTTCTTGCATATTTCTTGTCTTGTATGTTAATATACGCAATTGACTTTAAATAATCTTGTACCACACGTACATTTTTTTGTTTAGATAATATGGATGTCAATTATCAAATATATTTTTTATAATATAATTATTATTATAACGTATTATTATAAAATAAATATTTCAAAAACAAAAATCATATAGCTGCAAATACTATACTTATATTTTAGCACAACAGCGAACTCTGTACAAGCAGAAAAGCTTTTTTAAAATCATCCCTGGTTATATGAAAGAATTTTGTGCCTTAATTCTTGTTTACATGATTTCTAAGAATAATTATATTGTTTAGTCAATAATTATTACTATTATATATTTTTTTCAAAATGAAATTTATATATGAAGATATGCATGTTAAAAAAATGTATTTTTTAATAGTTACATATTATTTATTTATAGCTAGGTTCTTATAATAATTATAGATTTAAAAAAAGCAAGAGTACAAGAATTGAAGAAATTCTTGCTATTCTTGCATACTTCTTGTAAGACAATTTCTTGCCTTGTCTTGCTATGAAATTTGTACTTGTCTTGTTTTGTTTTGCATTTTTTGCAAGACTGAGGCAGGCCAAGGAAAATACAAGACTCTCGTGAAACACTATTTCTGACTGTATTTTAGTTTTTTTTTTCATTATTTTATTATCATTGTATTAAATTTTCGTTTTGTTAAATAAATAAAATTTAAAAAAATTAATGTAAATATCTTCGTTTGTGCTCTTTTCACCGTTACTTCCATTACTTATTTATTTAATACTATCGTGAAAAAATTATTTATAAAAGCTAAAAGTTTGCGAATTGTTAGAATGAAAGATAATACATCCGTAAAAATAAGTATTTGGTAAACGGTGCACGATGATATTCAGGGATCGGAACTGAGAACTCAAACAGGGAGGATCACATTGAGAGGCCACGGGCAGATTTATAGGAATATGGCTGAAATGTCAAAGGTTATTTTGCTGAAAATATAGTTGACAGATAATCCTGGGAAAACAGGAAAAATAGGATTTTTTTACGCATCGTCAAAAATGAAATGTGTATGCGCTGCGGTCGCCGGCCAACGAGAGCTTACTCGATATGAAATATCCGATTCATTCGCACTGAATGTGCGACCGATAACACAGAATTATACAGATAGCTGCAGTTATAGAGACGGAGTAGGTGCGGAGTGCGGCTCACCAGCTTTCATTTATATTATAGCGATATTAAAATGTATGAGGGCCGGCGGACGTGCGCAAGGCATCAAACAAACCGCCGCTTGTCCTACATGTGTCCCTTTATTGCCCCTATCTATACCGCACGTACCTACCATTAGCTTCATTCTTTTAACTACTACATGTTGTGCCAAGGTGACAACCCTACATGAGCGCGATAACGTCGCACTTAATGCTCATTTGAAAAAAACACACCCCGTTAAACACGAGTTTTTTCTTCGTTGAGATTTCACATATTATAATTTTTACTTTTTTTTTATACAGGGTGCCCGTTTTAAGTGGGTAACAATTGAGATACAAAGTCGGAAAACTAAAAAAAAAAAAACATTGTGTAATCAAAACTAAAAACGCTGTAAGAAAAATAAATATATCTTCTTATTTTCCGTCTTGTCACAGTTAGGTACATATATTTTATCAATATATATGCCCAGGACCGCCATGAGACTTTTTTTTTAGCCCCCTCTTTTTATATATTTTTAAATAGCTTGTCGTCCGTGTTAATGACAATATTACATTTATTTATTCGAATCATTATTTTATTTATCTACAACAGAGTTCTAATTTGTAATGATCACATTATCTTAAATGTCATTATGAGATCCATAACAGTACTGTTGCCCTGTTGCAGAAACAAGGTTTGAATTTTAAATAGTACCTAAACAAATAATTCTTATCGAAATTTTGACAGAAATGTTGACTAGTTCATTTGGCATTTTATTCCGATGTGATATTATCCATTTAAGGGAAACTTAAAATTGGTATAACCGACCATGAGAGTCATTATGTATTATTTATTTTATAAGATAAATAACAATAGAAAATCGATCAAAATTTATATTTTCGTATTCGTACTACGGAATAATATCTGACTCAAACTTAAATTTCAATTATTAGAAATTATTAATTTATTGTTTGTTGTATGGTACAAATACTTTTCCAGTCAAGTTTCCTTTTTTTGGCCTAATATAAACATAGGTAAATATTGTCTAAAATACTGATCGCCTGAATATCTACAATCCTGTCTACGACACTGTTTATACTAACGACACCTTTTTAATTCATTTACAGCTACAAAATAATAAATAGATGCAAAACAGAATCGCAGGAACTAAAACTTCTTGCTTTTTATATAGCAAATTGGTTTCTGATGTTATCAATAACAGCAGTAATTTGAATTCTACTACTAAACTGAAAGTCTACAAAGTAGTTGTTCTGTACTAACAAAAGAAAAACTAAAACAATAATTTGGAATCCAGAGCAATAAACGTTATCTAGAAAAGCTGCTGTTTAAAAAGATATTATTTGATTGCAGTGTTTTTTATAATTATTTGATTTTTTCAAATCCAACAATATGACTGTAGTTAATTCACAAAGCAATGTATCATATTTTTTATTTATAAGTGTTGAAATGGTATGGACTGGTATGCATAAAATATAAAAAAATAAGTAGCACATTATGCTTTACAATTTAAATTAGATGCATAATTATATGAAAAGTTTTGTAGATGTATTATCTTGAGTTAGTACAATATATAAACTATGTTCCAACATATTTATGTGTCGAGAGTAATAAAATATTGTCTGCTAAGATTCGAGATAATTTTTATGCGAGCGTAAGTTTTGAAATTTAATTAGATGGCATGATACGTTTTGAAGTGAAGCAGATGCGACGAACGATTCTTTCCGTTTGTATGTCTTTGTTTTTATGCGGGGCGCGAGTTGAAATTTTTATATCTATTTGGAATACGTGAGTGAGATTGAGGATTTGGAGTGGAGGAGCTGAATGAAGCATTATGGATGCGGACAAGGTGAAAGTGGTGTACCGCTGTTCGCCTGTTGACGTATTGATTGAAGGCTGAATCGCGTGCCGGACAACTGGGACATCCTGCTATCTCGCCCGCCAAATATTTAAAACCAAATAACAACGCCTAATCAGTCATCTCTACCACCATTCTTCATCCACACACCAATAATTCATAAATGAAGAGCATATTCTATGTAGGTAATTGATGTTTTCACACGTTCACTTTTTAGCAAATTAATGCCAAATATAAAAAAATGCATTGTTATTTATTTATTTAATTTACACTGTCCAACAGATCGAACTCCAGGAACAGGACAGAGGACCTACAGCTTATAGTGTGTTCCAAATCTCTCGGATTTAACGATATTTAATATTTTCTGTTGACTAATGAAAGTATTAAGAACGGTAAGGACATTTTACCAATCGAAGACAATTGTTTGAAAAATGACCGAAGCGATGATTCCATTTATTGTACAAGTACTATTTGGCATTTGAGGTCCTATTCCATATAAGAATATTGTGCCACTGTTGCAGATGAATAAGAAACAATAATTCTTTACATTTTGCGTTATTATAACTGGGTTATTTGTGATTAGTAATTATGAGTAGCAGGTGACTGCATGTGAATGACAGAAGCGAACCTTTTTTAAACATTTCATAAACGCACGAAAAAGCTTTGCAAAAGCGTAGCAGTAAAATTTAATAATTTAATGCGTCTGATTAAATAAAAAAATGTGAGAATTCGTTCCGTTCGCGGATAGCACTTTTTAAATAGATGCACGCAGAGGTATGCCTCCAAGTCTTCCTCTTTCGTCTCGAACCTAACTTAATCTAACCTAACTTGACCTAACGTGACATAACCCAGCTTAACCTGACTTAACCTAACCTAATCTAACCTCACCTAACCTAACCTGACCTATACTAATCTAACCTGACCAACCTAACCTAACCTAACATAACCTGTCCTAAACTAATCTAACCTAACCTGACTTAACCCAATCTAACCTAACCTAACGTGACCCAACCTAACCTAACCTATTTTTTTGATTTGTGACCGTTCTTATAATTTCGTACATTTTGTATCAACGAGAAAAACAAATAAACTATTAAATGGAGTCTAAAGTAAAATAGAATAAAATAAAAGTGAGTATACTCCTAACCTTAATAATAAATTTAAAAACTAGATACGTATTCCGAGATCTAAGTTGTCATCATTAGTAGACACCTGTAAAAAATTAAAGAGGATAGTTAACATTACTTATCATGTATACCATGCCAGAAGTCAAAACAACTCTGTTGGCTAACATGAAGCAAATACATTTAGTACGAATTTAAGTCATGGATTTACAAATCTAGACCTGTTTATTTTGACTTCTACTTGATATGAAAAATTTGATTCTATCTTTGAATAATAAGATCAAATTAATTAATATATGAACATTTCAATTATAAACTCTAGTGCGTATATATATAACATACTTTGGTGCGCTCCTAACAAAAAATACAATTTGGTACGCTTTTGTTATAGGCCGCTTCACTTCTAATATCTTTTGACTAGCATTTGATTTAATATGACACAGCCATGTAGTCACTTACTAATCATCATTGCACTGGTAGCAGGGCCGGCAGAACGTGTGCACGTCAGGTGGGTAGTATCAGTGTCTTCGGTGGCTGGGGAGGGTTGGTTCGACTGGAATTTATATATTTAAGGTTTTTATAAGAAAAATATCTTAAAGGTGTATAATAGGATTTTTTTTGAGGTTTTCACTTAATTCTACATAGGTATCACATCTTTATAAATTTTCAATTTTGCAGAGCAAAACCCGTCACTCGTTTTGCATTTTCAGAAATGAACTTATTCATCAGTTCCTCGATGTCAAGCTTATCGACTACTTCTTGATTCGCATGGAAAATCGCTACATGGTTTAGTCGATTTTGCAGCATCGTCGAATGCAAATAACTTCTTTTGGTTCCTAAGCATAAGGGGACCGTCAACCGGCAACTACTCCATAAACCTTTTACGCGTTAAAAGATAGGCATATCAACACATTGCGCGGTATAGTAACTAACTGCGCATCACGCGCGCTATTTAAATATTGAATAAGACCGTCATTTTGGAAAGTCATTTTAGTCTTATTTTGTTCACATTTTTAATTTAAATTTTTCAATTCCCAAACATCTCCAAGAATTAAAAAAATAAATTTCAAGAATGTTTTCAAAATTTCCAAAATTTTTTATACGATTTCTAGAAAATTTCCGGGTGGGTAGTGCTACCCACACTACCCACGCGTTCCGCCGGCCCTGACTGGTAGTAAAGCATACTAAGAGCCAATGAATTTAGAATTGTGGTAAGTAAATCGAAAGATAAGAATCGTAAAATGGTTATTTATTTGATGGAAAAATATTCAAGTCGATTTGGTAATGGCATAGAAAAGAGCAAATGTATTGAGTTGGGAACGCGTGGATATTTCCACATTAATTTGGAATTGTGTTTGGAAAGTTGGGAAATCTGTGATTCCGTGATATCTCTATCTAATCGTTTTGCTATTTCGTGCAAGAAAATAAAATTGCTTTCATGCCGATCGATAATCCGTTGAGAGTTACTGAAGAAAATGTGGCGTGGGCTGATAATCGAACCCCGGACTACACATCAAAATTTTATCCTTCCAGATATTCCCCCTAAATCACCATTGATCAACATGGCGCACTATTTATATTCGCTTCATTCTCGATTCCTTTATCCGCCACAGATAAATAAATGTATTAGAGCAGAAACGCCCACTACAATATTTCTCCCACAGATTTTTTACGCATCTCGCCTTCGCACACTTCGGGGACACATGATTTGTTACACGTAGTTCATTTGGAGAGTGAATTAAGCGAAGGTGGAGGCCAAATTCCACATAATTAATATTGCACACTGCACTGGACAATGCATATGCACATGTCCCACAATTATATTAAACATTCGTGACAAAGTTTCCAGATAAACTGTTACTAAAGTAATTTTGTACTTATCTAGATACCAACATTACTAAAATGTATATTCTCATCATAGCTTCGGTATATTATAGAGCACTTCTTTGTCTGAGGTATAAAAATACTATTGATGTTATCTCACTTGCTATCTCTTTTTGAAATAACCTCGAAAATGTATCCCAAAATTGAAAGTCTCTGATGTGTTGTTTTTGAAGTGACATAACCTTTAAAAAAATAATTAAAAATTCCGTCATTATAATAACTTTAGAAATTTAAATGTAGGATTGGTTTTATCGAGAGGATGTTAATAAAAGAAGGTCTTTTGTAGAGTTGCAGTCATTTAATAAAATCTAATACACCAACGTTTCGACTATAATTCAGTCTTCACCAGGGTGCTGATAACATACAAAATATACAATCAAATGTACAGACATGCATTCAACTCAGGTAACAGACTTACATAAATGGTATTAAAATATTATCAAGAAAAACTAGTAAAATATTTTACAGAAATCTTTCGTCAAACATAGATAAAATAAACATACGTTCATGTTACTTAACAGTTATCAACCTACTGACTTATACAAGAAGTTTCTAGTTGAGTAACAGTCGAAAATTGAAAAACCTTCCATTAGCCAATCAAGGGCCAGAGAAAAGCGAAACAAGATTGTACAACTAATGTAAAACTAATTAAATATCACATAGTTTTTATTTCATGATTCTGCCATGATGACGTGACAGCATCCCTTCCCCAAATTTTTATTAATTATTTTCTCATAAACTACTATTAATGAATCGATTTAAAACATGATGGAATTTAATTTTTTTGTCTAGTATCATATATGTAAAAATCTAAATTTGGTCACATACCTCATTAAAGAAATAATAATACCTAAATGGAAAAGCAAATAATTTTGCTGTCAGATTGGTGTTTTGAAGCGTTCCGATGTGAGAACTAAAATCCGTAGCTTCTTAATAACATTCTGGAATAAACGTTGCACAGCTTTGATCACTTCATCATTATCCCTAAACTTTTCCTTATTCCCTTGAAAATTCGCTGTGTGTTCATCGGTTATTATAAATTCGAAGGCCCAACGAATACAGGAATTTCAATTATCATTTCTCCAATTTGTAAATCGATGCACAAATATAATTAATGCGAAAACGGATAAAAAAGATATCAGGATAAATGTGCAATATACTGAAGTAAAAAAATGGATACACGGAAGAACATTTTGTAACAAATAAAAATTTTCAAAGAATTGGAACGTAAATGGAATATGAAAATCATAAATAGATTGAGGCACAAATTCAGAGGTAAATTAGAGTATATTCTAAGGCAAATATATAGAGCAATTTACAAGGAAGTTTGGTAGAAACTAGAACATTTATATGTGGCAATAAACACATCAAAACAAAGTGGAGAAAATATTGGAACAAATAAATAAATCAAATTTTAGAGAAATTACAGTACATTCTGAGGCAAATAAATAGAGAAATGGTAAAAGAAATGTTCCTGATTGTGGAGTAGAAATGTGAGGCAATATCTAGATCAGGGATTAGAGAAACTGGAGAAATTACTGGTTAAAATAAATAGAGCAGATGTCACAGAAATTAGAACACATTCTTAGGCAAATAAGTAGAGCAAACTCCAAAGAAGTAAGATTATTATTTTTTAAATGGCACATAAATACTGGCGCAAATAAATAGAGCAAATGCAAGGGAAATTAGAGCATATTCTAAGGCAGATAAATAGAATAATTTTCAAAGAATTAGGACAGAAACCAGAGCAAAATAAATAGGATTAGGAAATAAACTATACAGCTGGTCTAAATAGAAGAGAAAAATAGAAGTAATAGAAAATTTTGCGATATATAAATAAAGACGTTTCAATGATACTGACACAAAAACTATAACATAATTTTAAACACGTTAAATAGGCATGATTTTATAACTAGTTAACATGTTTAGCAATTATTTCCCAGGTAAAGGATTCATTTTGCTGCACCAAATATGAAATATAGAGACCGATCTATGCACAAAATGTCAAATATGATTTTGTTGCAAAGCTGTTTGTGGACCGTACAAACGGCCTGTACTTTGTTGAGCAGTGTATTATAAAACAAGCTCACAAATCTAGGGAATTTTCTGTTAACATTACAAATGGTTGGTTTAATATGAATGAATCTAGTTGCGGTTGTCACTGTGAATGGCGCGATGCTGACAACTAATCAGATCACATGTTGTTCCGCGGAAGAGTCAATTTATCAATCGCAAAACTAAAGCACAGCCACATAATTTCTGACAATTATAATAGGCGCAAACCAAGCCTAAAGCCTGTTCATTAATTTCCCTAAGTTGTACGATGAAACTAGAATCCATTTGAGAGGGATTATAGTTAATTAATTTATTGCTGTAAAACAATTTGTGAACATAAATGACAATTATTCTCAAATAAATGAAAAGCCGGCCATATTTCAATGTGTACTTATTTATTTATCTACAATTGTACATCTACTTCTCACAGGGAAAAGCTAGCAAAGACTCTAATTACGATTCTTGGAAAAGCAAAACTTACACTAAGTAAATACAACATTATTAATCTTTTTATTAACCGTCTTACAGTAAAATTTTAAACGCTTTTTACGTCGAAGTGTTATTAAAGTAAATGTCCAATATATTTTCGTTTTGCGCTGAACCAAAAATGTGGCAAAGGACAAACTGTCCTGAACAAATCATAAATTATAAACCTGCTGAAAAAAATACAGGAGATCATGAAATTTCCTTAAAAATACAACTTTTAGGTTTTTAGTGTAAAATTGTGATTTTTATTTATTTTTATTTATTTATTTATTTCTGGGGGAAAACTAACAGACAGTGACCAATTAGAGAAATTATAGGTTCTTACTAAAAATTATTGTAGACATGAGTATATAGATTAGATTGTAAACGTTCATGGCAACATTATAAATAAGTTACAACTAGAAATAATAACATTACTAAATTTAAGCGGACTAAGATGGAACATGTCAGCATGAGAGGATTTTAAAGTTGTAAGAAATCATGATTCTATTAATTGGAAAGTTTTTGTTATTATTTGTATTACAGAACGGTACAGAAAATAAGTGAGTTTTTCTAGTAGATTTCTTAGAGACATGAATTTTAAAAGATTGTATAAACTTAACTGAAAATATTAAGTTGTTTAGAGCTTTAAACATGAATAACCTGTCAATAAGTAGTCTTCGATTTTCAAGAGATAATATGCCAAATTATACCAGGCTAATAGAGTAATTTTCAAATGTAATATTAAATTTGAAATACAAATATCAAACAACTTCTGAACGCTTTCTAATAATGATATCGATTTATTGTAGTAAGGGTTCCAAATCACCGATACAACTTCTAGTTTTGTTCTTACTAGAGAGTTAAAGAGACAAAAAATGGTATCAGGTTTATTAAAATGTTTACAAATTCTCATTATAAAACAGAAGGTTTTAAATTAATCTTTAACAATTCTATCAGTACGATAGTTAAATGTTAATTTTTGGTCGTAAGTAACTCCCAAATCTTTAGCTGTAGTTCTGTGTCATTGATGCGATAATTATAACAAATAATCTTGTGCTTTTAAATATAATTTACTGTGAAGAATTATGAGACGTTAATGAAAATGAAATTAACATTACAATATTGTTGCAAACGATGAATGTCTTCCTGAAGGAGTTGACAATCATGATGGTTATTTATCATTATATATATTTTTAAATCGTCAGCATATAATAAAAAGTTTTTGTACAACTATCAAATAGTATGTTTCGTCATAAGGGAAGATATTGTTATAAAAAATCCCGAAGATTTCTGATGCAACAAAAGCTAAAGGATGTAATATGCCATTAGATTTGCGTAGGACACAACATATTTTTCCGTAACCTTAACCCTTAAGAAGATTGTATTAAATTAACTAAAAAACTAATTTTTTAATGTAAAACACAAAAGTATGTCGCTTTCCTATTCACTACTGAAATATTGTCACCATGTAACAAAACAAAATACCTAATAAATAATTTAAAATTCTGACATCTGACAATTTTGGTTTTTATAATTAACACAGACATATTGATGTAGTTGAATTGTGATTTTGCAGACCTGAGAGACGATTAGATGTAAGCCAGAGTGGAGATATCCGTTGTAGGTGTGTATGCACCGGAACCCGGTATAATGGCTTGTGGTGTCCCAATCAGCTACTCATCCGCTAATAGTTGCTTGCCTATCCAAGCCACAACCTACTGTGTGCAACTAGATAACGCTCATAATGTAACAATAACCAAGGTTTTCCACCTGAGCGTTTGGAAACTTGACCTGCATTTGGAATAGACTGTTGTTTAGTTTTAAGTAACGCACTAAAAACATTTCGCGCACAAAATACATACAATATTTTTTCTACAAGTAATTTGCGTCATTAATTATTATATTTTTATTTATCTATATAAATTGAGTGAGAAAAGTTTTTCTAATATATACAAAATAAAAGTAGGCGTGCCTCAGGGGAGCGTGCTAGGTCCAACACCACAGAATAGGTTTATGCAGAAGCGACAGTAAGACAGAGAAACGAAAATTAGAGAGAGACGGAGACCGTGCACAAATTTAAAGGGCTCATTGTTTAAAATCGGAAAGTTCCCTCACATCTTAGAGAGAGATAGGTAAAGAGCACAAATTTAAAGGTCTACACAATGCTCCAAGGTCATAGAACTGGCTAGGGGAACATGAAAGGTACCGACACGGAGTGTCGCTTCTGTGTGTAACTATTCTGTGCCAACACTTTACCAGCTCTTCATGGCCGATATGCCCCAACCGAAAGACGCCACTATTGCTACCTATGGACATGACACTGCTATCATAGAAACAAATGAAGACCCAAACATAGTTGCCAACATTCAGGATTGGACCTCCGTATGGCGTATCAACATAAATAGTATCAAATCTGCACACATTATATTCACAAACAGAAATTTAATAATATACCATCAGAACAAAAAGATGAAGTAACTTATCTTGGAACGAAATTAGACAAGAATCTAAATTGGTAAAAAAATTTAAAAACAAAAAGAAAACAAGTATATTTGAAAATTAAGAAAATGTACTGGCTTCTCGGAGAAAATCACAACTATCATTAAAAAATCAATTACTACTCTACAAAACCATCATTATCTCCTTCTGGACTTATGGTATTCAATTATGGGGTTGTGACAAAATTTCTAATATAAACATTATACAAAGATCGCAAAACAAAATCCTAAGAATGATAGCACAAGGCTCCATGGTATGTTAGTAACCACACGCTAAATAAGGACCTCAAAATTACATACCTATGTGAAAGAGCAGATGCAGGAATTTGCCTTCAAACACCAGAAAAAATTAGACAACCATTGTAATGAACTAGCCATCAATTTACTCAATAATGAAGAAGACTTAAGACGCCTAAAAAAACGAAGCCATTGAATTTAGTATTTTTATTAAATTTATTGTAATTTGAAAAGAGAAACACTAATGGATGTTTATCTCTTCTATTTTATTGAGTGAAAAAATATTTTCCAACACTGTGAAAAAACGTTTTCCCAGGTACTACGCGCACGGTGTCAAGATAACCTAACAAAAGTGAAAAAATTTCCTACTTTATGCATTATTACTAGAATAAAAATGTTATGCCCGATTGCATAAAAGCGTGATTAGCTAATCAACTGGTTAACTTCACGTTGTTACCATGGTAACGTTTTAAAAATACATGGTATCAACGTGTGTTAACCGGGCATTAACTTTTTTCCGCATCCATGGTATGTAAATGACAAATTGTGTACTTCATTTGAGGTTAACAATGGCGAGTAAATATGACAAGCGGGATAATATAAACAGTTGTGGGTTTTAGTGGTGCAAGCATACCACATGATGTACTTTTCAATTTTAAAATTAAAATAATTTGATTACAACAAAATACTGTTTAATTAACTCTAAATTACATAATAATTTTATTATTTTTAAAAATATAAATAAATACGAATGTAATTTAAATTTTCGCATAAATTTATTATAGAAATTATCATTAATAACAAAATTAGATATTTTTATTTTGTGGTTATATGTCAAAAAGTCTTTTGGAATGACGGTTAAATTATTTAGGTATTTTATTGTGGCAATTAATTTTATATAAATACAAAATATTATTTTCTTCTTCTGTGAATGTCTGGTATTCTAAAGCAAAGAGAAAATTAACAATATTGAAAAAGTCGTAAATGAAAATCCAGTTTGATCATTGGTTAACACCAATAAAGTGTTAACTGGTCGAAACAAAAAAGAAACTGTTGACAACAGTTGAAAACTCGCGGACGATTCACGTGACAAAAAATCCAAGAAACGGGTGACTACGTCTGTATACTCACAGCCAAAAGTAATCGACGAAGCCTTGTCAAATTTTTTCCGCGGTTTTTTCGGACGATTCAATATCACACTTTCTAAAAAATTTACATAATACATCTTCTTTTCTCATACAAATGATCTTGGGAGAAATGGGGGAATGTACACTTAAACATTTATTTGCAATTCTTTATTTCTGCCCCAATAAATACAACATTTTACTTGGTATCATTTCAACATTAATTCTTAACAAAAAAATTAAATAGTAACCATAATAATAGTTGTTTATAGACAACGAAAAAAATATGAAATTATCTGACAACACGGAAAATTTCGAAGAAACTTTTTGTTTTCTTTGTTGAAATCTAAGAATTTCATGTATTATAAATGTCATTAATAAATGTGATCTATAATCCTAGAAAAATAATAACAATAATATAGGTATTGTAACATTTATAATTTGCTTTTTTTGTAGCTACAGTCAAATGTAATTTAATTCCAATTGAAAGAAAAGAATGATAGATTTGATAGATTATATTCTCAGATTTTTTTTTAAATCACTAAAATGTTTCATTGTTTGTCACATGTGTGCTATTTAACCAATCCTTTCATTATTATAGTGAGAATAAAGCTCTAGAGATTATTACCGGAAATAATCTCTGTAGCTTTTACTTTTTTTTGTTGTATTTTTTTTAAATTTGTGGATCAAAAGATAATCTAATTAACTGTAACTCAAAAGTTTAATAAATTTAAAAATAATTCGTCACTTTTTATATAAAAAATTGTATTGTTTAATTTTTGTTTTGTAGCTAGTTACTAGGAAGTAGTGAAATGAAGACACTTTTATTATTAAAATATAACTGAATTAGGAAATAATATCGTGGTCGTAGAAAAAGTATTGTGTACAACTGTAATAGTCGTATGAAATGAGCATCATTCCATACTTGTAGTACAATATATTATTGTACCAGGTATTATTATCCACCACAGATTTAATTTGACCAAGTTTTCAAAGTATAATTTTTAATTTTAGTCATTATAAATTTAGCTAGCGGTATAGAATGTGAAAAAACTGTGAAATATAATAAAAAATGGAATATAAAAATTAAAATAGTGTGATACTACAACAAAATCAATTATTCGGCATTTTCACAATAAAAATTTTGTTTCATATAAAAAATATTTTGGTATTAAAATAAATAAACTGTTTATTTTTTAATTTCCAATATTTGTTTATAATTTTTATGAAATAGCTTCCTTATAATAAAATGTTACCGTACGCCACTGTCATGGTAATAAAATATGATGGAAAATTTATATTGAAATAAAACATGTAATTAAATTTTAATTATTAAAACAGAATTAAATCCCGTATTAAATTATGGTTAATTTTTAATAATTGCTAAATTGCTATTGATCAGCTAATCCCGTGGAAATTAAATTCGGTATTGAATTACATTTTTTCTGAAAGAAATCCTATTAACCGTTCCACGTCCCTTTTTGCCCACATATTACATTTATTTTGTATACTTTACTAGCGATGGGAAAATCGTTATGCACTTTCTTGGAACGAGGTGCGGAAAATTCGTACTTGGAATCGACTTGTTCGACAAAAAAGGAAACTAAATTAAATAAAATATTGATTCTTCCGCGAACCAAATACGAAAAAGGTTTAACTAGACAAGACAGGAAAGCTGAGGCAGCAATTTCATTACACATATGCATACAGATTTCCATACCGTTCCAACAGCGGAAAATGGAGTAATTAGGTGCCTTTGTTATTTTGTACAACAGTCAATTATGTTTCCATAATTCCCTATTCTAGGTATTTATAGACTTGTCTAGATATAAACTACTTAATTCATTACATATAGTTATGATATTTGTACCCGCTTTCTTCAATGCCAGACAAATTGTAACCTCAGGTAAATGTATTAATCCTAAATTAAATTTAAAAATATACAATAAAAATATTGAAAAAAAAATTGGATATAAATTGAAAATTAATTTACAGTAGGCTATGGATGAAAAACAATAACAATTATTGTATTACTACAAAGGATATAAAACTATCCTTAATAATAAAAATATTGAAAAAATGCGATAGAAATTTAAATAAATTTTTATTTTTAAAATCTAGCTTCTCGTTAAATGAATAATCAGCCATTATTAAAATTAATAATGTATTTAGTAATTACCTAGCCAACACAAACTTTGAACAAACAAAAATTAGATCAATAATATTACCTATAACCGCTAGATTTTGTTATTGTTTTTCATCCATAATCTACTGTACATTAATTAAAAAAAAAATATTTAAATTTCTACCGCATTTTTTCAATATTTTTATATAGAATAGAATATAAAACTACTCATCTTACATGGTTTAATTCAGAAAAAAATACGCTATCGAATAGGCAAAAAAATATATATAATCCCATTTAAAAAAAAATTACTTAATTACTGTAAGTTGAGAATCACTGGTTTAAAATAGTAAAACGTACTGTCAAAGTGTTTTTATTTCTTTATAATTTTCATTTATGTTAACATCAGCTTAGATGTTGTCTGCATGAAATTAGATAAATTATTATCAAAGGTAAATAATAAATAAATTCACCAATAATGTGATAGAATGATATGTTTGTTATTTTAGATAGTGCTAAAATAAACTGCAAAAATATTATTATTAAAACAGGTTAATTCAGGTTTGACAGATGAATCCGTAAAGTTAAATTTTGACATATTTTTATAAACCTGGTTTTTCTCAACCTTTCATTATGACACGTACAAGACAATATATGTTAAGTGTCTCATTTGAATATTTGTTTAAAGGCATTAATATTTAATCTACTCCAATGTTTTTGTTGTTCTCTTAAATTTTTAATGCGGAAATTTCCACGTTTGTTTTGAAAAGCGACGATCACCTTTTGTGAAAAAAGTTTCCGTGTATAAAAAATGAAGGCAACAAGGTGAAAAGTATAACAAGTGACCAAGGTTCAAGTAGCTAACTTGGGTACGAATAAATACTTGATGAAAAGGAGGACACTCAACCTTTAGAAAAAGATACAACTTCCACTTATCTTATTAACTAAAACATTTACAACTCTTCTGCAGAAGCTGACTTTCTTTAAACACTTGGAGGACGAGTTTCAAATATTGCTTTAGAAATCAAATCAGCTTTATTTTTCTTTTATTTCGTTTGCTTGGCAGGGTGAAAATTTCTTTTTCGATATTTTTCTTTAATTTGTTGCATTTAAATTTCTTAAATTTTTTTACAAAGAAATATTATTATAGTATCTGTACCCGACCACATGTTAATGTGACTCAGTCTCGTTAAATAGAAAATAAAGAAAAGAAAAAGTACAAGTTTCTAATATGTTTAATTTGACAATGCTTGTGAGTACAATATATATATATATATATATATATATATATATATATATATATATATATATACATACAGAATGTTCCACAACTTAGGACATAAAATTGACGGGTGTTACTGTACGACGTGCTGATGATGAGATCATGGAACAGAAAGATTTTTTCGCAAAGTTCAGGGTAGTTTACATGAAGTAGATATTTTTTGGACCACTGGAGTAGCTATTAATTACACAATATTAGACATTTATTAGTATTAGGTATTATTTCATTGTAGAAGATTTGAAAAAAATTATTAAAAACAAATACCGACCAGTGACAAAAATAAGTTTGCTAGAAGTACGAAAAAAATTTTATGCGAATTTTTGAAATATTCTTTTTGTTTTATAATCAGCACATCCTACTATATATAACCTTTAATTTTTTTGTCCTAAGTTTTGGAACATCCTGTATATATACAGGGTGTAACTCCGTAACAAACCACCGTCATTATTTTCTTCATTATTATAATAACAAATAAATTTTATAGAATAAAGTTGTAGGAGACCAAGGGGACATCTTATCAGAGAAGAAAATATTTTTTTAAACCAGTGGTTCTCAAGTTACAACAAAAAGTTAAATTTTTTCATTTGAAATTATACATATTTTTTATGCCTATTCGATAGCATCTTATTTCTGAATTCAACCATGTATCAGTTTTATATCCTTACATAATAAAAATATTTAAAAAAATGCCATTGATTGTTAAATAAATATTTTTTTTTATTATTAATGCACAGTAGGCCATGAATGAAAACTGAGAGTTATTTTAAATAATTACAAAAAAAAAACAACGAATAACAATTTACAACAATTATTACGTCAATTATTAATATAATATATATTTGTTGTATAGCGTACGTATTAGGTAGTGTTTCAGTAATATTACTTTTCATGTTTCCCATTCAGTTTATCATTTCATCTTTGTTAAATGTCATATCGTAAAATTTACCTGCAGAAAAATAAACATGCTATAAAGATAAAGTAAAAATATAAAATATGTTCCACCGTATGGGCGAAGCAAAAATATCATGATAAAGAATTCATTACCTGTATAAGGGGAGACGTACAAGACTTTTAATTTGCGAAAATAGTAGATTGGATAGGAAATGCGAGAGGATATAAGTCTGATATTGTTGTAGTGTATAAAGAAACAAACATTTGTAAGTAGAATTTCCGTAATAAAATTTCACAGAAGATGCGTGAAGGGAAGAATGATAACAAAGCGAAACGTATACATTATTACGCAAGCAACAGAACTTCCTAATGGCCACTTCTTACCTCTCAACCTTTCATGTTTCATTTCTTTTTATTATAACGACTAACTGTAACTGCCGGGAGTTCTCAACTTAGTTGTTGAACTATAGCGGATATAATGTCCAATTTGAAATTAAAAGTTTCATAGGAATCTCGACAATGGCTTCTCATTATGCAGCCACTTGTGTACAAAATCTCTACTAGCGTCCTACATCGGACTTGCACAGCGAAAAGTGACGCAAAGTAAAAATGCTCCTTTATGCGCTTTCTTAAAACTATCTTCAGTTGTCATTGGTTTTACTAGGTCATCGAAAAAAACAACAGAAAAATAAAAAAGAAGTTCTAATTATTACTGATCTGACCTTAAACTAACCAATAGAATGACTGATGTGTCCAACACATTACCTTCCGCCACTCTAGTAATATATTCTATATAAGTTTATCAATACATTCAATGTATAGTTTTAAAATTAGTTTGTTATTGCAGTTCAGAATATTTTTAATTCATTTCATAACTAAAATTTCCTTCATGAAATTTGTATGATCAAAAAAAGAAGCTATTTTTACCATGATCACTATGCAAACCGGACACATCCACAGCGAAAAATAACACAAAATATTAATGCTCCTTTATGCGCTTTCTTTAAACTATCATCAGTTGTCATTGGCTTTACTAGGTCATCGAAAAAACCAAAAGGAAAAAATAAAAGAAGTTCTAATTATTACTGACCTTATGATTAAACTAATCAATACAATGTCTGTAAAGTTGAGGTGTGCAACATAGAAAAAAAAACAATATACCATCAGTTAGTGATAGGTTTGTGCTGGTTTGTTCCAGAATATGGAAGTTTGTTCTATTTAAACAACAGAAATATCAACAATTTTAGTTGGCATCTCAACTTGACACTACCAAATTTGTAATGGGGTAGGTGACCAATTTCTAAATTTGGTATATGTGATAGCTTGTACAAAAATAATATACCCGTATTTTTTTAAAATTGTTAATTATATGTTGTTTTGAAGTAAATAAATAATATAGTACTTGGGAGGGGACTATGACGTCAACGAAGTTCATGAGAGCGGCGAAGGTAGACAGACGGAAATAGGTGGTGTGAGTGAGATAGTGCTAACTTAGTGAACGTCATAGTAAAGGACGCCGTTTCTATTTAACGCAAATTACTAAACAATTGCAACATTTTTTAATGTCAACGTTAGTAAATAAATATACTTTCTATAATTCAATAGTTTTTTCATTAAAATTCTACCTTGGTCACCTACCCCATTAGTGGAGAAAATTAAAAATGACTGTACCTCTTAGATCACATATCACTAGATACATACTTGCCTATATGGTACGTGTTAAATTTTTGGTCAAAAATAAAAAGATGGATATACTATTTCTATCTTCTAGACGGATGGAATCTTTCAGAAAGTTAAAAGAGAAAATTTGCAACTTTCGTCAGTCACAAACAGGTTAGAATTTTTAGACCTGTTAGATGAAAATTATTTGGGAAAATATGTATTAATAATAAAATAAGTAATTTCCAAAGCCGCTGAGGCTGTATTTTTGCGTAAACACGAAAATATTTGAAAATATCGAATTTTTAGTAGAAAAATTTTCAAAATTTACAAACAATGGTTTGTAATACATTTTAAAGAATTAGCTATACTGATACCAAATTTACAAACAAAATTTAATTATCTCTCTTCGTTTCGAAGATATTTGCTCTCAAAGTTGTACCTGAAAAAAGTGTGTTTTTGGAGTATATTTTAAAAATAAGTAGAGATTCAATCTTAACTATTTCACCATTCGATTCTACGGGCAAAGTTATATAAAGAAATGTTTTGTCCACATATACGTTCTTTGGAACGATTTGGTGAAAAATGAGAAAAACGAAAAAACCTAAATTTCAATTTATCGTCTCGAAACTTTTTGTCTCCAAAATTTTTCGTTTTCTAGACTTAAGTATATAACGATGCGCTGATTCCAAATTTTTAAACAGAATTCAATTATCTCTTCCCGTTCTCGAGATATTTGAGTTCAAATTTAAACCTAAAAAATGAGGTTTTTTAGGTATACCCATTAAATGGTTAGGTTTAAGGTTCCAGCGACCTCATCAATCGATTCTACGAGCAAAATTACATAAGTGTACCAATTTTCAAATTTTTATCTCAATAGATAGAATTTCTAGAAAGAAAAAACTGAAAATGGCCAAAAATCGAAAAAAATGCCTGATGAACCCCTGGCGATTTTTCTCGATTTTGGCCATTTTCGTTTTTTCGCTCTAAAAATTGTATCCGTTGGAATAAAAATCTAAAAATTGGTACACTTATGTAATTTTGCCCGTGGAATCGATTGGTGATGTCGCCGAAGTCGTAAACCTAACCCTTAATAGGGTGTACCTAAAAAACCTGTTTTTTTAGGTGTAGCCAAAACTCAACTTTGAATACGAATATCTCGAGAACGGTAAGAGATAATTCAATTCGGTTTAAAAATTTGAAATCAGCGCTTCAATACTTACATAAGTCTGTAAAATGAAAAGTTTTGGAAAAAAAAAGTTCCTCGGAGAAATTTTGAAATTTAGGTTTTTTCGATTTTCTCATTTTCCACCTAATCGTTTCAAAGAACGTATATGGGAAGAAAACATTTCTTTATGTAACTTTTCCCGTAGAATCGACTGGTATAATCGTTTAGAATGTATCTCTACCCATTTTTGAGATATAGCCGAAAAATAGACTTTTTTGTGGTGCAATTGTGACAGAAAATATCTCAGGAACGAAAAGAGATAATTAAATTCCGCTTGAAAATTTGAAATCAGCGCATCTAATTCTATCAACGTATACTATTTCCCAAAATTAAAATTTTGGGCACAAAAATGAGTATTTTTGGGATTTTTTATGTTTATCAACACAATTTTTGGTTTAATACTGTTGTTTGGTTTGTTTTTACTCTACACAACTTTAAAATAGGGTTATAGGTTTTGAAAATTAATACCATTATTCAAAATGACGCATTTTCAAACTGGTTACATAAATAGCTATTATTCAATTATTATGAGTTCTGAAAAGTATTTTATTAATAGGTATAAGTATTGTATATATTTCTATAAGTACTTAATTCTCTATATATAATACGAAATATAGAATAATCATATCTACATACATTTTAACTTCTTTGGAAATTACTAGACAGTATAGCATCAGCTTCTCACAACTTTCTCTAATGTTAAGACGAACTTGTATTTCTTAACTATTTTTAACTAATTACTTGTATTGTTCAAAGCTCAATACCGTCGATAGTTGAAGTAAGGAACGATTGAGAAAAGAGAAAAGGCCGTTTTAATGAGAGGAGCACTGTTTGAGGAAGTCGAAGTCCTGATCGCGTGTAGAATGTTATGAATGCGACGAGCAATGATGTCCTCACACAATTTAAGTCTAATAAAAACGAATCACCGGCTGCTGTCTCTGATATTAGGAAATAACGCCACGTAATTTGATTTATGTGAGCGGAGTGGTTCAGTGCGTTAAATCGTAGTTTCCACACATTTACTTCGTGTCCTCGACTTCGCCAACCACACTTTCCTTCGCATAACATAAAGTGTCATCACAAAAAGTCACCGGAGAAAAACTTACAACTAAATTATATACTTTCATATAGCCTTCATGTCGCTGCGATTGTTTCTGCCAATCCCTTGGATACCAACAAAAAATCTTGTGCACAACACATTAACTGTCGGTATTGTAACAAACGCGCAATAAAGGCGTTCGTTTTATAAAACAATATAAAGTTGCAAGTAAAGAACGACGCGAGATTCAACAATGCGGTTTACGAGAAAACAATTTTTAGAAAAATTAAAAATGAAAGTTAATTTTAGATTAGAGTACAATAGTAATAAAAATCTGAAAATTCCTTTAGTTACTTTACTATTAAGACATTTACAAAATAAAAAATACATTTTTTTCGAAATCGATACTAAAGTACACGATATCACTTCACAATGTTAGCCAAAGTAGTATCTAAAGTAAAACTTACAGACTCTTATCACAGAATAGCTTTATTTGCAGTTTATTTTTACACTACCTAAAATAACGAATGTATCATTCTATAATATTATTGGTGAATTTATTTATTATTTACCTTTGATAATAATTTATCTGATTTCATGCAGAAATGAAAATTATAAAAAAATATTTCACACTTGGACAGTTGACGATTTACAAACACACAATGCTATATTTATTTGTGTTAATAATTTAATGATTTCGGAGAAGATACAATCGACGCAATAATAATATAAGTTTTATGTGCATCGAGTGCAGAAAAGCATTCATATCCAAGTGAGTATAATTAATTAATATAATATAGAGTAGAATCTTGAAACAATCTAGTCTTGAGTCTTGATATCTAGACAAGATTTTTTAATTTAGAGAGAGTTAATCTTGAAATTTCTATATAAGACAAGAATTTGCAAAGTCTTGCCTTTTCTTATCTAGACGGCAACATTAGAACCTTCCAATTTCCTTACTTGCTTCAAAAATTATTTTTTCTAGCTCCGTTTAAATATATTTGAAATTATTATTTTTTAAAATTGTTGATATTTATAAAGTAAACAAAAAAAATACCAAGAACTCTTAAATCTGTGCGTTACGAAGTTGCCATAACAAAATTGTTGGTTATAAATAGATAAACGATATAAATAAAGTTGTTATTCGAGTTATTTGAATTGTAAAATATGAGTCACGGTGAATGTAATAAGTGTAATGACTGTGTTATTAATATTTGTAAAGAGAATACGAGTTATATTTCTATTTTTATAGCTGTTAATGATTTTATACTTGCCTCCTTTACATTTTGATTTGTAGTGAAATAATGATCTTATTATTTTACTAGTGAAATGAAATTAATAAAATTAAGAGTCTCTTATTAAATAGTAGACGAGAAATAGATTTAAAATAAATAAATATATCCACTCATTTATATATTATACGTAGGCACTTTGGAGAGCCTACCATATGGTCTATTTTATATGCGACATAAATAGAAAAAATGTAATACGAATGTAGTGTATTAGAGAAAAAAACATTTAAGTAGAGTTTGTTTTAATGAAAATCTCCATTTCTGTGGAGTTCATCGATGAGGTGTTGTGAAGAAAGGAATTTTTGCTTCCGCATGAGGTGGCTAAGTCTTCGCAAGCAATGCAATTCCACCGCCAGTTTTCGCCGTGCAATATAATGCCACTTACAGTTGTATGAAGCGCTGCACTGCATTAAATGAAGGAGGGTCTAATGTTTAATACTTCTTTAATAACAACCCGGCAGAAGCAATTTAAACTGTACCTCCTTTCGCTATATTACATGCTATTTCCACTTCGCAAAAATACTTACATTGTGCCAAATTAACATCGAATTGACTTTCACAAAGAAAATCAAAAAATCAAAACCTGCAATAAAAATTAAACTTTGAAATTTTGATAGTAAGTTTATTGAATATAACTTACATTTCACAAATCACAAGTTTTCCTAATCTTCTATTGAGCAAATCGTTTTAACGAATCGTAATATGCTAATAACATTATCAAATCGCATGTTATTGCTAATATTGATAGATATAGTATATTTTCCGCAGTTGATCCTCATGTCATCAATTTCTGCTGCAAGAATCATTAAACTTTCATCTTGTATCTTTGTCGTATACGCTTGGCGTAGATGAGACTTTTATTAGCTATATCATTGTCGTATGTGTTACAGAGGGGTACATATCTATATATCTGCGTCTAACCAACGACAAAAATGAAATTGAAACAGTAGTGTAATCGCAGTAACGGACATTTTCAAATATTTAAAAAAATTTAATATCATTTATGTAATTGATGAAGGTGATTTTGGCGTTGACAATTTGTGCTTCATTGTATGTTGGTAGTTTTGTTAGTTTATTCTACAACTCTTTCGTATTATATTTGTATATAATACTGTCACTTTGACATTTGTTAACTTCGATAATCACAGGATTATTATTACCACTAAAACAATCTATTGTGTAATGTCAAAATATTTTTATTTTATTCTATGAAATGCCTATATTAATATCTTACACATATTGTTTCATTAATAGTTACGACTAGTTTTTCATTAACAATGTTTATTTGATATCAAGGGAAAAAAAAACTTAAATTCCAACTTTTAGTTTTGTAACCTGCTCTCTCATTATTGTTGGTGACACAATAGTTAATTCTAGTTTTTATACTTTTTTCCTTCAATTCGACAGTAGTCATAAAGCCCATTGATGCCGTGAGGATCAACTGCGGGAAATAGAGTGTATTTTAAAAGATCATTCGACTTAGTAGTAGTGGTTTTATATTTACCTTTAATTAACGACAGTATTGAAAAAGCTATGTCTGCTTCACAAGCAATTGGTAATGTGTCTCATCGATTCAACTACTTACTATGATCCGATTACTTCGGTCCGATTCTTAACAAATTAGTATGTGTTGTAAGTGTGGATGTCCAATGCTCTGACATCGGACGTTCCTACAGCTATTTTACCTAAGTTCATATTCTAAAATGTAATTCTCGTTCATTTTTGGTGGAAACCTTAACATTATGGGGTATTAAGCAATAACCGAAATACCTATGAAAAATAAATATGTCATAAAACCTAAGTGCACCTTTATGTAATTTGATAGATGTTGTTGCAATTCGTTATCTGTTGTCAGTAATTTTCTAAACAATTTTAAAGAACACAAGTTGTCCTGTAAATGCTGTTAACAAGAGAAAATTTTCAAGCTATGACCTATTACTATTTTAAAAATTCGCTTTCTCCAAAACAATGCTTCGAAATACTTCGGGCTGCTTTTGGAAATAAAGCATCTAGTATCAGATCTGTTCACAGCTAATGTTTTACGTCAAGGTTAGTCAATTTCTGCTATTATGGATGAAAACATAGTTGCTATTCGTAGTATAGTTGGGCATTGTAATGACCGCTATAAATAAAATTTTGCAAGATCATCTAAACGTTCGGAAAGTTTGTTGCCGCTGGATTACTCATAATTTAAATGATGATCAAAAACAACGTCGTATGGAATGGTGCAAGAAAACATAAAAAAGTACAATGAAGGTAAATCCAAAGCAGTGTATGATATTGTAACAGGTGATCACGGATTTATGCATTTGAACCTGAAACAATGGGTCTTTTCAACAGACCCCAATCCTATCAAAATAAAATGAGTTTGAAGTATTGGTAAATAATGATTACCTCCTTTTTCTCAAAATCTGGTCCTATTGTTAAATATTGCATTAAAAGATAGGAAAGCAGTAACTGTTACTTGGAATACAACAATTTGTTTCCACATGTATTTGAAAACCTGCGTAAAAATCGGCCTCGAAGGTATACTAGTCTTGCTGCACAAACTAAAGCCTATTTAACAGAGACAAAGGTAGACAATCCTGAGCTTGCACCTTGTTATTTCTTCCTATTTCCTAAATTAAAGGATGAAATGCGTGATTTCTGATATACAAGTGCAAATGATGCGGTTGCATCCTACGAAAACTTGGTCTCTCAGGTGTCTCAAGAAGAATGGATTTATTGCTTTAACGATTGGTTTTTATAGAATGTGTTAATGTGTTGAGTTAAAAAGAGAGTATTTCGAAAAACAGTAAAGAAAATTGTTTTAAAAATGTTATTTTTTTTATTAGTAGTTTGCAGAAACTTTCGGTGCTACCCTCGTTATACCCATGGGTTAATCCGAGCATGATTGCAAGTATCATAAATTGTGTTTATTCAACACCGTGTAATTATAAGGATATAAGTATGCTGTTTCTAGATAAATAAAATAGGTCATAAGTCACTAGTGAGCTAAATATATTAACTCACTGTTTTTTGGTTCGTATCATAGTAACTACGTTATAAAACCTTCTCTACACTATTTTGTTCCTAAATGTCATTTTGAAATTCCATCTGTCAAAAATCTTATATGTATTTTATATCAATGATTAAAATGTGTTGGGTAAAATGTTGTATGGCAAACGTGTGTTAATTACCTAAGTCACTTGAAAAAATACCACACTCGGCCTAACGGCCTCGTGAGCTAAACTTTTCCCACGTGACTTATCTGTAATGTAACACACTTGTACCATAAATAACTATTAATATTCTTTTATTATTAATAATTTCGGTGCTACCCTCGTAATAAACCGACCATTATGCAGGGATCATATATTGTGTTTATTCATCAAAATATATGTGAATTTTAGCATTGCGTACAATCGATAGGTAAAAATATGAAGTTTGAATCACGTTGGCTTTCCTGACAAGTGCATAAAGGATAAATACTTCGCGTGGTGGCTATGGATGATAAATTACCTGCAGGTAATGGCGGAGGGTATTGGGTGATTGTGGAGCGATTAAGGTGATTTGATCCTAAAGCACTATGCTAACAATTCCAATTCTAAAGGCTGCTCTCCATCTAGCCGGGTAAAATACTGCATACAAGCAATTTACGTTTTATTACGAATTATTACCTCGGCAGGGCGCTGTGCTAGCCTGCAACCAACAATAAATGCACTCCCAATAAAGCCAACTTTAAATTATAATGCAACATGCTATTCTATTAACTCTACGCCGGGAATATGCTAACCTTATCAATTACTCTCTCAATACTAATTTGCATTTGGTTTAACACATTATAAAAATATAGACTTGATCGGTTTCAACACAATCTGATAATCTTCTAAGGACAATACGATCGCTATATTACTTCAAATTAATATGGAGAAAACAAATGCAACGTGTATTGTTTTATTAAATACCGTGAGTATTTTTTAACGTGAAACCAGTATTTATCATATCCATGGTTACGACTTGATATTTGATTGACAGAAATGTATTTGCTTGTCTCATTGAAAATGTAACATAGGAAACGAACTTGACATTTGCTTTTTGTTTTGGTTTATAAAAGTTTCTGACAGACCTATACCAACTGCAACAAAAATTTAAAGAATCGTTAATAACGTTAAAGAAAATGGTAGAATAGTAGAATAGTCTGCTAGATCACTCGATCTATCATCAAAATTTTTTGACGCAAGTTTAAGATGTAGAGATGTTGAAAGAAAATATGAAATTTATACCTTTTTTTATGTTTTTGTCTATTTTATATATTTTTGTGTATAACTTCTCAACGGTTATAGATATCAAAATGCGGTCTGAATTCTACGGAAAATTCCCTTTAATGTACATATTAAAAATATTTGCTACAATGAATGGTTTAAAAGGTAGAGATGGCGAAAGAAATATGAAACTATACTTTTTTGTGTTTGTACTATTTTGTATATTTTTATCTGTAGCTTCTCAAAGGTCAATGATATCAAAATTCGGTTTAAAAATTTGAATTCTACAGAAAATTTCATACGTGTACAAAAATTTAATTGTAATAATTTGATGATTTCTCTAATTTTTCAGCGATTATTCTTTTTACGTTTTCTTCTATGACCACCTAAGTGTTATTTACCTTGTTCGCTAAAGTTGAACGCCAGTCGCATATACGGTCTGCAAAACTTGTTTCACAGTTTCATAACAAGCGTCCATCTCTCGACGCCTACTCGCGTCTTTATTCAAAGTTTAATATTAGTTACGAAGCCATCAAGTCTGTTTTGTTTCTCACATCTCACACGTTCTAAGACGTTTAATGTCTAGTGTCAATTGGAATGTGCGTTTTTGTGCCATATTGTTTCTGGGACATTGTTATTGAATTTCCATGTAAGTTTGCTCGTTGGGTTATAATTAATTAAACTTCTTGTAGCGGGATTATTAACTCGAGTCAAATCCAAGTCACAATTTATTTTCTCTCAAGTTGAAATCAATAAAATAAACACAACAGTATAACAAATAGAAACATGAAAGTTATTTATTAAATTTTAATACCAAAAGGTAATAACCAAAACTAATTAGGTATGAAATGGTGAGGATTCCAGGTTATTCAAATTCAATTATCAGCGTAACAAAAGTATATTAAAATATGAAATAAAACATAAACAATTATTACTAAACCACAGTATAGGTTTATACAGAAGCGACAGTGAGATAGAGAAACGAAAAGTAGAGAGAGATGGAGAAAGGCAACAATTTTAAAGGGCTCATTGTGTAAAATCGGAAAGCTTCGTCACATCTTAGAGAGATATAGGGAAAGGCAACAAATTTAAAGGTCTACATAATGCTCCAAGGTCATAGAACTGAATAGGGTAACATAAAAGGTACCGACACATAGTGTCGCTTCTGTATGTAATTATTCTGTGACTAAACTTAAAACTAGCAGTAGCAGAACAAATTACATGCACTCAAATTATATTTACAGAAAACTTACATGAATATAAAAACACACATCATTTTCACTTATCAATAATAAACCTCTCTCAACTACTCTGTCATAACTTACATGACTATATCTCTAACACTCTTCTGTTTATACAGACCTAAAACAACTCCCTGATACTTAACTCCAAAATCTTGAAAATCTGCTTGAGATGGCCTACTCCCTTCGAGTTACAAAATTCATCCCTGTTCCGTAATTCCCTTAACATACTGGTCATTTTCCTCCTGGGCGTGAAGTTATGCTACGCACCAAAATCCTACAGTCCTATGATAAAAAAAAAAAAACAGAACTCTAAGCTTGTACCATGAATTACAGAACGGTTTCCTGTCTCTGATTATTGGTTTATGACCGTCCCAAGCAAATTTTCGACAATATGACAATATACCGAAATACCAAACGGAATTTGAAACCTTACAAAATTT
Source organism: Stenolophus ochropezus (assembly GCA_035578165.1). Lineage (NCBI taxonomy): Eukaryota > Metazoa > Arthropoda > Insecta > Coleoptera > Carabidae > Stenolophus > Stenolophus ochropezus. Next base: position 2,310,755 of record JAQOWZ010000010.1, read on the forward strand.
AACCATTGAATATTTACATACAGAAGCGACACTTCGTGTCGGTACCTTTCATATTACCTTATTCAGTTCTATGACCTTGAAGCATTATGTAGACCTTTCAATTTGTTGGCTTTTCCTATCTCTCTCTAAGATGTGACGGAACTTTCCGATTTGAAACAATGAGCCCTTTAAATTTGTTGGCTTTCCCCGTCTCTCTCTAATTTTCGTTTCTCTGTCTTACTGTCGCTTCTGTACAAACTTATTCTGTGACTTAACTGTGAACTATTTATGACCAAAATAAATTTTGAAAACATCGAATTTCCTGTCAGCATGAGCTCTACAAACAAAGAATATACTGTTTCAGTTTACTGAATTATTTAAATAATATTACAATTAACAATTAACCTAAGAATTGTTACAATAGTACTTAAAACAATTTTATTATAAATATATTAAACATGTAAAATAAACAATTTTGTTTCTCCTAAAACAATATCGTAAAACAAAGTGTCTACAAGTACATAATGTGTTTGTCGGGATTTGGTCCAAGTTGCGATGTATCTAGGCTGATGTGAAAACAATCTGCAAAAATTTAAAGTTTTATACTGCGCGAAACTTTAAGAATATGTTAACCTCAAAAGAAACTCTTTATTTCAAGTAAAAATCGGTTCTATTTTCTTTGTATTACTATCGAAATTTTCCAGTAGTTTGTTAAAATTGAACATAAAAATAAATTTGATAAAAAACATATAAAAAGTCGTGCTAAGGAGTAATAATCTATAAATAATAACGACTTGATTTGATTTCGTTTGTTCGGCTATTTTAAATTTCGGTCAAGGTCTCAAATTTTGTAACGATTAATGGTTTTAATTTCGATTTTCAGTTTGGTAAACTATGTTATGTTTTTAAAAATACATCAAGTTAATTAATGGATTTTCTGTTCAAGAAAAAGGAATCAGCTGTGGCAAGATTTGGGGAAGTTTGGAACATATTATTGTGGAAGATTTTACTAATCTTAAAATACTTGCTTACTCTTTTGAATATGGACTTTTAATGATATCTGCATAAAAAAACTCAAGAACGAGATCATCATCAATATGGACTATTTTCAAAAACTGAAATTTTGAACCCAAAAATAGACATTTTTGGGAATATTTCGGATATCTAACACATCAAAAACTAATGACTTCTCTGCTTCCCTAATTATTTTTCGTAAAAAAGCGTTAAATAATATTATTAATGAGCAATAGTTGTTTACATATTAAGTGTGAGAATGCCATTTTCCCGGTTTAAAATTTAGTGGCACGAGCTTTCGAGTAATAGAACGATTCCGGGAAAAAAGTACGATATTCTTTGTACGAAAAATACAAAATCAATAAGTTTTTATTTTTGTACTAATAATTTTATTTATTATATACACACTGTTTTGTGGTTATATGTTTCAATACTGTCAAATGCTGTCAACCCTTTAACATCATTATTGTATACCAAATGCACTAAAAATATTATAGTAAATTAAATTAATTTAAATCGTCAAATATCCCACTACTTTCTTTTATTATTATTAGGCATAATAATGTTTCAGACATTCAGGGCATGTAACTGGTTAAAAAAAACCTGTTATAAAAACCGGTAACCGTTATCCAAAAAAAAATCGGTTTTAGCGAACAGCAATTTGCATTTTATTGGAGAGTCATAAAAATAGGTAGTCACTTTATCACCTTTAGGTATCAAGTTTACAATTGACAAATGACTTAGATTTCTATGAATGTATTATATGCATTTTTGTCAATACATTACATGTTACGTCATTTTCATACTTAATTTCTGAGCTTACAAGGCACGTAAAATTAATTTTGCTTCTTGATTCAGAAGCATTTTTACCTAAAATTATCACCACCTTGTATATTTGACATTTACATTGACAACATTTATAATTTAATGAAACCAGTATTGTCCTTCCACTAAAATTTTTTAACCCCGCCACTGGAAATCATGGTTCGGTAGTCGTGGAATCCAAACATCTAAATAAGAGATGTTGAAAGCAAAAGTCGGAAATAAGTAAATAAAAATAATGAATTGGCCAGCCGTCTGCTGGTGTATGTTAATTAGAAATGAAAGATAAATTTGTTCGTTCTCGCCATGAACGATTAATTGCAGTTTGAATATTTCCACGGCACGGCTTCCGAGATCAATAAGGCAACTTCGCAACACGAAGACTTTACAGTTCCTCTGCATATGACTCACCGAGGAATAAATCCGCACAATTGGCTGCTGTGTTTGTCTCCCGGATTGTAATTAATCATAACCTAGAAAAAATTTACAGGAGTTATTTGACGCGAAATGTCCAAAGCAGCAAAGGGGACCCGCTTCATTCCACTCAATTATTAATGGTCATGGAAAATATAAATAGAAAATTAGACTTATGAATATAAATTATCTTAATTAAATCCATCATTAAGTCCAGCTTTCCTAATAGGAATTTTAATTTGATGTAACATCTTGCACGAAATAATGCTGCTTGTACAAACGCATTTTTCATTTTGCAACACCAAAATCACTAATTCTTTTACCTAGAAAATATCTTTACCATCAAAAAACTTGGTTGTCTAACGACCTTAAATGTAAAGTAGTACTAACTAAATCAACGACCAACTGCATTACTATTTTCTATATTGATACATTATTATGTCACATCAATCAGCCAGTACGGTTGTGTGATCGTGGCGTGTCTTGTCTGATCGTGTAGATAAGCAACATAGCCCGCCCTGTCCAATTGGATGGGTTGCCGCACAACGGCTCGGTGTGTGCTGGCCTTGCAGAGACTGTAGGCTGACAACCTGTATCACTAAAATGCAAGTAAAACATGTCACGAAACAAGTACTTCAGGTACTTGAGGCCTAATCGGCTTCATCAAAAATCTGGATCTACTTCCGGAAAACTAAGTAAGGGCTGTGTCACAATAGATCTTCTAGGCCGCGTTGACAAAAAGCGACAAAACGCTTAAACCCTCATATACATACAATACATACAATACAATGTCACATCAATTAGCAACAATAAAATTGTTAAATAACAACTGTCAAATAAACATGACATTTCTTCATTGTTTCCGCATTTGCATCCTCAATTATAATGAAAAATTACATTAAACTGTTTGTAGGTGTGACGATTATTTGTTACTTAGGAACGTACGAAATGTGTAAATTAAGTGATAAGACTATTTTTTTTAAATGTTCAAATAGAGTTGCATTTTAATATTGTCTTCCTCGAAATAAGTGCTTTTGGTAGCCACATAGTACTGGAGACGATTCTTCGTATCTTCAAGGCAGTGCTGGGACTCGTATAATGGAATCACCTTCAGTCATTTAAATGTTTTGAAGTGTCCCAAAATGAGTTACCTTGAGGTGATCTTTCAATCTCGGGAAGAGGAAAAGTCACAACTCAAGTCTAGAGAGCCACAGGAATATTTTACTAGCCAAAATGTATTTTTTTAAAATCATTTTTCGTAGATTTTTCTCATCCCCAATGAATTAGTCAATTAATATGTGTATCAGTACTACGAATGCAAAATAGCATTGTCGCTCTAGCATAATTGAAGCTCTCAGTTGCGCCTTAAGCTTCAATTTTTATGCTCGTGTGACAATATAATATTTTACACTTTTGGTTTTGATACACAAATAACTATTAAGTATTTAGGACATCTTTAGAAACCTAATCAGTTACAAATTTTCAATTGTGCAACAAGAGCAGAAAATCTTTTTCTGCACGAGTGATACTTAATTTTTCTATGACCACAGTTTTTGACTGAATCAATAATTCATTTTAACATATAACATAATTAATATTTACGAAAACTTTATTTCCTTTAGGCGTGGTCTATCTAGTGCTATTTCACCACAAATGATAATGAAATGAAATTACTACCTTGCAAAGGAAAAATAAACAAATGGCACAAACCACTTCCGTGTCTAGTAACTATTTATTCAGTTGTTTCGGTGAACTTCAGAGACAAATAAGTAATTCAGTTCCACACAACAGAAATTATTACAGTGTGTGGTTTCCACCACAACTCACGAGCACTCTTGTTTGTAACAAGTGCAAATAGATATTTAATTAAAATGCTAACCTTACCTCCCTTAGCTTGCAAGCATTTAATTAACGTTCTTACCCTCGTTTCCTTCTATTTTATTTATAATTAATTGTAATATAATCGCTGAAGTGTTGCCGACTGATTTAGGCTCGAATTTCGCTTCGAATCATGGAAATTACTACATGGTTTCACACTTGTATGTAATTTCAAATCAGAGATTATCTTTGGCGTACAAAATTTTCATCCGATATTCATAAATCGTTATTGGAAAGGTCACTGAAATCAAAAGTTAATTATTAACCATAAATATTTTTTCGCGACACTTTTCAGGTAAATTTTCTCTATTTTCTGCTGTTGATCCCCACGTCATCAAATTACAACCATGTGATTCAAATCTTTGGGGGAAGGGGGATTGATGACATCATCTTGTCAGCACTGTATGGTTAGTGTTTCACAATCACAAGACAAGATTTCTTGTCTTGTTTTGTTATTTCTTGTATTGTCACGAAAAACCAGACAAGAAATTTAATAATATCTTGTCTTTTATCACTCTTATATATAAAAATCTTATCTTGATCGTCATTTTCTTGCTTATTTCTTGTCTTACAGGTTATAACATAGTTAGGGATTCCCTGGTTATAATAAATCATTTTGTGTCTTAACCCTTGGTTATATAATTTCGAAGAATAATTATGTCTTAATTTTTCAATGCTTACATATTTTTGTACTTTTAGATAAATAAAATCCATATATTAATGTTACTTCATTTAAAAAATATAAATGTCTTTATTTTCCTAACTAGTAACAATAAAAAAATCACAAGAGAACAAGAATTGAAGATAATCTTGCTATTCTTGCAATTTTCTTGCCTTTGTCTTGTTTTGAAATTTGTTGTTCTTGTCTTGCTCTTGTCATTTTTTGTGAAACACTATGCGTTGCTTCCCAAGGAAGTTATTTTGAGGGAAACAATATTGAATTATAATTCTATCTGAATCATTTTTTAAAAACAATTTGTCTCATTACTCTTGTTTTGCAAATTAATTTCATAAAACTGAAATATCCATAATAATTTTATCTGAATTTTCCATTTTTTTTTGTATATTTTTGTCTTATTTCGGCGTTTTCTGTTTCCGTTTGAAGTTTTGTATAGAAGTATTTATGGTTTATAACATTTTAATACGATTTAAATCTTCTTTGAGTCCACTTGTATATTATTATCAATACACCGAGTCTAAAAAAGAAAAAGATGTATTGTTATCATACAAAAAACCGACAAGAATTTAAGCCAAATCAGATTTAAAAGAATATTTCCTAAAGTTTGAACAATAAAAATAGAAAATCGTTGGCTCGCTTAAATTTCCTTTTAGTGTTACGGAACAGATCAATATTTCAATCTTTTGCAAGTAAGACATACTTGACGACCAAACAATGAAATAAAAATTTAGACGCGATTTGTCAAATAAGGAAAGCTTTGTATTGAAATGTTATGGAATTGGAAATCCTGTTTTCCCGCAGTAAAATATCAGCAGGAAAATATCAGGAAGTTTATACGGTCAGCCCTACACATGTAAAAATCGTAAAACTTCCGGGTTTTGTTTATTTAATTCATAAAAAGGTCCGAATTCGAATCCCAAATCTTTAGTGTTTTTCACATAGAAGTAACTCCGTGGTGCACTCTCCACAACACATGTAACATCTCTTTCTAAAAGGATATTGGCGTCATCAAGCTGTAGCACGTACTTTCAATAATTTCCATTACCATCAACTTGTAACATTCTTACAAAACCACTGCTATATACCAGTTTGTGAACCTCTCCTGGAAAGGATCAGTATTACAAAATATATATAAATGGGTTCTTTGTCAGACCGGATACGGAGAAAGTATTAGGAGATGGATATTGAATTAAATAGAATACTCACATTTGTATAAAAATATAAATAATATAATAAATAATGGTTTACATTTGGTTTCGTCTCCAATGACACTTCTGTCCACCATCGCTGTCTACCATTGCACTATACCACACTACTTCTTTACTGGCCTCTCTCTTTCTCTTCTCTACCATTTACAAGTTACAACCATTACCTTACACTATACAGGGTGTCCATTTTAAGTGGTACACTATTGCTATCTCGGGAACTATTAGAACTACGAGGTCTTTGAATAATCATATTTAAATAGAAATGATACATACATAATTTTACATTTTTCTCAAAAATTTTGTTATGTAAGGGTATTACATATGGATATCGTTGAATTCAGAAAAAAATACTAAATCGAATAAGCAAATAAATAATGTATGTTCCTATTTGAAATAAGAAAGTTGTACCCCGTATTTCGAGAACCACTGGTCGAAAAAAAAAATTGTTTCGCTCATTAAAGTAGTCTTATAAAATAGAAATTGTTTGCTAATTTAACCGACCTCGTAACTCTTATAGTTCCCGAGATAGCAATAATGTACTACTTAAAACGGACACCTGTATATACTATGAACAAGTACTAAGTCAGCAAATATTAGTTTTACCTTTACACAACACTATGAGTTACATCAATTAACCTATTGATATACTTTACTGGTGCCACTAGAATGTGCTGAATTAGACTTGTTACACACAAGCTGACACACACATAATGGTATATAGTAAGTTGTGACTGTATTTATTAATAAAAAAATGTTTGTATAACATTATGAATTCTTTTAGTCTGAAATTTCACCTGTGACTTTTCAGCTTTACGTACTTTACAAAACCTGAAGTTATAATCGATTTTTAAACTATCTTTAAGCTGAAAACTTTCATAATATTCTACACAAAAAGTGATCTAATTCTTATACATACCTTTACAGTGTTTGCAGCAACAAAGTTTATATATTTTTATACTTCGCGAAAACGATTTATTCTTAAACAGTTCTTGGTATTTTTGTTGTTGTAAAATTGGTACTTCTAAAAACTGCACCCCTCTTTAAATGACAAATTGATGTTGATGTTTTTTAATACAATTTATATTATTTCTGAGTAGGAAAAGCTAATAAACAAAATTAATTTAAAAGGATATTAAAATTTCATAACTCATAATGTATAGATTTATAAATATTTTCATAATATTTGAATTATATATAATGTATATTGACCAGGGCATGTAACCGGTTAAAAAAACCGGTTAATAAAAACCGGTAACCGATATTTTTAACGAAAATTGCGAACTTTAACCGTAATTTCAACCGATATTTTTCAGGCCGAAAATACCGGTAACCGTGTGTTTTCTATTTGTATTTGAACATGAGTCATGACAGTTTTTACAATTAACATTTTATTGGAGAGTCATAAATGTAGGTCTCTTTGGCCGTTAAAGTTACTTAAAAAGTCCAAATAAATACGGCCTTTGTCAACACAGGCAAGTTTAAAATTGAGAAGTGACCTGCGTTTTTCTGAATAAATTACGGGAATTTTTGTGAATATTTATTAATTAAATTGTTTTTTTAAATTATTTATTCTATAATTTTTTTAATCAAATATTTATAATTACTTTTTTTTAAATTAATGTTAATAATTTTTTAAACCGATATATTAACCGGTTTAAACCGGTTTCCAATTTTTAAAAACCGGTTTTCGAAATAAAACCTTTATTATTATTATGTTCTCTATAAGGGTTAACCGTTAACCAGTATTTATTTCGGTTACATTCCCTGTTTGTAACTAACTTTTAGTAATTTCTAATTACAGTTCAATATAAAAAGTTACAATTTTTAGGTTTTTACTGTAAAATTTTTCATATACAGCTGAAATATTCCAAAAATACCCATGTATGAGTCCAAAATTTTGGTTTTTGATTGTTGACGCCCTTTAAACCCAATTTTAGGTCAGGTTTGGGTTCCTTTTTACCTATTTTAAGGTGTGACAAATTTCCAAATGTACTATACAATATGTTCAGACACTTTTCAACTCATTTTTGGGTATAAAATGCAACACATAATCGTGTTAAACTTATTTTTTTAATTATGAACACCTAAATCATTGTTAAGCACTTTAAACCCATTCCAGGGTGTGAAATAACCCAAATAAATCCATTTTTAGGTAAAATTTATTGATTTTTTTGAAAAAACCAAATTGATAGTCGCCGATGCGCTGATTTCAAATTTTCAAACCGAATTTTATTATCTCTTCCCATTCCTGAGATATTTGGCCTCAAAGTTGCACCTCAAAAAAGTGTGTTTTTTTAACATATCTCTAAAATGGGTAGAGATACAGTATCAACGATTACACCAGTCGATTCTACGCGCAAAGTTACATAAAGAAATGTTTTCTCCGCATATACGATCTTTGGAACGATTTGGTGAAAAATGAGAAAAACTAAAAAAACCTGAATTTCAATTTTTCGCTTGGAAACTTTTTGTCACCAAATTTTTTTATATTCTGGACTTAAGTAAATACAGGTGCGCTGATTCCAAATTTTCAAACCGATTTCAATTATCTTTTACCGTTCTCGAGATATTTGTGTTCAAAGTTTGACCTGAAAAAATCAGTTTTTCAGGAATAATTCTGAAATGGGTTCAGATACGACTTTGGCGACCTCACCAATCGATTCTACGGACAAAATTTCATTTTTGTACCAATTTTCAGATTTTTATTACAATGGATACAAATTTTATAGAGGAAAAACGAAAATCGTCAAAAATCGAAAAAAATCGCAAGGGGTTCATCAGGCGATTTTTCGATTTTTGCGATTTTCGTTTTTTCGCTCTAAAAATTGTATCCATGGGAATATTAATCTGAAAATTGGTACACTTATGTAATTTTGCCCGTAGAATCGATTGGTGAAGTCGTCGAGATCGTATCTTGACCCATTTCAGGGATATTCCTGAAGAACGATTTTTTTCAGTTCCAACTTTGAACCCAAATATCTCGAGAACGGTAAGAGATAATTGAAATCGGTTTGAAAATTTGAAACCAGCGCATCTGTATTTACTTAAGTCTGAAAATTGAAAAGATTTGGAGCCAAAAAGTTCTCCAGTGAAAAACTGAAATTCCGGTTTTTTTCTTTTTTCTCATTTTACACCAAATCGTTCCAAAGAACATATATGCGAAGACAACATTTCTTTATGTAACTTTGTGCGTAGAATCGACTGGTATAATCGTTGACACTGTATCTCTACCCATTTTAGAGATATAGTCAAAAAACACACTTTTTTGAGGTGCAACTTTGAGGCCAAATATCTCAGGAATGGGAAGAGATAATTAAATTCGGTTTGAAAATTTAGAATCAGCTCATCGGCTACTATCAATTTGGACTATTTTAAAAAACCAAAATTTTTGACCGAAAAATGGGTCATTTTGGATTTTTTCGGCCGTAAAATCAAAATTTTAAGGTGCAAATCTAAATATTGTTAGTTTTCAAGATTAACTATGATTGTAAATTATTTGGAGATGAGAAAAGATATTAATTTTTATTTGGATATGGTTTGGAATATATTTGCGAATATAGATAACAATTATCAAAATAAAATTTCCAAATATAAGTACTTCCGGTCATCATTTCCGTTGTAGGCCCAGGTTCGTTGTCCAATTAACAACTATCAATTGTTTTACAGACATCCTTTTGTTTAGATAAAGTTCATTTGTCCTAATTATTTATTTATTAACTGTTTCTTATATTATTATTTCCACCTTCTATATACAGGGTGGCTCAATGAAAATTATCAGCGCCACTTAACATTAATTTTGCAAAAATACGCTCGAACACGTCATTTTTAGTATAAAGGGGGAACACCTGAATGGATTAGTTCCAATGGCATAACTTCAACCCTAAAATGGGGGTGGACTGCACCTCAAAAATTTTAAATGGAAAAGAGTGTCAAACATGACACAGTTCGAAAGGCCTTTCAATTCTCTTCTCAACAGTTTTTTTATTTTTCAAATCCGATCATTAGTTCCAGAGAAATATCGTTTAAAACAAATTTTATCAGGTGTTTAAAATTGCAATCAAGTAGGCTTAAACAAATGACAAAATCGAATATCAGTATTTTTCCCGTAACGTAAAGGGCCGAAATAATAGGATAATATACTTTTATAATCTCGTAAATAATACAGTCACAGATGTAAAAGGAATAATAAAAGTTAATATATAAGACACAAACTAATAGCACTTTAAAAGTACACAATTTAAGTGTACTATTACTCAAGATCACGCCCGTTGTATTCTTCAAAATGTTCCATGTCGACTATCTTTTGTTTTCTGCTAAAATATTTTAGAAGTAACTCGTGTTTGGTATCAAATGAAAGGATTATTTGTTGAGGGCTGGCGTGTAGAAATGACAAAAAAAATCCTTGTCGAATGTCTTTTGTTTTCAGCTAAAATATTTCAAAAGTAAGTCGTGCTAGGTATCAAATGTACTCGACTATGTTTGGCGTGCAAAAATGTCAAAAATCATGTCAACAGGCTTTTGTTTCTGGAGAAAAGTTGTCAGAAGTACGTCGTATTTGGTATTAAATGTAAATAAAAAATGACAAATAATTACCATGTCAATCAGCTTTTGTTTTTGGCAAAAAGTTGTCAGAAGTATGCAGGGCATGTAACAGGTTAAAAAAACCGGTTAATAAAAACCGGCAACCGATATTTTGAACAAAAATTCCGAATTTTAACCGTAATTTTAACCGATATTTTTCAGGTCGAAAATACCGGTAACCGTTAACCAAAAAAAAATAATAAACCGGTTTTAGCGAACATTAACCTTTATTTTAATATCATTTAGCGAGGAAAAATATTATATATTATATATATATATATATATATATATATATATATATATATATATATATATATTATATATCTGTGTTTTCAATGTGTATTTGAACATGAGTCATCACAGTTTTTACAATTAACATTTTATTGGAGAGTCATAAATGTAGGTAGTTTCTTTGACCGTTAAGGTTACTTATAAAGTCCCAAATAAATACGGCCTTTGTCAACACAGGCAAGTTTAAAATTGAAAAGTGACCTGCGTTTTTCTGAATATATTACGGGAATTTTTGTAAATATTCATTAATTAAATTGCTTTTTTTTAATTGTGGTATTTTTCTCAGATTATATTTAAAAAAAAAAATTTTAATTAATTATTCTCTATTTTTTTAATCAAATTTTTATAATTAATTTGTTTTAATTAATTTTAATTATTTTTTTAACCAATATATTAACCGGTTTAAACCGGTTTCCAATTTTCAAAAACCGGTTTTCGAACTAAAACCGTTATTATTATAACGTTCTCTATAAGGGTTAACCGTTAACCAGTATTTTTTTCGGTTACATGCCCTGATATTGACAGACAAATATGCCCAACTTCATTCAACAGAATTTTATACCATATTTCACATATTTATCCTTAGATCACAGTCTATTATTTTCTTAATTGAGAATTTTATGATTTTTATTAAATAAGTATAAAAAATAGTATAATATACTCGTTTTGTACGACGTATTGTCCCATTCGTGTTTTTGGGATAATATACTGTCTTATAAAACTTATATAAATATACTATTTTATGTGCGAAATATTAAATATGTACTAATAAAACATAAAATTGTAACTTTTAATTAACTAATTAATATTGATGACATCCTGCATTGTGTTTTTTTTAATTGATATTTAAACTGTAAACTTGGTGCATATATTTTAATGTACATACCAACGTCAAGGTACGGATTTACTGTTGTTATTGACTTTTTAACTCTTATTAATTTATGCTATTTTTCATTAATTTATTATTTATTTACATCAAAATTTAATGACGTTCCAAAATCATTTGCCATATATCTTTAATTTTTAAATCCGAATGTATTGATTCATTTGTAACATACCACGGAGCATTTACAATTAGTCGTAGACATATATTTTGTAATCTTTGTATCATATTTTAATTTGATGAGAAAAATATGGGAAGTACGTAAAAATATTAAGATGTAAAAAGAAGTGACAAAGAAAAGGGTTGTAGGAATATTTGTAAACGAAAGAATATTATTTAAATTGGCCATTAAACAATGTGATTTATATTTTTCTTGGTAATTAAGCTGATGCAGTATTTAAAGTAAAAATTGGTGGGTTGTTTTTTATTATTCCCTTCAACTGTCTGTTTAAAAGCCGCATGAAATTTACTCTGGGAAGCTTAAATCCGAGAAAGATTAATTAGAACAAAAGTTTTTCTTGTTAATTGAAGAATACGATTTCACGCTACGGAGCATAGCGATATCTGGGCAGTGAGAAATAAAAGAAATTATTTATTCTTTGTTTTGCAGGAGAGCGCAGTGAAGCGATGCAGAGGATCCCTACAAGCGGGGGTTCCGCAAGGCGACCTCTTCTGCCCCTCCTCTTTGTATATTTTAATTGGATATTAAGGTAAACTCCGTACGTAGTGCGAAATACTCACAGGCTGTTTATCTTCTATTCTCCTCTCGATGTATCAGCTGCAGCTCCTTGGGCTTCACCTGCTACCTCTTTGCAAATGAAAACATTTGCACGATAATACAAATGAAATAAGAACAGGGAAATTGTGAAGAAGCTTGTACATCTACATCTTACCCAAACTTATTAACTCGAGTACTAATCGTTGAAATTAACTATTTTCTTTGCTATAAAAACAAAATTCTAGTTTTTTTTTTCAATTTTTATAAGAATATTCTACACACATCATTTTCAATATCACCCAATCAGAATTCTTCACTTCTTAGAAGAAGTTATTTAATGACTATTTCACTCATAAATTTATAAACCAATCTAAATTCAAGATTCTATTACTTACCAAGATTTATTTAGACACCGTCACAAAGAAAATTTCGCATTCTTTAAGCCAATAAAATACTATATTTTATAAGCGAGTTTTGTTAAACAAAATAATTTTGACTTTTTAAGAGTGCCTAGAAACATATTGTTTATATATTTGACAAAGCTGATTTTTGTTCACTTATTTTTATTTTGGAAATAGTTATCCGAATACCATTCGTGGTTAAATTTTATCCCGACAAATTTTCCTGTGTGCTAAATTATCTCATGATATTAATCAAAATATTTTTGTCAACACTACTCGATTTAGTTCTAGGCAACCAGCTCTCGAAATTTTCCGGAAAAAATTAACCACTTTTGATAGTTCTTGATAAAATTTCGTAGGATCGTTATGGTTACATTTTGTGATATGAAAATCTTTATGCTGTCAAGCTGTCATTCGTGAAATAATTAAGCAAATATAAGAAATACGAGCAATGATTTTAATTAATAAAATGGTACACTTTATTCCTACGTTGTAACCAAGAATCAAAATTTAATATATGATTTTTTTATAATTTATTCAAATGATAGATGCTTAGAAGTACTAAAAGTTTTAGGCTTTGTTCGGTCAACCGTTCTCGATCTATTTTTTAATAATTAATTAATTTTGAGAACGATCTTTCTGTAGTCCAATTTGTTATCATAAAAAAAGAAAGATTGTGGACAGACGTTTGGAAAAACATCCTGCACTTTTTTGTATTTAAATTATACATAAAAAATTTTTGATTACCGTTCAGGAATTTTATTTTCTTTCATTATTTTTTTAAATGAAATAATTACCCCATTATTGCAATAAAAATCAATAATTTTTTATTTTTTTTTAACTGTGTTATTAATATTTTTTGGGTTAGATGTAGCTCACCCTACCTGTAAAACAATAAAGACATGTACATACTCCCACATAACTATAAGCCTTTATAATTGTAATGATTTAATAAATATGTATTTCCATATATTTATGATATGAATATTCAGTATTTCCCACTATGTTCAATATTCATTTAGTCCCCGGAGAGTTTTATACAATATTAATATGTATTATGATAATATTGGTTCGTAAATACCACTATATCCAAATCTTCTCTCAATATATGTACAAATTCCGGGTTTCATTTCTCATATAAAATTTTCACATATTTTGGTAAATTTATGAAATACTTTACAGCAGATTTAAAATTTTCAAACCACAAGTCGTTATTTCTTTTTAATCTTAAATATTAAATTTTTAAAATTTTTCAAATGTTCAATCTTTTTCGTGCTACCGTTGACGTAAGTATAACTTTACTTTCATAACAAGGTAAGTCCCAAGTTTCTGACAATATTTATTATATGGTTTGTTATCGTGTGTTATAGAAAATATCAGTTAGGGTAATTATGAAAATCATACTAATTTCATACATTCATACACATTTGGTTGGCTAGTAAAGTGCAAAGTTATCCTTCAAGTAGCCCACATTTTACAAATAATTTAACATTATTTGACGTATGAGATAATTGCTGTAAAAAGTATCTAATACAACTATTCTTGTACGGCAAAGGCATTAAGCAAAATCTGGTTCAGTAAATACCACTTCGACGGTTGTAATAACTATTTTTACCTCTCGCCAATCCGTAAGAGAGGTATTGGAATCATGCTAAAAATCAGATAGTTAATTTTCAATGGATAAGCACGTTTTGATGTCTCTAGAATACGATTTTAATATTTTTACGATGATATCTGTTCTTGTGTGTGCATGGATGAATGGATGGATGGATAGATCGATGTACGGATACATGAATTTTGTTTTAGTTTTCCGCGGCGTTGCCAAGTTGTTCGGTTTATTCTCTAAAAAAAGACCAAATACACGCATTGCTTTATAAAGACGTACGAATCAAATTTCAAATGACTGTAACTCTTTATTTTGAAAATTATTTATTCAATTGAAAATTAAATCTAATGTACTATGGATATTATCAAGAGATTGTTGTTCCTACATGATGGTTCACCATCTCACAATAGTCTTCAGGTTAGGAATTATTTAACTGAAGAATTTTCTAATGGATGGATCGGAAGAGGTGGTCCAAGAAATTGGCCTGCTAGATCTTCGGATCTTATAAAATTAGATTAAAATTCGTAACTGTTTATACTGTATAACTACATTAAAAAAAATGTGTGAGAACATAGAGTAATAGATACAGTCGTACACAAAAAAAAATTCAGTAAGTCTTTATAAAGCAATGCGTGTATTTGGTCTTTTTTAGAGAATAAACGGAATAACTTGGCAACGCCGCGGAAAACTAAAACAAAAATCATATGTCTGTTAGGACAATAACATACAATTGAAAAAATATAAAAAATATAGATGTTCCATTTAAAAAAGGCAAACAATTCTCGTCGAGCAGTAATGCAACACTCTGTATATGTGAAAATAATTTTACGTTATGCTCCTTGAGTGAACGAATAAATTCCGTTAATAAATTTATGCTACATTTCACGACAAGGGATATATCGAAGACGTGCATTTCGATGACTTATTCTGTATATAAACTATAATTATTAATATAAGTGTAAAGATGACAGGCGAGAGGTTACTAGATGTTTGAATGAGAGATGCAGAGATGGTATTATTCAAGGATGATGGTGTTTCTTTGCGCCGCGGTTTCTGTCCCTTAGTTTTCCAATTACAAGGGACCATTTCCATTTGAAAGTGATGAGACCGCTCACCGCCGACCGTCGTTACTGCCACTCCGCAGACTGATTCGCAATTTGTAAAAATGGAGGGACAATCCAGCATTTGTCCTTCCGCTTACCCACCAACATCAAAATTCATTCCCTACATTCCGCTACAAATGCCCAACTACACACAATATTATAATTATTAACCTATCTAGTAGCGCCTTTCTTTCCAGCAGAAGAACATTTATTCATCTATAGTACACTAGGAAAAAAGAGCATGTAGAACAATGAAATAAAACAAAATTTTGTTTAATAAATTATCAATATATTTTGTAATTGTTTAAATACAAAATAATTTTGCTTGTTTTCTACAGGGTGGTTAATCGGAAGTGTTAGTCACTTGACCCGTAATTTTCTTTAATGACATCAAAACTATACTTCTAGGGAAAATTTTGAAGTTTATGGACTTGCGAGTTCCCCAGGCCTCCGGCGTCAGTGAAACATTTATATTTTAATTTAATTATATTCAAAAACTTAATTTATTTATTTAAACCAATAAGTAAACAATTTCGAAAAACAGTTTGAAATAAATAAATACAGAAAGTAAGGTACATTTGAAGCAAAAAGAACCTGTTAATAACAAATACTCCTTGAAAAAACTACTTATTTGATTGTGATTATTTCTGATATTTATGAGGTGGTGATAGATAATTAAAGTCTTTACTTTGTTAGTAAAGTCGAATTAAAATAAAAGATTTGAAATATGTAGGTGAATAAAAATATTTTATGTGAAAAATTAAATAAATTTTGCGCATTGTAATTAAAATGATTCTAAGCTATAAAATAAATATTTTAATTTCATTTTAAAATTAATTAAATATTTAGCAATATAAATTAATTCAATTTCAACCAAATCAATAAAATAACGAACAAAATTATTTGCAAAATATGAAATTAATAAAATTTATTTCAAAATAATCATCATCTATAATCATTTATTATTCCTCGATTCAAAAATCATCAAATACTAATTAGCATAACTATATTACATACAAATAACCTAATTTATTAATTTTAATAAATAATGTTTTTTGTTTGTTTACATTAATAATTAATTGAAAGTGTACAAGTTTGTCGACCCCTAATAAACAATGAAAGTAATTTATGTTTTATTGTTACATTTGTTAATATTTTCCATGAAAGCACCGAAGTAAAAATGTTTTGAAAGATTAAAAACATACCCTCGTTCCTCCGTAAAAAGATTTTGTCGGAACTAAATCTGCTTTCTTCCAGAAAATGCAATCACGTGCAATCCGATTGTGAAAATCCCAATCTCATCATTCAAAAATATCGATTCGCTACTATATTAGTTTAGATTTCTGCCTTATAAACTAATGCATTTACAATAAGAAACAAGTAGACAAACTATTTCACCGTTACCTTAAACTTTTCCCTAAGAGATCTTTATCTTTTATCTTTCAAACTTTATTTACACTAATATCATTTGCAAATATTACAATTTTAATTTGAATTTTTGTTTTGAAATCTTATGAGCCAATCACATAACGGGATTCGATATGATAAACATGGCAGAAATTAGCTGTACTTTGCAGGTTGACCTTTGAGTTTTAGGCGTTAGTGTTTTGTTTATTGTGTTTTTATTGTGTGTTTTCTCAGTGTGAATTTAATGGAAAGTGCAACAAAGCAACATGGATAACGAACATCTAATGTTGAAGGTAATTATACATTTATATATTGAAATATATGCAAGATAATATTAGCTAGTAACAAATAATAGTTAGGTTACGTTCTATATTTTAAGTAATATAAAGTTTACAATACATGTATACTGAGGGCATTAATTCAATAATTGTACATATTTACTAATCAGTGTACATAATTTGCCAAGTAAAAGAATTAACAGATGTGTTTGTATTTCTTACTGATGTTTGTGATTAACAATTTTGCATACTTGAAGTGGCTGTTTTTACAGCTCGAGCCACTGTAGAAATTTTATTACTATAACATTAAAAAACAACACAAAATTTAACAAAATCTTTCACTTCTTGAGTTAAAAATAGGTTTACCTATACATAGTGCACAATCATTGTCTATTAAACTGATGGATCAGTAAAAAAATTATAATCCGCATTTCCAATTAATTAATTCCAATTTAAATTTTTCTACATTTCTACGTTATTTCTAATCACAGTTACACATAAAAAGTTACAATTTTTAGTTGTTTTTAGTCCAAACTCTTGGTTTTTAAAAACACTGCTTATGGATAGAAGCGATGCATTTATTTAAAATTTACAAACAGAATTTAATTATTTCTTTTTGTTCTTGAGATTTTTGCTCTCAAAGTTGCAACTTAAAAGAGTGTGTATATTTTGAGTGTATCTCTAAAATGGGTAGATATACAATGTCAACGATAATACCAGTTGATTCTCGGGTTGACAAAAATTATGATTTATTTAAAAAAAAGAAAAAATCATTGATTGTTTTTTAAATTAAATAAAACATGGTTTTTTTAATTTTTAAGGATATATAAGCATTATTGCATTTTTTAAATTGTTCTAAAAACAATATAAATATTTAATTCATAAACAAATAATCTATAATAAAACCAGAACGATTCATCTGAATAAAACTAGGTAGAGTAACAAAGAATTTTTACATTTAGTTACACATTTAAATACTTATTTTTTTTTAAATATGACAATTAAAATTATAAAATATCTTAATTTTAAGATATTATTATATAGAACATATTTTGGATATTGTTAATAGTTTTGTTGCAAATAATTCAATTTTTATTATAATTTATGTATAAAATCAATGATTTTTATTTAAAAAATCAGTTGATTTAAATTACGCCAACCCTGGTTGATTCTAGAGGCGTATGTTTTTTGGAACGATTCGATGAGAAAAACTAAAAAACAGGAATTTCAGTTTATAGCATTAGAACGTTTTCTCCAAAAGTTTTTATTTTGTGGAAACGAAATACATCAAAAATCGAGAAAAATAAAAGGAACCGTTACATGAAAATTAGAAAAAAGCCCTACGAGAAAAATGCCCTTTTGCACACCAGTTCCATAATCAATATTTAAAAATTTTACGGATAATCATTTTTGAGTTATGAGAGATAAGCCAAAACTAGTCAAAATGTATTCAGGGATGTTCAAAAAGGATATTTCCATGTAAACCTGAAAACTGAGTTTTTTCGCGATTACAATACTTCTTTTTCTTTGTACAAGAAAGGAAGTAAAAACTGTTAGATATTATATTTTTATAAAATTCATTACTTTTATATATCCATACGTAGGTATTTTGAATTTTGACAAAACTTTCTAAAACTGTAGTTACGCCACTGTTTGCCTGTAATATTCTGTAGGTAGTGTATTTTAAGAATTGCAACAGTGAATAATTTTGTTCTTTGCGTTATTTTCTTCCATGGTAATTTTTCTTCATTGTCACCTTGTGTAGTAGAAAAAAGACCTGTACAAATAGTTGTAAATAAGCATAACAATGCAAAGAAAACAATTGCTACACTAGAAGCAATATTTCATTTTTTCTGCCTCATAATTCGCTTTTTTCGTTCGTGCATTATTTTCATATTTGGCGTAGTGTTTCAGAGTTTCAAGTGACTGTCAAAAAGTGACAAATGACTTGAGATGCTATCGCGGCTTAAATATAGGAATTAACAATAGAAATGTTATGCTTTTTAAATTTGCAGCCTTATCTTTCTGAAAGAGCACAGATCATAGAGTGGTCCGAAATTCAAAAAAGTAATTTCGTCGAACAAAACAACAGATAAATTATTCCGATTTCAATGCTAAATTCAACACAATCATAATTTATCTACACGTGTGGAAAACACGAAATAAATTTATGATTTAATACATTTATTCCCTCTAT
This sequence comes from Stenolophus ochropezus, assembly GCA_035578165.1. Taxonomy (NCBI): domain Eukaryota; kingdom Metazoa; phylum Arthropoda; class Insecta; order Coleoptera; family Carabidae; genus Stenolophus; species Stenolophus ochropezus. The sequence goes on from JAQOWZ010000010.1 coordinate 2,330,214, forward strand.
ATTTCATAAAGTTTTGCGGAATGAATCGTTTAAACTATTATAACACTAAAAGCAAACTTATTCCATTAAAACATTAAAAGAAACCATTTTGTGAATTTGTCATTTGCATGCAAATTTTAATTTTGTCTAGACAGCGCACAAAAAGTTCTGTCGGGCTGTATTCAACCCAAAACCCCAGATTATCATTTCAATATTTAATTGCTAAAATACTACATTGTAAGAAAAATTCTTCATTATTAATTTCACGTTATTACTCAAAATGAAAATCATATTTACAAAAATAAAAATTGTATTTTAACATTTCTGGATGGCAGAAATAATTAGAACACACTTATAATTCCTTAACAAATATTAATTACTGATAAAATTAATATAATAATATTAATCTGGAGTCCTACAAAGATAAATTCAATTATTATTTGGTCAAATTGTCTATTTATACCTCGATTCATACTATTTCATCTCCGATTTTGATGAAATTTGGCAAAAAGTTCCTATTAAGCATGACAAATATCTTATCCAACACAATCTAACCTAACTTAATTTAGTGTAACCCAACCTACCATAATTTAACCTAACCTAACCTAACCCAACCTTACCTAATCTAACTTAACCTAACCAAATCTAATCCAACCTAACCTAATTTAACTTAACCCGACCTGCAATCCTATTTACGCCTTTTCCATTTTATTCTGTCGCTTTATTATCTAACCTTTATTTATTTTCAAAACCTATAACCTCATATCAAAGTTGTGTAGAGTAAAAACAAACCAATCAACAGTATTAAACCAAAAATTGTGTCGACAAACGCGAAATATCCCAAAAATACTTGTTTTTGTGCTCAAAATTTTGATTTTGAGAAATAGTGTACATTGGTAGATCACGACGAGCTGATTTCAAATTTTCAAGCGGAGTTTAATTATCTCTTTTCGTTCCTGAGATATTTGCTCTGAAAGTTATAGTTTAAAATAGTGTGTTTTTTGGCTATATCTCTAAAATGGGTAGAGATACAATATCAACGATAATACCAGTCGATTCTACGAGAAAAGTTACATGAAGAAATGTTTTCTCCGCATATACGTTCTTTGGGACGATTAGGTGATAAATGAGAAAATCGAAAAAACCTAAATTTCAAAATTTCTCCGAGGAACTTTTTTTCTCCAAAACTTTTCATTTTCTAGACTTAAGTAAATATCAATGCGCTGATTTCAATTTTTCAAACCGATTTGAATTATCTCCTACCGTTCTCGAGATATTCGTGTTCAAAGTTGAGTTTTGGCAATACCTAAAAAAACAGGTTTTTTAGGTATACCCTTCTAAGGGTTAGGTTTACGACTTCGGCGACCTCACCAATCGATTCTACGAGCAAAATTACGTAAGTGTACCGATTTTTAGATTTTTATTCCAAAGGATACAATTTGTAGAAAGGATAAATGAAAATTGGCGAAAATCGAAAAAATGGCAAGGGGTATGTATACCTTAGATTTTTTTCGATTTTTGGCCATTTTCAGTTTTTTCCTTCTAGAAATTCTATCTGTCGAGATAAAAATATGAAAATTGGTACACTTATGTAATTTTATCCGTAGAATCGAATGATGATGTCGCCGAAGTCGTAAACCTAACCATTTAAGAGGTATACCTAAAAAATCTAATTTTTTAGGTATAATTTTGAACTCAAATATCTCGAGAACGGGAAGAGATAATTGAATTCTGTTTGAAAATTTGAAATCAGCACATCAATATCTACTTAAGTTCAGAAAGTGAAAAATTTTGGAGACAAAAAGTTTCGAATCGAAAAATTGAAATTTATGTTTTTTAGTTTTTCTTATTTTTCTCCAAATCGTTCCAAAGAACGTATATATGGACAAAACATTTCTTTATATAACTTTTTCTGTAGAATCGAATGGTAAAGTAGTTGAGATTGTATTTCTACCAATTTTTTAAATATACTCAAAAAACACACTTTCTTGAGGTACAACTTTGAGAGCAAATATCTCCGAAACTAAAAAACATATTTAAATTCTGTTTGTAAATTTGGTGTCAGAGTAGGTAGTTCTTTATAAAAATATTACAAACAAAATTTTTTAAAATTTCAAAATTTTCAACCTAAAAATTCGATATTTTCAAGTATTTGCGGGATTACGAAAAATACAACCCATCGGTTTTGAGAAATACTTCCCCTGTTATTACTACATACATACATAAACTATTTTTCAAGTAATATTCGAATTTCATCAAAAAAATCATTATTTATTTTATATAAATAAATCATTGATTTTTTTTGAAAAAATCAAATTTTTAAAGATATCTAAGTGTAACTGCAGTTTTTAATTGTTTTAAAAGCAATATAAATATTTTATTTCATAAATAAAAACGATATCTGTAATAAAATGCAAATGATTCATTTGAATAAAACTAGGAATATTAACAAAGAATTCAAACTTTTAGTTACACATTTAAATACTTTTTTTACATTACATTTTTCTTCTGTTGTATGACAAATAAAGTGATAAAATATCATTTCATTTTAAATATTATTATGTACAGAACAGATATTGGTTATTATTAATAGTCTTGTACCAAATAACAAAATTTCTATTATAATTTGTAGTTTAAATCACGATTTAAATCAAATGATTTAAATCACATCAACCTGTCTGGTACAGTGTGACAACAATTTCTATTTGACTATATTTTTTCTCGTCCTCAATGAACCGCCCAAATTCCGTTGAATGAGAACAAAGTTGGGAGTCGTCGTATGAATTTTTCGGTTTGTTTTAAGGAGATTTTATGTAGGTAATTCCCGGGCGGTCAGCGGAACTTAGTTAGGAAGAAGAATCTGGCGGCGAGTGGTAAATCTCCTTATAGTTTACACCCTTTTTCCGCGCGCAGCCTTAATTACTCACCGTGCTTTGTATTGATTGTCTCCGCCAGGTCACACTCCTACACTTTTAAATTCCCCATCACGGATCTAACCTTACTTAGATTTACATTTTCTGCACAATAGGACCACTAGTTTTAATTAAATGTGTTGAATTTTGAAATAAAAGTTTAAATATATAAGAAAATAAATACTGTGAACATATGAACTTGCAACTGTGGTTTCTAGCTGTTCTTGTGTGATGACCTAATAAGATTTTGTTGTAACTTAAACCAAGGCATGTAACCGGTTAATAAAAACCAGTAACCGATATATTGAACAAAAATTGCAGACTTTAACCACAGAATAGGTTTATACAGAAGCGACAGTAAGACAGAGAAGCGAAAATTAGAGAGAGATGGAGAATGTGCACAAATTTAAAGAGCCCATTGTTTAAAATCGGAAAGTTTTCTCACATCTGAGAGAGAAATAGAGGAAGAGCACAAATTTAAAGGTCTACACAATGCTTCAAGGTCATAGAACTGATAGGGGAACATGAAAGGTACCGACACGGAGTGTCGCTTCTGTGTGTAACTATTCTGTGCTTTAACTACAATTTTAACCGATATTTTTAAGGCCGAAAATACCGGTAACCGTTAACCAAAAAATAAATAAACCGGTTTTAGCTAACATTAACCTCTATTTTGATATCATTTAGCGCGAAAAAAAAATAATATATGCCCTGACTGAAACTAACCTAAGTAAGCCTAATCTAACCTAACAAATTATATGAAACCAATTATAATTGTAGGAAAAGATATTTAAAACTCATTATAAAATGAGCCGACTGCCCCTTAAATTTTCTGGGACTTCAAGTAAAGGTTCTTATAGGCAGCTACTTTCTTCTATCATATAACTATAGAAGTATGACCGTACCCGATATTTATGTTTAAATTGTTTCTTATAATTAGGGTATGTAACCGGTTAAAAATACGGTTAATAAAATCCACATTTTATATTTTATTGGAGAGTAATAAAAATAGGTCAGCTTTAAGCATCAAGTTTACAATTGAAAAATGACTTACTTTGCTCTAAATATATTATAGGAATTTTTGTATTTGTTTTTGTATGCAACACGAAACATAATCGCTTTTCATTGGTCCATAATATTTAATTTTTTTGTTTTTTTATATATTTTTTTATTAACCGATATATTAACTAGTTTAAAAAGGTTTCTAATTTTTAAAACCGGTTTTCGAACTAAAAACCTTATATTTAGAATGTTCTCAATAAGGGTTAAACGTTAATCAGTATTTTATTTCGGTTACATGCCCTGTTTATTATGTACTTGTAAATTTACTTTAAAGTATTTCCATAAAACAGCCTTTAATATAATACATAAAAAACAATTGATTCTATGGGCAAAATTACATAAGTGTTACAATTTTAAATTTTTATTTCAACGGATACAATTTTTTGTAAGCAAAAAAAATTGAAGAAAAAGGTCTGGAGCGAAAAACTAAAATTCCGGTTCTTTCTTTTCTGTCATTTTGTACCGAGTCGTTCCAAAAACGAATATGCCTTTCGAATCAACTGGTACTTTTGAAGTGCAATTTTGGGATCAAAAATCTCAATGAAGAAAAGATATAATTAAATTCGATGTGACCCCTTTACCAAGATTTTAAAAAAATTAGAATAATTTCACTACACAACAAATCTTCTATATACCATGCGAAATTGTATACATGCATTATAGAGAAAATAAATAACTAATAAGATTCTTATTATTAATATTATAAATAAATAATTTGACACAAATGTTGAAAACTTTTGTAATATAATAATTATGCAAGAAGACTTTGCTTCATAAATTTACCTTCTATTCAAATAAGTATGCAGTAAAGAATTTATTTATTTATTATAATTATTAAAGTTTCCACTTTATTAAAACATTGTTATATCTATCAAAGTTTGCTGAATTTCCTAGTTTAATAGAATATTAATTTGTTTTTGTAGATAGAAGAGCAACATCAGGGCCTTAACAAGGAGTGAAGTCAAAGGTAAGAATTGTTTTAATACTCACCTGTAAAATATATAGTAAAACCTATAAAAGTGCATATAAAAAGGAATAGTAAGCTTATTTAAACTTATTTTTAAATATGACTTGTATTACCGAATGAAAGCTGGGGTACCGCAGGGTAGTATACTAGGCCCAATCTTATATTTAATATACACGGCAGACTTACCTTCTCCGAAGAAAACTACAGTAAAAAAAATGCCAAACGGCATTAAATAAAGTGGTGGAATGGGCGAAAAACAAACGTATCAAAATTAATAGAAATAAAACTGTTTACGTGACATGTACTAAAAGGATTGTCATCTGTCTCGCAGTGACAATTAACAATGAAGTAATACCCCAACAGATAGAAGCAAAATACTTGTGTATACATCTTAATAAAGGCCTTACAAGAAAGAAACATACAGCACGGAAAAGATGAAGAAAATAAAAATTAATAGCACACTGCAAAATTCTATTATATAAAGCTGCAATTATTCCTATGTGGACATATGGAATATAATTATGGGGGTGCGCTAAGAAATCAAATTTAAATATAATTTCATATCAGATTTAAAAACTTATGAGTCATGCTCATAACCTTTTACTAATTATTACAACTAAGAGTTACTTACTTAAATAGGTTAGTTTAATACTAGTGATACTGGTTCTCATAATATCACTGCTCTTAGTTATTTGTCGTACGTTATTTTTAATAAGTTTCTAAATTTTATTTTATTTTTGCAGTGTACACATTTCGTTCAAAAATCTTTTAGCACTTGATAGGTACATAAATAACTATTATTTTTAAAACGTTTTTGAAAGTAATATTTTTTTTATTAAATGTAAAGTAAAAAGGAATCAGTAGGTACTTACCAAGAAGCCATTGTATAAGTAAATAACATACATAATCTTCTTAACATTATCCTCTTAAGATAAACAAAGTAAATAATACGCAAGAATATAATCTATTTTTTATTATATTATATTTGGACATACATTCTCTATGACTTATACGTATATATCTTTTTTTACAAATTATTTTACCTATGATTGTGTATATAATTACACATATATGCTTAATTGACTTTTTATAAAAAATTATTCAATTCACAGCCGTCTTCATAAAACTATAGTTTTCAAACTAACCAATAACATGATATATACTACATTTATATAACTATTGAACATTCTAGTTAAACTCTAATTTTGATATATATTACAATTAAATTATAAATTCGTTTGAGAAAAGAATTTCTTTTCAACATTTAACTTCTATATTAAATTACTTTATACATTTACGATTAAGAAATAAAAAAGTTTCTACAACAAATAGTTTCCTGGTTTGCAAACTTTTCACAATGAATTAAACTATGATAAAAAGTTTTTATCTATCTGGGAACTATTTCTAGTATGCTTCAGACTTTATAGATATTCATCGTTAAATTAAATTCTCAACATATACAAACATTTCTACCATTTATTTATCTCCTATTTATAAATTAATGAATAAACCTCAGTTAAAAATGACCATAAAAAACTTTGCCAATAAAATGAAAAACGAATATATTAGTTTCAAATTAAAACGCGAACTTTTAATTATAATTTTTATTAGAACTAAAAAAAACTGCTTGACTGTAAATTAAGTTTTTGTAATTTATGAATATATAAAATATACACTACATAACTTACCACTATAAAAATGCAATATTTTTTAATTGCATATTTATAAAAAAATGTATGAAAGGAAAATATGATTAATAAAGTTATGCATTTTTATATCGTGATTTCATTTTTTTATCATGCTAGATGTAATAGTTATTTATCAAACTAGAGTAGAAAGCGTATCTTTCTCCATTCGATTGAGAGGAGGAAAAGTGCTTTCCTTTCGTGTTTTTTTTTCAGAACATGTTTAAAAAATCGATTTATTAGGTTATGTAAACTTTGACGTTTAACAGTGTAATTGTAACAGTATTATCAATATGCCATTCAAGTTCAAGTTGTCAAATTGTAAAATAATGTCAAAAAAAACAACAAGACGTAATTGCCATAATTTAACTCAAATATTTTAGAATTACATTGTGTCAAAATTTTTAATTTTATTTTATTGGAAATGTAAAACGTTAATTAAAACCATTATTGTCGAATTATTATTCATATTATACTAGTCTTGTATAATTATGATTACGTTAATTGTTGAAAAATACCAATTCACATTCGTTTTATTTTTTATGATAGAACAAATGTCACTAAATTGTTGTGAATGTTTATATATCTATGTGAACTGAAAAGTTACTGACATAAAAACTATAGTGTATAAAATTTCAAGTAGGTAGTAATAATATTTCTTTAATAAATTAGGGTTATCGGTGCAAAAAATCTTGTATATCACACGCCTAGAAACAAGATCTCGCATTATTTGAAAATATTGTCAAAATAAGCTCGCTCTCGCAAAAGTTTAGTTTATGGACTAGTGATACATATAAATATTACATCCAGCAATTTTTTGGTAAAATAAGTAGTCACAATTTAATCAAATCTATTATTTTATTACCTTCGTCGCTTTCTGATATCATTTTAATAGCATTGAACAACGAAGTATTGAAATATTTCACTTGAAAATTGTGTTTTCCACTGAATAATTTCAATATAATTCATAGTGAAAAGCTGCGTAAAACAATGAACAATCTGTCTCCAAGAAAACATGGTTTAAGTAGATACCATATAAAACACTGAGTATATATAATCGAGTTTCGTTTTGAGCTAGGCGTAATATTACAATTTGATAATCCTCTTAGAGCGATCGATGAACCCTACGCTAATGACGACGCACAAACACTTGAACTGGAATAGCGACGTCTAGCCAGGTGGAGCCAAATGCGGTCATTTGCATCCTACATCGGCCAAAAATCTCACTTCTACATATCAAAAACTTTATCATAAATATACGTTTCATTTAAATATATTTTTAAAATTGAAAATAATTGACAAATAATGATCAAACAATAAAAATAAATATTAAATTTCAAGTGATTTTTTTATAAATGATTTTATATTAAAAATATTTATTTTATTTAAATATTGTATGTGTAATTACAATAAAAATATTATTTGTACCATAATTTTCAGAGCAAATAACGTAATTGGTTTAGGATTTTATTTTAAAAATTAATTAATATTTAAAATATGTTTATTTAAAATTTTATCTTGAAATGACATTTAATAAAGTTTAATCTGAATTTATTATTAATGTAAAAATTATAAAATAATTATATTTGTTACTCACTCATAAACTGTTATTTATATGATCTGTTTATTCACCTCGGAAATTAATTTTTACAAGTTATTAACCTGTAAAATAAACTTGTAAAAATTAGCAATTGCCTTGTTGACATTATTAAATATAAATTATTATCATATAAATTTTTGATCCAAAATTAATAACTGACAGAATTTCGTTATAATTTTAAATAACGTGTGAATAACAAATAAATTATTGTACAATAAACGCAAGGTATCAGATTTTATTACCTTGATAATGTTATAAAATATTAATTTTTCGAAATCGTTATTAAAGAACACGATATCACACCGCGAAATTAGCCAAAATAGTAGCTAAAGTACAACTTGACAGACTCTTATGTCAAAATTTAATTTTACGGACTCATCTGTCAGACTTATATTTTAATAGTATAATATTTTTGTACTTTATTTTAGCACTACCTAAAATAACAAACTATTATTCTATAATCATTTACCTGTAATAATAGTTTTTGGATTTAATGCGGACTACGTCTTCCTACTTAATAAAAATAGTTATTTGTATATCAAGGGACTATAAAGTATAATTTTTTATTACGCGTATGAAATTTATTCTACCAGGCGATAGCCAAAGAGAATAACCCATGTAAGTAATAAAAAATACTTTAGTTCTTAGATATACAGTATATTTTTTCCGTAATCGTTAAATTTTTAATTAGAAACCTAAATAAATAGCATTATGTGTTTATAAAACGTCAGCTAGCTATTGAGACGGAAATGGCTGTGATAACAAACGTACTGACAAAGTGTCAAATATTTCTTTATAATTTTCATTTATGTTTACACTTGCTTAGACGTCGTCTGCATGAAATCAGGTACATTATTATCAAAGGTAAATAATAAATTCACCAATAATATTATAGAATGATATGTCTGTTATTTTTGGTACTGCTAAAATAAACAGCAAAAATATAATACTATTAAAATATAGGTTAATTCAGTTTAACAGATGAGTCTGGAAAGTCAAATTTTGACATAAAATCTGTAAAGTTTTACTTTAGCTACTACTTTGGCTAACTTCGCGGTGTGATACCGTGTACCTACTTTAGTATCGATTTCGAAAAAAGTATTTTACTTCTAAGTTGTTAAATATCATCACAAATCTTCCTCTGTACAATTTAGAAATCCTAATGCAAAGTTTGAAACTAAACAATATATTTAATTATTTTTATGAAATGGGACTGTTTTTAGTTTGACATTTCAGGATGTTAACAAGGGGTATAACTTTTTTCGAATCTGGATTATTAAGAATAGTATGGAAATAAAAGAATGAATTTCGTATTAACTCCAAAATCCAGAAAAAAAATATATTATAAATTTATAAACTATTTATTTAGTATTGTAAATAAATATTTTGTAAAGTTTTTGATATGATGGAAGTGAAACAATTGAGCCAGTTACTACCAATATCTTAAGTATAATGAAACAATTCCTTATAAACATTTAGGTTGGCTAGCCTGAAATCTATGGTTTTAAGAGCAAGTCAATTTTTGACAACTATTTTACATATTTTTGTATTTTGATCTATATTGCAAACACTACACAGTAGACAGTACACACTGTTCGTTACATGATGGCCCAGAATCTATTAGACTTTTCACAACTAAACTTTGTAATGAGCAAATCATTGTATTGTAAAAGAACAGTTTACAAGTTCCTAGGCTGGTTGCTTCTCTTCGCTCCTATATTGCCATTTCTGGGGTTTATGTACAAAAACATTTATGATTGTTTTAAATTTCACTATTTACGACAACTTATAGCTAACTTCATTATGTTTATTTCTCTAAATATGTACAGCATTGTTAATAGTTAATAGTTATTTTAATATCATCTGAATGCGATAAGAATTACTGTAAGATAAAGTATTAAATAGATTGAGAGTGGGGAAAGATGTGATGTACTGCTTTGCATCGCTGCTGGGTTTTCTCCTGAAAAATACAAATTTTATAGACATATTGTGCAACAAGTGCAGAAATACAAACATACTACACACATACATAATACATTCAAAAACTTTGTTAAATGGGCAAAACTAATACATAGTTTAAACACATGGAAGTTCTGTACCATTTTTTAATTTTTTTTTTGCTTATACAAGATATTGAAATACGCATAGTAGTGTAATCGCGACTGAAAAATATGTCGTGGTAAGCGAGATATCAATTTGTACAGTGATAATTTTGGCCTCTGACGTCATCTGTCTTCGCCAGTGATGAACAAACTGTTAGTTGTACAGGGTATTGGTTATTTTCATATTCGTATAGCTATTCGAAAATTCCCAAGCGAAAAACTAAAATGGAAGTTTTTTCGTTTTTCTCAATTTTTATCGAATCGTTCCAAAGAAGGTACGCTGAGAAAACATTTCTTTATTTTTAACTTTGTCCGTAGAATCTACTTGTATAATCGTTGAGGTTGTAGCTCTACTATAATATATCTAAAAAACTTACTTTTTTGAGGTGCAACTTTGACAGCAATAATCTCAGGACCGAAAAGAGATAATTAAATTTTGTTTTTAAATTAAAAATCATCATCGACTTTTTTTTGAACGAAAATTGAGAACTTTAACCGGTACCCGTTAACCAAAAATTAAACCAGTTTTAGCGAACATTTATCTTTATTTTAATATCATTTCGCGCGAATTTTTTTTATATTTTTATAATTTACATTTTATTACAGTCAAAAAAAATATAGACCGTTAATCAGTACTTTTATTACCAAAAATGGGTATTTTTTTTGTAGATTATTTCGGCTGTAAGAAACATAGTTCTATTATGGCCATACCTAATTTTACTAAATAACTAAATTTGTATGTTAATTTTAAGAAAAAAAATATTTACAATTATTTCTCAATATAATTCATCATCGAATTTCCATTGTCAGCTTCCGCTATAGTAAAACATTTAAAAGCTTTGTTTTCTAAGTGTGTGGAAAAACATTTTTCCGTATAGGTGTGTGTGGATTTCCCGGAAACGGCCCACACATTCATCAAAGTAATTTCATAATTTGTGTGTATTAAAATACGGCTCACACAAAGAACAACTAAGTCTTTGACAAATATGCAGAATCCTGTGTAGCACGTATACCTCCATTTAAACTGACCTCGCATAGAGAAGGTTTCACAGAGTGCCATATATTCCATGAATTTTTCAAATACAATTTCAAAATGTAGCAAATTAATTTACGTAAATTTAATTCCCTTTTGTTCAAAGGAAATTTTTGAAATTACCGTTTGTTTGGAACGCAGGGATACGTGTAAATACATTTTAAATGTAGCAAATATTTTATTAATAAATAAAAACCTAAATAAACAATATGAAAAAATAAATATTTGCATTTAAATAATTTTATTTTAATTTCACTGAAATAAAAATTTGGCAAATGTAATTAGATTAATCAAATATTTCGAAAGTTCTATTAATATTAACATTAATTTTGTATTAGTTTTAATTCATATTTAATACAAATGCACATAAATTATTTAGTAATTTGTAAATGTATTTATTGCTATTAAAATTAAAAGTGCAGTTACTATAACTACTATTATTGATAAATAATGGTATCTAACCATTTTTGTACTAATTTCTTACACAAATAATAAATGAAAAATTGTAAAATAGAATAAATGTTTGTAAAAGACCATACAACTAAATTGTCCTTTTTATGAATTAATTTTAATATACCTCATTTTACATACCTACTTTCTTTACTGAGTTTGAGGAGAATTTAATTTTGAATGAGCAAAAACAGTATAAGCATTATGAACGGTAAGGAATTTTGAAAATGCTGCGATTGGTAAGATGTCCTTACCGATCTTAATATTTAACTTTATATTTATGAAACGTGGTATTTAAAACAAATTTCCTTTTTAATTTTTATAAATGTCGAAATTAATAAATAAATGTGGATAAATCATGTACAAATTTATATCATTTTATTAAACACTTCGTTTTTAGAACTATAAATTTTTACTGGTATAGAAATATTTTGAGACAAGATTGCTGATTTATGAAAAATAGAGCATTATCTAATAATTAAATCTAGGTACTTTATTGTTATAGCATCATTATTTATAATAATTTACTAGAAATTATTTAAATATATATATATATATACAGGGTGTGCAACGAAATGCGGAACATAGGACTTTAAGATGGGATTTCAAAAAATTGCGGATACTCTCTCTCCTGATAGATTTAGAGCAAAACTACAAGAGTACAAAGTTGTTCGAAATTATATTCTACATTATTTAAGATCATAATTGTTGCAACAGCAGGACTATAATATGAGATATATTAATTATAAAAAGTAACACTTTCGTTAAAAATCAGATAGCCATGGAAATAAAAGAAAATATCTATCTGTCAGTGTAGAGAAGTTTCACTAATTATAATACTTATTGTCCATATTTTAATATTATTTAAGTTGAATTTATATTCATTTCTTTAACAATATGATAATATTAAAAAAATAGTACAAATATAATTTTAAAAAAATATTGAACACAAAGTAAGGTTTCTAACTGTCACAATTGACACATAGATATTTTCTTTTATTTCCATGGGTGTCTGATTTTGAACGAAAATGTTACATATTATATTTAATATATCTCGTACTACAGACGTGCTGTTGCAACAACTATGATCTTATTAGAAGTACAATTTAATTTTGGACAACTTTGTACTCTTGCAGTTTTGCTTTAAATCTATCAGGAGAGAGAGTATCCGCAATTTTTTGAAAACCCATGTTAAATTCCTATGTTCCGCATTTCGTTGCACACACTGTATATATATATATATATATATATATATATATATATATATATATATATATATATATATATGTATATATATATATATATATTCAAAATTAATTAAGATATTTCAGAAAAACACTTCAAGTCTTCATAATTCCACTTCTGATTGCTCGATTAACACCAAAATTTAATCAAATCTAATCTAGGGTGTCTGAATTATATCCTAAATTTCAACAACTGTGAAAAATTCGGTCCTAAGTGTTCTAATTTGATCATAATTATGTAGAATTCCCTAAACCGAAAAACAGTCCACTTCTATTAAGACAAGAACCGTTTTTTTCTCCAGAATATTTTATTTAAAATATCCCTAACCTGAAACTTTCCATAGACACTGTAATATGTATAGGTATACCTACGTACTTGAGTTAAAATATCAAAGAAAATAAGATCAAATGTGTTACAATGTAGTGAACGTTAGGAACATTAAATGAATTGTAAGTTCTTTAGAATTCTTAACCAAGTAAATGGAGAAAGAGAATATGCACCTGGTTCTTGTCTAATTTAATTAGTGATGAAGTGAGTTGTAAATCTATTTCCTCCTTGTAATGGCTTTCAAACTCCGTACGACCGACCATAATAACTGCACAAGCTGCATTTATCAACTACTCTCGTTATTAAATTACATTGGGTCCCCTACAGAAACCTTTTACATAATATACATTACATAATTACACATGTACCAACTTTTACAAATATGCAATTATTAATGCCAAGAAAACTTTTCCCAGCTCATTTTAAATAAATGAATAAACTTTTAGTTCATATTTCCTACACTTGACTTTTTCAAAACACTGAGTTTTAAAATATTGAAGGAAGTGAGGTTCATTCCGAACCATTAGTTCGCTTTGTACTTCTTGCGTTGCAGTTTTGACAACCACAAAGTAAATAGGTTTGCAATAACTTTATACTGAATCCACAGAGGCTTAAAGAACAAAACAATTCTTTAAAATCTTTCATTAGAAATTGCTGATATTTCTGTAAATATTGGCATACCTAACAGTGGTATTATTAATTATTAAGTAAGAAGGAATTAGTAAAATAAAATAAAATTAAATATACCCCCAATCTTAATAATAATTTTTAAAAACTATATGCGTATTTCGAGATCTAAGTTCTCATCATCAGTAGACAGATGTAACAGGTTAATGAGAATAGTTAAGATTACTCAACATGTAAACCATGCCAGAGGTCAAAACAACTCTCAGAGTTTCATCTGTGTGCTGATGATGAGAATTTAGTTCTAGAAATACGGATATAGTTTTTTTATACTTTGCGTTAACAATTGCCCAATTATTGTATCGAAAAAAGTTTAATAATACAAAATATTGTTAAACTGTGTTTGGTATTTTTGTTGATGAAAAATTGGTAGGTACTTCCAAAATCTGCACGCCACTTTAAATGTCAAAATAATAAACTGAAATATTTTAAAATGTTTTTTAATTCAATTTATATTATTTTTGAGTATTAAAACCAATAAACAAAACTAATTTAAAAGGATATTAAAATTTTATAAATCATAATGTATAGGTTCATAAATAATTTAAATTCATATTGACAAATAAATGTGCCCAACTTCATTCAACATAGTTACCATATTTCACATTAATATATTCCTATATTACAATCTGTTATTTTTTTAATTGAAATTTTTAAGATCTTTATTAAATAAGTGAAGCAAAATATAAAAAATAGTATATTATATTCGTTTTATACAACGTATTGTTCCATTTGTGTTTTTGGAACACTGCTCGCTGCGTTCGTCGAGCCCCAAACAACTCATGGAACATTATACCGTCTTATAAAACGTGCATAATAATATACTACTCTCATGTCAAATAAAGGTTAATAGTAGTGGTTGTCACGGCTTGTAGTGAAAAAAAATATTTAGCAAATACTATAAAAGGAACTATTCAATACTGTAAGTAATAATTATTTTAATAATAGATTTTACCATGTTAGCAGTTCACGCAAGGATATAAAATAAAAATATTAATAAAAAGTGTAAAGAGGACAGGCGAGAGGTTATGTGCTGGCCACATCAGATTTTTTGTTATATTTACCAAGAATTCTTACTTAACGTCAAATTATTATTTTCATGGTTTAAATTTATAAACAAAAGTTTGTAATTAGTAAATAGAAATCTTATATGTATAAAAAGTAAAAGAGCAATTACGAATAGTTCCATATTAGAAATGGATGTATTTGTTGACATTGTAGCACTAGACACATTCTCAGGGCTTGCTTGTAGATTAATGCTAACTCTGCTGAACCAGAGATCTATAGATCAGTTGATATCACACACAAACACACGTAGACAAACAGGTCGCATTAGTGGGTAGTGCATTACAAGGGAGATTTTGGGCTTTGAAAAGGAATCCGCTAGATGGGATGAAACTTGGATTGTCACATTATGCTCTATTATGCTTACGGATTAATTACATTCCTCTACATCAATAAATTCATTTCAATGAGATATTTCGTTATTATAATGAATTTCAATAATGAATGGAAAATTCTTTTCATACAGATTTAATGGCGGAAGCTTGCCTTCTAAAGCGCTGAAATATCTATTAAACTCTATTTTTTTACATTTACCCTTTAAACGTAGAACGAGTTGGAAAAATTAAGATTAATTATTTTTAAATACAAAATAAAATATTAAAACAATACAAAATAGATTTTGCAAACACCATTTAAATTAGTAATACTTATAGTTTTCTCCATATATAATAATAAGATGTACTAAAAATTTAATTGTTCCTTTTAAGAACTCGTCAGTTAGTATTGTATCCGATACGATATATAATATAAGATTTAGAGCAAAGTAACCTCATGATGATCGAAAGATCGAAACTCGTCGTACCTCAACTTTTACCGAGATTTGTATTCCGTGCAGTATTATATTTGTTTTATTGCAATGAATATTTTTTTACAACGACCTCTGCTCCAAACCTTATATTATATATCGTATCGGATATAATATTTACTAACGAGTTCTTCAAAGGAACAATTACATTTTTTATTTAATTGTGACAATGAACTTCGGAAATTCAGATATTTTCAAATAAGATATATGTTGAGACAAGTTAAAGACGTCATCCCTCTTCAGTCTTCAGGGATTTACCAGATTCCTTGCGTCTGTGGAAAAGTGTACATCGGTCAAACTGGTAGAACTATTTCTACAAGATTAACTGAACATCAACGATCGATTAGATTGAACCGAGATCGTCATTTAAAGAGCATGCCTTGAAGGATGTTCATGAAATCAAATATTAAGACACGAAAATTATTTCAAGATCTACATCTCTCAACACAAGATTAATTAGAGAAGCCATTGAGATTTTTAAAAATAAGAATATTAATATCAATCACAACGATGGTTTTGAAATTAGTAAAGCATGGCTTTCTTTATTAAATATATTATAATTCGTTTCTTAGTTCATTGCTTACTTGCTTTGTTGTAATTGTCATTGCCCTGAAGAAGACAGCAGTTTAAGCTACCGAAACATTACAGAACTAAAACTCAAAAAGTTGTTTTATAAGAGGTTTTTATTTTGTCACTGAGAATGTATGATAGAAAGTATCAAAGGATAGTAAGTTTTGGTTAGCAACACAAGATAATTAAAGTAACCATTGAGATTTTCAAAACTAAGAATATTAATCTCAATAACTACGATACTTTGGAAATTAGTAAAGTATGGTTTCCTATATTAAATACATTATAATTCGGTTCTTATATAGTTGTTTACTTGCTTTGCTGTAATTGTCATTACCCTGAAGAAGGCAGCAGTTTATGCTGCCGAAACATTACAAAACTAAACTAAAAAAGTTGTTTTATAAGAGGTTTTTATTTTGTCACTGAGAATGTATGATAGGAAGTATCAAAGCATAGTAGGTTGTGGTTAGCCATAGGCCAGTAAGTCAGTAAATTCCTTCCAAAGACCCTTCTACAAGAACTTAGTGCCCTAGATCTCCAAATGGTAAGGAATGTTGTTATAAATATGAAGGAAAGTTGGGCTTGTCCTTGTCGGCCAGTAATCTAACGAGCGGTATTTCCGTAATAAAAATACGGGCGAATGTTCGATTGGCAATATCTCCTTGTTTTTGCAATGACGAGATATGCCGGCCAGGAGAGCTTGCGGAACAAGTGAGCGCTGAACGGATGTCGGTCATCGCGCCTGGCAACAACATTCGATTGTTTTTCAAACTATTCAAATACGTCACGTTTGTCTTTACCCTTCAATCAAATATATCAAGCTGACGCGTGTGCCGAGATCTCCAGCTCAAGACAAATATCCAGTAAACAAACGCAAACAACACCGCATCTATATTTCATCTCCACACATCATTATTTCCACTAAAATAATATCACATTTTGTGTTTTCTATTGTGTACTTGCTCTAATGTAAATATACAAATTGTTAAAAAGGAACTTTTTATAAATTGTTTTCCAATTGTAATTACTATTTTCCTTTTTTTTTTGACAAATACAATTTCTGACCAATCAGTGCCGGATCTAGGGCACCTGCCCAGGGCGCAAACAAAAACGGGACATAAATTCAGATTTCACTGTAAAAAGACTCAAATTACAGTGCAGATAAAAAATCAGTACACTCTCTCGGTAACTGAGCAAGAAATACAATACAGCATTTGAAGAGTTTTATATTCTGAAATACTAAAAAAAACTATGTACATACTTAAATTTATTATTTAAAAATATAAAAATTGAGAATTTTTGTTACTTTCTGACTTAAAATTGTTTAAATATTTTTTTAAAAATAAAATGTTCTCATATTTCAGTTATAAATACAATTTTGAATAATACCTGCACCGATGCCTAATTCTATATATTATGCAAGCCAAAAAATAAAATTTTTGTCAAAATCATCACGGTGGTCATCTTCTGAGAGGTGACTTTTTAGTGATACGCAGAAAAATATTGGGATTTGATAATAAGCTGAGTGTCGTTAAAATATGCTTTAGTCTTATTGTTAAAGTCAAGAGTTAAAAATTCTTAATTATGGTGAAATTAATAATAATTATAGAAAAGTGAAAACAAGAAAAGTTATTATTATAATTATTTTCTTTTTATAGTTAGTTCTTTAGCTAATTTTCTAAGTATCTTACATTTTTGACTGATTTTATTTAATCATACCTCCGTTCTATGTTTTGTGTCTTTTATTATTTATTTTATAGAATATATCTTTTCTTATGAAATGTTTTTATGAGACAAATACTTTTTCTAACATATTTATTCAGATAGTCCTATAATAATATTTTTTTTATAACATATTATTAATGTCTGGGGTGACGGAGGGCGCAAAGTTTTTTTGGATTAATTTACAGACTTACATACGTTAGGCCAATTGTATTATATTAAAAAGGAAAATTGTTACTTACATAAAAATATATCAATTTTTTATGTTACTACCCACATAAACAAAAAAAAAGAAGAACAAAAATATAACTATTATTATATGTATCTATAGATAAATATAACTTTTAGAACCATTTCGTCAATAATATTAGAAAAAATCACACATTCTTTCGCAATATTCAATATTTCATCTATTGAATTATAACATTATCAATTGTTACATTAAAAAAATCATCATCCATTATCCTTTATCTTATAATTAGTTTTTTCTGAAAAATTTTCTGAAATTCCCAAATAATGAGCAATTTTTTTCGACTGTTTATAAAAATCGACAAAATTTTACCTTCAGTTTTGTATTTCCTTAACATTTTTTACCAAATAAATACAACACCGAGTATAATATTTTTTTATTTTGATTTGTACATTAATAGATTTTGAATAAATTGTAATTTTTTTTATAAATAAAAATCTAGGCGTTGTAAGATATTTTCATAAGGAGATTTGAACTATATATGTAGATAAGTGTATCAAGTTTTATTTTGTTTTGAGGACTGTTCTCAATTTTTGTGGTTCAATGGAGTTCTGATCATACTTAGAAATACTTAAAAAAAATAGTTATGTACGTATAATATAATATAGTAATGGTAAAAATGAGAGGAAATCTTGGGAGACGTTAGTCGTTTGATCGTAATATGATTTGAGAATCCTGTACCGTTTATTGTTTACGCGGTAACACTCCTTCCGATCACAATTGGTAATATTTAACAAAACCGTAGTATATTTCAATATAGGTCAGTAATGGTAAAGGTAAAAATGAGAGGAAATCTTGGGAGATGTTTGTCGCTTGAACGTAATATGATTTGAGAATCCTTTACCGTTTATTGTTTGCGCGGTAACACTCGTTCCATTTCCGGGCAATTATACATTCGCTGTATATAATGTAATGCGTGTTTAGCTTTAATGAAGTATAGAAAACGACTGGGCGTTTCGCTGCAGCAACTTCTTGTGTAGCAGTTAACTTTTACTGGCTTAGGTGTAGTCGACGGCTTAATGATCTACACTAACAAACTTCCTCAACTATGCTTTCAAACTTTTCTCCTTGCACAATTCTGCGTGCACATGTGCTTATATTATTCCTCTCGCCAAACGGTTTGTTATTCCTGCTCAAATCTTCCCGTCGAGCAGACGACAGCGTTTCGGCTAATAGTAGCTGCTCCGTGTCGATAACACCTCATCTACGGCTATTACCTTTAAACGTCAGTGTTTAAAAACGTAAAATCATATCTTTATTTCTGTAGCGATATGAGTAATTTTTTTTTATTCAAATGTGTCAAAATTTGATGTGTTTTGGTATTTGAAAAGTGAAACTATTTAGTAGAGCGTTAAGTTTGGTCTCGTTGTTTGGTGATTACTTTTTGGACTTGTGCGAAAAGTATTTTTTTTTCGATTCCAGTATTTTAGTGTAGTTGATAGGCTACGAAAAATAACAGTACGGAAATATTTTTTTTTGAGCCTCCGTCCTATGGTGACTAATATTACAGAACTCAAAATGTAGAGAGGCCAACTTAAATATTTTAGCACTACAACAATTTTTGATTTATTATTATTATTATACTCATCTGTGTGTCCACATCAGATTATTTTTGTTTGAATGTATATATTTTCTCCACATTTCTTTATGTAATTGAAGAATTAAAGGGTTAGTAATTGAGATTGCACCTGTACGTATTTTGAAATAAGCTTGAAACACACTGTTTTGTGGTGCAACTTTGAGAGCAAATATCTCCGGAACGAAACAAGATAATTAAATTCTGTTAAATTTTAAATCAGCGCATCGAGGTATATCAATGTCCACTAATTTCAAAAATTGTAAATTGGAGACCCTGTTATTTTGTTACCTAGTTTTTGTTATCTAGTTACCAACACTACTAAAATGTTTGTTGTCATTATAACAATGCAGTGCGTCTTTGTTTGAAGTATAGAAATACCAATGATGTGATTTCACTTGTTAACACTTTTGGAAATAACATCAAGAAAGTATGCAAAATATGACAGTTTCTGATGCGCTATCTTTGTCTGAGCTGAATATCTGTCTACAGTGTTGTCTCACTTGCAATCACCGAAAAAAATCGCTAAATTTAAAATTCTGTCATTATAATAACTAATAAATTTAGAATTGACAGCGACGTCGTCTGTGAATGCCATGTGGTCGGGGTACATAACAGTCCATCATAATATTTGTTTCAAAGGCCTGGACCTAATCTGGAGCCCTGAGGGACATATGTTTTTTGGTTGTACGTTACACTTTTGTCCTCAAAATTTCCATTATCTTGCAGACACCTTACGGACATATCTACATCTTAGAAAAACACTTACAGAAATCTTTCCTGGGAATAAACACCTAATATATTTTATAATTTACCTGCGAAATAAAAACGGTGAATCCTTCACTTAGGATGATTTTACACAAAAAATAATTATATTTCATAATTTCAGTCAAAATATTTTATAAATCTCCGGAAAGCATTAACAAAACAGTTAGATTAGGTTGAAATAAGCGGGAACTGTAATGAACTTGACTGATAATAGACATACGATTTGCTTCTTGTTGATTAGTTAGTTATTAGTGATAGCAAGTGAGACAACAAGATACTAATATACATATTGTAGAGAGTCACAGCGCAAAAAACTATGTTACACATATTCGAAACACAACGTTATATAGGACGTATATTGCATATTGGTATCTAGATAAGTATAAAATCACTGTAGAGACTCATTTTTCATTAATAAAAGGACAAATTATTGAAAGTATGTATAAGTTTGTAGGGTAAGATCCAGATTTCTGTAGAAGACCTTGCGTAATAAATTTAAAGAGATGTCCTTACATCAGTAGGGGATCTGGGACGATATATTGCCGACGACATTCTCTTTAAGTTGTTCAGCGGTTAGAAAAACACTAGTCAGCTATTTGAAATATTCTGAAAAACCGCGGCTGATTCAATATTCATTAAATTCTGTCCCGGCGGCAGAAGGTGAAACTTTCATTGCAGAGAATACACATTTATTTCTGCGCAGTAGACGTGACATTTCCACTGTGTGGCAGATCAAACTAGAACAAAAAATATTTATGTAAATCTGAGGTATGTAAATTGAAAAGGGTATCTTTTCTTATTTCGGCCCAGTAAAAAATGTAGTCAGTTTTACGTTCTCTTTTACTATTTTATATTACGATTTCCAACGCTTATCTCTGCGTTTCACGGACGGGGATACGAGGCTCACATTTCCCAACCTTCCTCTTCGCTGCTTCACCGAGTCTTGCTATTTCTAATCGTCACACCCAAATCAATCATTTCCAGAAAACAAATATCGTTAAATACTTCCATAACAACTTGTTTTTAAAATTATTTAAGGCCGTATTTATTTGGAAAATTTGAATTCAACCCTCAACTGATCCTAAACGTACTCGGGTTGGTACCAAATAAAAAATCAAATTTTACAGTTGAAAATATTAACCAGTTAATTTAAATTATTTGTTAAAGTTACTTATTTAAGTTAGAAAAAGCAAAATAGCTGGGTGATTTGGATTAGTTCAGGATCAGTTCTAGGTTACTTCAAACGTACCAAGTAAACAGGTTATTTAAAAAAATCTCAAATAAATACGGCTTAAAAATCAGCTACAATGACTAGGAGGTTACATCTAGTAAACGCTAACAAAATAACAATTATTTCTAATAAGTACCACCAATATTAACAGCTTCAATAACTTGTTTTCAATAATATTTAGTTAAATAAATTTGTGGAAAATCAAGTATTGTGTTATTATTATTATTATTATTATTATATTAAAATATGTTCCACCAAGAACCGACTACACGTACACTTTCAATAATTAAGTCAGACTCTTTATCATTTTTCTACGAAAAATTGTCTCTGTGATGTAAGTAGTGTATGGTGTATATGATACAAAAAAAGTGACAGAATATTTTTCCGGCCTTAAAATAAAAATTAATCTCTCGAACATTTTAGAGTCTTACGGTCTCTTTAAAATTCCCGAAAAATAGCGGCGTCGCAGCTATCCCACTTGACTTTTAGCGCGACTACGTGCTCAGACAGGTCAACCATGATGACTCATCTGCTGTGAGTCTTGCTCGTTGCAATATGTTCTACGAAATGCCCACTATGAATTTTTATATTTTTAGTATTGTTTGTATTTAATAAAGAATATTTAATGTGGAAAAGTGTGTCTTTTTACTGATGCAATAATTTGGAGATACGAAATTTTGGGATTTATATTGTTTGTTGCAATAAAATTGGGGATGCAAATTGAAGTGATTTTATAATTTCTGAAGCAGTTGTTTATCGCCAATTTCGTTATAATCGTGTTTTTATTACCGTAACAGGTTTCCACTGTTGCTAGTAACTTGGCTCGAAATAAAATTAAAAATAATTTATTTCACCCTGGGGCTATCTTGACGAGACTTGGGAAGTACGGAACTTTCTTAAATATTAATAAGAGACGCAGGGATCGTACTTTGTTTCGCATTAAACAATCGCCTTCGAAACAAAGAATGATGTAGAAGTAATTAAAACTACAAATCAAGTGTGTGAGGAACCGTTTTTTGTTTTGTTGCTGTAAAATTGTGTATTGTAGGATTTCTCATTGGGGCATTTCCGAGGTATTCCGAGGTGGAATAATTCATTTTTATTCCCACAATTCGCAGTAGGGATATTAATTTGATTTTTTACCGACGCTTGGCGGGTACAAATATCATTATTATTTAAATTAGGTAACGAGTTCAGAGACCACCACGAAGCATTCACACAAAAATGTTCCGCTGTGTTATCCGCTGGAAATCAGATACCAACTTCTTCAACGACAAAACTTCTGGCGTTTCAGAAATTATTTCTCTAGTTTTCATATAAAGAATCCCACGAATTTATTGCTGTTATATAGCACGATCAATTGAGAAAAAATCATCTACGGTCACCACGGAATAAACTCACCGGGCAATAAAATCCACTAGAACTATTAAACTTTCAGTTCCTGTCTAAATTATTAATACGATTCTAGAAATAGGTACTAGTAAAGTACATGATGAATGACAGATGTGCACCCAAATATTATTTTTGGAGGGGGTTTTCAAAAACAGAGTGCTAATTTTAATATACTATTGCCACAGAATAGGTTTATACAGAAGTGACAGTATGACAGAGAAAAGAAAATTAGAGAGAGATGAGGAAAGGCAACAAATTTAAGGGGCTCATTGTATAAAATCGGAAAGTTTCGTCACTTCTTAGGGAGGGATAGGGCAAGTCAACAAATTTAAAGGTCTACACAATGCTCCAAGGTCATAGAACTAAATAGGGCAACATGAAAGGTGCCGACACGGAGTGTCGCTTCTGTATGTAACTATTCTGTGCTATTGCTATCTTGAGAAATATAAGAGATACTGCTAAATTAGCAATCTTTTGCTATATTGTGAGGTTACTTATATTTATTTACTATTTATTAAGTAACATTTGCATGTTTTCCTCTTCATATGTAAGTATCAAATTCATTTTACATATTTTTAACAAACTTGATCAACTCATCATAAAGACCAATAACTTCAACAAAGTTCACATCGAGCCTTATAGTTTTTCTGATAAATAAACATCGAAAGTAAAAATTCCGTTATTCTTTTCATGAACAAAATTAATACTTTTATTTTAGTTCAATTTCGTTTCGCTTAATTTCGAGCAATAACTTTTTTAAATGAGTCATTTTTAATTTTCAATAATAATTAATACATTTTTGCTTTTTACTTTAAATGATATCTTAAAATTCTCTACTTATTTGAATCGCACATTTTTGCAATAAAAAGGTCTTTTCTCTGTGTAGTTATACAACGTATCAAGTTGTATAATTAAAAAAAAAATCATTTCTTGGAGATAACATATTAATGATAACATTAGTAATAAATTACTTAATAAATTTCTAGGGAAGTTTAAAACCCTAACTTACATCCCTTTTACAACGATTTATAAAAATTTTGAGGATCGCTGTGAATTCCTCGTAAAAAAATGTCTATACGATGTGTAAACTAGAAATTTGTATGAATTGAAACAAGAAAGTTATTTCATTTTTCAATATGTAAAGAATTAAATTAAAAGGTTTTGTCAAAATGTGGAAATGTTTAAATGGTATAATTACAATTCCTTCTTTATAAACGGCGGTTGGTAAAGTATATCTTCAAGTGAAAATTCACCTTTAAAAAATGAAGACGATACATTAAACCTTATCTCTATCCCAGCCGTTTGTAACGTCAGATAGTTGCGGAAATTCACTGGAAATATTCCAAAATTTTTCCCGAATAGCAAGTCGCTTCAACAGCAGTCGAACGACTATTATTATTGTGTTACAATGGGCTCTTGATTTATACGAACTTATATGAAAATGTGGCGTTCATTTACATACCGCCATTCTTTCCACATAATTGAAATTATGTCCTTCTGCAGTGCAAGGCCACAACGGCCTAGGTGCCAAAACTAGACCGCACATATAAAAGTCAGTGCCAAAAGTCAAACCGCACTGTGTAACAAATCACCATGGATAACAATGCGTGCCGTAAAATTATAATAATTTATTACGATAAAATACAACGCATTCTACAAATTTTGTCTTTGCACACAAAATATAATATTTCGAATATACATAACTACATTATTCTACACTAATTAACATTAAGGTCAGTTTAAGTTATACCTAGATCCTTCTAAGATATAAGAATTGGGATAAGTTCTTTTCAATAGTATTTTTGTAAGACAGTATACAGATTTATTTTTGTTTATCTTTTTTATTCAGATAAAGTATTATAAAACAGAATGTATTTTCTTTTAATTATGTAGTTATTTTAAAAAGATATTGAACTACAGATTTAATTCAAGATAATGTGGTATTTTCTTACGAAGATTGTTTGATATTGATATTATTTCGAAACGAATTTATGAACGGGGTAACCGGTTTTATGAGTTAAGTTATTTCTTCATGAAATCCGTTTAAAAAAAGCGTCTTTTTGAATATATTGCCACAAATTGAACCGCATTTGGAATTTTCATATTGAGTTTTATGCTTCTTTAGATTTTTAATTTATTTTTATTGTCAATAGCTGATTTTAATGGAGTCCATATTTCAACGGTTACTAGAATCGTAGTATGTGTAAGTGGAGCAATAGCTCGCTTAAATCAGGAATATATAAAATTATCCTCAACTCCAGAAGAGATTCTTTAAATACAAGGATTATATAGTTACATATTTTATAGGTTTAGTTATATTTTAAGATGTATTGTCAATTATTCTCAAATATAAAAAATACATATATTTTGCTTGACTGCACAACCTGAAGTACGTAAAAATTCCCCTAAGATGAAACTTAAATCTGTAGTTTAACGAAAACCGTTCCTAACCTAAGTGATGCAAGGTAAGTTAAAATTAACTGACAGTTAGCTTAAACTGAAGATTAACTAAACTTCATTTATAACTTACAGTGGTACAAATGGCCGTTAGATAAGGAGAGTGATATAATTTGTATATTGATTTTTTACTGTAACTCCTATAATTACAAATCGAATTTCACGTGTGCTATGCCGTAGGTACTAGTCGTATATAAATCTATATATGAATACTCTAAAACAAAATATCGCTGTATGCGATTGGTATGGATCTCACTATAAGCTGTAAGTAGCACAAAAATGCATATAACGCTGTCCTAGAATTATAGCGCCAATAAAGATTAAAACATTTTTTTCACAAAATGCATATTAAATTTAAATAAATACATAGATGGAAAACTTCGATATATGACAATAAAAAATATATATTTTTTTAAATTGACATTTTTTTAATAATATTATATTTTTAATGTTACCTCGATAAAATACAAAGGTAAGAATAGCACCTGGTGATAATTATTCATGGCATTAAAAAGCGTTTAGTTCGCTTCGTGGCGACTATGCAAATTCGGGTAAATGATTTATTTAATTATTGAGCGGTTACTGTTCGACATTTCGGGGTAGTCCGGGATATTAGTGAAGATTGCACCGTGGGGATGATGAAAAGGATTTGATTTAGGTCGTCGCTGAATCCAAATTATCCAAACTATAGCCTGTCAGCGCCGGCTCGATTATCACCCGAAAGTTGTTTCATTATACGCATTATTAATTGAATAAAGCCGCATTTGCAACGCTCCTAATAACATATTGTTCACAACTCTAAAGAAGCAGAAATAGATTACATGAAATTACAATATATTATCATATATTATGTTTTATAATTATTTTTATGATGATATTTTTTATAATAAGTGCTATTTTGTGAAACACGTTTTTAAAATTATAATATAGATCCTTTTAAAAAAAAATTTAAAAAATCTGATTTAAATAAAAAAGTATGTAATTCTAGATTTTAGAATTTTTTAGTTCCTTTGCAGAAGCATGTTTAAATAAATATTCAATGTCTATATTGTCACCGTTTGAATTTTGAATATTTTCGATATTTTTTTCAATTTACAATCGTACCTACTTAGTCTATTAGCCGGCTAAATTCAAATTCAAAATTCAAACGGTGACGATATAGACATTGAATATTTATTTAAAAATGCTTCTGCAAAGAAAGTGAAAAATTCTAAAATCTAGAATTAAATACTTTTTATTTAAATCAGATTTTTTTTAAAAAAATTTAGTGATCTATATTATAATTTCAAAAACGTATTTCACAAAATAACATTTATTATAAAAAACGTAATGTAAATAATAAGTAAATATTTAAAGAAGCAATAAAAAACTACAGTACAATCCGTATATAACGATAACTCTTATAGCGGCAAACTGATTTATCACACATTAATGCAAAAATTTTTGCATAATAAATTCAAATTAATACAGTAAAGTCGTTTGACCAGCAAAGGTAAACAGATTTAGTTTTTCTCCCAATTTTTATAAATTTGGATTGTTAAATAACAATTGCAGAACAAATGATTTAAATCAATGATTTATATTTAAATCAATGTGATTAAAATCTAATTTAAATCACTGATTTAAATCAAGTGATGCGTTAAGTAATCAAAACAAATTGTAAAGACGTAATTAATGGGTACCTTTTAAAATTTTGAAATGTACAAATCTGTACAAAACAGGGTTGATAACACCGATAAACGATATTTTGAAGGTAAATTGCGTACTTTAAATATTATTATAACCGATATTTTCAAGCCGAAAATACCGGTAAAACTTAACCAAAAAATAAATAAACCTGTTTTAGCGAACATTAACCTTTATTTTAATATCATTTAGCACGAAGAATATTTTTTTATATCTGTGTAATCTATTTTGATTTGAATATGAGTCATGGTAGTTTTTACAATTTACATTTTATTGGAGAGTCAGAAAAGTAGATAGTCTCTTTGTCAGCATTAGGAAAGTTACAATTAAAAAGTGACCTGCGTTTTTCTGAAGTGAATTTTTGTAAACATTTGTTAATTAGATTGCATTCTTTTATTTGTTGTATTTTTTTAGATAGTAATTTTTTATAATAATAATTTATAATGACTTTTTTAATTAATTCTTTTCACTTTTTTTAATCGTTATATTAACCAGTTTAAACCGGTTTCTAATTTTTAAGAACCGGTTTTCAAACTAAAACCATAATTACTATAACGTTCTCTAAAAGGATTAAACGTTAACCAGTATTTTTTTCAGTTACATTTCCTGAAGAATTTTAGTAAACCCGTTTTGTCCCTTTACAGAAGCAAATAAAAATTTGTGTCAAACTAGAGGTAACTAGTTTGCAATTCGTTTCTCAAAGTTTAATCCATCGCTGAATAATTTTTTAAACTTTTGACGTGAAAAAATATAATTTATTTGTGTAGAGGAAAAAGTAGTGGGAAGAGTTTATCTTTGGCTGGCGACGATAAGCCGTTGAGCGACATTTATTGATTTACACGAACATCCCCGAGTCGCAACTACCTGATCCCACTACTCATGCTATCACACTTGATTTTTTGTCTCGCACAAAAGCTGCAATTATAATTACACTTTTATTGTGCGATTTATTGGATGGATTTTTCAAACCAACTCTAAAGAAGCAGAAATAAATTACATGAAATTACAATATATTATTATATATTATGTTTTATAATTATTTTTATGATGATTTTACTACCGCTAGTAGTCTAAATAGGTACGATTGTAAATTGAAAAAAATATCGAAAATATTCAAAATTCAAACGGTGACGATATAGACATTGAATATTTATTTTAAAATGCTTCTGCAAAGGAACTGAAAAATTCCAAAATATAGAATTAAGTACTTTTTTATTTAAATAAGATTTTTTTATTTTTTTTAAAGGGATCTATATTATAATTTCAAAAACGTGTTTCACAAAATACCATTTATTATTAAAAAAACATATTGTAAATAATATGAAAATATTTAAAGAAGCAATAAAAAACTACTGTACAATCCGTTTATTACGATAACTCTTATAGCAACAAATGTTTGTTAAGATATGTCAACAATAACGGAAAATAAAACACGCACTTTGCTGTAACTATACCTCCATAAAAACATCTTATTAAGAAAACACGTTCTTCATTAGTATAAACAACAAAACCAGAGCCAAAATCAAATTGTCAAAAACGTCAAATAACTTATTTGGCAGATGAAACGTTAAGCATTTATTTATTTTTTGTTCAATTCCATGACTGTCGATATTTTCAACGTAATTTTTGACATTTTCATATTTAATTTTTCTCGTTACAAAGCAATTAAAAATAATTCTATTTATTGGTTTAGATGCTGAATTTTATGTATCACACAAAAGCTGCAATTATAATTACACTTTTATTGTTGAATTTATTGCATGGATTTTTCAAACCATCCCTCGAGCAATGTTTGTTAAGATATGTCAACAATACTCGCATTGGAATCAATGTTTATGCTGCAATTAATTTAGTAATTAATTCGAGGTAATGATAATTCAGATGTAAAATTTTAATTATTAGTGTTATTTGAACAACAATATTAATTATTTAGTTTGGCATATCTCGCTAATAATATGACACGCTTTAGGCAAAATATGAAAACTGATTGACACTGGTAGTAATAAGTAATAAGGTATGATAATTATTTATTTAATATTTTTCATTTTTCCGGGCGTCATATGAGAGAAG
The DNA here is from genome assembly GCA_035578165.1 of Stenolophus ochropezus. Taxonomy (NCBI): domain Eukaryota; kingdom Metazoa; phylum Arthropoda; class Insecta; order Coleoptera; family Carabidae; genus Stenolophus; species Stenolophus ochropezus. The sequence continues at coordinate 2,359,852 of JAQOWZ010000010.1, forward strand.
TAGTCATTCCGATTTTGACATTTGGAAATTTTGATTGATGCCTGAATTCATTTTTACTATTTTGAACTTGATATCTCTCGACCTGTCCTAAATTTAACTTCTGATCCAGGACTTCAAGCGAATATCAAAATATAAAATAACATTTTAAACTAGAAAATCAATATTTGTAAAACATACTTTTAATGCTTTAATTTTTAATACATAGCCAAGATCAAAAAAGCATAAAATTTTACAAAATCTTTCACTTCTTAAATTAAAAATAGATTTATACACAAAATACACAATAATTGTCTATCTGATGGATCAGTCAAAAATATAAAATTATTTTTTTCTATAGCAGATGTTAAAGTGCAATTTTATCAACTCAAAATAGTGGATATAGTAGCACTTTAACCGCAAGGGTAGATAAAGTAACACTATAACAGCATGGGTAGATAAAGTACTTTAACTTATATTTATTTGAAGTTCATTTACATAGAAATCCACACGACTGACATTTTAAAATTGTTTTCAAATAAAAATTAAATTTTTCTAATTCCAATTTCTTTACAATCGGATATAGAAAAAAATTAAATTTTATACACGACGATAAAATTAAATTATCTACTCGCTAGAAATAATTAACACTTTCCGCTTGTCGATATTTTATCGTCTTGTATAAAAAATAACTATTTTTTACATCTCCACGTTATTTTCTTTTTAGTTTTTAGTATTTTTTTTTAGTCTAAAATCTTGGTTTTTGAAAATAGTGCAAATTGATAGATGCGTTTATTTAAAATTTACAAACAGAATTTAATTATTTCCTTTCCTAATTAAAAAATATCCGTTTTTCGTTCCTAGAACTTTTTGTTTCAATTTTTTTTATTTTCTGGGAACGAAATTCAAGGAAACTATTGATACAAATAACTATTTTGATACTAACAAGAATTCAACAATCTTTACAGTTGATCAGTCGTGTTTCTATTAGAAATTTTATTTGATTGTCGTGTCGAAAGTAAACTATACGATGCCATAAAATTCATAGCATGACACACGATTAAATAACCATAATATGTTTTGGACTATTTGCCGTAAATTAACATCTAATCCACGTGGTATAAAATCGTGTTTTACGACCAGCACATTACATTGTTCTTGCCGTACAATGAAACTTCCACATCGGTTTTGCAGGGCAGACAAAAACCTACAATATGGCAAACGGAAAATATGACTTTACACAATAATCAAAACCGTATATATCACTGACTTCAACTGATGATCACGAGTGATAATTAGTGGTAGATGACCTTAGAATGTATAAAGCCCAGCAGAGATGACGAAGACGATAGTGGCTAAGCTTGGAAAGATCGTTCTTTGAACTTAACCGAAGTTTCTCCAAAACAACTGTCAATTACAAAGGCCTACCTTGAACTCCCCTAAGCCCCGATTAGCTGGAACTTGTAACTATGTAACATTTACATCTACATCATTCAACAGATCAGTTTGCCAACTGCTGAGGTTTACAAAAAACATTGTATTATTCAGATTCAAAAGTTCTACTTTCTACTTTCTTGTACGAAGTACTTATTAGTATGTATCTCGCTTAACTCAAAAATGATTAACTGTAGATTGCTAAAATTTTGTATGTGGGACTGGTTGGAGTATGTATCACTTTCAAATTAAATAAGTTTAAATGAAGGGCAGCAAAAATGTGTATAATTAAACTGGCTTACAAAATAGTCATGTGGTGTCGACATCATAAGTAAAATTTATAATTGAATTACTGTGCGATTCCATCACTCATAGCAACTACAAATTAATTAACATAGCCATAGGTTTTAGTTTTTACTAGTGTTTTTCACTAGAGTCTTGTATTATTCTTGGTTTTGCCTCAGTCTTGCAAAAAATGCAAGAGAAAAACAAGACAAGAGCTACAAATGTCAAAGCAAGACAAACCAAGAAATTGTCTTGCAAGAAATGTGCAATAATAATTTTCTTCAATTCTTGTACTTTCGCTTATTTTTTTGCTAATTTTAAATCTAGATTTATTATAAGAACCTTTGTCTTAAATTTTGACCCAGCTCTTAACAAAAGCATAATTATAATAATGTTTGTTCGCAAGTATGTTAAATTGCAGTTAAAAACATATGTCAAGTACACTGAAAATTATTTCATTATTAACTTATATTAGTAGTAAGGGCATGTAACCGAAAATAATACAGATAGACGGTTAGCCTTTATAGAGAACGTTATAATGATAGAGGTTTTATTTCGAAAACCGGTTTTCAAAAATTGGAAACCGGTTTAAACTGGTTAATATATCGGTTAAAAAATTAATGAAAAACATTAATTAAAAAAATAACAAAAAAGAATGTAATTTATTTAACAAATAGTTACAAAAATTTCCGTAATACCTTTAGAAAAATCCAGATCATTTTTAATTGTAAACTTGCCTAATGCGGACAAAGAGACTACCTACTTTTAATGACTTTCCAATAAAATGTAAATTGTAAAACTGTCATAATTAATATTCAAATACAAATGTATAATAATACAGATCTACGGCCTAGTATGATTAATAAAATCCGTGATTGGTATAAAAATTAATCAGTTTTAGAAAATGTTATTAATTTTATAAAATTTTTATATCAATTATGTTAATGTTATGTAGTTTGTATGGTTTGATATGACGCCAAACAACTCTATATAAGCTTGCTTTTGTTTGTGTAAACAAAGATTTAATATTCTGAAAACTGTAGGCGTGTAATTGAACAATATTTACCGTTAGGAATTTGAGTGAAACATTTGAAAAAAGTATCAAAATATATTTTCCTTAAGATAATTTGATATAGGAGCATCTGCAATATGTTCAAGTCCTCCCCTGAGAAAATTCGAAGCCGACGCCACTGGTGTGGATTAAAGTGCAATGCAATTAGCGAAAACCCCTACATTACTTATTGGTGACAAGGATTACACGATCCTCGAGGGTTACAAAACTTAATCTCCACCAAGTGAAGAAGAACCAAAACAAAAACACCACGGTACCTAAATCTCAATATGGGTACTGGAATTAACCCTACTTACCCATGAAAAATTATTTCTATCTAAACTACTCTTCCTTTGTATTAATAACGCTTAAAGCGACAACACGCCTGGACGTTTTCGTAAAGGACATGCATCCTTATTTTCATTTTCCAATGAAAATTTCAGAAAGGACGAAACTGTGGAAAGTCTTATTATCTTTTAATCAGGGTTGCATAAAAATTAGATTTTTTAAGAAAATCAAAAAAATCAGATTTTTTTATTTAAATTGGATTTTTTTGATTTAAATCAGATTTTTTTGATTTTTTTTTAAATAAAAATTTAATATAGTATACTTTCAAAAACGTGTTTGACGAAAATATCGTTTATTATAGAAAAAAAACATCGTAAATAAAAAGTAATAATGTAAAGAAAAGTAAAAAAAATAACATTACATAATAAATTAAATCATATTCATGACATATAACTTCTTTCTTCTTATGAGATAATATTTATATATCAGAATGTAGACTTTGGTTAACGAATACCAATTTGGCTGCTTTTTCAACCCCTAATTTATTTCTGAGCGAGCTGTGCGTTAAGCCAAATTTTGAAAATGTTCTCTTAGCACCAGCCGCTGAACAAGTAGCGGATGTTAACTGACAAATATTTTCCAAATTTTTTTCGGAAACAGCTTCTGGATGTAGACATCGAAATTCAGAATCAGTCATTGAATTAAGAACTTTTGAAGAAAAAGCAGACCCAGTTTTTAAAAATGGTTCAATATAGCCTCTGTATTTATAAAAAATGTGCATAAATTTTAAATTTAAATTAAAATGATTTAAATCAATTATTTTTTAAATAAAATCTATGTGATATAATCTGATTTAAATTTCTGATTTAAATCACTTGATGCAACCCTGCTTTTAATGATAGGTTTAGGAATGTATGTTTTAACGCTTAAAGTGACAACACTGCTTGAAATTTTCGTAAAGACATGCATCCTTATTTTCATTTCCCAATGAAAATTTCGGAAAGGACGAAACAGTGGAATGTCTTATTATCTTTTAATGATAGGTTTGTTGTGGAAATATATGTTTTTTGTCGTAAAGTTTGTCCTGGAAACAATTTGTGAAGTTTCCGTTGGAAGTACGAGTAAGCTTGTAACTGATATAAGCGTATAAATATATCATCGTCTAACGAGATCTGTAATTGTATACCTGGCCTCAAATTACACGTATAAAGAATTCATTCCGCCACCCCCCTAGCAACTGGTTTCTAAGCGGATTACGGCTGTACTCATCAAACAGCCTTGCCTTCCAGACTCCTTATTGAACTACTACTTGCGACGAAAATTCAAAATTCAACAGTTAATATTACTTATCTTCAGAGATAATTATACAAGATTGCTTTAAAATTTCGATCATTACCTTATATTCCCCCCAAATCTGTAACTCAGTGGTTAATTTTTAACCAGTTGCTAATTTTTTTCTCCAATGAAAATAGATAGCCCTGGAAAAAATATCAAAACGTCACTTGTAATGTTTGTTTTTATGTGTCAAAAATTTTAGCAACTGGATATCTTAACTATAGAGTATTTTTTATTAAAAACTTTAGTTTTGGTATCAACTGTGACTTTAAGTAATATTTATATGTGATCCAACAAACTTCGTTTATGGTTTTTGTCTTGATCTTCAAAAATCAGATAATGGGTGGGATTCTATAACTTCGGTTGCTGTTATTTGGACTTATTATGATATCAAATGCAAATATCAACAACAAACTATACTTGCTATCTATAAAATTAATGGTTATTTGTAGTTAATACCTACTTACATATACTCATACATATATAAAGAATACTCTACAAGTCTATATTGATTAGGGAATGCCTTAAATTCATTGCATATTTGAATTTCCGCCATGGTGACACTTGACGTTTGTAATTGATATAATTACAATTGTTATTTGTAGTTGTTATGAGTTATGGAATCCCTCTCAAGATTAGACAATATTTAACATTTCAAAAGCAAGACAAGACAAGATGTGAAGCAATACCAAAAATTGGTACTAGATTCTTTATCAGAAAATTTGCACTTAATTATTTTCACGCAATTGAAACAAAAGTTGTATTTCAGTTTCGACTAATTTCGATTTTTATTTGTTTTCATTATCAATGAGAATCTATAGTGGTTCTTTTATGTTTTATGACTTATATACTGAAATTCGATTATGGTCACATACCCCATTCAAACTAGTTTGCAAAAAGACCTAATAAATCATCTTGAAAATACTCTTACAACTATTTATCAGTTAAAATATAGTGCAGAGTATACCCACTCTTCGTTTGTGGAATAATTAATTGTTACCTTATTTTTAAAATAATTCATACTTTATCAGGGTAGGACTAACCTACCTGGCGAAAGGACAATGCCGTAGTTGTTATAAATTTAACGGTTTCATTTTTATAGATTTAAAAGTTACTCAAATATAATTTTGTGTTTCACCAAGAACCAGCTACAATTTTTTTCCATAATTTTTCTTTTCATCATCTTTCTAGTTTAAACTCTAAACTAGTAATTATGTTTAGTTTAAGTAAGATAACTATTTTTGTCGTGTAAATATCAAGTAGTTGTTTATGAAGTAGGCTGAAAATATAGTGGTGAGTTTATTTAAAATGCGGGTAATCGTAATCCTTGGCAGAGGCTGGTAATGAAATTCCCTGCTCTGACGGGTTTTGCCGCCTCATTAAGAAGTCAAATCGCTTCCCTGGAGATTGGAACAGGCTATTACTGCTGGCTTGCTACACGCCAAAATGGGGAAACTGATGTTATGCTATACTTATTTATTCTATTTACACTTAACAGATTGTTTTGCCCAAATTACATTATTCTCCTCATATCTCTCTTCTCCACAATCACACATCAAACACACCGTCCATAATCTTAATTACTCCACTACCAAGTCCAACAGAACAGTTTAAAGAAATACACATTGGAAATTATTAAGCGGGTTAAATTGTAATAACCATTGAATATATATCATTATAGTGATATTATATTGTCAATTTAATAACAAAATAGATATTTTTGTCAAGTAAAGAAACAAAGAGAGTTGTGTCTTTACGTGTTTCGTGGAATAGTTTTCTACTTTCTTCTGAATAAGTACAAAAATATATTTCACGTTATGAATTTGGGACATTTTGATGACATTTATAAAATAAACAAAAAAGGCAATACCAGTGACTCCTTAATTTTGTGTGTTACTAAGTTACTATCATAAAATTATTAGTTAGAATCAGAAAAACGATATAAATAAAGTTGTCATTCGAGAATACCTTTTTATGTAATAAGTAAGGAAACAAATCAGGTTATTTACCGTAGGCGAAAGTTGCAAAACGAGGCGCAGGCGAGTGGTGTGAGAACAAAAGTTAAATAATCACTAGTGATTCGTAGGAAACGAAATATTTCTCGAATCTCGCTCGTCTCGTCTCGAAATTACGATTTTAAAAACAAAACTTCGAGACGAGAAAAAAAATCGAAATTCTCTAATTTCAGTAATTTTGCCGAGATTTTTAGAGGTTTTAAAATTATTTTTCTTTAAACATTATAAATATGACATCTTTTGCGACTTGTCTCACAAGGTAGAAATTAAATTTTTACGCCCCCGAAGAAAAATAAACAAGATTTATTCAATTTATTTAATTATTTTATTGATTTCCTTCACGGTAACTCAACACAGAACTAGTAAGATTTATTCAAAGGAACTATGTAAAATCAGCGAATAAGAAATAAAAATACAATAAAAACCTGCAAGATCGCCCTAAATGTCACTATAAAACTAGATAACCTAAGAATAAGGTTACTTGAAACCATCAACAATTATTGCCAGATTTCAATTGATAATCTAAAAATTCCATAACAGTCGTAACAGTGTACCATTAAAAAACAAAATCAGAAACCTGAATTTTCATCATTTTAGTGCATTTTTTATTACTATCTGGTACGCAAAGTCATAAAAAAATATTTAGATTTTAATTTAATAAAATAAAGAATCTGTTATTAAACGAAAGGAGAAAAAAAGATTACTAAATGTTCAATATTTATAAACAAATAATAAAAATACCTCGAAAATATTAAGAGTGTAAGTGTTTGTGTAACGTTGAATGAATATAGGTCACCAAAATTTAATTTATCTATTGTGTTGAGAGTTTTATTTATTGACAAGTTGATATTAATTAAATAAGCATAAATTTTCTTGGAAATAATCTCCTTAAATAAAAGCCAGGTTAAAAATCTTATATTAAAAATTAATGTAATGAGAAAATTAATTTAAAGGAGTATCTATTTATAATTTTAATATAAATAGAAGTAAGGGTAAATATAATATTTTGAAGGTAATACATTCAAATTGCTACCTTAGGAACATGGAAATTACAAAACTTGTGACGCATAAATTAAATATAATTACTTTATAAGGGACAGCTTTTTGCTAGGAAATTAATTTACGTGGGAATTTAGTATGCAGTTTTTTATATGAATAAAATATAACGTTATGACGTGTTCACAAAATATTTTCTACGAGGTAAAATATTGTTGGGAATACTAGACTATATTAAACTCATGAAATATCGTTCCTTGACATGAATTGAAAATAAATATTTACTTATTTTAAAAACATTTATATAACAAAATGAAAATTTTCGTAATCAGAATCATGAATGGTTTCATTATCTTTTAATTAATAATAAAAATGAAACAGAAATATCAATCAGGTTTTCCATGTTTTTTTTAGTTATCATATATTTACTAATAAATGAAAAACATATCACCTAGCTATCAGCAAAATAAGTAAAAAAAAAACATCAATAGTAAGATCCTTTAGTACACAGGTTATATGATAAACATGTCAAAATCTTTGTTATTATCAATATAAAAATATTTAAATTGGATTAGGATTAAGTGCTAATATAGTGAAAATATATACCTATATACCACGGTTAAGAAGATCATTATTGACCAGCGCCTTATATCCCTCGATTCCTATGTACTTCAGGATACAATTTTGGCACTAGTTCAATAATGATAGTATTTCTCAACCTGGGTGTCTGATCCTTAGCCAGGATTTATTTTAGGTGGGGCTTGTTTGTTTTTCTTAGAAAAATGGTTATGAATAAATGAAACGTACTGTTGTATTTATATACAAAATTCATAATTCAAAATTTCAAATGATAACTTTATTTATATCCGTTTGGAACCAACAATTTTGTTATAGTAACGCGTCCTGAAACATTTTTAAATTATATTTTCTGAAAGAAAAAAGTAAAATAAGGATAATAGTGAAAAATATGTCCTAGTAAGCGAGATATTAATTTTTAAAGTAAAAATGTTGGCCTTGACGTCATCAGTCCTCGCTATTGGTGAACAAAATGTTAGTTGTCCAGGGTATTGGTTATTTTCATATTCATATAGCTAAACTATGTTTATATACAAATATAAATGTATACGAATGAAAAAAATATTATTTGGCATAAATAAAATTTATTTTTCGTAACAAAAACAAGAACTTGCAGATTATTTTGTCACTGCCAGGCCGCATGCATGTCTCCCCTCCGCAAGTTCTATGAAATGCAGACACTCGATTGTCTTTTTAAAATAATATTAAATTGAATTTTTTCTCTAATACTCATTAATTGTTATATATTTTCATATTTTTCTGCAAAATGGTAATATTTTCACAATAGTTCAGGATCCTATTAAGGAAGTCCTAGGTATTGCCTTTTTGTTTATTTAGTGAATGTCACCAAAATGCCAAAAATTCATAATTTTTAATAATAATAATTGTATCTACAAGTAAGACAACAGGATTTTTATTTAATTTTTGCACATACAAAACTTGCCTGCGTCTTGTTTTGTAATTATTCATGCGTAAAATAACCACCGTTGTCTTCTATTAAGGAATCCTTGGTATTGCCTTTTTGTTTATTTTACGACTGTTTTCAAAATGTCAAAAATACATAATTTTAATACTTTTTTGTACTTTCTCAAACGGAAAAAAATTGTATGTATAAGTAAGACAACAGGGTTTTATTTAATGTTTGCTATTACAAAACTTGTCTGCGACTCGTTTTGTAATTTTTCATGCGTAAAATAACCTCCTTTGTCTCCTTACTTATTTCAACAATTACTATTAGGTCATCATACTTTATTTTACCCTAAATTTAATTTCCAATCTAATTTCTTTAAAAACTGTCTACTGGAAAATAACTGATTCTGTAACACAGCGGTTAATTTTTAACCAGCTGTTAAAATTTTTGAGAATTAAAACAAATAGTACAAGTGATGTTTTGATATTTTCTCCAGTGCTAACTATTTTCAATGGAGAAAAAATTTAGTATCTGCTTAAAAATTAACCATTGAGTTATAGAATAGGGGGGATTGTACGGTGTACGGTACTTCATAAAATTAATAAAAACACCATGAACATTACCAATAAGCACATGAACGAACACACTGGCCGGGCCGCTATTATTCGGCACGCAGGTATAGTTCCCCGAGTCGGACAGCGCGGCGTTGGTGATGAGCAGCTTGGACGTGACGCCGGCGTCGGTGCGCTCCGTCTCCAGGCTGATGCCGCCGCGCTGCGAGTCGAAGTCCACCGCCGCGGCGCCGTGGAACCACTGCACGCTGGACGCCGGGATGGCCTGGACGTTCACGGAGCAGGTGAGGGAGATGGTGCTGCCCTTCTTGACGTAGACGTCCGCCGAGCCCCAGATGCTCGCCTGGGCGTCTGCAACAATGGGGGTGTTAGTGGGATGGAGATGGTTCTTGATAGTGTTTTCAGTTTATTTTTAAAAAGCTTGATTTATATTCCATCTATGGCACAATATTCCTATGTGGAATATGGCCTCAAGTACCTGAGGTACTTGTTTCATGACAGGTTTTACTTGCATTTTAGTGATCTAGGTTGACGGCCTACAGTCTCTGCAAGGTCAGCAAACACCGAGCCGTTGTGTGGTTACCCATACAATAGGACAAGACCATACAACCGTACTAGCTGACGCATTATTTATATACATCAGTATCAAATATCAAAATACCATTTTTCTATAACTTTTGTTGACGGTTTATTGTAAAAAGGTTGACATTTGCTGCTCAATAGTATTTTACACTATTAGCAAGGTAAAAATTTGTTTTCTGCTAATAGGAGGAAATGATTTTTGAGTCGTTATTGTGAATCTGATACGTCCTTGAAGAAGTTTATTTGTTTACATAGACAAAAATAAGCAGGTTAACTAAATCATAATTGCATACCATGTAATTTGGTAAGTCGGTAATCGGTATGGTAATTAATATTTACTGTACAAAATTCTCAAAATAACATGGGACAATTGTCATATCATATCAACCCATACAAATTTGATCACAACGTTACTCACAAGGGAATTTTATAAAATAATATTTATTAATAATGTGAAACCGGTAAACTATTGAACAAACCACGGATAATATAAATCATACCAGGCCTTAAATGTCTATATTTTTTATTAACCGATTTAAACCGGTTTTCAATTTTTAAAAACCAGTTTTCGAATTAAAACCATTTTTTTAACAACGTTCTCAATAGGTATTAACAGTTAATCAGTATTTTTTCAGGTTACATGCCCTGATTTTAACTAAAAAAAAAAATCAATGGTTGACACTTTAGATCGGTAACGTTTCAACGAAATAATTTCAAAACTTCTGTAAATAAAATTTTGTATTTAATTTTAAATATATTTACGAAATATTATATAATACTCAAAATTTTATCTGCTAATACAAAACCGAATAATATTTCTATATTTTGTAATAAATACATTGCCGTATTTTTGCTATATCTACATCGCTTGAAAAAATAATGGGCATACCAGAAATAAAATGATCTGGTTGACATCTTACACTCTCACAAAATACATTGCAGGTACTAATTCCATTATTTGACAATATTATCAACAACTGTCAAAAATTAGATAAATGCTACAGAATATTTTCCACTTGAACCAAGTTTATCCTCCTCTCATCTAAGATCCTCTTGGTAAAGCTAACAAGATATTGAAAAACCGAAATTGGTAGTTACCATAAGGAATAATTTAACAGAAACTTATCAGACACTTATCAAGACATTGAAAAACCAGCACTTAATAAATATGAATAAAAATCATTCTGTGGGAAATTCTGTACGAATCGAAGTATGAATGTTTTGATAGATTTGAATGTGGTAATACCGCGCTGATGAAGTGTTGATAGAATGCGTGAACTGTTAATCTACAATATCGACGTATTGATTCCGCAATAACGAGGATGAGGACGTAAGTTGCTGGTATTGTATTTTCGTCAGCGTCCATGCGTATATCTCGTTACTTATTAAACTTCCAATCCATGTTTTGCTCGTTATTTATTTTTCATGAGACGCAGAAATGTATAAAAGATATTTCCATATGACGACGAAGTGTACGTGATGCTGTATCTTGCAGGGGTGTACCCAGAATATTGCCTTTAGAATGCCAAAAGTCAAAAGCGAGATTTAATTTGGCTGGACCCAAGCTCATAAATATCAGATTTGTTATTGAACCTTGACGATACTCTACGACAAGGAAAACACAACTTGCTTCAAACAAATAAAACAAATTCATGATTTTTGAAGTTACAATTCTTAGATCCTGATAAATATCTGATAAGTAACTGTAAGCGACATTTAATTTGGCTGGACCCAAGCTCATAAATTTCAGATTTGTTATTGAACCTTGACGATACTCTTCAACAAGAACACATCTTTGCTTCTAACTAATAAAACAATTACATGGTTTTTGAAACTACATTTTTTAATACAAAAAACATAATCGTAATCTTACAATAGTCCTATATAGATGTAACAGCGCCTGAATTATGTAGGTTGTTTCATGACAAGTTTTGATTGCATATTTCTGGTGTATGTTGTTAGTCTACTATGGAAGAGACTTACAATTTGTAGTGGATTTTATTCCATTTGGGTACAACGGTATTTTTATGTGTTTATACAAATAAAACAAATTCATCATTTCGGGAATTACAATTCTTAGACAAAATATTAAATAAATCATTATCATCATCGATGGCACACCATTTCTGTATTTCTATATTTTTATTATTGTCTTCTTATTGAAAATTTTCTAGCCGCGTTAATGATTGATAAACAGAAACTCGAGCCATGAAAATTTGACGAAAAATTATGAGCCCTTTAAATTTGTTGGCATTCTCCATCTCTCGCTAATTTTCATCTCTCTGTCTTACTGTCGCTTCTGTATACAATTATTCTGTACTTTTGTTTAAAATCACCTGTTTGTAGGTGTTTACCAAAAAATATCTTTTTGGCGATATTTCCATACAGTAAACCTTGTTTTAACGGACTTCAGATATAACGTACAAAATGTATTACTTCGTTATATTTAGTTTTTAGGGTATTTATGTGAAAATATATTTAGGAACAATAAGTTATATATTATTAAAATTTTAAACGAGGTAATGTGTTAATCACTTCTTATTTAATATAGTGTAGTGTTGAGATTGCATTTTTCTTTTGCAAGAATAATTTCTTTACACCAAAGTATCGTTGAATATATAGCAGCTAGAAGCAGAGAAGAGACCAAAGCCATTTTGGTTTTAAAATGAGTAAGAAAAAGAAATGTTACAATATGTACATATATACATGTCTACAAGACAGCTTTTATTGACTTAGTACATTGTTGTGGTAAACTTGACTAGTCCAGATAAATACAGTCATACAAAATAATAATCACGCAATAATTTTCTTCATCATCATTTTTATTAGAGTCAGAAATACGATCTCAAGGATTATAAATATGTTTTTTTTTTCAAAATCGAAACTAAAGTACCTACACGATATCACTCCGCGAAGTTAGCCGAGTAGTAGCTAAAGTAAAACTTTACAGACTCTGTTTAATTTAACTTTACGGACTAATATGTCAAACTGAATTAACCTATATTTTAATAGTATTATATTTTTGCAGTTTATTTTAGCACTATCTAAAATAACAAACATATCATTCTAAGCAGGTGTAAATATAAATGAAAATTACAAAGAAATATTTAACACTTTGACAGTACGTTTGTTATCACAGTCATCCCCGTCTCTATAGCTAGCTGACGTTAAACAAACACATAATGCTATTTACTTATGTTTTTAATTAATAATTTAAAGATTTCGGAAAAAATATAATGTATATCGAAGGACTAAAGTATTTTTTACTACTCACATGGTTTATTCTCCTCGGCTATCGCCATGTAGAACAAATTCCATTTGCGTGATAAAAAATTATACCTTAGTCCCTTGTTATACAAATAACTTTTTTTTTATTAAGTTTAACTTACATACAAAATCAACTACAATTTATTATTTCCCCAATAAAAAATTAATCTGACGATCCTTCCAAATTGTTTTTTTATTAATTCATAAAAAATACTAACCTAATAAAGATAATGATCATACAACAAAGGATGCCATTACAAATAATTAGGTAAATAAAGTAAACCACATTGTCAAAGAACTGTACATACAGAGCCCAAACATTTAAGCATCACACGCAAACAATTCATTACGGCATTTAATTTAAGATTTACATATTTGCGTGTACTTTTTCTTTCAAGAAAACATAAGAAATTTTACTGAGAAATTTTTATGGAGAAAACATATTAAAGGTTCGCAGAAAATTTATTTAAATAAATTTCATTATTCTTGTAAATACACGTGGGTTATTTTACTGGAATTTGATAAATCCTAATTATATTTTGTATAAAAATACCTCGAAAATCGTATTTTTATTGGAAAATTGTAAGAATTTCAATAGAAGTTTTAAGATTGTAATTATAACATATTTCATTTAAAATATAATATAGATGAATAATAGTTATTTGTACATCAAGGGACTAAAGTATAATTTTTTTATTACGCATATGGAATTTATTTATAGTCAAAAACAAAAACTATTTGCCGAAATAATGTGGAAACAAATGCACAAACTAATAATGATTCTGATATTCCCGTCAACAACAAGGGAAGTAATTACTAAAGCCGCTCATACTATATTTTCGCACAGACTCGAAAATATTTGAAAATATTGAATTTTTAGGTTCAAAATTTTCAAATTTTACAAAATTTTGTTTGTAATATTTTTTAAAGAATTAGCTACGCTGATGTCATATTTACAAACAGAATTTAATTATCTTTTATCGTTTCGGAGATATTAGCTCTCAAAATTGTACTGCAAAAAAGTGTGTTTTTTGAGGATATTTGAAAAATGAGTAGAGATACAATCTCAACTACTTTACCATTCGATTCTACGGGAAAAAATACATAAAGAAATGTTTTGACCACATATACGTTCTTTAGATCGTTTATGTGAAAAATAAGAAAAACCAAAAAACCCAAATTTCAATTTTATCTCCTCGAAATTTTTTGTCTCAAAAATTTTTCATTTTCTAGACTTAAGTAGATATCGATGTGCTGATTCCAAATTTTCAAACAGAATTCAATTATCTGTTCCCGTTCTCGAGATATATGAGTTCAAAGATATACCTAAAAAAATAGGTTTTTTAGGTATATCCCTCAAATGGTTAGGTTTACGACATCGGCGACCTCACCATTCGATTCTACGGGCAAAATTACATAAGTGTACCAATTTTCAGATTTTTATCTTAACAAATAGAATTTCTAGAAGGAAAAAACTGAAAATGGCTAAAAATCTAAAAAATTGCCTGATGAACCCCTTACGATTTTTTTCGATTTTGGCCATTTTCGTTTTTTCGCTCTAAAAATTGTATCCGTTGGAATAAAAATCTAAAAATTGGTACACTTACGTAATTTTGCCCGTAGAATCGATTGATGTAGTCGCCGAAGTCGTAAACCTAACCCTTAAATGGGTATACCTAAAAAACCTGTTTTTTTAGGTAATGCCAAAACTCAACTTTGAATATGAATATCTCGAGAATGGTAAGAGATAATTCAATTCGGTTTGAAAATTTGAAATTAGCATATTGATATTTACTTAAGTCTAGAAAATGAAAGGTTTTGGAGAAAATAAGTTCCTAGGAGAAATTTTGAAATTTAGGTTTTATCGTTTTTCTCATTTTTCACAGAATCGTTCTAAAGAACGTATATGCGAAGAAAACATTTCTTTATGTAACTTTTCTCGTAGAATAGACTGGTATAATCGTTAAAATTGTATCTCTAGCCATTTTAGAGATATAACTAAAAAACACACTTTTTTGAGGTGCAAATTTGACAGCAAATATCTCAGGAACGAAACGAGATAATTAAATTCTGTTTGAAAATTTGAAATCAGCACTTTAAAATCTATCAATGTGCACTATTTCTAAAAATCAAAATTTTGGGCACAAAATGAGTTATTTTGAGATATTTCACGTTTGTCAACACAGTTTTCAGCTTAATACTGTTGTTTGGTTTGTTGAAACTCTACACAACAGACAGAATGAAATCTACAAAATACACTACTACAAAATGAAACGTACATGTGTATTTTACTTTGAAAATTAATAAAAAAAATAGTCATGGAATTGTGGAAAATAATTAACAAAACCACGAATCGGAGTAGAATCGGATTGATGAAATTCACGTCTGTCCATTTGAAAATTCTAGGATAAAATAAATATGATATGCGATATGAGCTGTCCATGTATTTGATATACTCTTTGATTCTAGTAATAAAGGCATTATTTTTTATTGGATCAAAATGAAAACGAGGAAATGAAGTCAGTAAACACTTTGGAAAAAACAAAATATTTCATCGTGCTGTATAAAACCGATTAAAATCGTTTGATTACTTCCGAATTCACAAAAAATCTCTGCATTGAGCAGATATCGTTAGGGATAAACCGGGAAATTCTGCGGATAAATTATCAAATTTTTTAGCATAATTTCCCCGGAAAACAAACAGGGGATTCCCTTTTATCTGACAATATAATTGAAATATTCATGCGGTGAATATACAACGTGATTCTCTTTTTCGTTAACGGCAATTTAAACCCATATTCACTGCAACAACAGGGGTAAATAAAGAGATTTTAATTATTTATTTGGTTTTTAATTAGAACGTTTAAGGTCGTTGCAATTGTTTTTGACATTTTTTCATAATATTTGTACGTACGAATTCTATCATACAGTTTTGTGCTTATTAATTTAAACAACTAATTTTAACAATATTTGTACAAATAACAACTGCCTTTTAAAATATCAAACAAAATATGTAATTATAAAAATATGCTTGTGTTGTTTTAAAATTTACAAACTCAAAATTCGCCATATTATGATTTTTATAATGGATAAATATGTTGTTATCTAAATCGAAATTTTGTTGAAAAAGCATCTTACAAGCTTTATATTTGTGTATTTTAAACATTTAAAAAGTACAACTATAAATCAGTCAGTATCATCGTACACGTGGACGTCCAAAAAGTGTGGAAAACTGATACAATTTCTTCTACTTTGGACTATGTGAAATATTATGATTTCTTTTTGATAATTATTTTCCCTAATTTTTATTGTTGCTTGTGAGGAATCGATTTCTTTATTTTTATATTTTTATTATTGATCCCTTATTGAAAATTTTATAGACGCGTTAATGTTTGATAAACAGAGAAATTCGAGGCAGGGAAAAGTGACGAAATTTTGGGATTTTAAACGATGAGCCCTTTAAATTTGTTGGCTTTCCCCATCTCTCTCTAATTTTCATTTCTCTGTCTGATTGTTGCTTCTGTATGTAACTATTCTACAGTGATCACTTATTTCTTATATGAAATCAGTACAAGACTTTTGTTCTGTATAGTATTTTTGGGCAAATAATGGTAAATTTGTGTCAATACTATTGCTCTAATTTATTGCTATTGCTATATCTACAATTAGCATTTCTTTTCAAAAATGTGTTCAAGTCATTAATAGTAGTGGTAGAAATTTAAGTTAATATTTAAATTGTATAAAAATATATAAATGCTAATCATTAAATATTTACAAAATATGAAAAATCAGTACATTCAGTACGGTATGTAAAAAACCAGTACAAAATGTATTTAAAATTGTTTATTAGTACAAGGGTCTGAAAATCAGTACTGTACTGACAAAATTAGTACGAATGGTCACCCTAAACGATTCTGTGTTGTCTGGTCTCTAGAAGGTTCGAAATTAATTACCTGCATGTATAAAGTGTCGCAGTAGGGACTTCGTGATAGAAATTGTGGGACATGAGTATTACTTTATCGTAGATATCGGAACTGACATATTTCGCAAAGTGCTAGCACTTTTGCTAGTATAGAAAGAGCACCATGGGAGACTAGCACAGTATAGAGTAAATAATAAAAACTGAGAATAAAGTAGTCAAAGTAGATTTTCTGTTTGGGAAAAATGCTGTCGCCCGTTTCGCCATTTGAGTGTATTGTTTTAAAATAAAGCTACAATATGTAAATGAACGGGTAACGAATTTAATTCTGTGCGACGTACTTGAATATTTAGAAGCAAGTCATTTGTAACGAGAAGAAATTTTTGCTCTATACGCATGCACGGGAAGAATGCAAATCAACTAGTTTGCATACAACAATAAAAATGTGTACTGAAATTTACATGCTTTGCCACAAAAAACCCGCGAATCGCATCCATTCACGGTCTTGTAAAACTAATATGTTACCCTGAAAAAATTATACCGGACATTCTCTGCGAAATGTATTAACGGGGCATATTTAACCGACTTATCTGCCAACCACTTTATATACACACTTTAAATAAACTAACTGGAAACTAAATACAACTAAACTGACTCTAACGACCAAATAGTTACAAAAAAGGTTACACGCAATATTTTTCGTGGTTTTAATTAAATGTTTTACGAATTGCGGACTATAGAAATAGTTTTATATTCTATAACTTTTATATTTTTAATATATTTTTTTTTTGAATTATTTCTGCATATTTATATATTGTCTAAAATATTTTAAAAATGTACGCTTTTATACTAAAAAATATATTTGGAATATATTAATTTATGTATAGGTGTATTTAAATAAATAAAATAAAACAAATTTAAAATGTACAACGTGCATAGTGGCATTATATTTTTCATTATTTTATGCACGTTCAATACAATATATGGAATCTATTTATAATTTTTGTATTGCATTTTATTTCAAACTATGCACGAATTTATACAAACGTTATCATTATTTTTAAATAACATGTAATTTAATGAAAAATTGCAATCGGAGATTTTTAATATAATTATTAATGGGTGAAAATCCAAATTTATATTTTTAATAAAATTGCTGCAGTTCTTTTAATAATATATTTTTGAAGCCAGGATTTATGGATTTTATGTTATCATATTTCCTAACAACGGGCAACGGTGGCTAAGTTGATTAGTGCGCTCCAATTTAAGCCTCTCGAGCGTAACTTTATATTTTGTAACTTACCGATGATCTGTATGTATAAATTTACAAATTTACAGGCAATTTTGATCGTATATCTATAATGTGCTAAATTACAGATGTAAAAATATTCGGTTATGTTGTCTGCAACTAATTTCACATTAAATATTTTGTCGTCAAAATACAAAATTTTGAATTTAGAACGTCACTTTTCAGTATTCTATTAAAGATATTTTTTAGTAAATATGGCGTAAGTATTATTCTTGAATTTATGATTACCTACATTGTTATAGAATCAAAATTTATAATTATAAATAATCTTTCTATAGGTCTGAAGAAAAGAGTAAAAGAACACTTACATGAAACTATAATCATATCATAATAAATCAGTACGAAATATACATTGGTCTCTTAGAAAGGAAATAAATAAATAGATCTACACTTCCATTGAATTGAAGTAGTATTTCTAAACATTTTCTTAAAAAAAATCAAAAATTTTAAGTATATAAACTATCTGTCAGATTCCTGCGAAATAATCTCGTAATTCATTATTAATTTTAACATAAAATTTGCAAATTTACTACATTATTTCTTTTCAACAAAATTCCAGTAATTTGATCCTTTTTGCAGTTTTATTTTTGACAAAAAGTCATATCTGTAAGCTTACGGTCAGGTTTGTTTTCACCGTAAGATTTTCTAAGCTACAAATGTTGTCAGAATTGCCATTTGAATCGTAAGCTTTATAGGTCTTACAGATTTGCTTACAGATAAATTACACATAATTAATCATTTAAAAAATATGCAAGCTATCATATATAAAAAATTTAGATATTGGTCTGGTAACCTATCTCAATCGTGGACACCATTAGAACGTCGAACAGCCAATTCGATATGATTACAAAACCTGTGTTATAAGTAGCATTCGGTAAGAATGTAACGGTTTTTGGTCCCGCAACAAAACGATTGAAAGCAGCGTTGGGGAAAGAGGCCCAACGTAGCCCCTTGAAGAGGTATAAGTGTAACAATTATGAGGAGTTGTGGGGTGCGTGTGCCGTGAGGCTCGCACTGCTTCATCAAATAAAGCAATTAAGTATTCACCCTCATCCGCTGAAAGCCTGTACGAGTGCGGACTACGAGCTCACGAGTAATTTACTGCTTCATTAGTGCTTTCAGATAAGACGCACAATCTCTAAATTCACTAAATTCTAAATCCTATTGTCTCCGACACGCATATTTCTAAACATCTCAAAAACTGGTGATTGGCGATTTAAAGTCTATACGAATTCGTCTGGCATCAATATCTTCAACATTGGAGCTACAACCCTAGAAGAATTTTGACGATAGACTATAGCGGAAATTGTGTTTTCTGGGTATACCTCAAAAATCGTTAGAAATACAAGTTCAACGAATATTCCAGTCGATTCTACGGGCAGTTATATAAAGAAATGTTTTCTCCGCAGATTCTATGAAAAATGAGAAAAACGAAAAGACAAAAATTTTGATGCCAATTTTTAATGGATTTAAATACACATGGATGCGTTAATTTTTAAACAGATTTCAATTATCTCTTATCGTTCTCGAGATATTTACTTTCAAAGATGGACCTCTAAAAAAACGATTTCTTGAGGGAATCCCATCACCAATCGATTCTACAATTACATAAATGTACCAATTTTCAGAATTTTTATTATAATGTATACAATTTTTAGTGGGATAAAACGAAAATCGGTGATAATCGAGAAAAATCTAAGGTATAGGTATAATAAAAGCATTTTCAGTTTTTTCTTTCTAAAAATTATATCCGTTAGAATAAATCTGAAAATTGGTACAGATATGTAATTTTGCCAGTACTATCGATTGACGAGGTTGCCGATGGCCTAAAATAACCCTTTAAGCGGTATACTCTTAAAAATAGTTTTAGAGATCCAAATTTGAACTTAAATATCTCGAGAACGATAAGAGATAATTGAATTCTGTTTCAAAATTTTAAGTTGCCGCGTGGAAATTTATTAACTTTGTCTATTTTCAAAAAACCTAATTTTGCATCCAAAAATAAGCAATTTTTTATTATTTTGACAGTATATTAAATTTTTTAGAGTATAAAACTTAAAATTGTAACTTTTCATTTTCAACTGTGATTGGAAATAACTTGAAGGTGTAAAATATATTAATTATTAATTGGAAATGTATTTTGTTTTTAATTTTATTGACTCTTCAGGTAAACAAACAAATTTAACTGAAAAAATGATTTTGTAAAATTGTGTTTTTGTTTGTTCAATAATTACCTATAGGTAAAATTTAAAAAACATGGTATCAAATTTTGAAGCTATAACTTTTCTCAACGAGTGTCTTAACAACTTTTACAAGGATGCCTAAATTACTTTTAAAAATACTTTCTTAAACACTTAATAAAATTTAATTTTTTCTGTTTCTTTTTTATATTTTATCTTGCTAGTATAAATTTTATTTAGTACAAAATTAAACATTTGTTTTAACAACACACTTGCAACACCTATAAAGTAACTCTTTTGTTACATTGAATTTTTATAACCTCCTAAAATAAAATTTTGTGATTATGTTCTTAGAGCTGAAATATTATCTGAAAACTACTTTGGATCGAAATAATATTTTTACTTCCCATTCCGCAATACTTCCTTTCTTGCTACAACTTATTCACTCAAATAACTTTATGTAAATTTTTGTAGTTAACTGTGACAATATAATTTAATATTAAAAAATTGATATCTGAATGTTTTTTAATTAGCTACTCTATAAAAAACTATTCAAAACAGTGAGCAACATGATAAAATATGTACATGATCTACTGCTTAAAAACCTTTTAATAATATACTACTCTCTGTAGATTTCTAACAAACCTAGTATGATGAATAGATAACTGTGTGAAACTTTCAAACAAATAGAGTAATTAGAATCAGTCAATACTTCAGGAAACAATATTTAGTATTCATAGGTTTACATATTTACATCTTTTTAACTCTTATTACTAAAAAACGTTAAATCGTTTTTCAAATATTCTTTACTCACACATACTTTTATTTACAATGTTGACAATTCTTCGCCAAATGAAAAAAATGATGAGATGATGTATAATTTAATAATTTAGAATATATAATTAAAAAATTATGACGAATATTATTAACAACAGAAAGAAAAGACGAAACCGAGGATTATAATTCAGTAGCAAAGCAAAAATACAATAAGCATTATTCAATGAAATTTAAAAAATAGATTTAAATTTTCGTCTCACATTTTTATTGCTCTCTTCATGCAACGTTGACACCTATAGTCGAATTCAGGTATAAATGGCATTCCAATGTGATGACGTCACTCACTATGTTTATATGAGATAGTAGTAAAAATAGAAATTTATTCACATCTGTTGGGTTGGCATACTGTACAGCTCAAAACGTCAAAATTCGATATTTTTAAATTAAATAAATGTAATAAATTTACTTTTAGTAATCATATCATAAATATATACAGGGTGTTCGAAAAATAGGGGACCAAATTTGGAAAATATATGAATCAAACCAAAACAAGAAAATAATCCTAATATACCCATGTCCGGAAACGAACCATTTCGGAATAAAACACTGTTTTGTTTAAATTTTGAATTTTATTTTTAGTAATGTTTTTACTCTCAAAATTACAATAGTTGTTCAAAATGTCCTCCTTGAAGTTGCATGCAACATTCTAGAAGACTTCTCATTGCTTGTCGGACACGTTCGAATATTCCTGGTTTTAGTCTTAATACTATTGAAACAGTCTATAATTCTTTGCCGCAAATTCTCTACGTTATTAATGGGCGTCGAATAAACTAAGCTCTTTAAATGAACCCAAAAATAAAAATCAAACGGATTCAAGTCTAGTGAACGTGGAGGCCTGGAGGCCACGTAGTTGGATCATCTTTGCCTATCCACCGATCAAGAAATAAATTTTGATGATATTGTCTTACTTGGAAACTAAAATGTGGAGGCGTGCATAAACCACATATGATGCCGTGTGAATAGTGAAACATTCTCTAATAAATTTGGTAAATTATTTTTCAAATAATGTAGATACAAATTTCCCGTTAATCTGTTATGCTAAAAATAAAGCCCTATCAACTCATCTCCAATAATACAATATTAATAGAAAAGCTTCAAAACAATATCAAAATAATTTAATAACGGTGACAACAAACTTTGACAGTTACTAAGGAAACGTGAATAAACAAATTACAAGTATTAACGTAACTATTGTAATTTTGACAGTAAAAAACATTACTAAAAATATAATTCAAAATTCAAACAAAAGAGTGTTTTATTCCGAAATGGTTCGTTTCCGGACATGGGTATATTAGGATTATTTTCTTGTTTTGGGTTGATTAATATATTTCCCAAATTTGGTCCCCTATTTTTCGAACACCCTGTATATCTACTTAGGACTTTCTGTTTTTTTATGTTAATTTTTTTATTTTAGCTATTAATTATTCTATTAATTGTACAACCTAATAATTAATATGATTGTTCGCTTGTTCTGGTCATTTATTTAGTTTACTTATTCTGTTGATATTTCTTTATTTGTTAATAAATTAATTTTTTGCATGGTATTTTATTTCTTAAAAATTTATTAATTTCAACGTAAAACATAGTAATAATTTTATAGGTATTAATATAAAAAAACAGAAAGATTTGACAGGTGTCAACATGGCTTATAGACAGCAATGAAAAAATGAGGAGAAATTTTTAAAATTATTTCTGTAAATTTCATTGAATTATGCTATAAAAATAAAGTAATCTGTATTAAATCAGGTGTAGAAATACATGTAGTATTTTTCTGTACAATA
Source organism: Stenolophus ochropezus (assembly GCA_035578165.1). Lineage (NCBI taxonomy): Eukaryota > Metazoa > Arthropoda > Insecta > Coleoptera > Carabidae > Stenolophus > Stenolophus ochropezus. The sequence goes on from JAQOWZ010000010.1 coordinate 2,383,165, forward strand.
AGGTGACTTAGTTGATAGCTATGACAACATTTTCTTGGAACATATGGTATATAACACGGTTGATGAGAGCATTATTGACCAGCGCCTTATGTCCCTCAGTTGCTTCCCACTTCGGGACAGAATTTGGCACTAGGTCAATAGTGATAGTCTTTTCAACTTTGGTGTAAAATATGCTATATTTTGCAAAATCTATGCCATATATTTAAAAAAAATATTTTATAATATTTGTCATGTTTTAATTAAAGTTTGATCCAAGCTTTTTAGCACTATTTACTTACTGATTCCAAAGTTGATAAATAATATTCGAAATAACTTACAGTTCACCAATTAAAAATTCAATTGTAAACATTAAAAACTAATTTTGATTTAATTTCGGCGAAGAATTGTCAGCGAAATTTGAAGATTTCATTCCGCGAATATGATAACGAAGAGATTAGGAATTGATGATGTTGATAGTAGCAGCATTAGGAAATTAGAGTGAGGTTATGATGATAAGCAAACATTTATACATGTGAATTACACTGCAAATAATCAATGAAATAAACAAAGCAGAAACGTAACAATGAGAAATACCTCGTTGGTAGTTAGGTTGTTTGGAAAACGATCCAGTTACGGAAGAGGGGTCTAAAATTGAGAAAAATAGAACGTGGGTGGGATTCTCTTCCACAAATTCAACAACAATACAAACACTCTTTTACAGATGCACACAAAATTTCTAAACTAAAATTTGTAATTAGACCGCAAGATGGAAGATATTTTCGTTTTACTTCAGAGGAAATGTCTGTTTGCACTGTAGTTAATTCTAAAATGAAACTTTGTTTCATTTTCCCATTATTTTCAACTTAGCTGAAGAAATTTAAAATGTCAACCAGTAACTTTTAAAAAATGTTACAGACAATTAGAAGCTTAAAATATAAGCTCGTTTCTGTTTTATTTTTACTAAGGGTGCATCTATAAAATAATGTTAAAGCCGGATTAAGCTGCTAATGAGAGTTGGTAAAAAATAGAACATTTGGAATGTATTATACGAAATTTGTGTATATATACGATAACTCATTTGTATTTAACTCAAAAGTAAAAATTTATCAAATATCTCTGAGTCTATTGAAATACTATTTTATGTAAAATACAGTCAATTTTGTTTAATCAGACCACCGGTTAATTGGAGCTTGGAGAAGTCACTTTTTTGGCAAAATCTTAAAGGCTGGAAGCCAAACTTATAAACTAATATATAATTTAAACGCTTAGTTAAGAAATGTAAGGTGACTAGTTTTTTCGGAACCTGATTTTGCTCTAATTATATTAGAGCAAGAATAAGAGTACTTCATAATGAGTGAACACTTTCACATGTAGTAAACATTATAAAACTTAGGATAATTTTAATCTTATTACCAAGCATGAATTAGAATATTTAACAGTGAGTGAGCACCCCTTTTACAGATAATAAATATTACAGTAACTGGTTTTTACGGAGGGAGATTTTGATCTAATCACATTAGGGCAAGAATAAGAGTACATCAAACTTAATAATGAGTGAGCAAATCTCTAACAAGTAATAAACATTATAATAACTTCATTTTATGGGGTGATTTTGTTCCAATTACATTAGGGCAAAAATTAGAATACTTCATAGCGATTGAACACCCTTCCACAAGTAGAAAATCTTATAGTACTGGTTTTTATGGAAAATGATATTCATCTAGATACATTAGGGCAAGAATTAGAGCACCTCTTTTACAGGTAGTAAACATTTCGATGACTAATTTTAACGGGAAATTATTTTAATCAAATGAGGAACAAGAATTCGAGTACTTTACAGTTTTATTTATTATTTTAGAATTTATTACTAGTACGTTTAAATAAGGCAGCCGCTTAATTGATCTAAAAAGGATCAGTTTCAAAGTGACCCAATTAATCAAAATTGACTGTATATTGATTTACCCATCACGATGCATCGTTCAGTCTATGAAATTTAATAAAACAAATGAGTTGATCATATTTATACAATATAAAAACTGAAAAAGTTAAATTTGCTGTAAACCATTTTACAACACTTTTATTTTGCAACAAACCACTGTTGGTAAAATATCGCCCACAATATACTTTACTATTATCTACTCTCATTATCAGCTACATCCCTTTACGACGCACCTTCAACATTCAACATCACTGCCATGTTGATCTTGGGCTCGGTGTTGACCTGGCACTCGTAGACGCCGCCGTCGCGGCGCTGCACGTACTCGACGCGCAGGTCCCAGTCGTCGCTGTCCGCCGGGTGCAGCACGGAGAAGCGGCCGTCGCCCGTGTACGTGTGGATGGACGACGTGAGGATGTGCAAGTCCCTCTTCCGCATCCAGGACACCTACAACCACACGGATCATGGCTTACAAGTGTTCCAACATGGCAGTGTCACTGAGGAATTGAAGGGATGAGGAAAAACAGGAAGGGAAAACTCGTTTCAATAACACTGGTGCAACAAACCTGACTTAACTAAACAAAACCGGTTTTCCAGAAACTAATAAACCTGTTTCAACAGCATATATATTATATTCTATAACATGAGGCGGTCTCACAAAACTATTGCGCATCCATGACACCTCAAGAAGATGTATGATGGCTTATAAGTGTTCAACATGGCAATGTCACTGAGGAATTGTAGGGCTTTGGAAAGAGGAAGGAAAAACTCGTTTCAATAACACTGATACAACTGAACTTGTTTTAAACCGGACTTAACTAAACCAAACCGGTTTTCCAGAAACTAATAAACCTGTTTCAAAAGCACACAATTTTAGTTTTTAATAACATAAACCGGTCTTACAATACAAATTTTGGATTTGGAAAAACAAGAAAGGAAAAACTTGTTTCAATAACAGAAACGGGTACAACGAAACTTGTTTTAAACCTGACTTAACTAAATAAAACCGGTTTTCCAGAATATGTTTCAAGCTAATATACCTGTTTCAATAGCACAATTTTTTCAATAACATGAACCGGTCTTGCAAAACTAATTTTTAAATGTGTCGTTACAAAACAAACATGTTTTCCAAAAACATCAATTTTCATAAATTATAAGAGACCTTTTTATTTCCCTAATTTCAGTTGGGTTATTGATTTCATTATTACAATTCAAAAGACTTAAATGGGAACTTTATTTTATATCGTTATCTGTATAACCAACAATATTGTTATAGTAACTTAGTAATGTCTAAAATTATGTAGTCCTTGGTATTGTCTTTTTTTATGTATGATGGCTTACAAGTGTTCAATCATCGCAATGTCTCGTTTCAATAACACTGGTACGACGAAACTTGTTTTAAACCTGACTTAAGTAAACAAAACAGGTTTTCCAGAATATGTTTCAAGCTAATAAACCTATTTCAACAGCACATTTTTTTTCAATAACATGAACCGGTCTTACAAAACTATTCCGCATTCACTACACCTACAACAAGATGTATGATAGCTTACAAGTGTTCAAATATGGCAATGTCACTGAGGAATTGTAGGGATTTGGAAAAACAGGAGAGGAAAAACTCGTTTCAATAACAGAAACTGGTGCAACGAAACTTGTTTTAAACCTGACTTAACTAACCAAAACCGGTTTTCCAGAAACTAATGAACCTGTTTCAACAACACATTAATTTTTCAATAACATGAACCGGACTTGTGGTACGACGAAACTTGTTTTAAACCTGACTTAACTAAACAAAACCGGTTTTCCAGAATATGTTTCAAGCTAATAAACATGTTTCAACAGCACAATATTTTTCAATAACATGAACCGGTCTTATGGTACAACAAAACTGGTTTTAACCCTGACTTACCTAAACAAAACCGGTTTTCCAGAATACGTTTCAAGCTAATAAACCTGTTTCAACAGCACAATTTTTTCAATAACATGAACCGGTCTTGCAAAACTAATTTTTAAATCTGTCGTTACAAAAAAAAACATGTTTTCCAAAAACATCAATTTACATAAATTAATCTTTTCTACTTCCGTTTTATAAGAGACCTTTTTTATTTCCCTAATTTCAGTTGGGTTATTGATTTCATTATTACAATTCAAAAGACTTAAATGGGAACTTATATCGTTATCTGTATAACCAACAATATTGCTATAGTAACTTAGTAATGCATAAAATTATGTAGTCCTTGGTATTGTCTTTTTTATGTATGATGGCTTACAAGTGTTCAATCATCGCAATGTCACTGAGGAATTGAAGGGATTTGGATAAACAGGAAGAGAGAAACTCGTTTTAATAACACTGGTACGACGAAACTTGTTTTAAACCTGACTTAAGTAAACAAAACCGGTTTTTCAGAAAATGTTTCAAGCTAATAAACCTGTTTCAACAACGCACAATTTTGTCAATAACATGAACCGGTCTTACAAAACTATTCCGCATATGTATGATGGCTTACAAGTGTTCAAACATGACAATGTTACTGAGGAATTGTAGGGATTTGGAAAAACAGAAAAGGAAAAACTCATTTCAATAACAGAAACGGGTACAACATAATTTGTTTTAAACTTGACTTAACTAAACAAAACTGGTTTTCCACAAAATGTTTCAAGCTAATAAACCTGTTTCAACTGCAAACAATTTTTTCAATAACATCAACTGGTCTTACAAAACTATTCTGCATCCACGACATCTACAAGAAGATGTATGATGGCTTACAAGTGTTCAAACGTGGCAATGTCACTGAGGAATTGTCGGGATTTGGAAAAACAGGAAGGGAAAACTCGTTTCAATAACAGGGACTAATGGAACGAAACCTGACTTAACTAAACAAAACCGGTTTTCCAGAAACTAATAAACCTGTTTCAACAGCACTCAATTTTAGTTTTTAATAACTTAAACCGGATTTTGGATTTGGAAAAACAGGAAAGGAAAAACTCATTTCAGAAACAGAAACTGGCACAACGAAACTTGTTTTAAACCTGACTTAACTAAACAAAACCGGTTTGCCAGAATATGTTTCAAGCTAATAAACCTGTTTCAACATCACACATTTTTTCAATAACATGAACCGGTCTTACAAAACTAATTTTTAAATCTGTCGTTACAAAATAAACATGTTTTTCAAAAACATCAATTTTCATAAATTAATTTTTTGTACTTCCGTTTAATAAGAGACATTTTTATTTCCCTGATTTCAGTTAGGTTATTGATTTCCTTATGCGAATAATGAAATAATGAGATCATTATTTTACGCGTAATCAAATTGGAAAGTAGGCATATATAGAAACATTAACAGCTACAAAAATAAAATATTTAGATCTCATTTCCAACAATTTTGTTATAGTAACTTAGTAGTGCACAGAATTAAGCAATCTCTATTATTGTCTTTTTTGTTTATTTTTTCATAATTTTTATTCAAACGTAAGTAGAAAAAATATTGTATGAAACACGTAAGAAAACTAGATGGTTATTTAACTTACGAAACTCGCCTTCGTCTCGTGTTGTAATTTTCACATACGTTAAATAACCACTTTTGTTTCCTTATTTATTACTTAAATAGCTATTATGCAACACCGTGAAATTATAACGCTATAAGTATGGTCTTTTTAGATAAAGTGGGTATGACCCTAGTGGATTAGAAATAATAACTCACTATTTGTAGCTTCGTATATATCGTAGTAACTACGTTATAAAAGATTTTTTACCTTAGATCTTATATGATATATGATCTAAATTATCTACACTATTTTTTATTAAATGTCATTTTGAAATATCAACTTTCAAAAAAAACTTTATATGTTTTACATCAATGATTAGGTATTGAGAAAAGTAAACATTTCCCACGTGACATATTAGTAATGTAATACACTTGTACCAGAAATAACTATTAAATAAGGAAAAATAATTAATTTATTACTTTTTGTAATAGTTATTTATGATAATTAATAAAATCTTCAGTTTCTGAAAGCGGTAAACTATTGAACAAACCACGGATGTTATGAATCATACCAGCCTTAGATGTCTCTACGACCTCGGATTTCAAATCGACATCTGCGGCAGTTATGATACTCATAACAATAAGGTATGTTAATAGCTACTAAATAGAGGATGTAACAGTTTTTGCGTTGATTTTGCATGTAAATATAAACATCTTATGACAGTTTTCGTAAAATAATAAGGATTCATTATCCGCAACTATTTTTAGAAGATTTGGTATCTACTACGCGTACAGGAGCAGGATTCGAGGTCCGGATCCAATTCCGGTAATTTGAATCGGAGTCTCCTTGACCGAGTTGCGTATTCGTGCCTTCACCTACCGGAACTTATCCTAGAAACAACCCAGTTGAACAACAACAATAACAAACCTACGTGTTTTTGACGTGGACGAAGCAGCGACTTAATAAAGTTTAATGCTCATGACTTAATGTTCTATTTTTGGTGCAAGACTGCAATATTTGAATGTATTAAACAAGTTTTAGTTGCTAGAAACTATTTAGACAGAATTTCTAATTAATTTTATATTTTATTGCAGTCTAAATACATTACTAAACAAGTAACATGAAAATATTGTTTCATAGAAATAGTTTAACAATAAAATTTTCAGAGTATATTTTTTCTACTTCTGTTATTAAAATATTTTCGCTTTGTTTTTATATTTCACTACTATATACATATATTACAAATACATATACCGTGAGTATTTTCTAATGTGAAACATGAGATTTATCATATCCAAGGTTACGACTTGATTATTTCATTTATAATGAAACACAGAGAAAGAATTTGACATTTGTTTTTTGGGTTATAAAATTTTCTGACAGGCCTACATTTTAAGAATTATTAATAACTTTAGAGGAAATGATAGATTAGTTGAAAAGTCTGCTAGATCTCCCGATCTTACACATTTAAATTATTTTTATTATGACCTTTAAAATTAGGGGGAAAATCTTCAAATTTTAGACAAATTAAAAGTTCAAATTCAAAACATTTCTCAAAATATTACAATTGTCCAAATATCATCATATGTAATTCAAAATTTTTATAGTAGATTGTGTCATTGCTTAGCAGTCGAATGGAATGGTAGAATAGTAGAATTAATTCTCGAATGTAAAATTTCGCAAACGTAATAGCAAAATACTCATTAAAAGATGATTTCTACAACTTTTTCCATGCGCAAAGATTTAAAGTTTTTAATTGTGTAAACATTAAAAAAAGTGATTTAATTTTCTTCGGATATAATGTTCGTTAATAACCAATTTACATTTTCAAACACATGTCTAACTTTTCCAATAAAATTTGATTTAATTAACGAAAATAAAACACTGTGTTCATTGCGGGTGCAAATTATTTCAGTTGATTAAACATTTTAACAAGTTGTTCAGTGCAAAGACGAAAGTGTTTTATATGAAAACATGAGAATTTTGTGCTGGCTACTACAAACTTTATTTCTCCTTTATTAGTTTATTGTACAAGAGAATTTGCTATGTTTAATTACGCACAGCTTTTCATAGTTTTCAATTTTATACCCTTCAAGTTTATTTCATTTCTATATTTATAAACGTTTCTTGGCACTAGGTCAATAAATATAGTTTTTTCAACCTAGTTGTATATTGTCTAGTGATTCGGATGAGACGAATTATTTCTTGTGTCGAAATATCTCGAGAACAATTTTAATAACAAAGCTTCGAGACGAGAAAATAAAATCAAGATTCTCGAATTTCAATAATTACGCCGAAATTTATCGAGGTTTTAAAATTATTTTTCTTCAAACGTCATAAATGTGACATCTTTTGTGAGTTGATTCACAAGGTAGAAATTACATTTTTACATCGCTAAAGTAGGAACTATGTAGAAACAGCGAATAAGAAACAACTTGTAGAATAAAAATTTGCAATAACGTCCTAAATCTCACTATAAAACTAGGTAACCTACGAATGAAGTTACTATAAACTGTAAGCAGCTGACAAATTAAAATTGATAACCTAAAAATTCCATACTTTAGTCCTTAGATATAATTATATTATATTTTTTCAAAAATCGTTAAATTTTTAATTAAAAACATGAATAAATAGCATAATATCTGTTTGTAAAACATCAGCTAGCTATTGAGACGAGGGTGGCTTTACTGTCAAAGTGTCAAATATTTCCTTATAATTTTCATTTATGTTTATACCTTCTTAGATGTCGTTTGCATGAAATCAGATAAATTATTATCAAAGGTAAATAATAAATAAATTATAGAATGCTATGCTTGTTATTTTAAGTAGTGCTAAAATAAACTGCCAATGTATAATACTATTAAAATATACGTTTATTCAGTTTGACAGATGAGTCCGTAAAGTTAAATTTTGACATAATAGTCTGTAAAGTTTTACTTTAGCGACTACTTTGGTAACTATCGATTTCGAAAAAATGTATTATTTAACGTATTATCATTGGAACTGAAATGTCTATAATTCTGAATGAGGTATTAAATGCTAAATCAATTTGTAAAAAGTTTGTTAATAATTGACAGACATTATAACAGAGATTGAAATGAATTTGTGTTTTCTGCGAAAATTTCAAATTGTTCGGAAGGAAATGAATTAATTTTATTGATCATTTGTAAAAACGGTTTGACTTTAATACGGGATTGTGTATCGAAATGGAGTTGTTGAACTGTGCGATGGGCAAATGAACGAAAAACGAAGAGCGTCTCTAATTGAATCACCTTTAATCTTCCGGAATAACCAGTTAACTGAATCCGTCATGTACATATATCTGCGGAATCAGGTTAATTCGTTGTAGACAGTTTACGTGTATACCTATTTGTCATATGTCAATTCAACATAAATTAATTTGCACCACATAATTCCTCGCATCACAATTTGCAAAGTTAAAGTCTCTAGTTCTGTCGTGTGTGACGAATGGGCTACGACTATTATTCATTATTCGACATTTCTACATTCCTACGTTCCTAGAACCTAGAAACAATAACGACCGCTTGTCTTCTGATAATTTAATGAAGTAGTTTGTCTGGGAACAATCTTTACTCAAAGCAATTGTAGCTTACAGTTGTATATTAAAATTAATAATTATTTATTGTCTTTGTAATAACTACTAAACTGTCGTCGTAAGTCAAAAGGTCGTACCTTCCATATTTTCAATTCAGGTTTATTGGAGATATATCTAAGAAATGAATATTACTTGGAAAAATAGTTTATGTATGTAGTAACAACAGAAGAAGTAATTCCCAAAGCTACTGATGTTGTATTTTTGTGTAAGCCCATAAATATTTGAAAATATCGAATTTTTAACTCGAATTTTTTCAAATTTTTCAAAATTTTGTTTGCAATCCTTTTTAAAGAATTAGCTATGCTGATAACAAGTTTACAAACAGAATTTAATTATCTCTTTTCGTTTCGGAGATATTTACTCTCAAAGTTGTACCTCAAAAAAGTGAGTTTTTTTGACCATATTTCAAAAATGAGTAGAAATACAATCTCAACTACTTTACCATTCGATTCTACGGGAAAAGTTACATAAAGAAATGTTTTGGTCACATATACGTCCTTTGGACCGATTAGGTGAAAAATAAAAATGAAAAAACCTAAATTTCAATTTTCCGCCTTGAAACTTTTTGTCTCCGAAATTTTTCATTTTTTGGTTTTAAGTAGATATCGATGCGCTGATTTCAAATTTTTAAACAGAATTTAATTATCTCTTCTCGTTCTCGAGATATTTGAGTTCAAATTTATACCTAAAAAATTAGGTTTTTTAGGTATAACCCTTAAATGGTTAGGTTTAAGAATTCGGCGACCTCATCATTCGATTCTACGGGCAAAATTACATAAGTGTACCAATTTTCAGATTTTTATCTCAACAGATAGAATTTCTATAAGGAAAAAACTGAAAATGGCCAAAAATCGAAAAATTGCCTGATGCACCCCTTACGATTTTTCTCGATTTTTGCCATTTTCGTTTTTTCCCTCTAAAAATTGTATCCGTTGGATAAAAATTGGTAGACTTATGTAATTTTGTCCGTAGAATCGATTGGTGAGGTCGCCGAAGTCGAAAACCTAATCCTTAAAGGAGTATACCTAAAAAACCTGATTTTTTAGGTTTTGCCAGAATTCAACTTTGAACACGAATATCTCGAGAACGGTAAGAGATAATTCAATTCGGTTTGAAAATTTGTAATCCTCGTATCGATGTTTACTTAAGTCTAGAAAATGAAAAGTTTTTGAGAAAAAAAGTTGCTGGGAGAAATTTTGAAATTTAGGTTTTTTCGATTTTCTTATTTTTCACCTAATCGTTCCAAAGAACGTATATGGGGAGAAAACATTTCTTTATGTAATTTTTCGCGTAGAATCGACTGGTATAATCGTTTAGATTGTATCTTTTCTCATTTCAGAAATATAGTCAAAAAATACACTTTTTTGAGGTGCAACCTTGACAGCAAATATCTCAGGAACGAAAGGAGATAATTAAATTCCGTTTAAAAATTTGAAATCAGCGCGCTGAGATCTAACAATGTACACTATTTCCCAAAATCAAAATTTTGGGGAAAAAAGTGAGTATTTTTGGGATAGTTCGTGTTTATCACCACAAATTTTGGCGTAATACTGTTGTTTGGTTTGTTTTAACTCTACACAACTTTGATATGGGGTTATAGGTTTTGAAAAAAAAAAGTTATATAATAAAGCGACAAAATATTAAAGTATTTGAGAAAAAAAAGTTTCTAGGAGAAATTTCCGAAATTTAGCTGTAAAAAAGAGACAAGTATTATCTAAAAGCAAAAAGGTTTAATTTAATAAATTATATATTAAAAAAAATATATTACTATTAGTATAAATTTTGATTAGTATTGTATATAGGTATATATATATTTTGAGTGCAAGTTCAATTTTACTAAAACTTAAATATCTCAAAATTAAAATTTTTAATTTATTACTTTTCGTATTACAAAGATGTTAAGATATAGATAAATTCTATGTTATGCATATTATATTTTTTGAATAAATTATTTCCTCGTTGAAAAGATTTTTGAGGTCGTTCCACCAGGAACAATTAATTTGAGAAACACGTTCGTAAATAAATTCGCAGCGAAAACACGAAATAATTGAAATAAAAAGAAACTCCGTGACCCGATGTTAAAAATAGGTTGAACCGTAAAACACAGAAGTAAAATCTTATTTTCCTTCAGTACTCCGCCTTTCTGTTTATGTAAAATTTCAGTGCTGATTTCTAGTTAACAAGGGTTGTTTTCTTGGAGAATTTTCTCCACTAGAGAAGATAGATTTATTTAAATTTGAGTCGGAATAATATTATAGTTCTTGTAATAGATATTTGAAAATAACTTATGAAAAGTTTACAACCTTTCACAGGGTTGGGAAGCTTTACTTGTCAAGCGTCATAAACTATTTCAAATCCAAAACTTTAATAAAAGAAACCGTTTTAGAATAAATTTACACATTTTGGATACAATCCAAATTCCCATCAAGTTTAATAGGGGCATCGGTTTATTGTATAATGATTTTCAAATATCTGTTACAGGATTAAGATTTATACTTTTAAACAGTGGCGTACTCAAGGAGATTTGGGTGTTCAAACAAAGTCTATAATAAACACTTCGCGGTCAAATAAATTATAAGTGCAACATGAAAATATGAATGATTTGTAAATTATGAAGTTATCCATTTTTTCCTATTTCCAGGATTAATAGTAGCTAGTACAGATGCCTAATCTAAGACAGATTAACATCAAATATCCCAAATTTATATTCGAACGAAATAATGAATTATTATGCGTTATTTTACAGGGGTTGAGCTTAGTAGTTTGATGTAGATGGTAGTAGTTCTACAATATCGTTAAAAATATAATAATTTTTATAATAATTTCTACAAAATTGATACTACCTTGAGGGAAAATGATGAAACTTTGCCTCTCTAATAATATATTTTTAAAATTTTGTTTAAAATATATGGTACAATTTGTCTAATATAAGCAAACTTTAAATGAATAAAATTTGTATTATACAAATTGACAAAACTTTAAAAATCCATCATTAGAGAGACAAAATATGAAATTTCAACAATTCGACTGTGTTTTATTTATTTTGAAAACATAAAGTATTAAGATGATTTTAATTAATAAACAGTATTTTGACGAATTTCGGCCGTATTTATTTGGAACATTTTAAGTACCTAACTGGTAGGTTAATTCTATTTACTTAGCACCTTTGAAGTAACCCAGAACTGATCTCGAAATGACCCAGTTCACCTAGCTATTTTGCTGGGTTGATGAGTTTGAGCTGTTTTCTATGTTTTTATACACATTGCTTCTTTTCCTATATCTGTCAAAAGTTATATCTTTTATAGGTTAAAACGGAAAACTTAAGTAAATAATTTGAATAAATCACATAAATTTACCATTTAAAATTTCACTATAAAATTTGATTGTTTAATTGGCACCAACACGGGTAAGGTTAGGATCAGTTTAGGATTGTATTCAAATTTCCCAAATAAATATGGCCTTCAAAGGCTAGTAGTGAACCTCCTTAAAACATCTTTCTTAAGGAAATACGAAGAAAGTGACACCAGCCATAATATAATTGATATCCTTACAGAAAAAAGGACAGATGTTATTTGTTATGGCGTCTGTATGACAGATAGTTGTCGTGACAATAACAACTGATTGTCATTCGACGAATTGTCGGTGAGAAATGACAGAGGATAAATTGTTCTAGAAAGCTGGACATGTGAACAAATTCAGCGAATGGTGAATTGTCTTACAACAAATTGTGCCGGACGCTGGAGATTTCCATTAAGCACCTCACATGAAAAATGATGATACCTTTGTATCTATTTGCTTTAATAAATGAACTCAAAGCCCCACTCATAAAACATGCAGGTACATGATAAAATCTCGTGCACTCAAAGAAAATGCACAACTTGTGCACTTCTTTAATCATTTACATTTAAATTGAAAGCTGCGACAGAATATAAATAAATACTGGTATCTCTACAACTTTTTACTAGTTACTGGGTTTGCAAAAGATTTATACCCGGTATTATAAACGTCAGTTAAATTTAGTTCTCTAGTAAATAATATTTATTCCTTTAAATGACAATCGAAATTTTGATAGTAATGTTACTTATAATTTATGTCATTAATAAAATTATATTGATTAGAATTTGTTTTACTATGCAAGTAAATTTATTTGGTCTCTTATAATATCGGGCATTAGATAATTTATCATCCTTTAAAAAATGTTTACATAGTTTATAATAACATTAAAGGCCGGTTTTTCCATCTCTGGATAAAGTATCAGTTACCTTAATCATCGGTTAATAATATCAATAATATCAATGACAATTATCAAATATATTTCTTATACATTTGTATAAGTAAAAAAGCCTTTTTCAAAGCATCCCTGGTTATAAAAAGCATTTTATGTCTTAACTCTTGGTTACATGATTTCGAATAATAATTATATTTAGTCAATAATTATTACTATTATATATTTTCATACATATTTAAAAATAATTGTACTTTTTTTTTAATTCTTTTTTTTTTACTTTGATTAATTTATAGGTAAGTTCTTATAGTAAATCTAGATTTAAAATTAGCAAAAAGAAATGCGAGAGTACAAGAATTGAAGAAAATCTTGCAATTTTTCATATTTCTTGCAAGACAATTTCTTACCTTCTCTTGCTTTGAAATTTGTAGCTCTTGTCTTGTTCTTGTCTTGCATTTTTTCGAGACTGATGCAAGACAAAGTAAAATACAAGACTCTCGTGAAACAAAAATAAGCAGGAATATGCTATAGGCAAATTAAATACGAATAACAATTTTTTTAATTTTGAAACAATTTTTTTTTAGAAAAAATACTTATCAGCGTTTAAAACTAAAATCAAATTACCTATTTTCTTTGTAAACTAAAATAAAATATTATTTTTATTTCAATGTATAGTTACAAGGTATAAATAATTTGGTAAAATATTGAGAATACGTAGAAGTACAGCGCATGCGCACGAATAAACAGCATTTGTTTATAAACAGAATGACAGCGATACAAATATGGCGATGATTGTTGAAATTCTGTGTTAATGTCACGATTTTGTTGTTTGGACACATACTTTGACGTTATTAGTGCGTGTAAAATGTGTATTTAATGTTCAACTGTTTGTTTGTTCATGGACAAGAATTATTCTGACATTCTTTTGTTGTTTACAGTGTTTGGATGTTGAATGCAGTTGCTGATGTTTTGAACAACAAGTGGTAAGTTTTTTATTGTTCTTATATTTTATTTCTGTATTATTTTATTTTAACAAAACATGAAATAAATATATTTCTTGTTTTGGAATTATTTCAACATATAATCAACTTGTTATGATATAATATATGAACATCTACTGGTTATTATAGTAACTTTAACGAGTAAATCTATTGATGTTTTGTGATATATTTATAGTAAAAACAAACAGACATACCAGATAATAAGTAATAGTGTATAATAATTATAGCATTAAATTATGTAGGAATTCCCTTGTTAATAGTTTATAGTTGAAGTCTGTTTGTGGCAGGACATATATATCTCTATGGACTGAACTTTAACTTGAATTTGCCTTTGCTATATAAGTTACGAGTACAAGTTAATTTGCGTGTAACAACAAAGATTGATTCGCATTATCCATCTGGAAACCAGACAGCTTTCCATCAAGGTTTTACATATTATAATACAAGGGTATTAAAATAGAGAATAAGTGTATTCAAACCTCTGACTTTTTGACCCAGTGACCGATTTAAGAGGGGAGATTGACCCCCCTAAGGGCCGGTTTTTCAATCGTTTGTCAAAGTTCCTGTTAACTGTGAAACAGATTAAATTTATAAGTAACAGCCAGATTTAATTGTCTACTCTCAAGTTGGTAATCATTTTGACTTATTTTTAATATTTTCTTATGTAAACAACTGTCATTTTAAAGAAATTTTGAAACACAATCAGGATATTGAACAAATGATGAATTCTAAGAAACGTTTTTCCTAATGCTTATAGACATGAAATCTTTCAGGATACCTAACTCTTAAATCTTTAAAATATTTGTTGTAAACCAGGTTGGGAAAAATCATGCTTTATTTAAAAACATCAAAAATCATTAATAAAAAAAAAATATATTATTTTGATTTTTTTAATTTTTATAGATATCTGAGTATTATTGCACTTTTTAATTGTTTTAAAAAGCAATATAAATATTTTATTTCATAAACGAAAACGAAATTTATAATAAAACCTAAATTATTTATCCGAATAAAATTAGGAAGAGTAACAAAGAACTTTTACTTTTAGTTACATATTTAAATTTCTATATTTTCCTTCTGTTATATGAGAATTAAAATGGTAAAATACCATTTAATTTTAAGATATTATTATATCCAGAATATTATATTTTAGTTATTATTAATTGATTCGTAGCAAATAATTAATTTTTTATTATAATTGTTATATTTGTTTATTCTTTGATAAAAATCAAAGATTTTTATTAAAAAAAATAGTTAATTTAAATCATGATTTTAAATCAAATGCTTTAAATCAGGCCAACCCTGCTGTAAATTCTTACCATATTAAGAATATTCCTAGAATCTGGCAACCGTAATTTGAGCTAAAATCTTAGCGTGCCATTGATTACCGACCGCTGTTCTAGAATTCTACTCAAGTACCAAGCAAATAAAGGTAATATCGCAAAATATCATCAATTTTGAGAATTCTTAAGCAAGCCCCCTCGAAGCAAATTTTAAGGATTAGCAAAATTAATGGCACGTCCTATAATTAGTTACTATTACTTAAGGATTTATCTGCATCACAAATCATTAGCTGATAAAGTCAATTAGGTTAATTATTTCGAAATCGTTATGAAACAAAGTTATTTCAAGACTCTTATACCTTTTCTGAAATTAATGCTCTTGGTAATCGATAAAATGAATCGTTCTCGACTCGGAAAGAACAATACTGCAGGATAAAATTAAATTAAACTCTCTTTAATACCGTAGCCAAAAAATTATTATTCCTAAATATACATAGAGCTTATTTTTCAAGACGTTGGCTTATTATACCCCTAGACAGTAATGAGGATAATTGTACAGTCCAGACGTATTATTAGGCATTGACCTTCCCTATTGAAATAGAGACAAATAAGGCGTATATTACACGACTCGTTCAAGTGAACATTAATATGTGAGATAGCTCTTAGGGGCACAATGAAGATACACCGTACACGTTCAAAAGTTTTGTTATAAACTATGTTTCGACAACTGGTGCTATAATTTAACAAGTTTATTATCTTCGAAGTTAACTACATCGTTTCACAGATCTATGGTAAATACTAAGAAATAGATAACTACTATTGTTAACAGTTGTTTTACTCCATTCATACGAGGATTGAACTTTGCAGTTCATACTTTAATTATTTTACTTACATAGTAAAGAAACATTATAGTTCATTATATTTTTGATTAATTAAATTCAACAAATTGTGAAATCATAAACCTGTTAAAAACTTGTGACCAACAAATATCTTGTTACCACATGGTAGATAATACTCTTCTAATATATTGCGGTAAGTGATTTCAAAACTTTTACCAAATATTTCTCAACACATCATCATCATCTGTGGCACAACATTCCTATGTGGAACAGGTTCTTATGTACCTAAAGTTCCGTGACAGTTTTTACTTTCATTTTAACTATGTAGGTATCTTGTCAGAGAACAAGTTATTTACAGTTTATAGTGGATTCATTCGGATGCAGCGGTATTTTTATTTGGATGAAGGTTAGCGAAATATTGACCCATGATCAAACTTTACTGTTTCTCGCAGTTGATCCTCACGTTATAAATTTCTGCTGTAAGAATTATTAAACTTTTATCTTGCATTTTTGTCATATATGCACATATAACATAGATGAGATGTTACAGAGGGATATATATGCTATCTGCGTCTAACCAACGACAAAAATGTAATAGAAACATTAGTGTAACCACTATAACGGATATTTTAAATTATTTAAATAACTTCAATATGTCATTTTTGTTATTTATTAAGGTTATTTTGGTGTCGACAATTTGTGCTTCACTGAATATTGATAGTTTTGTTACTTTACTGTACAATTCTATTCGTATGTTTCATCCATTATTATATTTGCATATAATACGATCATTTTTGACATTTACTTATTCCAAAAATCACATGATTTCTCCCGACAACATGTTGTTATCAAACCAATTTCCAATTGATGACGTGAGGATCAGCTGCGGGAAATAGAGTATATATACATATATCTAATGATGTGAAATTATTGGAAAATTATTGTCAAGAAATATTTCCATATTGGGAATTTTAGGAAAAATATTTTTTTCTATAAATACTGCACAGTACTAAAACAGGATAAAACAATACGAGATTATGACTTTTTCGTATAGTTCAAATTAAGTAGTACAATTTATTATTTAAAAAGCTATCTAGTTATCTCGTTCTTCTAAGTTGTCAAACAAAATTACATTTTTTTAAGGCGTTGCTAGGGTTGTACTTGGGAGTACTAAGTACCTGTAAATTTTGAATTAGGTAAAAATAAAATAATTTCTATAAATTTTAATAAAGGTTATCTTCATCTTAATAAGATGCATCTACATAGAACGATAAAATGCCTTATAGAATGCTAGATTTATCGTGAATTATATTAAAGATTAATTTTTAATAATATTTACTATTATATAACAAAATAACTATAAACCTAAAAATTCGAATTTAGTAGCATTAAATTTCAAAAAAATTAATGCACATGATATTTTAGAAGAATTTATTCTTTTAAATAAAAATCTGTTAAATTAAAATAAGATTTTATTTTAACTTTGATTAATAATAAGAAATAAGTACTTTTTTTATTTTGTAAACCAACTCTTGGTTTTATTTTAAGGCAAGGATTTAAATCTCGTAAAGTTCAACTCAATTTAGTCCTTTATGGAAGTAGGTAAAAATGTGTATTCTTGTACAGTTATTTCCATACACATGTATGTATGTATGTGGTATCCAATTATTTTTATGTATTATTACCTTTGATAACATGGTGATATTGACTTAAGGCTTAATGAATGTGCGAGCATAACATCATCAGCTTTTGATTGCAGCGTTTGAGTTATTATTTCCAGTTGGCGAGCCACCCTTACACTTTTTTACCCTATGGGGTCGCGCACCCGTGTTAAATATAGCAAGTACGCAGGCCGTCGCCATGGCAACTAGATGCAGACGCTAGCCGAAGAAGGGTTTAATTAAGGAGACAAGTTGTGGCGAACACCACATAAAAACTAAAACAAACTACATAACAAAATAATTAAGTAACGGCACAAAGCAGACATTCTTATTACCAGAAACATCTCATGAAACTTCAAAGTCGCTTTCGACAAAGCATAGTTTGTGCTTAATTAATGGCGAATCATATTGCAAACGAATGAAAATATACAACACAAAGTTAATTCTGTTACAGTTACTTTCCTTTGTATAACTACCTTTACTATTTGTTATTTTTTGCTAGACTACAGCAATATCGTTAGCACTTTCGTAAACCAATCGCAGCGTAACGTTATACGTTTACGTTCTTGTCCATGACCTACACCAATGTTCTGCTCTTAAAAATATAACATTAGAACTTAGTTCTTCTTTGATTCTTTTTCTTATATATAACTTCGCATTAATTGTCCATTCTAGCGCCCAATACAAGGTCTAGAAGTTCTCGCTTCTAAAATTGAACACCAGACTAAATTGTTCGAACTGATCCATTTTGCTCTCTGAAGATGTTGACAATATTGCGTTTAGACATTCGTCCGATTAATTAAAATTTAAGGCTTTTTTAAATATGATTGTAAACTTCTGATTTTTTTTTTCAAAAACAACATGATAAGTCATAGTTTCATTGTATTTCTTTTGCTTCAAAACAATTTTTAAATGTTTGTTTTATACGTAATATATTTTGATGATATGACACCAAAGTTACAGCGGATTCAACATATTTTACTTCCTTGTACGAAGTAAAGGAAGTACGTAGGTATATAGGAATATACGAAGTATGGAAATTATGTAACATATATAGCATTCAATCTGGTTACCCTTGGGACGCGGGACTTGAAGAGTACGAATTTAAGTCATTTGGTTGTCCGTAGCGATTTTTTTTGTTAAACAGTTTCTTGTTGTGCGTTCTAAAAATGAATATCGTCAATTTCAAACAACGGAATTTTACCAGGTGTTGCTTTCGACTGGGGTATAGTGCAGTGGAAACTTTTACAAAACTTAAGAATACTAACGGAAACACTATTATTTCAACGGGCTAGGTTTTCAGCAATTTTAGGCATTTTCAGAAGAAAAAGAGTCGATTGAAGATGAAACACGCAGCGGAAGGCCTCCATCTTCAAAAACTGACGGAAATGTCGATAGAATCTGAGATCTTGTGCCTTGAGATTGTCGGTTGACAGTACTGAATGATTGGGAAAGACACACCTCCGTTCATTAGATTTTGACTAATTCATTGAGGATGTAAAAATCTGCCAATAAAAATATTCCTGTGGCTCTCCAGCCTTGTTATTCGCCTGATTTGAGTTCTTGTGACTTTACTCTTTCCGATAATGAAAAATCACCTCAATGTAACTCTTTGTGACACTTCAAATCATTTAAACGGCTGTAACCGACCAGCTAAAGGTGATTCCAGTATCCGAGTTCCAGCACTGCCATGAGGATAGGAAGAACCGTCTACAGCAATGTGTGACTTCCCAAGCAAATTCTTTTGAGGGAGACAATATTGAATTGTAATTTATTTATTATTATTTAAAAGAAAGAGTTTATGTCAACAAACCAGCTACGATTCCAAAGCTAGAGCCGCATAGACCTGAAAGTATAATGATATATTTTGCTAAAAGAATAATTTTATGTCATCGGAGTCATAGGAATCATTTGGTTGACATCATATTTCATACTTAACTCCTAATTCTACACCTTATATTGAGAGAGAAATTTTTTTTTTCCAATATTTTCTTTGTTATACAGACTACAAATCCGGAAGTCCAATTTGAATAACAGTTTAGTTAATAGACATACAAGGAAGTCATGTGGTGTCCACATCAGATTTTTAATTTATTCTTCCAAAACAATAAAGCATTAGGTATATTGGACAACGTAAGTATCTGTAGGTTAGAAACTGTTGGGTGCGCCATCTCCTTAGCACTTGAAGAAATAACAAAACAAGACAAGAAACCTTGTCTTGCGAAACGTAGATTCCACAGTTTTTATTCAATATTCCAGAAACAATAAAGCATTAGGTATATTGGACAACGTAAGTATCTGTAGGTTAGAAACTGTTGGGTGCGCCATCTCCTTAGCACTTGAAGAAATAACAAAACAAGACAAGAAACCTTGTCTTGCGAAACGTAGATTCCACAGTTTTTATTCAATATTCCAGAAACAATAAAGCATTAGGTATATTGGACAACGTAAGTATCTGTAGGTTAGAAACTGTTGGGTGCGCCATCTCCTTAGCACTTGAAGAAATAACAAAACAAGACAAGAAACCTTGTCTTGCGAAACGTAGATTCCACAGTTTTTATTCAATATTCCAGAAACAATAAAGCATTAGGTATATTGGACAACGTAAGTATCTGTAGGTTAGAAACTGTTGGGTGCGCCATCTCCTTAGCACTTGAAGAAATAACAAAACAAGACAAGAAACCTTGTCTTGCGAAACGTAGATTCCACAGTTTTTATTCAATATTCCAGAAACAATAAAGCATTAGGTATATTGGACAACGTAAGTATCTGTAGGTTAGAAACTGTTGGGTGCGCCATCTCCTTAGCACTTGAAGAAATAACAAAACAAGACAAGAAACCTTGTCTTGCGAAACGTAGATTCCACAGTTTTTATTCAATATTCCAGAAACAATAAAGCATTAGGTATATTGGACAACGTAAGTATCTGTAGGTTAGAAACTGTTGGGTGCGCCATCTCCTTAGCACTTGAAGAAATAACAAAACAAGACAAGAAACCTTGTCTTGCGAAACGTAGATTCCACAGTTTTTATTCAATATTCCAGAAACAATAAAGCATTAGGTATATTGGACAACGTAAGTATCTGTAGGTTAGAAACTGTTGGGAGCGCCATCTCCTTAGCGCTGACGATTGCGGGTAATATTTCGTGGGATAATCCAGCGATGATCGCATTAAGCGAACAGAACAGCAGCGGTCAATGTCACAGCGTAGCCGTGTTGTTGTAATTGATACGTGTTTGCCGGAGTTCAGCTGCGTAAATTAATCCTGAGTCCTGACCCGACCACAATCGCCGTCCGATGTTCCAATAACGCGCAGGTGCTGATTGACTGATGACTTAACAGCGCTACACGTGCTTCTTAATTACCATACGTGTCTCTCTGGGAAAAACACCAACACCCATTGTTAACACAAATATACCTGAACATGCCATGTGTACCAATATGTAATAAATAATTCCATATATTGAAAATATTTTTATTACTATACTAAAACATTTTTTTAATTCTCTCAACACAATAGTCACATATATCATGTAAATTTGGTGTGGTAGCAATGACATATTTTTTGTTAAAACAATAAACCTTTAATAACGACTCATGCATTACAAAGTTTATTAGTTGTAGTATTTTATTATATGAGGTATTATGATAGTAATTATTCCCGAAGATGAAGTTTGCCACACAAGCTGTAGACGAGTGATGCAAATCATCTGAGTGAATAATGACCATAATCTCTTATATAATACCATACTTTTTCTTAAATATGTCTGTGCCTATGGATTGTTGGTTTTAGTTTGTATAAGAAGGTATTTTTGGAGTTGCAGGCATATAATAAAATTCACTAATACTCCGACCTTTTGATTTTAAGTCAGTCTTCATCAAGGTGATAAATGGTATTAAAATATTATCAAGTAAAACATGTAAATTATTTTACAGAAATCGTCAAACATAGATAAAACCCACCTACATGTTACTTAACAGTTATCAACTAACTCCAAATCAACTAGAGAAAATATTCATGTGACATAAACTGTCGTAAATTCAGAAAAATACATGAATATGTCGGCGCCTATTAATAGTTGAATTTAGTTTGTAAAAGAAGGTCTTTTTTGGAGTTGCAGTCATTTAATAAAATCCACTAATACACCATTAATTGTAATTATCTGCATTTAATATTATTATACTTCAATTTAGATTCTTTTTCTTAAATAATATACAAATATAAAATTATCAATTATAATCTAGTCTGACGTAGAATTTAATTTTGGACAACTTTGTATTGTTATAGTTTTGTTCCAAATCTGTCAGGAGAGAGAGTATCCGCAATTTTTTAAAATCCTATGTTAAAATCGAAAATTTTCGAAAATATGTATACGATCAATTTATTCGTTCATAATCTTTCGTTATCTTTAACGAATTTCTTAACACCTTATGTTTCTAGGAATATTAATCTTTAGGTTTTCGTTTTCTAAGTTATTTTTATTGAAATTATATTTGTTTTCTCCATTAATAATGAGTAATATTAATACAATCGACTATTCTAATCGAAGGCGCTATAAAGTTTTAATTAATAACAGCTTCATAAAATTGAAGTACCAGAAGTATAAATTCGTATCCACAAGATACAAAACATTGTTAGGATATAGATGGTATTTTCATCTCAATATAATGTTCTCTATCCTCCCAGAAGAGTTCAAGAACCATCGATACGAGCCTGTGAATCAGGATCGTTCTATTTGTCTGATTTGGCAACAGATAATTTCTTTTTCCGATAATCAAGATTTCTCTGGGATCCTGGGAGGACCGCAGTGACGTCACTGAGTAATCAGACAAAAGACAATTATCTTAACCGGTTTTCCTAAAAATACCTCTAAATACCATTTTTCGCAATTTACCTTATTATGAAATATAAACATTTTTAAAATTTTCTACCGATCTGCATAATTTCGTTTATATATAACTTCTAGCTAAACGGAAAAAACATATAAATTATATTAATTTTACTTATAGTTTAAGCTGAGGAATTTCTATAAAACAGATGAGTTATTCAAATCTTCAAAAAATTTTACACACGATGTCAAATTTGATGTAAGTTTAAAGGATACAATAATTAAATATGAGGTAGTTTTATTGTAAAATTAAAAAACATGGAAGTAATATATAATGAATATATTTGTATGGATCAAGTTAAGTTCGGTTCCGGTTTTAGTAACGTCAAAATAGCTGTTTTTTTTTTGGTCATACAAACTTTATGAAGAAAATTTTAGGTATGAAATAAATTAAAAATATTCTTAACTGCAATAACAAACTAATTTTAAAACTACAAAATGAATGTACTAAAAACATATATAGAATTATATTACTACAGTGGCGGGAGGTAATGTGTTGGACACATTCAGATCAGACCAGGTTTTTTAAAAATATTATTCAAAATTATAAAGTAATAATTATATTTTCCAAAAAGGTGTCCATCTCTCCCCCAATTACCCTAATCGTTACAACATCCATACATCCATCCACACACATGGACAGACATCATCGTAAAAATAATAAAATAGTGTTCTATCCATAGAAAACTCACTATCCGATTTTCAGCATGATTCCAATACCTATCTTACTTAGTGTCGAAAGGTAAAAATACACGAATTTAGTAATATCGGTGACTTCAGGTATAACGAGAATGTTAATAAAGGAAGATCGCTGAGGTATGATTGGTTAGTTAACAATGCCCGGCCATTATGAATGTAGAAGAGGGGCCACTATTGCGGAAGGGAGGTTGACGTATTGATTTTTGGTGAATGTCGCAAACAAGGAGCAAAGGTACAGATCAGAATCTCAGTGTGGTTTCCATCCGTTAAATTACAACACAGCGAGACGTTACGAGGAAGGTACCCTGGCTTTGCACTACATCCCGACCACTGACCGGACTCCGAACAACTCCGGCTATTTGTGTTGCTATCGATATCGATATTATTTCATCTTACAACCAGGAACATCGCATCAAGTAGCAAATTCCTTTTCTATCTCCAAGAGACACACGGTGGAAAGTTGAGAAGTCAATATTTACAAATATCAACACGTGAAATGATTTTTGTTTACAGAATGTAAAAGACTTTTACCGGTTTTACAAAAACGATATTAATATGAAATAGATATTAACGTACCTAGGATAGTTATGAGTATCATAACCGCTGCAGATGTCAATTTCGAGTTCGGAGACTGAGGATTTTAAGACATCTAAGGCCTTATATGATTCATAACATCCGTGGTTTATTCAGTAGTTTACCGGTTTCATTAATAAATATTATTTTATAAAATTATCTTGTGAGTAACTTTTTTATGATCAAATCTGTATGGATTGATAGGATATAACAATTGTCCCATGCTATTTTGTCAATTCTGTACGGTAAATAATATTACTTGTCATAATTATATACCATTTAATTTGGCAAATCAGTATGGTAATTAATATTTACCATACAAATTTGTCAAAATAACGTGGGACAATTGTCATATCATATCAACTCATACAGAATTGATCATGAAAACGTTACTCACAAGAGAAGTTATATACAATAATATTTATTAATAAGGTAAAACAGGTAAACTACTGCAAAAACCACGGATTTTCAGAAAACTAAATGTTTTTAAAAGTATTATAAATACAATACTAAATATATAAATTTACGCATGTTTTTAAAACTTTTTTAATGAATAATAAGTAAAATAATATCTACAATTATTCGCACGTTAAATTTTAAAAATTCTTTAAAGTACAATAATCATTTTGTGCGTATTTACTATTTATTATATATTCCTTTTATGTTGTGAATAAATAAATAAAACTTGCACTTGGCATAAAATAATCCAGGGTAGTTAATTCAGTGACGTCTTGATATTTTTTTAATTTTAATAAAAAAAGTTGGTAAAGTTTTGAGCCGATGGTTCCATTTAGAATGGAAAAAGTAAAGCTAATATAAAGTGAATATATTATGGCATTATGATTTGGAATAAAAAGTTTTCTTGTTTCCGCGAATGAATGAATTTAGTCCGGATTTAAATATTCATCTGTATAATAGAGACATCGCACTAAAAGCCACGACGCAGGAGATTAGCTGCAATCGGCGAGGCTCGGAAGGAATCTGTTTATAGGTAATCGGCGTGTAGAGGCTTGGGAGGATGTTTAATTTGGATAATGTGCGCGTATCAGGATCAGGCGGCGATGTTACAGGCTGCAGGATTTGGCGCTGACGTGCGAGACGGTGAAAAAGTGCGGAGTGGAAAAACGCGATCGGCGGCGACAACGATGGAGAGCAGCGATCGTGCGATACGCCGAACCAACAGCTAGACAACGCACTTTTTACCAGTCATGTACGCTGCTTCAATTCAATACTGCAAATACCAAGTTTATACTTATCTAGATACCAGTATGCAGTATTCGTCCTGTATAACATTGTGTTTCCAACAGGGCATGTAACCAGTTAATAAAAACCGGTAACCGATATTTTGAAACTTTAACCGTAATTTTAACCCATATTTTTAAGGTCGAAAATACCGGTAACCGTTAACAAAAATAGAACGGTTTAAGTGAAAAAAATAAATATATTTTTTTCTATTTGTATTTGCATATGAGTCATGACAGTTTTTACAATTTACATTTTATTAGAGAGAATCATAAAAGTAGATAATCTCTTTGTCAGCATTAGGCAAGTTTACAATTGTAACCTGCGCTTTTCTAAAGGTACTATAAGAATTTTTTTGAAAATTGCATTATTTTATTTGTTATATTTTTTTTCAGATGGTAAATTTAAATATTTTTTTTAATTATTTTTTTTCATTATTTTTTAACCGATTTAAACTAGTTTCCAATTTTTAAAAACCAATTTTCGAACTAAAATCGTCACTATCATAATGTTCTATATAAGGGTTAACCGTCAACCAGTATCTTTTTCGGTTATATGGAAAAATTATATAAAGGTATTATGAGAAATAATTTAAATTTGAATTGAAAATGAGATTTTTAATTCCGTACAGTTAAACCGACAATGATTTTGTACCAAAAAACAATTTTTCACTAAAAAATATATGAATTTCAAAACAATTGTATATAGTGTAAAACTGTAGAATTATAGAAACAGATTTTTGTGGAAAATATTACCAAAAAACAAATTACGTAATCAAATTTCACTAAAACCCGTTGTTCCCAAAGCAAACCCTAATTCCGTGTAGGGTTGTGGTTTATTTATGGCAGTAATGAAGAATCAGTTGTGTGGACGCCGGGCGTCGCGGCGATGACATATCTGCAGCACGTCTGCGGTATCAGCAGCCACATCACGGCCCGCTGCAGATGCTGCTGAAGGTGATATTAGCTCTAAAAGGATTTCCAAGTTTCGGCGGTTGCGAGCGGCGCCATTGTTCCCAACTAAAACATCTCATTAACCTCACTTTCACACATCGATCTCCCACTCCTATAAACCACACCGACAAATACTATTTTTATATCTTAATTATACGGAGTTCAACGGAGAGAAATGGTGTTCGATTTTTATAGTTAAACGAAAAATACTGTTAGGATAGGTACTTTCGCATATATTTCTTACTTCTTCCCAATTTTGTTTCTGTTATTTTACTAGAAATCTTATTTCATATAAGAACATGTTTACTCAAAACATTAAATATACATAGTTAAACTGTCTCTTCTTTCAGGATTTTTTATGTCCACGCACTTTCGTTTTCTTTTTTGTACATCTTCTCGATATATCTTTATACTTTCTTATACTTATATTCTTGTATTTCCTATTCTTTCCTGTAGTTCCAGTGAGTTAGCTAGAGGGGGGCAAAAGGGGATATCGAGAGACACCAAATCACAAATTATTTTAAAATGAAATGTTTTTCTGGTTTTTTGATTGTCTATTATATACTATATCGTTCTTGCCTTAATTAGTCTTCAAACCCTAAAAATAAGATACGAATTGCATGTTTTTTTTTGTTCTGAAACTCAAAAATTTCTGGGAAAGTATTATATTTTATGATATAATTAGATATAGGATCCACATTATAACCTCAAATAAGATATACCTAATTAGAAGTTTTTAAAAATATTTCTTATCATTATTGTCGAAATAATATGTTTTTTCTATTACTCTCTGTTTTACATTTTAATATAGGTACTTTGAATTACTTAAAGTTTAAATTTTATTGCAAATCATATATATGTACCAAAGATTTTTTTCCTTTTGCCAATTCTCTCGTACTATTTTGTTTGTTGTAGTATTGTCATGAATTTACTTATATTTTCTTGTCCTTTCAGTACTTCCCCAATATTTCCTTTACTTTATACGTTATTGTACATCTTCATATTTTTTGTGTTTTCTCATCCTTCTGTGTTCTTTATCTTCCCATACTTCCCCGCTCTATTTTTACATATTTCTGTATAATACATTCTATACTTCTCAGTACTTCTTCATAATTTCCTCCTCTTTCTCATAATTTGTTAATTTGCTATTCTTCCTCATAATTTCTGTTACTTTGTCATACCTACTTTTTTGAAGTTTCTCATTTTTCTTTTACTTGTTAATTTCTTATTGTTTTTCATATTGCCCTTTGTTGTGATTTCTAATAATTCTTTCTGGATTAAGAATGTTGGGAACTTGTAAATTGTTAAATAGTAAGATATTTTTGTGCCCAAGTTTTCCATTTATTGAGAAACAACAAATTATAATTATTATTTGAAACGTTTAATATGTATACATGTTTCTCAATATATGGAACACATGAGCCCAAGAATATATTACTATTTAATAATAATTCTTTCCTTTTTCTGAATAGTTGATTTGGGCAGTGATGTGCGATTGTTGTTTTGGTTCGCAACAGTTGAAGATAAATTAACAGTTATACAAAAAACCTCGTTATCTGATGATAAAATAGAAAGGAAGTAACTTTCGCCATGAGAAAATCTAACAAATTTGTGGATTATCTACTTAGCGGTGATTTATATCAAAAGAAGGACTGAAAGATTCGTTATCTCTTTAAATAGAACGCTGGCTAGTGATCCGACTTACAAATTGTAACTTAAATTGATCCAATTTAACAAATGGAATAAGTACACCAAATTTGTGCGGACTTTTTCTAACTCATTTAAAATTTGCTCGTATATCTTTCGTGTGCTCTGGCACTTTGCTTATTTTAAATCGATACGTAGCCGCGATTCTCGAATCACAATTACCATGTGATATTTGCCGCAAAAAACTTATGTTTTTCAAATTACCCTTCTGTCGTGTTCGGTGGAAAGTTTCATTGGCAAGCTCGGAATACGCAAAAAAGCTCAGCTATACTTCCTTCCAACTTCATACGGGCTATAATCGTTACGGTTATATTGCTCGGCCCTAAGCCGCAAATTAAAAGAAGACCTTTAATACTCACGGATTTAAATTCATTTCTCTTCATTAACCTCAGTCGACTTCATTTTCTAAACAATATCAACAATGTCGCATCGTTATTAAGTTTCACTACTTAACATATGATTTAACAATTATTAAAATGTGTTGGATAAAATGTTGTATGGCACACGTGTGTTAATTACCTAAGCCACTTGAAAAAATACCACACTCGGCCTAACGGCCTCGTGAGCTAAGCTTTTCCCACATGACTTATCTGTAATGTAACACACTTGTACCATAAATAACTATTACCTTAGTACACATATTGAGTAATACAAATTAAATCACTAAAATGCAAGTCAATCTTGTAATTAAACTAGGATATTTCAGGTTTAACTGTTATTAATAATACCCATAATAGTATATTATTTAACAAGCATAATATGCAGGCTATATTACACGAGGATGTAATTAAAAATACGAGCGGTAGCGAGTGTAATGTAGCCATATTATGCGAGTCAAATACTATACTTTATCTACAACTAGCAGGCATATAAAATTTTTGATATTATTGTTAGAAATATATCATACAACGAACGGTCACTATGTTTTTACATCAAGTAAGTATGTAGTCAGTTGTTCCAAAGTCACCTGTCAGTTCGTATTGATCTCATTGTACATGTATATTAATAAATCTGTGTTCGAGTTGTTTAATTCACATTGAATCGTCCCTTACGGTCCAGGCATTTACTCAACAATTATTTGTTAAATATTCAGTTAGGTTTGAGTAGTTCATATATAGCTTAACAGATGGCGCCACAGTAGCACTTAAATGTCAAAATAACTTTTCAAATTGTATTTATTATACTTTTATATGCATATATATTGATATTTATAATAAAAAGTATGTTATTAATAAATTAACAGTTTATTAAAATATTATGTGTTAAATTATATGCCCTATTTATTACAGAAAAGTATAGCGTGTATCATGATATTTCATATTACACTTGTGTAATATGAGTAGTATATTATATGTAGTATCACACGTATAATGTACCCATATTTCAATAGTTGTAGATAAACAGTTTTTTTCTACTTTCGTTTAATAAGAGACTCTTTATTTACCTAATTTCAGTTAGGTTATTGATTCCATTACTCCACTAGTGAAATTCTGAAATAATTATTTCGTTCCTGTACGTTATATTTCCCGCTGTTGATCCTCACGTCATCAACTTCTGTTGCAAGAATTATCTAAATTTTATCTTGCATCTTTGTCCTATATACATAATATAAAGGAGACTTTTATTCGCTATCTCATTATCTTACGTGTTACAGAGGGGTATATATGCTATCTGCGTCTAACCAACGACAAAAATGAAATAGAAACAGTAGTATAACCGCCTTAATGGATATTTTTAAATATTAAAAAAAATGAGTATGTTATTCATGTCATTACTATTATTTATAAGAAGGTGTTTTTGGCGTTAATAATTTGTGCTTCATAGTGCGTTGCTAGTTTCGTTAATTTAATCTACATTTTTCTTTGTATATGTTTCATCTATTTTATATTTGTATATAATGTCTGTTTTGACATTTATTTACTTAGGAAATCACACGATTTCACCCGACAAAATGAAGTCTTAAACACCCCCCAAATTCTGAAAAATTTACTGAGTTACAGAAGGTTTCAGGGAGGTTTTTATATTTCAAAAACAAAGCGTAAAGATGTGTGTACAGAGACTAGATGGTTTCTGCTACTTAATGGTAGGCAACCATATTACCATATACCTAAAGTATATTTGAGTATTGTTGACTTACTGTTACTGATTTGAAAGTTAAAAATATACACCTTAACATTCTCGAAAGGTAGTAAAGTCTATTAAAATTTCAGTAAATGTAAAGACATAATTTCATTGCATGTAATTTAAATTAATTGTTGATATTTCAACAAAAAGACGAGTCGTTTTTAATAATTAAAATGTAAAAGTGAATGTAGATTTACTTCGCTGACGGATTAAAAACAAAGCAACAGAAAAATGAAGTTAGAAAGTGTCGTTCGGAGAACAAGTGACATTTTTGTTTGAGTGAATTAATCACTCATTCGTCATCCTCAGCCGCAGATTATTATGTACGATAAAGATGAAATTAATGAACACAAAAACTCTAACTCACATTCCCCTAGAATTTTTCATGTAACAAATACATCAATGTATCACTTTCGAAATTGTGTGTATTAAATTTTCTCTCTATACAAAACATGATACATGAAAAATATGTATAAACAATTCTGTTTCAATTAAAAGTTATAAATACGTGTAGAATAATTTCAAACCACATATGTTATTATTTAATATTTGCGGTAATTATAGAATTTGAAAATAAATACTTGTGTAGTTCAACAGGTAATTATATCAGTGCAACAAATTAAAAAAGAGAAAAAAAATCATAAAATAGTTTACAAATCAGGTTGGATTTTAACAAAAATATATATGAATTGACGTATCCTACATAATTCATATTTTGTAAAAATAATTTTACAATTGGTATTTTCCTTCAACACCAATAAAAAGCGTACTTCATTATAAAGCAAATTGATATTAATGTGATACAGAAGTTTTCGACTTCTTTTGGTACCATATTTTTTAAGACATGTGTTTTCTATTACTATGCTTATTCTTTTTAATGCTTTGGACAAATTATCGTCCAAGCCTTTCAAATGTGTCGCTCAAAGGGTCATATAAGTAAAACAATAGAAAAATTTTAAAAACACACGAGTAGACATCATCGTAAAAATATGAAAATCGTGTTCTAGGGACTTCAAAATGTGTTTATTCCAATACCTCAATTACTGAGTGTTCAGAAAAACACTTCAGATTTTCATAAAAACAACACTTCTGAGTGCACGATAAACACCAAAATCTAATCAGATCTAATCTATGGTGTCAGAATGATAGATCCATAATTTCAACTTTTTTTATTCACTAGTATTCAGGGCATGTAACCGGTTAAAAAAACCGGTTAATAAAAACCGGTAACCGATATTTTCAACGAAAATTGCGAACTTTAACCGTAATTTTAACCGATATTTTTCAAGCCGAAAATACCGGTAACCGTTAACCAAAAAAAAAATAAACCGGTTTTAGCGAACATTAACCTTTATTTAATATCATTTAGCGAGAAAAAAATAATATTTTTTTATATCTGTGTTTTCTATTTGTATTTGAACATGAGTCATGACAGTTTTTACAATTAACATTTTATTGGAGAGTCATAAATGTAGGTAGTCTCTTTGGCCGTTAAGGTTACTTAAAAAGTCCCAAATAAATACAGCCTTTGTCAACACAGGCAAGTTTAAAATTGAAAAGTGACCTGCGTTTTTCTAAAGATATTACGGGAATTTTTGTGAATGTTCAGTAATTAAATTGATTTTTTTTAATTGTTATATTTTTCTTAGATTTTTTGGACACTCTTTTCCATTTAAAATTAGGTGCAACCCCCATTTTAGGGTTGAAATGCCATTGGAAATCCATTCAAGTGTCCCCCTTTATACTAAAATTGCCGTGTTCAAGCGTTTTTTGCTTTAAGTGTCCAGAAATTGCGCTGATAATTTTCATTGGACCACTCATAATCCGTCTGAAGGACTAAAACTAAAACTCGTTTTTTCTAGGAGGAGATGACAGTTTTTCTCTAGTGACTAGACCTGGCTCGTCTAGTGCAGAACTATTGACTATGACTGAACTAGACTACGAGAGTCCTAGGAAAAAGTATGATTTAAGAGTTAGAGCAGCTAGTCCTCCTCTAAGAAGCGATGTTCATGTTGAAGTTATTGTCACAGACGTAAATGACAATGCCCCTGTTTTAAAAGACTTTCAGGTAAGAATTTGAATCCGTATGGCGGTCGTAAAATAAAAAAATGTTCCTGGCTATTTGTATTTACCTACTTTTTATATATCTATATCACTTTTTGAATATCTAAAATAGATCTGAATCCTTGTGGCGGTCAAAACATTTTTTGGAAATGAGTTATGTCTTTACAGGCTTGTAACTCGTAAATTAGTTGAGATACAATAAAAATTCTTACACCAATCGATTCCTTGGGGTTTTTTCTATAAGATACACATTTTTTATATTTTTTTCTTGCATTTTTATGCTACAGCCGATGAAATATATAAAAAATTGTACAATTTGGCACTTACAATTTTCAAATTTTAAGTTTATGGCCGCGTATCTCAAAAACAAGTTGAGCTATAACAAAAATTCTTGCACCAATCGATTCCTTGGAGATTTCTCTATAATATTCATGTTACTTTATATTTTTTCTTGCATTTTTATGGCTCAGCTAATGCAATATATAAAGAATGGTATAATGTGACACATAAAAATCTAATCAATTTGGAATATGGGACGACATAAGAGCTTTACTGTCGATATTAAGGAATGTTCTGTCATAATATTCATTTTCTTGACATAAAGCAGTCCACAAATATTCTTTAGAGATAAAATTATATTTTAACACTTAAAATATTTTTTTCGTAAATTGACAACTATTTGAGTCGGTCTGTAAGTCTGTGATTAAAAGATTTAAATCTGATAAGATAATTTTTCAATTAGTTTGACAAATTATGAATTATAAACCTACTAAAAAATACAGAAGATCTAGTTCAATGTTAAATTACCTCAATTTGAGTCAAAAATTTTGATTTTTTAAATGTCTATATTGATATTCCACAATGTTAAACCCAATGAAACTGATTTAATTTATTCCAAAACAATTTGGGACAATGTAAAACCTTACACAACTGTCTGAAATTAATCCCAATTGACTTAGAACAGTGTTGACCCTTATATAACGATGTTAAACCCTAAATAATTATATTAACTTTGTCCCAAACAGTTTGAAACAATGTTAAACCTTCCACAACATTCTGAAATTAATCCCAAACAATGTGGAACAGTGTTAAACCTTATAGAACTATGTAGAACATTGTTAAATTAATATAACTTTCTTAAATTAATCCCAATTAACTTGGAACAGTGTTGAACCTTATATAACAATGTTAAACCCTAAATAATTATATTAACTTTGTCTCAAACAATTTGGAATTCTGAAATTAATCTCAAACAAATTATATAACAATGTTAAACCGTAAACAATTGTCGTAACTTTGTCCCAAACAATTTGGAACAATGTTAAACCTTCTAAAACTGCCTGAAATTAATCTCATACAATTTGGGATAATGTGTAACCTTGTAGAACTATCTAGAACATTGTTAAACCCTGTACAACTGTCTCATCTGAATCCCAATTATCTTGGAACAGTGTTGAACCTGATACATCTATGTTACACCCTAAACAAGTTTCTAACTTTGTCCCAAACAATTTGGAACAAAGTGAAACATAGTGCAACTGTTTCTACTTACTCTAGAACACTTGGAACATTTTTCTGCCTTCTACAACTGTCTTTTTAAGTCTTCCTAGTAATTTCCAATAATAGTTATACATTAAAACTTACAATTTATAGTTTTTCACTCTAAAATTTTTCATATACAGCCAAACAAATCCAAAAAGACCCATTTTTAGGTCCAAAATTTTGATTTTTAAAATAATTCCAAATTGATAGTCGCCGATGCGCTGATTTCAAATTTTCAAACCGAATTCAATTATCTCTTTCCGTTCCTGAGATATTTGACCTCAAAGTTGCACCTCAAAAAAGTGGGTTTTTTGGATATATCTCTAAAACGGGTAGAGACACAATCTCAACGACTATACCAGTGGATTCTACAGGCAAAGTTACATAAAGAAATGTTTTCTCCGCATATACGTTCTTTGGAACGATTTTGTGAAAAATGAGAAAAACGAAAAAAACCGGAATTTCAGTTTTTCGCTTGGGAACTTTTTGTCACCAAATCTTTTCATTTTCTAGACTTAAGTAAATACAGATGCGCTGATTCCAAATTTTCAAACCGATTTCAATTATCTCTTACCGTTCTGGAGATATTTGCGTTCAAAGTCAGACCTGAAAAAAATTGTTTTTCAGGAATAGTCCTGAAATGGGTCGAGATACGACCTCGGCGACCTCACGAATCGATTCTGCGGGCAAAATTACATAAGTATACCAATTTTCAGATATTTATTCAGGCGGATACAATTTTTAGAGCGAAAAAACGAAAATCGCAAAAATTGAAAAATCGCCTGATGAACCCCTTACGATTTTTTCCGATTTATGGCCTTTTTCGTTTTTTCGCTGTAAAAATTGTATCCATTAGAATATAAATCTAAAAATTGGTACAAAAATGTAATTTTGTCCGTAGAATCGATTGGTGAGGTCGCCGAGGTCGTATCTCAACCCATTTCAGGACTATTCCTGAAAAACTGAATTTTTCAGGTCCAACTTTGAACTCAAATATCTCGAGAACGGTAGGAGATAATTGAAATCGGTTTGAAAATTTGGAATCAGCACATTCTTCTTTACTTAAGTCCAGAATATAAAAAATTTTGGAGACAAAAAGTTTCCGAACGAAAAACTGAAATTCCGGTTTTTTCGTTTTTCTCATTTTTCATCAAATCGTTCCAAAGAACGTATATGAGGAGAAAACATTTCTTTATGTAACTTTCCGCGTAGAATCGACTGGTATAATCGTTGAGAATGTATCTCTATCCCTTTTAGAGATATGGTCAAAAAACACCTTTTTTTGAGGTGCAACTTTGAGAGCAAATATCTCAGGAATGGAAAGAGATAATTAAATTCGGTTTGAAAATTTGAAATCAGCGCATCGACGACTATCAAGTTAGACTAATTCCAAAAATCAAAATTTTGGACCCAAAAATGGGCATTTTAAATTTTTTTTGGCTGTGTATGAAGAATTTTAGAGTGAAAAACAATAAATTGTAACTTTTCATGTATGTCTACGAGGGTGGTCCGATAAGTACTTAGCCTACAAAAGAATAACAATTTTTTTTGAAAAATGGCGATTTATTTTTCAACATAATCTCCTTTGAGTTCTATACACTCGATCCAGCGATGCTCCAACTTCTGTAACCCGTCTGAAAAAAACATTTTCTGAAGGTGTGCAAAGTAGGCTTTCGTGGCGGTGATAACTGCCCCATTCGACTGAAATTTCTGCCCAGCGAGTGACTTTCTCAAATTTGGAAACAAAAAAAAGTCGCACAGGGTCAAATCCGGAGAATACGGTGGGTGGGGTAGCAGTTCGCAGCCTAATTCTACCAATTTGGCTGTGGCGACGGCGGAGGTGTGAGCCGGTGCATTGTCACGGTGGAAAAGCATTCGTTTCTTCGACAAATTGGGCCGTTTTTTCTGCAATTCGGCGTCGAATCGGCCCAATAATTCGGCATAGTAGAGCCCTGTAATCGTTTTACCCTTCTCCAGGTAGTCGATGTAGATCACACCTTTTGAATTCCAGAAAACCATGGCCATAACCTTTCCGGCCGATAGGACAGTCTTCGCCTTCTTTGGAGCACGTTCGCCGGGTGAAGTCCACTTTTTCTCCTGTTCTTTTGTCTCTGGTGTGTACCAGTGTACCCATGTTTCGTCGACGGTCACGAAACGTCTCAGAAACTCCTTCGGATTGCGCCTAAACATCGTCAAATTCTGCTCTGAAGTGGTCTCACGGATGCGCATGTTGTCAGGAGTGAGCAAACGCGGCACCCATCGCGCCGACAGCTTTCTCATACCCAATAATTCATGCAAGGTATGACCCACGCGGTCTTTTGTGATGCCTACTGTGTCAGCTATCTCACGCACCTTCAATCGGCGGTCTGCCAATACGAAATCGTGGATTTTTGTTACGTTATCCTCCGTGGTAGCCGTTTTCGGGGCACCTGGGCGTGACTCATCAAAAACCGACGTGCGACCACGTTGAAACTCGTTAAACCAATTTTTGACGGTCGCCATCGAAGGAAAAGAGTCACCCTATACAGCATTCAAGCGTTCTTTAATTTCGCTGCGCGATTTCCCTTCCAAAAACAAGAATCAAATCACCGACCGATAGTGTTCTTTTTCCATTTTTCTCAAATCTGCGGACACGCTCGCTTCCACACGCGGTCAAAACAAAACTTCGCGTCCGATTCGGCTGAAAATTTGACAGTAGCTGTCTACGATGATGTTCTAAGCAATAAAAAATTTCTCTTGCGATTGTTATGCTATAGGGCGGTGAGGCTAAGTACTTATCGGACCGCCCTCGTATTATTGGAAATTACTAGGAAGACTTAAAAAGAAAGTTTTAGAAGGCAGAAAGATGTTCCAAGTGTTCTGAAATAAGTAGAGAGACTTGCACTGTTTCACTTTGTTCCAAATTGTTTGGGACAAAGTTAAGGCACTTGTTTAGGGTGTAACATAAATGTACTAGGTTCAACACTGTTCCAAGATAATTGGGAGTAAGATGAGACAGTTCTACAGGGTTTAACAAT
Source organism: Stenolophus ochropezus (assembly GCA_035578165.1). Classification (NCBI taxonomy): domain Eukaryota; kingdom Metazoa; phylum Arthropoda; class Insecta; order Coleoptera; family Carabidae; genus Stenolophus; species Stenolophus ochropezus. The sequence goes on from JAQOWZ010000010.1 coordinate 2,420,004, forward strand.
GTTCTAGATAGTTCAACAAGGTTTAACTTGTTTTCGGAAAGAAGGTGGTTATTCCTGTGTTTGTACTGCTGGTTTTACCGGTTCAAATTGTGACATAACTTTAACTAAAGACGCATGTAAAAGAGATATTTGTAAGAGTTGTTCAACTTGCACTCCCCTTAAAAAAGGAGGGTTTATTTGTGAAGACTGTTATCCCAATAATGGGTATGAACATTATACAGAATTATATGAGCTTAAAAGTAGAAGCTTTGGAAAAAGCTCGTTTCTTACTTTTCCTAGTTTGAAACAGAGACATCGTCTACATTTGACTTTAAAGTAAGTACTAAACTAAAAGCTTTTTTGAATTTTTTTAATGGATTTCTCTGTTTTTTTCTATAAGACACATTTTTTATATTTTTACTTTAACTTGACAGTTTTTACAATTAACATTTTATTGGAGAGTCATAAATGTAGGTAGTTTCTTTGGCCGTTAAGGTTACTTAAAAAGTCCCAAATATATACGGCCTTTGTCAACACAGGCAAGTTTAAAATTGAAAAGTGACCTGCGTTTTTCTGAAGATATTACGGGAATTTTTGTGAATATTCATTAATTAATTTGCTTTTTTTTAATTGTTATATTTTTCTCAGATGGTATTTTTTTCTTATTTTTTTAAATTAATTATTCTGTAATTTTTTTCATCAAATTTTTATAATTAATTTCTTTTAATTAATTTAATTATTTTTTAACCGATATATTAACCGGTTTAAACCGGTTTCTAATTTTCAAAAACCGGTTTTCGAACTAAAACCGTTATTATTATAACGTTCTCTATAAGGGTTAACCGTTAACCAGTATTTTTTTCGGTTACATGCCCTGCTAGTATTTGAGTAATCTTTACGACAATATCCATTCACATATCCATCCATCCATCCATCCATCCACACATCTAAATCGTATTCTAGGGACTTCAAAACGTGCTTATCCATACAAAAATCAGTATCCGATTTTTAGCATGATTACAATACCTGTCTTAGTAAGTGGTGAGACGTAAAAATATGGAAGGCTGTGATTTTTCACTTAATACCGAAATAAATTAAAAAATAATCAATTTGGCATGTAATGAGGTACCTCTTAGTATAAAACATAAACCATAATTATTAGGTTAGGTTAGTTCACTAAATTTCTGTTAGAACTATAAATATAAGTGTTCTACAAATGCATTTTTTCGCTGTTGAAACTGCGGAAGAAAGAAAGATGTTGTTTGCGTCGCAAGTCGTAAGTTCCATTAACTATTCGCATTTCCATCTAAGAATCGATAGGAAAATAAAAAGGCAATGATTATTATGCAAGCAGAAGTGTTTTATTTTGAATCGGAAAGTGGATTGGCACGTGCGCTTATAGGCATAAATCATTCAAGCAGCAATCCATAAACGGCTGGCATTCTCCTCCCGTTCGACAACTTTCCAACAAACACTCCTATTCCAAAAACTTCTGCTATGCATCACTTCATTTCACTACAATTATCATTTCCTGACTTCTTTATTATACATTCTATCACTTCTTCACTGTATTCAAGTCCTAGTGTTATTTACCTGACGAAGAGAATGACCAGCTGCCAGCTATGGTTCTAAAAACCTTAGTTCGTGTCCTGATAAGTTAAATTCTTTACAATAAAAATATGGTTTTGTGGTGCATTTGACGTCAGCTAGAGTATTCGAGAGAAATACATCTGTACCGTTATCATCTATATTATTCCTAGGTTAGTGATAATTTATATATAATTTTATGACACTAGTTTGGCTACTTTCGCATACGTGACCATTAAGGTATATGATTGGATTTTTGTTTTGAAGCTAAACAATTTCTACGATATTTTCTTCACTCAACAATGGGTAATAAGCTGTGGATTCATATACAGGGTGGTGACTCGAACATCGCCAGAATATGGGGATTTAACATATAAAATAATGATTTCGTAATTTCCTGCTTCCGTAATTATTTTAAGTAAAAAATTGTAGAACATTAAATTCTGTATCTGAATCAATAAGCAATATTAATTTTATATACTTTATAAGCTCAGAAATTACATATGAAAATGATGAAAATTGTACCAAAAATATTAGTAATCATGAAATGAAAAAATGAACAAGTTCAATGGTTTATCTGTCAATTTAGCTGCGTTAGTTTATTTTTATTATTATTTATAATATATGGAATATATACTTTTGGGATAATTTTTGTGCTTATAAGATAGTGTAAATGTAATGTAAAATTAATTTTGTTTATTGATTAGATGCAGAATTTAATGTTCTACAACTATTATTTGAAGCTTTTTTATCTATAATAATTAGGGAAGCAGGAAATTAGAAAAATATGATTTTACATGTTAAATCCGTATGTTCGAGTCACCATCCTTTACAGTAAGTTATCCTTCTATCGTCAGATGTGAGATGTATAATGTCCTTTAAGTATATATGTGCACTTTTTGCCCACTGTTTCTTGTCCTTTAATATTGTCCTCCTTGAATTGGAATCTACATTTTGTTATCCCATGTGTCTTTAGTCTTCCAAGTAACGTTGGTCCCCCAAATTTGACGTATCGGTCTCCTTACGTTCATTCTTACCATATGTGTCTCCACCAAGCTATGTCTTGTTTCTATAAAGCCAGCATTGAAGTTCTTCCCTTATAGACTCATTCCTTAATCCAGCATTGTCCTTTAACTCGTCTTAAATATTTCATTTCTATCGCTTGTATAAAGGTTAGTTTCTCTGGTGAATAACAAGTATTATAAATGTCGGAAAATAAGAAATAGTAGGTAAACGCAATTTTTTTATTATAGTTATATCACACACGTCATTTTTCACCTAATCAGAATGCTTTATTTGACGGTCATAGATAGTTTTTCAGTAAAGAAATTTGATAAAACAGCAGTATCATAGTCATCGTTACATTTTGTTGATATCAAATATTTTAAGTTGAACTGTTGTCATTCGTTAAATAAGCAAGCAAATATAATTTTAGCTATGAATTTAATAGGTAAAATTTACTCATAATTCCTGCAAAGTAACGATAACTCGGGTCAAAAATGACTGTAAAATCACTCCAGCTTTGCTGTCGTAATCTAAATGTAATTTTTGACACTCGTTTGTCTGATACTACGCAACAACTATTCGTAAATTTTTCCAATAAATTCATGACTCTTATTATATTACTTATGAAAGTCTGAGATGAAGCATATTGGTAAACCATATATGTGTAATAAACAAAATAATGAAGATATCTTTTGCAGCGATTGTTAGAGATAAACATAGGTCATTCGTTCATTCTTACTATGTGTCTCCATCAAGCTATGTGTCTTGTTTCTATAAAGTCTAGCATTGAAGTTCTTCCCTTATAGACTCATTCCTTAATCTGTCCATCATTGTCCTTTAACTCTTCTTAAATATTTAATTTCTATCGCCTTTATGGAGGTTACTTTCCCTGGTGAATAACAAGTATTATAAATGTCGGAAAATAAGAAATAGTAGGTAGTAGTAGAATTGTGAAAGTATGAGATGAAATCCATGTATGTGTAATAAACAAAATAATGAAGATATCTTTTGTAGCGATTGTTAGAGATAAACATAGGTACGTAGTCCGTAATGATTTTCCTGTAACAATCCGGAATCCTGGTCTCCTGTTCGCTTGTCCCAAATCCTTTGTCGCGAGATTTTGGACGCACCGTATTGTCTATTAGAGGTCTGTTTGTTTAGTAATGATGAATTAGTCACGACGACGTATATTTGAACTGTATGTTGATGTAGATTTCCGGAAGTCTAATCGACAATAGATAACGATGTTCAAACATCAACAGCGATACAAACACGAGACACCCAATTCTTATCAACAATCACGATACATCTAATATATTTCAAATATCAATAATATTATCATGAAACAAGAGTATCTATAGAAATTTTCATATTTTAAATGTATTTTTACATTCCGCCTATCAATTTAAAGGAGTAAGAAATAGCTAGTAGAATAGAAACCTACAATATCGTCCTAAATGTCACTATAAAACCAGATATCCTAAGAATGAAGCTACTAAAAACCATCAACAACTGACAGATTTAAAATGATAACCTAAAAATTCCATACACCATTGAACAGTATTACCAGTATACCAATAAAACAAAATCAGTTGATATCATAAGTCAAAATGACAGCAACCGTAGTTATGGAATCCCACTCCATATTTTTTAATAAAAGGAGTGAAAAAAGAAATGGTAATTGTATGACTGTCAGCGTGCTTAAACATTATACAAGTATGTTGTAATTGGGTCATTAACATGATGTGTTGACGTACCAAGCTGTAGTGTTTGACCACAATGCTACGTCATGTCAGACGCAGCCCTCTTTGCTCTCAGTTAAGCTACACTTCCCGGCTCTGTGATAGATGGAGATTAAGCAGTTTTTCATATCTTTTATCTTTTTGTACTTGCGATACGAATACGACGTCGGAACAGCAATTTTAAATACATTCTCTCATTTCTTGCTCATTCATTACATTTACATGTTTAAATTATTTTTAAACTAAACTTCAAGTATTTATTGAAGGTTTTTCCATGTCCTGGTAAGTGTCTAGTAAGTCTCTGTCAAAAAAATCCTCATGGTAACCACGAATTGCCAATTCTCAATATCTTGTCAGCGTTACCAATAGAATAAGTCTTACATCTCTTAAATGTTGATATTTCTTATGCCCGGTTGCAGAAAGGCTAATCAGGCTCTAATAAAAAAAATCACTGATTAATTTGACGTTGTTACCATGGCCCCGTATTAAAAATACATTGCTGTCAAAAAATTAATCATTAATCAAAATTGATGAAGCTTTGTACAACCCGGGCTTAGTCAAACATTCAAAATGACAGTTGTGTATATATAATATAACAAATTTAAGTCAAAATTATTATTAACTTAATGGTACACTATTTAGGCCCAGTTTTCCCCCCTCTTGATAAAGTGCCAGTTAACTTAAATATCGCATCGAAATATTAATTAAATAACGTACATTTTTGACAATTTACATCAGATTTTCGATGCGATATTTTTCTATTAATCGATGGTAAAGGTAACTGACACTTTAATCAGAGATGGAAAAACCTGCCCCTAATCTGACTTTTCCTTACCGGCCAGATAAATTCATATTAAAAAACGACTTTTTGTTACCATAAAGTTTACCTGTTATATAATTTAATGGACTATATGACCACTGTCAAATTGAAGGAAAAAAATATAAAAACTAAAAATTAACCGTTGTGACTAACAATAATAATGACATAAACAATATACCTATTATTTTATCATTTCACTGAAATTAGAATTTAAAATTAAAATTTCTGTAACGGCGCCATATCTCTGACGTCATGTCATGTAGAAGAATGAGAGATCAGTTTACAATGTTAAAAGTGGGAATTTAATAAATCTATTTTTTACTTAATGGTATCGAATAAATGTTATTAATAATTTTCGAAGACTGTTTAATGTTTACATATATTGTTCTAAAAATGGAACCTAGGTAATCTGCCTACTGAGATTATTCTATGATAGATAACTTTTATCGAATGAATTCAAATTCTTTGTCTAATTCACCTACGTGACATCACATATTCCCTCTCCAAAATTTGTTTTTCTTTGAAATTATCAACAATTACGCGATTTAAAAAAATAAAGGTATTTTTATTTTTCATACAGAATCATACAATGTGAAAAATATGGTCATATTTCCCATTAAGGAACTTTTTCAAATGATTGAAAAACCGACCTTTAATCATATTAGAAATAGAAGACGAGACGAGATTTTTCTTTTTCTCGTATCGTCTCATTTTACATGTAAAATATTTTATCCAACACCGTGAAATTATAACGATATAAGTATGCTGCTTTCAGATAAATAAAGTAGGTCATAAGTCACTAGTGAGTTAATATATTAGCTCACTGTTTTTTGGTCGTATCATAGTAACTACGTTATAAAACCTTCTCTACACTATTTTGTTTCTAAATGTCATTTCGAAATTCCATCTGTCAAAAATCTTATATATATTTTATATCAATGATTAAAATGTGTTGTATGGCACACGTGTGTTAATTACCTAAGTCACTTGAAAAAATACCACACTCGGTCTAACGCCCTCGTGAGCTAAACTTTTCCCACGTGGCTTACCTGTAATGTAACACACATGTACCATAAATAGCTATTATCTCGCGTCTTTTATTTCTCGTCTCAAATTTTACTCTCAGTCTCGTATCTGACGACTTCATATTTGGTGGTTAACGAACAGTAGACCAACCTACTAGAAATGGGAAGGCCCTGTGTTCAAATCCCAGTGAAGTCCATGATTTTTTCAAAAATTTAATTCTTCATAATGAATATATTGCTCAGTCTATTATTAAATAGGTCATAGATTAAAGTAAACTTTCAGAAATTAATTTCCGAATAAAGTTATTCATTTTGTTCTGAAATTTGTAATTTTAGATTAGCATGTTTCTGTCATTTACTTCGTTACATAAATTCGATTTTTTTCCCGAAGCAGAAGTGAATTTGCTGGAAAATGCCAGGATGCACGCAAAGAGAAATGCAGTTTTTGTAGGCGGCAAAGCTTCATGTAATATTGCTTGTCTTTAAAGAACTACCGGTTCCTGAATGTGCTTATTCGCCGAAATCATCCTTTTTAGCTCCAAGCATAGGTGGCGAAAGGTAGAAAGTTTCTTTTGCTTAGGAAAAACCCACATGTTTTTCATCAACAAAAAATTTATACATCAGCGTATAAAACTTATTTCATTTTAAGATAATTTTTTTGGTAAAAAGTCCGTCTTTTGTGGCGCAGACTCCACGAATCTTTTTAGCTCTTTGTAAATATGAAATTCTGCAATCGCTGTGAGAAATTTCGATAAATCTGTATATTTGAATCATCTGCATATATGAACACGGAACGTAATAAAAGCAAAATTAAAAATACAAAAGTATAGCGATGAGGAATTGACGATATTGTAGTATGGAATTGTGCAGAGCCGGTTCAAACTTTTTTATTTTCGGGGAAAATTGCGAATTTACGCTAAGAGGTGACGTAAAGAAACACGATGTTTTTTAGATTTTAGACTTTTAAAGGTTATCAAAAACATAACTGTAATTGATATAATAGAGTGCTTATAATAATTATTGATTATTTTGACTGATTTTGACGTATCATTGTTTTTCAAATCATCTTGTTACAGAACCTGCAAGTTTTTGGTATTTGTTCTGTACATCGCTCAGTTTTATTAAAATATTTTTATTAACAATTCTAAATAATTATTAATTGTCAAAAATTTGTAACATATATTTTTTAATATTTTTGTTTTTCTTCCTTTCTTTGCAACACTTGATAGATGAATCAAAATTTAGGCGATTGAATCATAAAAGAGGCTAAATTTAATAATTTAACACTTTATTGGCTTTGTTCGATCTTCTAGGTTCCTAGAATCTATGTATGTTCATTACGAGGTTCATTATAGCTTTCTATGTATTTTTATTTCAACGGATACAATTTTTAGAAAGGAAAAACTGAAAGTAGCCTTAATCGAATAAAAAAAATAGATTTTGATGAATTTCGTTATAAGAAAATAAAAAAAAATTGGAGAAAAAAAACGAAATTCCGGTTTTTTCGTTTTTTTCATTTTGGCCTTAAATCATGGGGGTGCTACAACTTACGAAGTTTTCAGATACTGTAAATGCGTGTTTCTATAAAATATGAAAATTATCGTAAAAATAAAAAAATCACATGCAAATACATATATGATTTGTTTTGTTATTTCTTGAGGTTGCATTTCTGAGATTATAAATGGGAATAATTCTAATAATGTTCTAAAATATAAACTATGAAATATTTTATTTCTTTAATTGTACTGTCCAAATATGTAAAGATACGGAATAAACACGTTAAATATTATGAACACACTGCAACACTACCAATTTAGCGAAGGAAGTGCTTGTTTTGCAGTGCCGAATTACGCTTCTTACTGTGAGTCTAATACTTACGCGCGCATCGATAGAAGCTATTTTGCTATAAGATATGACTGCGGTAAACACAGTGCTGCTAGCATTCTGCGCTCTTGTTAGTTTTGCTCGATGTATTTTTATAATCTTTTATACAAAATAAGAGACCTATATACAACTATTCATGATAAAATTAATTATTAGAAGCAATTAAAAATAGATTAATAAATATATTTATATATCAAAAAATCTTTCGGAGTGCTGTAGTTGTAACAAGTCTAAGTCAACACATTCTAGTGACTAGGATGAAATAGACTATGTATAGCTTGTGATTGAAGGTTAGTCCGGTGCTGTAGATGTAGAGTGTATTTGAGGGGCGAATTTAACGTAGAAGTTTTCTCCTTGGCGTAGGTAATTGCTTTCCCTGTCGCGCTCCCAATGTTCCGCGTTGCCATTGTGTCGCTTATTGGAACACTCTGTCTCTGATGTGTTCTGCGGTTCGGCTCTGCGCACCCTTCCATCACCGGTTATTTCCATACCGATGGATTTTAATATACACGTTAGCGTTGACATTCTTCTACATCCAGCAGACGAACAATGAATCTCAAATTACACAGCCGCTACCAAAACAACTTCTTTCTTTTCTCCCTCCACAACATATTCTAATACTACTTCACGAAATAACAACAACACGTTCAAAGATCAGACACAAATCATAGATAAAGAATGACTAAAATATGTTCTTAATTGTGAAAAGGAAACAGATATAGAGGACGCATAAAAATGATACTGATACAACTTTTTAACTAGAAGTCTATATGTTTTGCGTAGGTACCGCTGTTTTAGAATAAGATTCGATAAAACCATCTAGTTCGTGGTTCCATAAACTACATGCCGCAATTAAACCGACAAAATATCAGATAAATAAGATTGTTTTACATACTTATTCACTATTTTTTTTGCCTCTATTGAAACAGTTCTTTCAATAATTTAATGGTATATTTTATAACAGAACTAATTTGTGTTATTAATCATTTGACGTTTTCTCTTTCTTACCTCCCGCCTATCAATGTATAGATAAAGGTCGTTTTAGACTAGCCTATATAAGGGACAATATAAGTACAATATCTTGTAACAAAAATTGTTAGATTTTGACGAAGTTTTGTATGATACTAACAGAATCTCTTTTACAATATATTGACTCTGATTCTGGGCACTTTCCTTGAATATTTCAATGTGACAAGCAAAATTAACCATAAATTCATTTACACTTAAAGCTTGCAATATTTACAACTTTATCAGTAGTAACATTAAGTTTTTTATAACCTCACTACATACAATAAAAATAAATAAACAGATTTAAACATTGATCAAGCTGAGGAATTTCTATAAAACAGATGAGTTTACAAAATTTAACATAACTATGCTGTTAATAATTTTCAAACATAAAATAAAAGTTCTCACATACTCACATGGTTTATTCTCCTAGGCTATCACCTCGTAGAATAAATTCCATATAAGTAATAAAAAATTGTACTTGAGTCCCTTGTTACACGAATAACTATTGTTGTATGAAGTCAAATGAGAGTGAAAATAGGGAATGAAAGATTCACCAAAGTTTCTAGAAGATTTGAACCCAAAACTTCTGAATTACAAAGCATAAGTGCTAAGCATTAACCTAACGTTAACGACAAATTAATTATTGTACTAAATTAATACCAATTGAAATAGTTCGACAATGGCAAGTCGTTTTGTCTGTCGGTATGACACTTTGTCGATAACACCAAAGATATTGTTTTAAACGACTTCTCATTAAATAAAACATTGTTTAATAGGAAAACTTTGACAGCGCAGAAAGTCTAAAAACTTACCCAGTCAAAAGTAACAATACCGGTGGAAAATCGTTTCTGATAGGTAGCCTGCAATATAAGTTTCAGTGTATCAGGTTTTATATACCTCTAAAATTTCTGCAAACTTTCCACGTCCAAGTTTGCGCTAAGTTTTTGTAATGAGGAGCCCCAATTACGTTGCATTTTATTATGCAGTCAATTTTTATGAACCAATCTGATCTTTGACACGCATCAAAATATTCTAGCGAGAATAATTCGGTTAAAATTACGACAGAAATTTCGGTGACGCAAACTGAAGTCATAAAAACCTTTAAAATTAAAATATTGATGGTTTTATTTTGAAAGTGCTTAACCTGATTTTTTAGTTTATTGTATTTTAAATTTAAACAAATGTTTATTTCAAAATGTATAATTTTTAAAAATATTGTTTATCATGATAGTTGTTTATATCTGTATAAATGTTTTTGGAATAAATAGACAGATAAATTTATTTACCTGGGCAATACACACAGTAATTTATTATTTCGCCGGTAATACAAGCTGCCACATGTGGGCTAAACACATGTATGTTATGCTGGTCACGTTTCAAAAAGGTCAATTGCTTTTTCAGGCTGTATATCATTTCAATTTGCTTTATAAATTATTTACAAGAATATTTTAAATATTTTTCTAGACATGTTTTGTTTGTTAATCAAAATTTCGGTTTTTAAAATTGTACTAAATTTTTACTGATCTTATTAAAAAACACTAAAATATACTAAAATAGTGATAAAATACTTATTTGTATATCACGGGACTAAAGTAATTTTTTTATTACTTTAGTCCTTAAATATACATTACCTATATGTTTTCCGAAGTCGTTAAATTATTAATTAAAAACATAAATAAATAGCATTAGGTGTTTGTAAAAGGTCAGCTAGCTATTGAGACGGGGATGGCTGTGATAACAAACGTACTGTCAAATTGTCAAATATTTCCTTATAATTGTCATTTATGTTTACACCTGCTTAGACGTCGTCTGCATGAAATCAGATAAATTATTATCAAAGGTACATAATAAATATATTCACCAATAATATTATAGAATGACATGTTTATTATTTTAGGTAGTGCTAAAATAAACTGTAAAAATATAATACTATTAAAATATAGGTTAATTCTGATTGACGGATGAGTCCGTAAAATTAAATTTTGACATAAGAGTCTGTAAAGTTTTACTTTAACTACTACTTTGGCTAACTTCGCGGAGTGATATCGTGTACTTTAGTATTGATTTCAAAAAACAAAAAACCTTGAAAAATATCCACAAATTTAATTACAAAATTTCTGAAAACCGAATATTTTCTACATGTTGTAGTAAATGCGTTTAACTAAATCTAGACCTTTTGAAAAAAATCATGTCAAAAATTTGACAAATGTTACAGAGTATTTTACATTTGGCCATATTCAGACCAATTTCGTAAATTTGTCCTACTGGAAATTTTTTATTTAGTTTATTCTTTTGTCATCTGAGATTTATCCTCTTGGTAATGTTAATAAGATATTGAAATTCATGGTTACCATAAGGATTAAATTAACAAAGACTTATCAGACACTTATCAGGACATTGAAAAACTGGCTCTAAAAAATCTAAAAAAAAATGTCTAAATTTAAATATTTTAGATTTATTTTATTGTTTCTTTTATACTTAGTAGTTACGGCATTTTTATGTAGCATCTTTGTTCAAGCCATCAATATTTTTCTTTTTAATTAATGATTACAATCGTAGAAAAAGTATAATAAGTAAATAAAATTTATTTCAGCTTCAGGTTCATTGGAAAGTATGAAAAATGCATATTAATTAATTTTAAAAATATGGAAAGTATTGTGACATGCGGTGTATGAAAGATAAGCAGAAAGTTTGGTAGTAAAATATATATTTCGCAAAGTCAACAAATTTCTATATAAAAAGCTTGGACGTGCGGTCCTGTACAATGAATACGGCTTAAAGTTAAAATATAAATGTACGTCGATCGTTCGCCAGGTCGTGATAACGCCCAAACGTGATCTGCATTTCCTTTCAGCTCCTCAATAAATGGGACTTGATTTTTTTATAGCTCCCAGCTTTGATCACAAATAATAAAACTATATAAACTTACATCCAACTTTCAAACTCGATCCATATCAAATACTTACATTTAAAGATCTATATTACGTTAAAGTTTACATCTCCAAATGACGAAATGATCAATTAGTAAGAAAATATTGTAAGACTTATCAATAGTATATTTGTATAGCAAGTGCAGAATGTCACCTATTTCCCACGAGGTTTGAATGTTTCGGCATTAGACGAAGTTGAGTTCATGAATCACACAAGACGAAGGTGTAGTGTACATACGAAAATAATAAAGAATTTATTAGATCAGGTAATTAACAATAGCATATATTTGAATAGTATTTTTATACCTATTTTATGTTAAAAATAATGAAACAAATGGTTATTTTATTTAATGTATGCAAAAATTACAAAACGAGACGCAGACTGTTTCATACAATTTTTTTCTACTTCCGCTTAAATAAGTAGTACAAAACAGAATTTAAAATTATGAATTTTTAACATTTTCTATTGTTGTAGCTGTTGTAGAGTATAATAATTTATCTAGTTATATTGTTTGGTGGTAAATCAATATTTTTTTCTTGTAACTGTATTAATTAAATTTAATAAACTTAACAAAAATAAATGAGTTTTGACACCTCAGAATAAATACACTCCTCTTTGCAACGAGGACCATCAATTACGTTTTCAGATTGTAGAAAAATATGTAATGTAATTTCGAATATTCGGCCTAATATTCAGTTAAAAATTCACCGAATACTCGTTATTCGGTTATTGAGCTGAACTGCTATTCGTTACATTTCTAGTAATAACCCAACTGAAATTAGTAAAATAAAGACTCTCTTATTAAACGGCAGTAGAAAATAACTATTACCGGTATTCAAAGCCTTAGTTTATATAGACAAAAGTAACCATGGTAACTAAGTCATAATTATATCCTATGTAATAAAACACAAATCAGTATGGAAACTAAATTACACTACAGAATTGTCAAAATAACGTGGGACAATTGGATAATACAGCTGTCATATCAACTCATACAGACTTCATCGAAACGTTACTCATAGGATAATTTTATAAAATAATATTTACTAATATTGTGAAACAAGTAAACTATTGAACAAACCACGAATGTTATGTATCATACCATGCCTTAGATGTCTTAAAATCCTCGCTTTTCGAGCTCGGAATTCAATTGACATCTGCGGCGATTATGATACTGATAACTATCCTGGGTATGTTAATAGCTATTACAAATTTTTGATGATTTGTTGATTATTAACTAAACAAAATATATTCCTTACACTGCCATTTGTCAGATCTAAGAACACCATTTTGAGTTCTACTGAGACAAATTCTATAACATCTTTTTTCCCACTTAAAAATTATCTGGTTAACGGTATGGTATAAATATATCTCCATTTTTTTTTTAATTTGTTAGCTATGACAGAATAGTTACATACAGAAGCGACACTCCGTGTCGGTACCTTTCATGTTACTCTATTCAGTTCTATGACCTTGAAGCATTGTGTAGACCTTTAAATTTGTTCCCTTTCCCTATCTCTGACTAAGATGTGAGAAAACTTTCCGATTTTAAACAATGATACCTTTAAATTTGTTCACATTGCCCATTTCTCTCTAATTTTCGTTTCTCTGTCTTACTGTCGCTTCTGTATAAACCTATTCTGTGGTTATGATATAAACGCGACATAAATTTGAAAGAGTAAATGTGAGTGATAAAGTTTATCATGTCCATTTTGGTAAACGCAGAAAACAATGTTAATTGTAAAATATCCGTAATCTCATAAAATAAACTGCAACATCGCTAGTAAAAAATGTGTGCTGTTAAGTAAGAGATTTATGAGTAGAGAATTTCCATATGCGAGCAGGCGGACTGAATTTATTAATTTCATCGCATTTGAATATTGCGTATCGCAGTCAGAAATGAAATCCATAAGGCCAGCCTTCAACTTTTTCATTTATTCCACAGACGTCTGTAATTAATTCCAAACACAATGGGCACTGTAAAAATAGAATTGCCTCTTCCTTTCTTATTTATTTTTTATGCATACTCATTTCGATCGCGTCTATATATTATTGATTAGAATGACGAAGTAGGTTACATACATTATGGGCTTCAAAAAAATCACACGCTGTATTCGTTATCGTCCTTGGTGACCAAATTTTCATTATAACATATGTAATATTGGCTAGTGTTTTACGAGAGTCTTGTATTTTTCTTGGTCTTGCATCAGTCTTGCATCAGTCTTGCAAAAAATGCAAGACAAGGACAACACAGGAGCTACAAATTCTTGAGAAAGACAAGGCAAGAAATTGTCTTGCAAGAAAAGTGCAAGAATAGCAATTATCTTCAATTCTTGTAGAATTGCGGGTGTTTTTTCTCAATTTGAAATCTACATTTGTTATCAGAATCTACCTACAAATATATGTTACTGATTAGGAAAATAATGAAATTTATATTTTTTAAATGTAGTAATATATAGATTTTATTTTCTCAAAAGTACAAAAATGTTTTTATTGAAAAATTGAAGACATAAAATTTATCAATATGCGTTTGTAAATTTCATTTTTAAAAAATATGTAATAATAATAATATTCATTTACTAATAATATTTGTAATATAATGTATACCTATATATAATTGACTATATGATTTCAAACTAATGTTTAGTTTTTGATATACTCCATTGTAAAATACGTTTAAAAACTTTTTTAACTTATATGCACCACTCGTGATAGAAATATAAATATTAAATTGTTGATAATTTTTTAAAAATCTCATATAGTTTTTATGAATATAATAAACATATAGCACTTTAATAATATGAAACTTCTCTGATCTTCGTATGTATTTGTAGCAGATATTAAAAATGTGTTCTAAACTTTGCCAATGTGTACATTGTAAATATTTATCAAGCAATTTACTCGCTGTAAACTAGACATTGTAAACATACTGCTATTTGAATCTTTTATACGTTCCAAAGATGGATAGTTATTTTTATATACCGTGTGTATCAAAAAGTGTTGTCGTAGGTATTTAACATGGGAAAACAGTTTTTGGTAAATAAAATCTTTCTGGCTAACAACTATGTCACCGTATTGTACAGCATAATACTATATGTATCCCTATAAGTTATTTAATACAGACTACTTTATTTAATAACATTCAATTCAATAAAATTTACAAAAATAAATTTTTATTGCTCTACACGCAACATAACACCTGTCATATTTAGGTTATAAAGCAGCAATAATTGTAAGACTTTGAAATTGTAGAAAGATTATGCGGTACTATAAAAAACCGGTTAATAAAAACCTGTAACCGATATTTGGAATGAAAATTGCGAACTTTAACCTTAATTTTAACCGATATTGGTGCCTATTCCGTACTCAGTGGTTTAATCAGTAGTTAAAATTTTTGACAAATAAAAACAAACATTATAAATGACGTTTTGATATTTTCTCCAGTGCTATCTATTTTCATTGGAGAAAAAATTTTGCAACTAATTTAAAATTAACCGCTGAGTTACGGAATAGGGGGATTTTAAGGCCGAAAATACCGGTAATTGTTAAACAAAAAAAAAACCGTTTTTAGTGAATATTAACCTTTATTTTAATATAATTAACCGCGAAAATATTTAAAAATATATTTTTTGTACACCGAAAAGGTGAAAATTGTGGGCATAGGTTGTCAGCATTTAGTAATGTACTATTTTGAAAGGAATATTTTCCAGCCTATTTACTCGTTGTATCTATGAAAGAATCTTGTTCATATTTTATTTTTGAAAATAACAATTTGCTTGTAAGTAAATCTTTCAGTTTCGTGAGCATGTATGAAATGCTTCCATTCTTAAAGCTTCGTTATTTATTGGAAAATAAATGGCGTGAAGTAAAGAGATTTTGTGCGAATATGAAAGAACATGATCAAATTTTATTCACGCTGATGTATTTTCAGCACAGTGTAAGTAAAAAGTAATGTCCCCTTTTATTTAGTCCGTAATGATGACATTCATATCCGTGCAGGTTGAAGGTAACTCACTTTGTCAAAACGTCAGATATTGCGTGATTTTCCTACGAATGTATAATTTTTTATTCTTCGGTGACATGTGTAGAATCTCTGATATCTGTTTCGTGTCTCGTGTTTTCGGGAATTTGGAATTTTCTCACAGGGGAAGTTAAAGCTTTTTCAACTTTAAAATCGCTTATATGTTTTCAGTAACTCTGAAGTTTTTTCGCATAGCACATCGATTCGCTGGCTCGTGGACATCAGTTCACATCGCACCAAATTACTTCATGTAGACTGTTTCAGCTGTAGGAAATTATTACATTTATCTTTTTCACTTTCGTAAACGTACAGTTTCAAGCGGACAACCAACACATTTTAAAAATTGTCATTATACACCTTTACAGCCGAATTCACCATTAATTCCTTGATTCAAAAATCAACATTTTTTCCAATTCAACTTAATTTTGAGTTTTGTTTAATATTTTTGGCAGTTTGTATAATTTTACGAGTGTGAATTAAACTTTCTGTAATTTTATCTTGACATTATAACGTCTAATTATACCGGGAGTTTATTTTGTAAGTATCTGAGAAAAAAATTGAAAAGAAGTACGAAAAAAAGGAGAAATTACATGGATTCATATAGATATGCGAAAACTAAAATATTTTAGATCAATTTTAACAACCAAAATGCATTATGTCAAAACGTCAAGACGAAGATCAAATCAGATAATCAAAGCTTATTTAATGAAATAGGACGAATTAATTGATCATTGATTTTGATTACCAGATTAGCTTAATTTTTGTAATTAAGATTAAGGAATGATCAATAGTTTTATTATAAAAAAGATATATATATATATATATATATATATATATATATATATATATATATATATATATATTTTATTTTCTTGTACAAAGTAAAGGAAGTATTGTAATCACGAAATATTTCGGTCTTCATATTTCCACGGAAATATCAGTTTTTACCATAACTGTATCCATTTTGGTCAGCCAGTACGGTTGTGTGGTCGTGGCGTGTCTTGTCTGATCGTGTAGATAAGCAACATAGCCCGCCCTGTCCATTTGGATGGGTTGCCGCACAACGGCTCGGTGTGTGCTGGCCTTGCAGAGACTGTAGGCTGACAACCTGCATCACTAAAATGCAAGTAAAGCATGTCACGAAACAAGTACTTCAGGTACTTGAGGCCTTGTTCCACATAGGAATGTTGTGCCACTGATGATGTATCCATTTTGACTAATTTCGGCATGACGTCGCGTAACTCAAAAATAAATGCTATAACATCGAGTTGTGCATCTCTATTTTTATTGCAATCGAGATTGCAAAAAAGGCACTTTACTCGAAAGGTTTTTTATATAATTAAACGAGTAGTGTTAGAATGTTGAAGTTTTGTATGTAGTACTACTATAACATCTAGTTGTGTACCTCTCTTTTTAGTTTCTATTTTTATTTTTAAAATATTTATATTTATTTTTATGAAGTGAGAAATAGTATCATTCCTTAAAAATAAATAAAAAGATCTTAAATACCCTATATTAAAAAATACAATGATGAAAGGAATTCTTTGGGCCTTGCTGATGATGTTTTTGAATACAAAGTTGAAGATGAAGTTTGTATAATTATAAGGAAATTTAGCAAAGTACTTATTGCCTGCTGAATTTTAAAGACGTATACTTTTATGCAATTGTAGCTAACTTCGTAAGCGTAATTCCTTTTTGATGTCATGCCGTTATAAATTTATGAAAATTAAATTACCGACTTTCAGGACATAATTTAGCTATTTCTTATTAAATAACCCACAGTACTTGTATTTGAATTATGTACCGATTTACATTTTCTCTGGCTTATTAATATTTGATAAAACGAAATTCAATTACATGGCGTACAAAACGACCAACCAAAATAAGCATTGCCCTACCTGGACGGCAGTGTTTATATGGAATAGCGGAATTAAATGCTTATTTAACCAGGGAGCAACTCAACGACGTACCATGTTTTCATTGCTCTTTACCATCATTTACATTCCTGGAAATAAAACAAAACTAAATTCTTCAAATTAGAATTTAAAATTAAATATGTTTGTTTAAAATTAATCTTAACAACCGCTTTGCTCCAATGAAGTACATATTTTTTTTAAATAGATACATACTACATCGAAATGCAATACCAAATTATTCAATAATGCTCTGAAAATTTAAATTAGAATTTTACTTCCAATGTCGTTTAAATAAATAGTTATTTGTATCACTAGTCCAGAAACTGAACTTTTGCGAGAGCGACTTTATTTTAATAGGTCGAGTTGAAAACGAGGCCTAGAAATAATGCGAGATCTCGCAAAAGAGATTTTGGGCGTGTGATACACAAGATTTATTGCGCCGATGACATTTTTAATTTATTAAGGAAATATTATTACTATTTAAAATTTTATAGACTATAGGTTTTTGGCAGTAACATTTTCGGTTCACATGGATATATAAACAATTCACTTGTATTATTTAAAAAAAATGGTGACATTAGTTCTAATCTAAAAAGTAAAACGAATGTGAATAGATATATTTCAATAATTAACGTAATTATACTCATACAAGACGAGTATAATATGAATAGTTGTCTTAATTAACGATTTATATTCCAAGTAAATATAATTTAAAAAATTGCCACAATGTAATGCTAAAATATTTAAGTTGGCCGGTAAACAAAGAGTTTCTGGACAATTTTGAGTTCTATAATACTAGTCATAATGGGACGGAGGCGCGAAAAAAATATTCCCGGACTGTTATTTTTCATAGCCTAGCAACCGGAAAGTTGTATGTTTTTGTCCGATCGAAGAAATAAAACAATATATATTCCACAAGATCGCTACTATATTTTAGCAAATAAATGAGGATAAACTATTTACAACGTATTGTTCTATTAAATTAAATAATATCAACTACGAATTACAAATTAGTCAGTTACCGAACCTTATATTGTAACTAGGACTTAGATCGAAAATAAGAAAAAGTGAACCCTGCTATTAAAATTGGTAGAGTGAACTCAGAGACCGTGTTTATTGAAAAATAAATGATATATCATTATCTGGAACAACTGATGAAAAGTTTGAAGAGAATAGTTTTTTGGATGAGTGAAGGTTGGATGTAAATGTGAAGAGACCATGTCGTAGCCGAGGACAGAGCTAGTAGGAGTACCTCAAAACTTCGTTAAAATCTAGAAATTTTTGGTACAAGATATTGTACCATTTCTTGTACTATTTATTGCTCTTCAGGTTAGTCTGAAACGGCCTTCAGATGGAAAATAAAAGAAATGACCCAAATTTTAAAATTGGTAGTGTGAATTCAGAGACTGTGTTTATTGAAAAATAAATGATATATCATTATCTGAAACTATTGATGAATGGACAAAGTTAAAGCAAATGGTTTTTTTGGATGAGTGAAGGTTGGATATAAATGTTAATAAGAGACCGTGTCGTAGCCGGGGACAGAGCTAGTAGGAATTCCTTAAAACTTCGTCAAAATTTAGCAATTTTTGGTACAAGATATTGTACCATTTCTTGTACTATTTATTGACCCATATATAGGATAGTCTAAAACGGCCTTTACATCGAAAATTAAAAAAATAACCCTGCTTTTAAAATTGGTAGAGTAAACTCAGAGACTGTGTTTATTGAAAAATAAATGAAGTATCATTATCTGAAACTACTGATGAGAGGTTTAAAGAGAATAGTTTTTTGGATTGAACATTGGATGTAAATGTTAAGAGCCCGTGTCTTTGCCGGCAGTGCTAGTAGAGTTCCTAGAGCAGATCGATTATTAGAAGGAATCGATGGCACGTTTAACGTTAATTGCGCGAATGGGAGAACCGTTGGCCCTCTAACATCACTCCAGGGATGATGGGATAAAGATACACGCCGTGCGATAAAACTCCGCGACCAATCACCTTCTTGCTCATTTTTCCAATGTTAAATCAATCCGCTTTATTACGGCCCTACCTACATTAGCCCACCTTTTTCCAGCCATTATACACGCGCCGACACCACCACCGCATTTTCATACGTGCTCTTAAATATCTGTCATAAAAATTTACTGCACAGTAATATCATATCCGTTAATTGCAGCACTTCATTAAAGAACTTACACTCTTTTTTAACTTGCATTAAAATTTTAATGTTTATAAATTCTCTGTAGTGATTGCTACGTAAAAAGTTTCCAACTAATATTAGCTTTACTATAACACATTTCTAACTTCAATGGAAATTTTCTAATATTTTCGCTCTATATAGCACAATTTTAAAGGCACATTTACTCCGGGTCGAAGACATTACAGTACTGTTTCAACCGTTCAAAATATTCAATTTTTTTAGACAAAAACACTGAAAATACAAATTTAAATAATTCTCAATATTCTAAGTCAATTCTTCATCTGAAATCTAGTTGCTATAAATTTTTGGCGACAAATCAGATTAACTTTTCTAATAATATTTTCGCTCTACATGGCACGATTTTAAAGGCATATTTATCTTGAGAACGACTACTTTACACTACTGTTTCAACAGTTTAAAATAATAAATTTTTGAGACATTCCAATATTCAAAATTGGGTCAATATGTTTTTATATATATAAAAACACTAAAAAAAATATATTTAAATACTTCTCAATATTCTGAGTCTAAATTCTTCATTTGAAATCGAGGTGCTATTAAATTTTAGCCAAAAAAAAAATAACAACAAAACAATTTTATGCTACAATACAGTTCTTTTCGATTGTACAGACAAAATTACATAAGTACCGAACCAATTTTCTAAGTTTTTAACAACGGCTTTTTTTCTAGAAATTGTATCCGCTGTTTAAAAATTTTGAAAATTGCTATGCTAACCTAACTTTATACATAGAATCAAATGGTGGTGTTGATGAAATCTGTAACTATCTATAATAAAAATTATGGTCTGAAATTTAATATATTTTTATAATTTTTTTTAGCTAAAAGTTTCACAGTCAAAAAAAATTATAGTATACTTTTGTCAGAAACGTAATAAATATAATAATTTAGTTGGCTTTCAATTTTCGTAGGAAACATTTGATTTCTTGTTAGTAAATTGACATTGAAAAAAGATGATCCATTTAGAAGAACAAAAATATAAAATGAATGGAAGTTGAAGATCAATTCACCGAAGAATTCAATTTCAAGTAAAATAAGTTTATATCGTTTGAATGAAGTGCTGCAAAAAATGTATATAATTTAGAGTACACGGAAGTCATGTGATGTTCACATCAGATTTTTTTTAATAATACTAAAATGACAACCACTATGACAATTTACTTGATATACTAGACTTTATTTTACAAATAATTAAAACAAAATAATAAATAAAACGTATCTGTTGGTACATGAATGAATAAAATATAGTCTAAAATGGATATACCTATTTTTGAGTTGTAGAATCCCTTCTGTAATATGATTATTAAAACGTAGTTGGCAGCAGCCGTGCGTTTGTGAATAATTAAAACAATAGTAATTAAGAGAAGGATAACATTATTACAGCGAGAATGTATCGAGATAGAGTTTATGATATTTTATGTAATTTCTCGCGGGTAGTCGGTAATATGTAAATGGAATCTGTTAACTTCGGAATATTCTTCGCTTCGGCGCGCGCCCAAGACAGAACCCAGCCGGCTGCAATTACTCGGGGGAGGCGACACAACATAAATTAATAAAATCATTTTATTGCTGGGAAACAAATCACTTAAACTAGGTATTACACAAGTAAACATAAGGATAGTTGTTACACAATAATAAAGAGTTCATATCACTAAATTGAGACGAAAAGCGGCATGCTATTTCATTTACATGATGTGTAATATAATAGTTATATATATATTATATATTTACAACTGTCAAATAATATACTTATAATGCAATCGTTTTTTGTCAATTAATGACCTTCGTTACTGTTGCTAATTAAATAATATTGATAGTTCGATGGAATAACACTATTCAATAGTTATATCAAATTTAAATTTATCTGACAAAAGAGTAAAAACAAAATTGCTTTTAAATACTTTTTCTACATAAAAAGCCAAAGTTGCATTAGTTTTGTCATTTTTCATACTTATCTAGAAATAATTGCCTTGCGTTAAGTATGCTGTGAAACAGTGCCAAAGTATGATAACATATATTTGGTTATAAAAAAACATTTTTCTATTTATCATGTTATAAATGTAGATAAAGTATAGTATTTTTTCGCATGTAATTGCTATTCCTCGCTTTCGCTCGTGTTTGCAAACTTAATTTTCATGAGTAATACACACATTACACGCTCATTGAATAATATACTATTAACTTTTGTATTTGAAACATTTTCCCAGATATTCAACTGGTTAGGAATTATTGACTGAAGAAGAAGTGAACCAAAATCAATTTTTGTGTTGCCGTCTAGTTCTAGACTTTCTAGAATTTTGTTTAGTCTTGTCACCCAAGACCGGCAAAAGTCTTCTCTTAAAATTTCAAGACAAGACAAGACTTTCTTATTCTCGATTAAGACGAGAAAATTTAAAGAAATTTCAAGATTATAAATTCAAAATATAAATCATGCGAAACTTGTACCATTCAAGCTGAAACAGTGATTGTAAATAGGAAAAGAATGTTGCTCAAGAAATATCTGTCCTTCTCTAAAGCGTATACGCAGATTAATGTAGACTTGACATAATCTCGAGTCCTAATATCTAGACAAGATTTTTCAATGTAGACTTAAATTTAGTCAAGTCTTTCTAGAGAAGACAAGATTTTGCAGTATTGTCTTTTCTTGCGTAGACGGCAACACTATTAGTTTTCCGCAATTTTTTCAAGACCTACGGGGACTTTTAAGATAAAAATGATACGGTTAAAATCGTCCCCCAGATATGCAGAATAACTACCATTTAACCGTAGTTTTTATAGTTTCCGATATCCCAATAATGACCGATGAAATCTGGACACACTGTATATGTCATTGTAAACCTCTTCAGCTTCTGGTATGTTTCTAACCACTCGGACATAGTTACATTTACATTGGATAAAAATTGGCTTAGCCCTTTTATAGAAACAGAAAAAATAAATTCATTTTTAAAAAAGTATTGATTTGATGATATAAAGAGAAGATTTGAGTTTGTGTGCGTCATGTTCGTTTTTCATTGTCTAAATTTAGATGTAAATAAGAAGACACAAAGCAGAGAAATAGCGGTGAAATATCCAGCAAATAAACACTGGACCCTCCTCTGGTATCACAGATGAATGCGACTCTGACAACTCAGAGATAAATGGCTGCGCTTGAATCACCTATTATTTTCCCCATCATTTTGATAAATATTTCATACAATGAACTAATCTTTAAAACGGATGGATTACTACATTCATTATTGAATTTGTCATAATATGATTAAAGACAGATATCAAATCATTTATTATTATCCAAACTTTCGTAAGGATTCATCAAAAAATACTTTTAATGTTCAGAATAATTTACACAGTTTAACGGCCACTTTACCTATATTTGTTTATTTAATACATTTAAATTTTTCTATAACAACTGAGATTTTCTTTTGCTTTTTTAATAATTTTCAAAGTAACCACATGTAATATTTAATTGAAAAATGTGATGCACTATGAAATAAAGCGTTGTACGTCATATGTCCGATAATGATTTTGACGGTACTCATTTCAGACATCGAAGGTCTGATATGATTTCTAACATCCGTAGTTTGTTCAATAGTTTATCGGTTTCACGTTGTTAATAAATATTGTTTTATAAAATTCTCTTGTGAATAACGTTTCGTGATCAAGTCTGTACGGATTAATATGACAAATACATGATCCAATTGTCTTATGTTATTTTGACAAATCTGTACAGTAATATAATTACCATACTAACTTGTCAAAATTACATTGAATACAATTATGACTTAGTTACCCTGCTTACTCTATGGTAAACAAAGGCTTAATACGCTGAAACAGGTAAACTGATTTTAAATTTTTCAGTTAAACATAAATAGCGAGATTCACAAAACAGGATTAGCTCTTAAAAAGGTTAAAATATATCAAATTCAAGCTTAATTCGACATATTAATACTAATTTTGAGTTAATATTTTTTTGTGAATCTGGCAGTTAAAGTTACAATTTTGTAGTTTTTCACTCTAAAATTTGAAATGGGCAGGTAAAATGATCTAAAATCACCCATTTTTGAAATCAATTTATATTTGTGAAAATAGTCCATATTGATTAAAGTCAGTTGATTTCAAATGTACAAACAGAATTTAATTATCTCTTTTCGTTCCTGAGATTTTCGCTCTGAAATTTGCACATCAAAAACGTATTACTTGGGTATATCTCCCAAAATTATGTACAGAAATTTTTTATTCGCTTATACGTTCTTTGGAACGGTTCGATGAAAAATGAGGAAAAAGAAACACATTATTATGCTAAAAACCTAAAAGTTGTACTTTTTAAAGTTCATTCTTAGTCATATAGTGGGTACCGAACCATTCTAACATAATGATATATTTTATTTGATTAATACGACACTGGAAATCGAATCTCAGATTTCGCACTCTGTGTTTCAGTCGGAGTGTATTCGTTGAACGTTGCGTTGTGTATTTGTTTTATTTTCGTTAAAAATTTAAACGTATCTAAATATTCTCTGTAGACACATTGTAACAAAACTATTACATCTACGATATGCTTACAGTAAGCTGACACACAACATAAAAGATATGTCACTACTTTCAACATGCCTTTTTAAAAAACTACTTCATTGTTCAAAATTCATAAGCCTTACAGCTAGCAAAATATAAAAATAGGGTTTATTCCATAACGTGTAATGTGTATTGGACTTTCATATCAGGATTTGCAACTGTATCAAATTCTTACACGTTCGTTTGACACGTAGAATCAATTAGTGTAATTTTTCCAGTGGTGCCTGCCAATCCAAATCTCTGTGATATGTAACGCGGAAAATTGGTCCGGGTGTTCACTACGTTACACGCCCACGCATTCGAGGTCTGTGAGCTACTATATTGCCTGGTTACCGATTTACACTATTTTTTTACTAATAAAGAAAATTCAATCATTAAATTTTCCAATTTTTTTGATAACATCGAAAACTTGTACTTTACAAAAATTCTTATTCGGATACATGTCTAACTCTTAAGAACTTTATTGAAAAAAATAATATTTTTGTTGATGATAGTATAGTAAAAAACTATGTATTTCTACTGCGGTGGCATAGAAATTAATGTCACTTTTATGACGTTTGATGAAAATTTAATTATTATAACATCAAGTAGTAAACTATGTCATTCGGAGTAAATGATGTCACTTTTATTCCTAATAGCATAATATGTTATTAAAACAGGTTATGTTTGCTTATGCGTTGAAATTTAGAAGTGCGAAAAAGCCTCTTTACACTTTTTATTAATTTTTTTTAAATGAATTATTAAAATACTTAGTATTTACAGTATTAGCGCAATTCCTTTTAGAGTATTCAGTAATTATTTTTACAATATTTTCGCTGTCAATTATTACCTATAATTGTTACTGTCAAATATTAAAATATTTATGTCTATAGATAAACAGGTTAACCAGAATTGTAATAAATTTTCTGAATTATAATTACTCATTAAAGAGAGCTAATAGAAGTTTGAAATATAAAATTTTAGCTATTGACATAATACTAAATTATAACTTACAACATATATATTCAAAATTAATTAAAATATTTCAGAAAAACATTCCGATCTTCAGCAAAACACCACTTCCGATTGCACAAATAACAGCAAAATCTAATAAGATCTAATCTAGAGTGTCAGAATTTTTATTCACTAGTATTTGAGTAATTAAAAATCGTGTTCTAAGGACTTGAAAACGTGCTTATTCATTGAAAATTCACTATCCAATTTTTAGCATGATTCCAATACCTCTCTTACTGAATGGCGAGATATAAAAACCTATGACCGAAATGTTCGTTGTATTTATTTTATACTGGTGATAAAATATAAATTTTATTGTTTATATTCTATATTTATATATTTTATTAATTATTGCCCCCGCAATAAAATTGCTGAAATCCCGCCAGTGGTTAAAAATATAATAACTTAATAATTTTATCGGAACAGTTAAACCTAAGTTTTCCGTTTACCTGGTATACGATTTAAATATGTTATAAATGTATGTCACTCACTCAAGTTATAAGTGACAGATTTTGAAATGATTTTTATTGATTTAATTCTGATGGATGTCTCATGAATTTTTCATAACTTTTTATCAGGTTTTAAAGATTCCACAATATTTTTTATTTAAAACTTGCAACATCGACTACATTACACTATTCCTGTTTTTTATCAATTAGAAAAGTTTGTATAGGAAGGAAGTGATTTTTTCCGCTATGAGAATGGATGAGCATTTGGTAACGGTTAAGGATCATCGTAATGATTTGTGCAGTCATCAATAAAGGTTAGCTTAAACGACACGATATTTGTATCCAAAGGGGAAGATCGTCGTTGGTCGAAAAGGGTAAAGTGACAAATCGAGGGTCGAACAATCTCCAACGAATTCCTTCCAAAGACAAAACTTTTTCATCGTTTCGAAATCTTTTTTGTGGTATATTTTCCAATACTATCTCGGAATACTCGTGAGAGTAAATCTTCTCTGACACTTCAAGCTTTTTAATAACCTGCTCTTTTATATTTTCTCTTTCAAGTGAAACAATTCCAGTTGGGAAATTTTCTTTTACATCTGAATTGATTCAGAAAACTCGAGTCTTGCCGAGTCATTTTATTTCCCACAAAAAGATTCTTGTGGTGCACTCTCCACACAAGCTAGATAACGATAAGAAAATATTTAAAAACGTATCTGGCTCACCTAGAAATGAGTAAGTATTTTACGCGCCGGCGTTAATAACATTTATTATTTGGACCATAGTTAAAGAAGTGTTACAGAAAATAACAATCCTACTAGTAATATAATTAGAAAAATCATACAAATTTCATATAATCTGAACTATAACATTTTACAAATACTTTAACATTTGAAATTAATTGCTTATGATAAGTGCGAAGAATATAATAAGTGACTTGAAAATTAAGTACCTAATACAACTATTCTCGTACGATAACATGAACTTCGGCTTCGCAAGCTCCACCTCATGTCATGTCCCCTCGAAGGTTATAATTAAAGAGCGGATTAAAAAGTGTCAAAATAAGAATGTAATACGCATTAAAAAATCTTCAAAATATGCACGATATATACAAAGAAATTTAAATATATACATAAAAATAAAAATATGCAAAAAATAATGTTAGGTGCTTTATACTAAAATCATTTTCTTATTTTTATTTTTATATGCAGAGTTTTATTTAGAACATTTCATGAAATGTATAAATACAACATATTCAAATTCATAAAAAGTTCAATTTCTTTCTATGGATGAAAAACATGAGAGATACATTTAAATATTAATATTTTTATGTCTATTAAAGTATTATGTGCATTTGTTCTATATCTTTATATAATAAATATATTGAAAAAATAGCCAAGAATATTTGACGGAATTTGGACATGGTTAAACAAAAATTCAATTTACCATTTGTCTAACGTAACATTACGGAAATCGTAACTTTTCCTCTAACTTACAATTACATTTTCTTCAGCAGAAGACAATTATACGTTGCATTGTTGTTGATTTACTATTTTCCTTTAATATTTCTTATAGTAAATTTAATTCTTCATACTTTTAATGTTTGTTATTTTAGTTAGTGCTAAAATAAACTGCAAAAATATAATACTATTAAAATATAGGTTAATTTAGTTTGATAGATGAGTCCGTAAAGTCAAATTTTGACATAAGAATCTATAAAGTTTTACTTTAGCTACCATGTTGGCTAACTTCGCAGAGTGATATCACAGAATAGGTTTATACAGAAGCTACAGTAAGACGGAAAAACGAAAATTAGAGAGAGATGGGAAAAGTCAACAAATTTAAAGAGCTCATTGTTTAAAATCGGAAAGTTACCACACATCTTAGAGAGAGATAGGGGAAGTCAACAAATTTAAACGTCTACACAATGCTCCAAGGTCATACAACTGAAAATGGTAAATATTGAAAGAAGCTTTCAGAACTCATAATTAATCTGTAGACAATATTTGACTACCTATTTATATTTTGTTATTTCCCTGACGAAGGCAGCACTGAGCTGTCGAAACGTTGTAATTAATAAAATTTTACAGAACTTAAACCCAAATATTGTCTACTGATTGAAAAGGCTAACATGAAAGGTACCGACACGGAGTATCGCTTCTGTATGTAACTATCCTATGGTGATATCGTGTACTTTAGTATCGATTTCGAAAAAAATAATTTTCAAATGTACAAATATTTGCGTGAATGATTAACAATTTTATATATTAACAATTTATTTTGTACAATAACCAGTTATTGTTTTAAAAGTTTGAGCAAATTTAAAGTCGCTGTAGAAAGTAATTTTAAAAGTTGAAATATTTGGGTTTACGATTGTTGTGGGAATCATATGTGGCGTGGCATGATTTAAGCCTGGGTGGATTTGAGCGTCATTTGGTGAAATTGAGGCAAGATAAGTTTTTCACCATAAAAAACAGCTCAGGAGGGGGTGTATAATAACAGAGGAGCGAAGCGAACGACGGCTCTGGATATAGAGACGCGCGTGAAGCATTGCCAGACAAGGAAATGAAGTACATTTTCTTTAAGTCGTTTTGTTTCATGACGCTTGTTTTATGTTATAATCTCGCCAGCTTGAGAAAACACTTTTTGAGCATGTTTCACTTTTACTTCATATATTCTCTTTACACAGAATGTTATAAACAATCATTTTATAAACTACAACGTACACCACACGTAAACTACTCTAGCCATCTTACGGAAATTTGTAGAGCTATATTTTCATCCCTAGTAAAAATGCTACATTACTCTCTCACCAAAAAGCCACACAAAAACGCAAAAGCTTTAACTTATAGTGTTTGCCGCGAATGGACCTACATGATGACTTAATTTCAAATTTATTACACCGGGTAAGAACATACTTCTTCTTCACTTTCTCAACTACACATTTTTACTGCCTCTTTTTTATTTTACCCTGAAGACCACACTGCTCGCTTAACTACAGTTTAATATAAATTTCAAATTCTTTCCAAATTCCAAAAAACATTTTTTAAATAATTATACTTTTTACTTCTCTTTTACATGAGAGACTGTTTTTCATTACCACTACTTCGTAACCATAATAACCATGGCCAATAATAATTTATTATTGACAAAGGTCAATAATGCAAACTTTTATTTGTCAAAAGAATTCAAGTGTCCATAAATATTTCTTAGTCTCATTTAACACAATTTAAATATATCCTCTAATTATAACAAATAAAGACTAATTTTATATTTGTGACTATTATTAAACAAGTAAATATAAGTACATGTCAAAATATTCGTTATTATCAACTATGATTTAAATGATAGTAAAGAAAAAAATATAAATACCAACGCCTTGTATCCCTCGATTGCTTCGCTCCTCAGGATACAATAAGCTATTCGGTAAGCAAGGTAAGCGTGACAGAGGGGTGCCAAGATGTGAATTTCGTAAAAGAAAACTCCTGGAAGTTATTTGTAAAAATTAAATTCTGTAAATTTTATATTTTCTCCTATATTTATTAATTTACTTATTTAGCGTATGGCTTTTAAAGGAAAGTGATCAAGTACATATAATTATCTGTGTCTATTTTTGTCTAAATTATTTCAGATCCTTAAGCAAGGTGGATTATTTACAAAAAAATTTGAAGAGTTACACGTGTTATATAATTTCGGCGCCCCCGAATAAACTGGACAGTTTAAAAAAAGGA
The DNA here is from genome assembly GCA_035578165.1 of Stenolophus ochropezus. Lineage (NCBI taxonomy): Eukaryota > Metazoa > Arthropoda > Insecta > Coleoptera > Carabidae > Stenolophus > Stenolophus ochropezus. The sequence continues at coordinate 2,449,884 of JAQOWZ010000010.1, forward strand.
AGGGCGGTCATATATTACTTGAAAAAATAATTTATATATGTGGTAATAACTGGAGAAGTAATTTCGAAAGTCGCTGATGCTGTATTTTTTCGTAAAACCAAAAATGTTTGAAAATATCGAATTTTTAACCTGAAAATTTTCAAATTTTACAAAATTTTATTTGTAATATTTTTTAAAGAATTAGCTACGCTGATAACAAGTTTACAAACAGAATTTAATTATCTCTTTTAGTTTCGGAGATATTTGCCATCAAAGTTGCACCTCAAAAAAGTGTGTTTTTTGAAAATATTTCAAATATGAGGAGAGATACAATATTAACTCCTTTACCATTCGATTCTACAGCAAAATTTATATAAAGAAATGTTTCCTCCACATATACGTTCTTTGGAACGATTATGTGAAAAATAAGAAAATTGGAAAAACCTAAATTTCCATTTTTCGTCTAGAAACTTTTTGCCTCCAAAATCTTTTATTATTTAGACTTAAGTAGATATAGATGCGTTGATTTTAAATTTTCAAACAGAATTCAGTTATCTATTTCCGTTTTCGAGATATTTGAGTTCAAAGTTATACCTAAAAAAACAGGTTTTTTAGGTATACACCTAAAATGGTTAGGTTTACGACCTCGGCGACCTCACCAATCGATTCTACAGGCAAAATTACATAAGTGTACCACTTTTCAGATTTTTATCTGAACAGATAGAATTTCTAGAAGGAAAAAACTGAAAATAGCCAATAATCGAAAAAATGCCTGATGAACCCCTTACGATTTTTTTCGATTTTGGCCATTTTCGTTTTCGTTAAAATAAAAATCTAAAAATTGGTACACTTATGTATTTTTGCCCGTAGAATCGATTGGTGTGGTCGCTGAAGCCGTAAACCTAACCTTTAAAGGGGTATACCTAAAAAACCTGTTTTTAGGCGGCTGGTACATAAATTGTTTTTTTTCGTATCTGCTGGCAACCTTAAAGTATCAATTTTTATTTGACATCTGTCAAAGTCAAAATTTTTGGCCGCTAGTTTGTTCATTATTGATTTACATAGTTTATATTAATGTGATTAATTATTTTAGAATATAATAACAAATGTAAGTAAAATTTTAACTATTCCTATACAAATATTAATGAAAAAGTAATGAATTTGCGAGTAAAAATTGCGGCCGTAAAGTAAATGCGGCCGTAAGGTAAATGCGGCCGTAAAGTAAATGCGGCCGTAAAGTAAATTTTGACAGATGTCAAAAATTAAATTTGAATGAAAATTCATAATTTCTTGTTGTAATCGCCTAAAAAATGTTGTGTGCACCTCGGCTAAAAGTTCTTTTTGGGCCTCATCTGATTTGTAGCCTCGGCTTTGCCTCGGCTGCAAACTTCGGTTTCGGCCCAAAAAGATTACTTTTAAGACCTTGATACACAAATAACTATTTTTTAGGTATTACCAAAACTCAAATTTGAATACGAATATCTCGAGAACGGTAAGAGATAATTCAATTCGGTTTGAAAATTTAAAGTCAGCGCATCGGTATTTACTTAACTCTAGAAATTGAAAAGTTTTGAAGAAAAAAAAGTCCACGGCGAAATTTAGAAATTTAGGTTTTTTCGATTTTCTCATTTTTTACCGAATCGTTCCAAAGAACGTATATACGATGAAAACATTTCTTTATGTAAATTTTCCCGTAGAATCGACTGGTATACTCGTTGAGATTGTATCTCTATCCATTTTCGAGAAATAGCCAAAGAACACAGTTTTTCGAGGCTCAACTTTGACAGCAAATATCTCAGGAAGGAAAGGAGATAATTAAATTCCGTTTGAAAATTTGAAATCAGCGCGTCGAGATCTATCAATATATACTATTTGCCAAAATCAAAATTTTGAGGAATAGTTCGCGTTTGTCAACACAATTTTTGGTTTAATACTGTTGTATGGTGTGTTTTAACTCTACACAACTTTAATATTGGGTTATAGATTTTGGAAATAAATAAAAGTTAAATAATAAAGCAACAGAATAAAATCGAAAAGGTATAATAGGATAGCAGATTTTTTTATTTTCTCAAATTTCACCTAATCGTTCCAAAGAACTAATATGCGGAAAAGTCGTTTCTTTAGAAAATATATTTCCTTCTTTTTAAAAGTGAATTTATAAAATTAATCATTGTTATACAATAGCGACCTTAGTAACAATCAAATTTAAATTTAGTTAAATAAATGATAATATTCTAAACATACATTTTATCCTTTTAATAAAACAATTAGAAATACGAAACAACATCTGCTTATTCACGCCAAGATTAAGAGAACTATTATTGACCAGCGCCTGGTATCCGTCGGTTATTTAACACCTCAGGACACATACTTGCAGCTAGGTTAATAATGATAGTCTTCTCATTTATTAAACAAAGGAAATTTATCAAACATCGCTTGTCGGGTACTCAATCTAATGTGGAAAGTGCAGCATAAATGTCATTTTTTTATGTCTTAATGTATACCTCAGACATACAAGAATAATAATAAAATGTAATGCATGTCATTAAAAAAAAATTGCAAAATCCCTTATCTCCCATAAATATAAATTTAAATATACATACAGCTTATTTTATTTACCAAATACAGTGCTTAAAATTTATAGCAGATATAACAATATGTCCCTTTATGTTTGACATAACGGAAAAGTATAACAATAACAATATCTAACAATGTTGTCACGTAACTACTTTCCCGGAAATATCAATATAACAACCATGAATAAAAATACGGACAAAGAGAAATAGACGATCATTATTCCAAATTAATATGGAAGTCAGAAATAGACCAAAGACCAAAGGATTTGGATATCAAAGTACGGCACAATGGAAATTATAATTTATTTTTGTATGTGTATCAAATTAAAAATTTGGTAATCTATATTTCTAAACATATAATGCACATTTTCAATTACATTTTTTTACATTTCTCAGTGCCTTTCCAATCACAGTTGATCATTAAAATTTTGAAATAATACTTGAAATATTCTAAAAATTTATTATCTCATTACACTGATTTCCAAATTTCAAACTACTCAAAATTACAATTACAAAAAGTATGTGTTTTTTTTAATGGGTGAAGAATAAAAAATGGAGATAATATAACTTACTTTCTTTAGAACGATTATGGGAAAACTAAGAAAAATAAAAAAGGTAAATTTCATCGTTTCGCTTGGAACTATTTTTAGAAATTGAGTTTTTTGAGATATTTTAGTTGTTTAATGCCCGTTTGCACCAACAAGGCTTAAATTTTAAGCCAGACTTAAACAAAAAAAATCTAATCGAGTTTTTGACAGCAATGTTAAATTATGCATTTGACATTTAATTTCGATTCGATATTGTCTATTTAAGGCAAGCTTAAAATTTAAGTTATGTTGGTGCAAACGGCCATAAAAAAAATACGTTTAAAATGAGTTAAATAATTTGTACTGATTATTCCACATACGTTATTTTCACCCAATCAGAAAACTTCATTTGATGGAAGAAGGCAGTTTTTCAGTGAAAAAATTTGATAAAACCACAGTAGGATCGTCGTTGTTACTTTTTGTTACCATGAAAAATTTTGTTTTAGTTGTTGTCAATTAAAAAATTGTTGGTTTTAGGCACAGGATACCCTTACTAACATCTAAAGATAATACAAAAAGACACCCAACTGAATTATAATATATATAGTGTTCCATTTGAAAATTACGAATTATAGTCATTTGAAACAGAGTAAATATGATTTGCTTTATTGAACACCCTGTATAATTACATTTAAAAAAAAATATGTGAGAACATAACAGTATAGTTACTAGTTACTGTTCTACAGAAAAATATATTCTTAATTTTTACTATTAAAATAACTTCAATACGTCTTTATAAAGATAAAGCAATGCGTGTATTTGGTTTCTTTTAGAGAATAAACGGAATAACTTGGAACGGCGTGGAACGGCGTGGATAACTAAAACAAGATTCATTTGTCCTTATAGGAGAATAAAATATAATTAAAAAAATGTAAAACTATATAGGGTGTTCCATTTAAAAAAAATACCGTATATGTAAAAATAATTTTACGTTATGCTTCTTGAGTGAACGAATAAATTCTGTTAACAAATTTATGCTGTATTTCTAATGACAACGGAGATATCAAAGACGGACATTTCGATGACTCACCTGTATAGAAATCAGTGGTTACTAAAAAATAACTTATTCTAAATTTTATTTTATTTAAAAAGGCTCTCATTGTAAAACTTATGAGAATAAATATAAAAATATGTATAATATAAAAAAAGAATACGTGTTGGTCTATCAGATTTGATATGTTGGTATTGTTTTAGTAATAGTTGGGAAGTGGGTTTTTTGTGCTATGAATATATGAATACATGATGGAACAATTTTATTTGCGACAATACAAAGCTAGATATCCAATAGAATAGGGCATTTTTTAGCATATTACGAGTTTTTCAGGCGTTCTGTAATCCCCAAAGCGATGTAACTCGTACACATCATATTCAGAATTTTATTCGAAACTAGAGTAATGAATTCCTATTAGCAAATACGCAGTTGCTTTGCCCTTTCGGAGCAAGGGCGCCCATACAGTATTTTTCAGGGAGGGGAAAATTAAAAAAAAAACAGAAATATTATCATATAAAAGATTTATATTATTTTGCCTACTTGTACTAATTTAAATTTTAAGAAACACAAAGAAAAAATGTTGATAACAATGGAATACTTAGTAGATTTCATTCCGACGTAAGATGGTCCATTTAAAAAAACATAAAAATTTAAATAATATTTATATATATTTATATATATATTTATAAAAAAAATACCTTAGCACCCTCAGGATACTATGAGCAATCGACTATATACACTCGGCTATGGAACATTTTGTTTAGAAAATATGAAGGGTAACTTTCAAAATACAATTTATTTTATCAAATATTTCAGTTAAAAAAGGCCATATTACACATCATTTGGTTTTATTAGATGCAAAATTAGTAATCTAACTAACGATACCACATACACCCGATTTTATTTAGCGGGACTGATGGAAACAGCAAGAAACTGTTTTCCCATGCTATTTCCCTATGTCAAGGTTTTCAGTATTCACCCTGTATAATATAAAAAATATATATTATAGTGACAAATTACTAACATATACTTATTAGTATATAAAAAAAATTGTATTAAAAAAGAAAATAAACAAACATAAAGAAAAAAAAATCTTATTTTTTTTATTGGTTTGTATAGGCAATTCCTTCCAGTTTAAATAATTTACCATAAATATCACTGAAATAATTTGTGCCACACAAGTCCAAAGTTAAACAAACATGAATAAATTCCTTATAGAACATAAATAATTAAGTAAAATGTCGTCTTTTTAAAATTTGCAAAAAGCCAAGGGAGGGCAGATGCTCCCTCTTGCCCCCCCCTTATGGTAGTTGCTTTCCCCTTTCGGGGAATTCCGTTGGCGAATATTGTTTAGCATAATTTGTTGTAATCCGAAGGCCAGTGTTCACCGCTTTTATTAATATTAAATGAAGTTGCCTCATTCGTTACTGAAATTGTTGTTTGCAAGGAGGCTGTGGAAGTCATTAGCATTAATTTTAATTTGAAACACTTTTCCCTGCGTTATTTCTTCACTTACAATTTTCTCCGATAAATTACCTCCAGATATTTGCCACGTTTACTTTATCATCGAATTTATTTTTATTTATAACCTCATTTATCAGCAAACAATATAATAAATAAACAAACTCATTTACTTTGATTTACATTTTTACTGCTTTGTGCGAATTAAAGGAAGTATTCTGCAGGGATGGAAAACTTAACGTAACGATACCCGATAATATTATAATAACGTAACAATAACAAAATAACGTTATTTATCTGTAACGTAACAAATAACGATACACTATCCTGTTATTTCTCGTTGGGAAAATATAAATTCCTAATTTATTGATATTTTAATATTTTTCATTGTATGTACACATTGATGACACTAGTATCGTTTGAAGTTTTAAGTGCACTAATACAATTAATTATTAATGCATGTCTTAAAGAAGGTAAATACGAATTATAGTATAAGGTACTAATATTTTAAATATATTTTTGTTAAGTTTTGTTCAAGTTATCAGTTGGTTGATAACTGTTGTAACATGTACGTGTGTTTGTTTTATCTATATTTGACGAATGGCTTCTGTTAAATAATTTACATGATTTGCTTGATAATGTTTTAATACCCTTTGTAACCTTGATGAAGACTGATTTACCATCGAAACGTTGGTGTATTAGTGGATTTGATTAAATGACTGCAACTCAAAAAAGACCTTCTTTTCTAATAATTAATATAAGAAGTAGTCTAACATACGCTTTTTTTTATTAAATATGACATTGTCAATTTTTTTTTGGAATTCAGTGTAGTAAAATACCCCGTAAAATACAAGTAAAGAGTGTTAAAAACTCTTTAATTAATAAGTCAAAATAAACTATTCATCAAAAGTTTAATAAAGTTTAATCTTTTCACTTTACATTAATTATTTTTCCATAAAAAGTGCAATTATTATTTCATGTAATTATTCGCCAGTCCTTTATAAATATCATCCAATTACTCTAGTTACAAACTTACAAAGAAGTGAAAATGTCATGTTGACATTAGAAATAAAGGATGTCAGATAAATTCAATTAATAGGACTGTTCTATTTTTGAGATATAATTGGTTATCTCTACACTATAATTGAAATAATTGGAACGTTTTTTCCGACATTTTCTTTAACTAGAAAGAGAAAAAAATCCTTTCAATTTGCAATATTGTTTTCAGATGTAAAATACGTCATGGCAAAAAATAACCGACACCAAATATGTGAATCCTTGACAAGTTGTTGTGATATATAGTACTTGTATATTGTTTTATTTTGTTAATAATATACATATATAGGTACATTTTTTATTTATTATTTACCTTTGATAATAATTTATCTGATTTCATGCAGACAACATCTAAGCAGGTGTAAACATAAATGAAAATGATGTATGAAATATTTGATACTTTGATAGTACTATTGTTATCACAGCCATCCCCGTCTCTATAGCTAGCTGACGTTGTACAAACACATCATGCTATTTATTTATATTTTTAATTAATAATTTAACGATTTCGGAAAAAATATAATGTATATCTAAGGACTAAAGTATTTTTTATTACTCGCCTCGTAGAATAAATTCCATTTCCGTAATAAACAATTATTATTATCTATGATAATGATTTAAATCACCCTAAAGATAACAATTTTTAACGGTTTATCTGTCAAGTTAGCTGCGTTATTTTATTTTCTTTATTATTTGAAATTACTGTTGAAATGTACAACAAATTTAAAAAATACAAATAAAATAAAATTGTAATATTTTTAGCGTAACTTGACAAAATAGTAATTACAAATAATAACGGAAATAAACTAACGCATCTAACATGACAGATAGAGCGTTAAACATTTCTTCATTTTTAGGGTGATTTACGTAATTTTTATACTTAATTTCTGAGCTTACAAGGCATGTAAAATTAATTTTGCTTTTAGATTCAGATGTAAAATTTTATGCTCTACGTCTTTTATTTGAAATTTTATAACTTAAAATAATTAGGGAAGCAGTAAATTACAAAAATATGATTTTACATATTAAAAATGTTTACTAAAATTTGATTGTCACATACCCCAATATAAGGCTCTTTTTTTTTTTGTTGTTTTGTAAATATTACATCGAATTTAGTAAACAACAAAAATGGTTCATATTAAAAGGAGTATAAAGAGAGAATAATAGTAAGAAATCAAGAGCCTACTAATGTTCCGGTGTTAAATATGTGAATTGTTATATCCGAAGAACGCCCCCTAATTTATCAGAGCAGTTTTTATCGGTGAAAAATAACGAACTATTAGCAACGTATTCTGCTGCTTCATTATCATTCAGATAGTAAAAAAATAAATTACAAACCGACATTATTTGTCAAAAACTAATAAAAGTGGAACATTAATATGAAAACGACGTCGAATTTAATTAGAGATTACAAAAAGTTAGAGGGACAAAACATGATTCATTTGCACGGCATGCAAGGGTTGTGGAAAAAATAGTCGGGTCGCGGACGGCATTTGTAAAGCTGTGAGGCGCGCTCAATACTGGATTCGGCGCAAACCTGATTAGCGGGCCAAGTAAACAAGAAGCCACCGCCACCCGGGATAACCCGGTCTCCACACCCACTTCATTTGCTTCTCCCAACATCCAACACCTAACCTAATCAACCTGGACGGTGCATTCTTCAAAAATACACAAAAATCTGGTTCGCAACATTCAAACAGATTTTAGGATAACTTTCGTCTTACAACGAGCATTCAACTATCAAATTTATCCTGCTCACAATATCCAATCAACTGTCTTAATGTAACCTAATCATCAACATCGACAACCTTTATCATAGATAACTAGATACGTAAGACAGGCCAGATTTTGGTCAATTATAAATGGAAAAAACATATTCACCTCTTTATTATATGAGGCGGAACTATTCTATGCACATACCTAATTTGCTTGAACTACCAAATCAAACATAATTAACATAAATATCTATCATTGCAAGTGTAGGAGATACAAGTATTTTAAATACCTTTATTGTTTTTGAAGTTACAAATTTTTCTTTTTAGTTTTCCGAAAGATTCCTTCAGAAAAGCACATTAGGTTGAAGCTCTACACCTAACTTTTAAAGTAATTCATAATTCTTCCAAAATGTGTTCAAAGCATATTGACAATTGTGTACATTGTCATATCTATCTTGATTAATTTTAAATTTGACGTTAAATTCATACTTCCGCTTCCAAAAAAGATGAAAATAGTATAACCATCCTCGTACGTTGAGCCAAAAATTTAACACTTACAAGACAGGCAAATCTGTATCTAGTGATATAAGATTTAAGAGTCTTACAATGTAAATAAAACCATTCGATTCTCAATATTTGAACAACAATTTTAGTATAACCTAATCATCATTGGTCTTACAAATCATTCGGATCCCATTATTCAAACAACAATTTTTGTATAACCTAATTAACTTCGAGGACAATAAAATCTCACAAGAGGCATTTTCAAATACAAACATCAAACTATCAAATCTATCATGTTCCCAAAATCCGAACAATAACCTCACATAATGTAATCAACAACCTGGACAATGCATTCTTGCAAACTACATTTGGTTACCAACATTCAAACAATAATCTTAGAGCACAACATAGTCTTACAATCGACATTCAATTACAAACAGCAAACTATCAAATTTATCATCCTCCCAGAATTTAAGTAATCTTAATTTTACCTAATAATATACGTGGACAATACATTCTTACAAAGTGAATTCAATTGTCTAGCTCACTCCTGCTTATTGCTTTAGAAAATCGTCGATCGTCTTCGATGGAACAATCAGTCGTGACCACAAGGACAAAAGATTCAAGTAAAATTCTAGTTACTAGTAGTATTACATTATTAAAAATATTGTACACTACCTTTACACTATCAAAATTGAAATATTGTGGTTTGATATGATATCCTATATAGGTACAAATATAATATCAATAATTTATAATCTGTACAAATTTGTTTCCAGGAATCAATTTCCTCCCATAGGAATTGAACAAAATAATCAAAATAATCTATTTCAGCGAGATAGTTAAATCTCATTACCTGTTACGTATAACATATGTAACTACTAAAGTATTTTACGTAATTTATTAACGAATATTCGAGTAGAACAATAGCATCACGACCATCATGTATAAATTGAAAAGAAGTGTGTGTGGAGATATATAGTATATATTGGGAATGTAAGGCGTGGGCGTTGATAAAGAAATAACGGTGTGCAGGGATGTCGCCAAGGTAGCCTAGCCATCATGAAGCACTTCTTGCCACGCGCAGACCAATTGAGCTGCTTCGATCGTCCATGCCGCTGTCTCTCTTGACTCTTGCCAGCGTACCATTTTGCTTTCTTTATTTCTCTTATCATCTCACACTTACACACAATACACTATTCACAAATCTCACCACTACGCTTACGTATACACCCTCAACGAGGATAAAGAAAGAAACTTAACGAAAACTATAATCGAAACAATTATACAAAAAATCTGATTACCTCCTGCCACTGTAGTAATATATTCTATATGTTTATTTAGTACATTAATAGGCCAATTCTGAACAAATCTGTTAGACTTACAGATCTGTCAATCTGTAGATAATGAACAAAATCGCAACAAAAATAAATGCGTTTTTACAGATCTGTAAGACTTACAGATTTATTCAGAACTGGTCTATAAATTTTTAGTTTTAAAATTAGTTTGTCATGACAGTTCAGAATATTTTTAATTAATTTCTTACCGAATATCGACATCAACAAATATGTATAACCGAAAAAGTAACTATTTTCGGCGTTACTAAAACCAGAACCGAACTTACCTTGATTCGCGCATGCAAATATATACCTTATATATTTCTTCCACCTTTCTTAATTTAAAATTACTTACGTCAAATTTGAAAAGAGCATAATATGTCAAATTTTGTGAACATATGAATAAATCATCTGTTTATAGAAATTCCTCAGCCTCATCGATGTATAAAATTAATATAATTTATATGTTTTCTGTTTAGTGAGAAGTTATATATAAAAGTAATTATTCAGATCGATAGAAAATTTAGAAAATCTTTATATTTAATAATAACGTAATTTACGAAAAAAGTTGGTATTTAGAGGTATTTTTAGAAAAACCGGTTTGAAGCTTCAGATAAAGTACTAATTTCGGTAATAAATTGTAGTCAAAATCTAATCAGTTCATCATATTCGAATATAACTCTTAAATACAAATTATTATATTTTTTACATGGCTCGTACTGACACACGGATATACAAACATCATGGTAAAAATAGTAAAATCGTACTTTAGGGACCCTAATTCGTGCTCATATGTTGAAAACTCACTCTGGAGCAATTTGACCAAAAACAATACCTTCCTTATCAATATATTGATAGGCGGGAGGTAAAAACACAAAGATGTTTCGAGATATAATTTGTCATTAGTAATAAGCTGAAAAGAAAACAGTAAGAAAATAAAATGAATCCTCTTAATAGTATTTGATTTTAAGACAACACATATTCCAGATTAAGATCCTTAGAAAATTGCATACAATTTCAAGATTTCAGATTATCTAGTAAGGTGTAAAACCATTGAAGTACAAATAATATATTGTAAGCGTTTATATTAATTTTAATTTAGTTAAGGTTTTCATGAGAAACCTTCCATTTTCATAAATTAATTCCACAAGGAGAAAATGCCTGAACAACAAGGCGATTGAGAAAAAAGGAAAAATACATCATCCACAAAGCTTCAGATTAGAAAGCCTTGAAGTGCCGTGCAATTTTTAGATAATAGGCATTTTCCATTTGTCAATTCAGCTTAACTTCAAGTTTCTGACATCCCCTTACTTGTAGTAAATTTATTGAGCCGTTTGACCAAAGTGAAATAATTCTTAAATTCAATTGTTCCGTGCTCTTAAACAAGATAAAAAAATTTAATCGATTTGTGCGCTCTACAGTTCTTAATTTGGACGACAGAGTATCAGAAAAGAAATTTCATGTAAAGTATTCGTTTATAATTATTTAATTATTATTATCAAAATCGAACTATCATGTTTATTTAAAAATTCTTTATTTTTTTATTTAATTAATTGCTGTCGGTGAGGCGAAATATATAATAAGCAATTCGAAATGCAACTCCGAAAACTCCGGCTTCAGTCGGGCTGTTTTTATTAAGGCTAAAGAAGAACATACTATTTTACAAAACCTTTTACTTCTTGAGTTAAAAATGGGTTTATACATAGTTGTCTGTTTAACTGATGGATGTAGTCCATAATTTGGTTTTGAAAATAATTAATATTGACTGACAATGCGTTTATTTAAAATTTAGAGATTTTAATTATCTCTTTTCGTTCTTGAGATTTTTGCTTTCAAAGTTACACCTTAAAATAGAATGTATTTTAGGTATTTCTCTAAACTGAGTACAGATACAATCTCTTTTCTTTGAACGATTCGGTGCTAAATGAGAAAAATAATAAAACCAGAATATCAGTTTTTCGTTCAAGAACGATTTGTTTCTATTTTTTTTTTCTGAACATAAGTTTTCGAGGTATTTCCATTCAAAGGTATACCCAAGAAAGAGGTGGATTATTCTCTAATGAGTTGAAATATGACCTCAGCAAAAAAAGGAACTTGATTAGTTTATACTGATACCTCCTCAAATGTTGTAATATAATACATTCCTTGTAAGTTAAAGAATTATAGTATAGGTGAATATCGGTAATGTTTGATGATTTTTCGAAGGTATGGAAGCGAGCCAAGGTTTGGCGACGATAGTCGAAGAGGAAGAAAGTAGTGTTATTTATATTTGATGCAAGCAGTCATGCACCTACAGCACTTCAATAATAGAAAGCGAAGTTAGAGTTATAGATAGCGTGATTTTCTCCTTGTTGTTCCATTATTCAAGCAGGTTACACGGATCGATAAAAACAAAAACTTAGGTATCCGTATCTTGAATATAAAATAACTTGGGAGTTTCGCCGCGCGAAATGGATTGAAGTAATAATCGCCAACCAAAGACACCTTATTTGTATTCATAAACTTTCTTTCTTCTTTGTCTAAGTAATAATTCAAATGTAATATTAAATTCATTTCAAGTTGTCAAATAAAAATGCACAAAACATATGAATTTTAATAGAGGCTACGTGACGGCTCAACTTCACAGATCCTAGACGAAATTTACTTCCAAACTTCTCTCCGCCGAGCACTAGTTCCACTTATTCTAGGTCACCTGTCAATTTACATATTTTATGCCTTACTAGTAATTTTAACCGTATGCAGTAAACAATACGGAATGTATATTTAAATTTATATTTATAGAAGAAAATGGATTTTCCAGTTTTATTAAGAAATAAGACCAGCAATACGGTATGGACATTTTACCGATCGAAAACAATTGTTGCGTGAGATAAGGATTCCTTACCGTTCGTAATGCTTATACAATTTTCCTCAATATTAGTAACAAACAATATTTAACCTGACTTTTATTAAAATTCATTTATAGAAAAGTAAAGTCCATGGTATTTTTCAAGCATAATTTGCAAGGTACCTTTATTTATCAATAATGATAGTATTAGTAACTACACTTTTAATTTTAATAGCAAAAATTGAATTTATTAAATTATTTTTGTGCATTTAGTACTAACCATAAACCTACTTACTGTTCAATAAACGGTATTAAGACGTAGCATCTAGTAAAAGCAACCTACTATCTTGGAAACCCAATCAATAAACCTTTTATAATTCTCAATCGGGCAAAAATAGTTTACTGTGCAACAAGTGCAGAAAATCGCCTATTTCCCACGAGGTGTGAAAGTCGTCTCGTGCCGAAATCACACAAGGTTGGAAATAGGCTATTCTGCACGAGTGACATTTTATACTTTTTCCATGACCACAGTTTTAATCTTTACAGAACAAAATTACATACACGAAAGCTATTTGACATAAGAAACAATATGGCGTAGATAACCTCACAAAGAGTATCATGCATGCGTAGTGTTGGCAATTACTGTGAGAAATGATATTTCCCACAATGTAGATGCGCAAAGTTCCACTTTCCATAGTGATCGTAGAAAAATATATTTTTTACGATGACTATGGAAAGTGGCACTTTTCTCACACTATACAAAGCTAGAAAGTTGTGTATTTCCCACAATCGTGGAGAAATCTTTTCCCACAACACTGCGCATCTGCAGTTTGGAAAATATCATTTCTCACAGTAATTTCCAACACTGCGCTTGCGTGAAGGTATTCTTTGTGAGGTTAGCTGCGCCATATTGTTTTTATGTCAAATATATTTTTATTCTGTACTATTTACCAGTGTAGAAAAAATATAGCGTGCCATTAGTGCAGAATTACATATTTCCCACCTTGTGTGATTACAGCACTTGACTTTTAGAAGTATAGTAATAAATATATAATGGTTAGACATATAAAATCTCTATGCACCACTGAGCATTATATTTATAACTGCAGACATAACTGTCTTCATAATGTCTTTAGTACAGAAACAACTATTATTTTGTTTGAAATGTAATAGTATACTGTATGAATATTGAAATAATGTGCCATAAATACTAGAACTTAAAGTACTTATACTACATATACGTAGTTTAATATAAAAATAAATCCATTTACACGCGAGATTTTTAATTAACAAAGTTAGCAAAATATAATCCAGGGTTAACCTTTGAAACAGAAAATTAATTTTGAAATAACTATATTTACTTTGGATCTTTGAGCGTGAACTAGTTTTATGAAACACTTCTAGCGTGAAGATAATAAGTGGAATAATTACTAAAACTTTCATTTAGTGCTTTATTGTTCAGTGAACGTATTTACGCAGGGTTTTTATTTAGTAATTTAGTTTGAACCGGGGGAGGTGTTTGCTTCCCTCGTAGCGGAATTCCTCACTTATAATTTAACTTGCAATAATGGTGCAATGGCACGTCGCACGACAAACCGTTCCTTGCACCCTTTATACTTTATATTGTTCTTGTCCAGGTCATATCCACACTCGTACATTTAACTTTACAAGTATTACTCAATGAAATTGGCGGAGGTGCCACACCTAGTACCAATTTTAAATTAATTATATATAAAAAAATATTTGCAATTTTTGGTAATTGTGATGAAAACTCAGGAACGTTCTTATGTTGGTGGGAGCCCTTTTTTCAACACGAAATAAAAACTGAGGATCAATATTTTGAATACGATTTTTTTTAAAGAAAAGAAATCAACAAACAAATATGATTAATTAAATTAATGTGTAAAAATAAGTCCTATTGGAGTTCTTTCAATTTTATGTTGTTTTTATTTCATAATTTAGATGCCACATCTAGAGGTTAAGTTCTTTTCAATCTTCTTGTTTCTGGGGAATTATTTAATAGATTTATTGCCAAATTATTAATATGATATAGAATAGAGTATGTTTCTATTATTCCCTAAATATTTTCAATTTTCAAATCGGAATGTATTGATTCATTTGTGACATACCACGCATAATTTACAATTAGGCGTAGACATTTATTTTGAAATCTTTGTATAATATTTAAATTTGTTTTCTTAGCGCACCCTCATAATTGTATTCCGTATGCTCATATGGGAATTATTGCAGCTTTATATATTAAAATTTTCTTCTTATAAACCAATAGAGTTATTAATTTTTTAAATCCACCTGTTTTCTTTTGCATGTTATGTTTCTTCCAAGTGCGGTCTTTATCAAGATGTATTCCCAGGTATTTTTCTTCTGTCTGTTGGGGTATTACTTCATTGTTAATTGCTACTGAAGGACAGATGGCAAGCCTTTTTGTAAATGTCACATGAACAGTTTTATTTTCATTAATTTTGATACGCCAGTTTTTTGTCCATTCTAGCACTTAATTTAATGCCGATTTGAGATTTCTTGAAGCTTCCACTGCAATGAGATGCACATATTGCAATATCATCTGTATATGTAGCTACTGTAGTCTTCTCCGGACAAGGTATATCTACCGTGTATATTAGGTATAAGTGAATATCGGTAATGTATACTAGTAGTATACTACCTTACGGTACCCCAGCTTTTATTTGGCTATTCTTAGTCTAGTTTATCTGTCTGATAAATAATATTGAAATAATAAATAACACTTATGTGGTTTTAAAAGAAATTTGGTGATTAATTTTGGCACTGTTGACGTAAGTATGACTTACTTCCATAGCAGCATAGTAAGTGACTGATAACATTAATTATTTAATTACCTTTGGCAATATAGTATTATAGAAAATAATAGTCCTACTAATAGAGTTATTACAAAAATCAAACTAATTTCATATACATAAATACTTTAACATTATTTGAAGTTAATTGCTGCTAGTGCCACGAAAAATATAATAAGCGATGATTCTCATACAGTAACACGAACTGCGAATGTTTCTTTTATAGCAGGTTTTAATAATAAATCAAGATTTCCGAAGTATAATATTTAATAATGTAATTTAAAGAAGTAATGACATATTCATTTACAATTGCATGTAGAAAATTAGAATGAGTTGTCAAGTCTTTTGTGTAAGTTTGCTTGGCAAAATGATAAATGCTAGTGACACATGGTAGGAGCGCTGAACTATTAGACAAGTAGTTGACATTAAAAGCAGATGTTGAGAAAAGTTGATATGATTATGTAAATGGAATAAATTAGAGTGGGACGAAGACGAAGTAAAAGAACAATCCGAGATTCTATCGCGGTAATCTGGACGATCCGTTGTAGAGAATTTGTTTACGTAACGCTTACAAATATAAAAGATTAAGAAGAAAGGATTGAGTAAGTTATCTAGCTGTTTTCTTTGCAGACATAAAGCTGAAGAAGTTCCCAAGCGCAGCCATTGGCGGTCGGACATTCCACGTAACAATAGAAGACAATGGCGCAATGTGAGTATACTCTGTTAAAAATTATCAACAACGTCTTTGTGAATGTGCGATGAACCGAGGCGAATAACTCTCCGGCATCTCATAAAACTCTGTACAGTTTTACTGTTAATTAGGATTCATTCCGCTAAACAAGTACAACCCTTCCACAAAGTTAATTTGCATTTCTCGCTCGGAGAAAACAAAATTAGGCCGTTTAGCAAAGATTCGCAATCACCGCTCTAGTCGGAATCCGACACCCAAAGATATAAAAATCTCATGCGGCCTCGACATTACACTCCGGGCCTCCATTTATGTTCCATTGTTCTCCAACTTGCTGCGCTAACTACGGTTCTTAGAACATGCCCTTCCAAAACACACATTCTTAAAATTATAAGTTCTTGTCATGTTTACAAACATTAATCATAATTTTTAATGATTCTACATACATAATGATCAAGTATACCTACTGAAATAAAAAAGAATTCGTATCATCTCCTGTACAAAATGTATAACCTGAAAATCAGTAATTATGGAAATATTAAATATCAAAATACTTTATTCTTTTCTAAATGAGAAAAATCTGTTGTAGCCAGCCCATATCTTTCGCTTGTCTTTGCGATGACTTACAGTATTAGTACAATTCCTTTTAGAATATTCGATAATTATTAATATTTTCACAGTCAATCATGTCAGTTATAATGATTATCATTGTTAAATGTATAACATTTATTTCCATAGGTAAACAGATTAAGCGCAATTGTAACAAATTTACCAAATTATTAATTACTTGTAATAGTTAGATGGGACTAGGTAGTAACAAATTTTAACTATAAAATTTTACAGATATCATCGTAAAAATATTAAAATTGTGTTCTAGTGACTTCAAAATGTGCGTATTCTTTGAAAACTTACTATCCAATTTTTAGCATTATTCCAATACCTCTTTTACTATGCTTGAGTGGCGAGAGGTAAAAAACAGAAAAGAATTTTCAACGGTTATACAATGTTTTATATTTGAAATATTATTAAAATGGGAAGAATTTATTTAGTTTTTGCTATAATTAAAATCAATGTATTTTTTGGAAATTTGTCTTCATATGTATATTTTTTAAATTGTTATTTTTTGAGTATAACTTTGAATTTAGTAAATGAAAATTCAATTAAAATTGTGATTTTAGGCATTTAAAGATTAAACCTTGTAGTAAAAAGTATCAATAATCCCAAATTCAAACCGTAGACACAAAATCAACCTTTTAATTTTAAGGGAATAAACGAAACTACATCTATCATAAAATTATACACTTGTGACGAAGTCTCGAATATAAAATTATTTTGTACCAAATGAAAATTAGGAATTATTATATTATATTTATATATCGTTTGACGTTTATATATTACTTGTGATGTATCTGCTAGTAAAATTACAATACGAACATTATAAATTTCTAGTTTTTTTTTATTAATATAAATTAAACCTAAAGTCCAGGATTACATCCCTTAACGTTACTTATTTGAAAAGTCTAGAACAAAATTCATGTTTCCTTATCTAAATGCTAATCATTAGTTGTGTTACCTGATGATGAACGAAAGATCGAAACGCATCGTTTCTCAACATATACCGAGTTTTGTATTCCGTACAGTATCATATTTAGTTTATTGCATTGAATCTTTGCTCTAAACTTTATATTATATATATATCTCACTGACGAGTTCTTTAAAGGAACGATTACATTGGATAGAGAAGTAATCATGCATAGGTCCAAAAAACTCTTGAAATATTGAAAGATATTTTATTGATGGAACATTAGAACGACTGGGTAATAGTATGGGAAAGAAGTGTAGTTGCCGAAACGACAATGAGGTTATTGTGGGGACATGTGTGCTTGGATAGATAGGGGGTGGCACTTACCGTGCGGTCTCCAGGGTGCCTCACTCTGCATTTCAGGGTAACTGATTGCCCCACGACGGCGGTGACGTTCCTAGGCCCGACGTCTTCGAAGTACGGTTTGCCAACTGTCGGCGTAAGTGTGTCCATAAATTTTACTTTTGGTAAGTTTGACGTCACCCCGGCCAGACCACCGCTCACTGCAAAAAATATCACTCTTAGTAAATTGCAGGGACAGATGGATTTGTTTCGCGATATCATAACTTATACAATCGTCCGTCCTTTAAATACCCACAAAAAATACCTGTACTAATAACTCATCAAACTTTACTCCCACATCAAAAGACTTTTTGTGAGTTTATTGATAAATAGTTGACCATGAATCTTTAATAAGTGCACAAACTATATCACTCTTAGTAAATTGCAGGGACAGATGGATTTGTTTCGCGGATATCATAACTTATATACACTCGTCCTGCCTTTAAATACCCACAAAAAATACCTAACTAATGGTTTATCAAACTCAACTTCCAGTTAAAAGACCTTCTGAGGGTTATTGATAAATAGTTGACCATGAATCCTTCTTGTACATCAAGTTTTAACGTTGATATATGCACATACTAAGGGTTAGCAAAAACTATTTTCTCATTTTGAAATTATGGTGAAAAAATTAAACCACGTCCAGTCAACATTGGAATTTCACGAAATCGTCGTTTTTTCAATTTTTGTAAAGAATTTAATACCTAAGAGATGGTTCCCAGAAATCAAGTACATGTATTTTTTCAATAATAAATATCACTCTTAGTAAATTACAGGCAGACAGATAAATTTGTTTCGCGATATCATAATTTATATACAATCCTTCCTTTAAATACCCACAAAAAAAACCTAACTAATGGCTCATCAAACTCAACTTCCAGTTAAAAGACCTTCTCAAGGGTTATTGGTTATTGATAAATAGTTGGCCATGAATCCTTGTACTTCAAGTTTTAACTTTGATACATACATATACTAAGGATTACAAAAAATATTTTTTCATTTTGAAATTATGATAAAAAAGTTAAACCATGTCCAGTCAACAATGGAATTTCACAAAATCGTTGTTGATTTAATTTTTGTAAAGAATTTAATAAGAGATGATTCCCAGCATTCAATATCACTCTTAGTAAATTGCAGGGACAGATGGATTTGTTTCGCGGTATCATAACTTATATACAATCGTCCTGCCTTTAAATACCCACAAAAAATATCTAACTAATGGCTCATCAAACTCAACTTCCAGTTAAAAGACCTTCTGAAGGGTTATTGATAAATAGTTGACCATGAATCTTTCATAAGTGTACATACTAAATTTTAGTAAAAACTATTTTCTCATTTTGAAATTGATTAAAAAAATACCATGACCAGTGAACAATGGAATTTCACGAAATTTGTTGTTTGCTTGTTCAGTTTTTGCAAAGAATTTAATAAGAGATTGTTTCCGGCAATCAAGTACATTTAATTTTTTAATCTCGACAACTTTGACCTCACATGGGTCTTCTTCATAATATTTATATTTACGCTAATATAAAAACGAAAATAATTGCTTATAATCTTCCAGCGCATTGATTCTTTCCGGAAATTTTTTTCGAGTGCTGTCCAACGACATTAATATCTGTATGAGTGGAAAACGAGTGAAGACTAGGGTAGATTCGGTAAGAAAAACGTAACGACATCAACATAGAAAGTAAAATTCATTTAGGTTTTATATTTTGCTTAAAATATTCAAATTATAATAGAATAATAAGACGAATTATTTATTATTTCTAAAACATCTCTTTTTGACACAATGTCAACTCAATATAATTTTTTAAAATGTTAAAGTGACATTTTTGACACCTATTAATTTTACTTAGATAGGTAAGGCAAGTAAGGAAAAATTTCCAAGAAATGGTAACCATGCTTAATACAATGTTTCTATTGACTGTTAATAAGTCTAGTAGGATATTCAAAATAATAAAATTAATGTTGTTATAAATATATAAAAATGTGAAAAAAGTCTATCACATCCTAACAGACAACTTAGAATAATATATACCATCTCTTATTAATCTATAACTCAATTAAGAAACATTCTGTTTCTCAAACATGTTGAGATATCAACAACATTAGATCATTGTCTTTCCTTCTCAACTAAAAAAGGTTTACGAATTTTAAGTATAGAAAAACAGATGTTAGAAATGTGACGAATCCTGGAAGACTAGTAATGCATTCCAAAAATTGAAGAAATCGAAAATTGTAAACCATTCGCCAAATTCTTCTCATTGAGCCTCATCTGTATCTGTTTCCGATACAGACAAAATCATTGAAGCGCCGAAAATTTTCAACGAAAGTAAGTGAAGCTGGTATAACAACTTTTTCTAAAGGATTAGACTTTCTTTTTCACCGATCAATTAAATGTATATAGTTAAAAGGTGATTATATTGAATAAAATGCTACTGTTCCAAAATATGTAGTTTTTTTTTATTTATTTATATCTTCTCGAACTTGAGATAGTAGTAACTATTTATCAAATTGCAGAGATTTAGGTATCCACAGAAATTGAAGATCATTAATGAAATCACTGAAAGGTATACCAAAAACAAAATTAAAAATGGATTCTGAAAAGGACCATGAAAATTAGCTATTGTTTAGTACAGCGCAGACTTTAAAAACTTAAAATAGAAGCAATAACCAACTGTACTCGTTTTTGTTCGTTTTTCCTATAAGACATAGAAGAATATAGACAAACAAATTAGAAAGGTGTATAATCCTACTTGGATAGTAGTGCTGATGAAGATAAGAAAAACTTAATAAAATTGTAATGTTTTACTTGATGAAGTTATAAGCGGATATTAGTAAAGAATGGCATTGCCTCGGTTGATACAGATATATTAGAGCGGAGACATCTTTATTTATGTCTTGGGAAGCAAGTTTATTTCATGCTCACATGATATGTTGGCGAGTGTCAGGCTGTCACGATTGTCACTAATAGGAACAAATTCTCGCTCAGCATGAGGCGAAAGAAGAGCAACTTTCAATTACGGCCGAACGTGCGAATCTAGAACACGTGGGAAACGTTGCCTGCCGCCCTCACTATTCACTCACCGTTCCAAATGCCAATTACGTATAAATATTAACCCTCAACGGGTTACAGTTCTAAATCATAATTCCGAAATAAATACAGACATATATTCTCATTTTTATTCTCATTTTTGTCACTATGTTTCAGATCAGTTCATTGGAAATGGAAAATTAAAGCTTCTTATAGTATGTTAAGCAGAATTATTTCAACTATAATGAAATAAAAGATTTTGAATAAAAGAAAAACCATAAAAATAACAATGTTGAAAGGTTAGACATTTTAAGAGAAATTAAATATAAGTAATATTAATACAAACAGCCATATTAGTTCTTATCAGGGCATGTAACCGAAAAAATACTAAATAATGGTTAACCCTTATAGAGAACGTTATAATAATAACTGTTTTAGTTCGAAAACAGGTTTTTAAAAATTGTAACCGATTTAAACCGGTTAATGTATCCGTTAAAAAATTAATTAAAAAAGTTTTTTAATTAAATAATAATAAAAATTATAAAGAAATACCATCTGAAAAAAATGTAACAAATAAAAGAATGCAATTTAATTAATGAATATTTACAAAAATTCCCGCAATACCTTCAAAAAAACGTAGGTCAGTTTTCAATCGTGAACCATTGTAATCTGGCCTAATGCTGACAGAGAGACTACCTACTTTTATGACTCTCCAATAAAATGTAAATTGTAAAACCTATCATAATTCATATTCAAATACAACTAGATAACATAGATATTAAAAAAAATTTAAAAAATTTCGCGCTAAATTAAAATAAAGGTTATCTATACATAGGGCAATAAATAGTATAAGAAATGGAACAATATCTTGTATAGTTCGACAAAAGATCTCAAGTTGACGTTTAAATCGTTTTATAGTTGTGGTATCTATTCAAAGTATTTCCCTAAGTGAAACAGTTGAAAGTAATATGACCTTTATGCATTCTGCTATGGGGTATAGAATTGTACGAAATCCATAAGGATACACTGTTTGTTCCAGGTACCCAGCTAAGCACTGGATTTGGAAATCCCAAAGTAACATTAGCATGCCTAACTTAATATAGATGGATACCTGTATGGTTATTTCCATGTCGTACAGGTATCCATCTATATTAATGCTGCAATTCTGTGCGTATCTGTAAGACCTGTAAGAAAATCTGTAAGACCTGTAAGTCGTTACGGTTAGAATGCAATTCTATGCATAACTCGTAGCTTACAGTTTCTCGTATCTCTCTTACGATTTGTAAAACATTTACAGTGACAGTTTTCTTCCCTGTAAGGTCTGTATACTACAATATTATATGTTAAATAGTGAAACAAACTATTTTTTTTGTATTTTAAACTGAATAATCAGATCAGAATTTTATTTATTGGAGTGCTTGTAGAAGAGGATCATAATAGGAAATAATTTTGTTAAATGCGTTAACCTAAAAAAGTTGTACAATAGAAATTTTATGATTTAAGGAATTTGTTAGCGTCAAATATATTTCATATCTGTCTTTAGTGGTATTTTTGGTTGTTTATATTTTTTAATAACTTGCTTAAAAACTGCTTGTATGTGTTCAGCACTAAAAATAAAAAACGTTATAAACAAAATTTATTTAATAAAATAAATATAATAACATTATGAGTATAATAATTTATAATACGTCATGTTAAAATTTGACACTGACACTACACGTATTTGAAAATATAACCTATAAATTCTTCAAAAAACAAGTAGGTAGTTATTTTTATAAAAATGAGTAAGGTACCAACTTAATTCAATTTAAAGAAAAAAAATTATCTGAATATTTTTTTGCATTTACTTTGTACAAGGAGAAATAATTGATAATATATGTTACTATTATTTAAAATAACTATCCTTGATACTATTATAATAGTATTCACGAAGAAATTAAATACCAATAAAAAGCATGAATATATAGTTGGCAACATTTAAGAAATGTCAAAATATATGTAGCAACCGTGAACAAACCTTTTTCATAAGAAATAATCTGTAACTTCAAGTGTTATAGATGTGCACACAGAATTGCATTTTTCATAAATCTGTAAAGAACACTTTTACGAATTTTCTGTAAGCTACAGATTTATGAATTTACAAATTTATAGGTTGTGGCACAGAATTGCACCATAAGTTAGGCATGCTAATGTTACTTTGGGATTTCCAAATCCAGTGCTTAGCTGGGTACCTGGAACAAACAGTGTATCCTTATGGATTTCGTACAATTCTATACTCCATAAGATACCACAACTATAAAACAATTTAAACGTCAACTTGAGATCTTTTGTCGAACTATACTAAAATTTGTTTTGACGAAGTTTTGTATGATACGCAATTTCTTATACAATTTATTGGCGTCGTCGATGTGACAAGCAAAATTAACCATAAATCCATTTACATTTAAAGTTTGTAAATACTTACAACTTTACACTAAGTTTTCTATAACCACGCTACATACAATAAAACAAATTCATAAATGTTAGAAACGCTTGAGATCAGAAAATTTATATATGCGCATGCTTACAACCTAATTGAATGACAGATTGTATGAAAAATAGATAATAATATTTCAATCAATTTGCTGTTTAATACTACCCAATTTAAATTGTACGAAAAATTGGGCAAGATCTTGTACAATTTATAGGCAATCCAAAACGGCCTTAAGACAAGTTGTACATTATATTTAATAGTAATTTTGTTTGAAGGGCCATTTTATTATTTAATTTCTCCAAACCTATCAATTTTATAAAATAAATAAAAATAATTTTATATTGATTTTATTGGAGGAAAAAGTTATTTTCCACTTGTGTATATATGTGAAACCTAACATTGTGATGGTAGAATTGTAGAATTTTTGTAATGGCTTTAACAATGCATCTGGCTGTAACCACGAAGCGAGGATCTACGTGAAGCTAAAGCCAGTTATTTTTCCCAATAGCGTCCAAATGATAAAATTGCCAATCGACCGGATTGGAAATAAATATTAAAACATAAAAAACGAGCGCAGGACCAGTGAACTTTAGCGAATGGGTTTTACAACACTGTATTTCACAATTTCCAAAACTCGTAGGATTTATGACTATATCAGCACTCCATAACTTTTGGAGATGACAAACTGTTTGTTCGGAAACTAGCTCAATTCAAAAAGAAACACTTTTTTCTTGTAACTTTGGAATATATGAGAACTTAATGCCGTTCGCAGTTCGCTAGGTCAGTGGAACTGTAATATATATTCTCGATATGGTAATAAAACGTCCCCTATTACAAAGTGAAAATCATAATTCAACATTCCGCATCCAATACGCTTGTTAATTCTTTTTTACACACGCCTACATGACGCTTCCTCCCAAAAATTCACCACTTCCTGATTTCGAACCCAAAGAAAAATCCACAAAGGCAAAATTGTAACAGAAATTATATAATAAAAAATTATCCCAGAAAACTTTTATTAATGTGACGATTGTTGCGTCCTTTTCGAATTTCTTTAGACTGTGTATTGATATACAAATTAACTATATATAGGTGTAACAGAAATAAGAACGTTAAATTTAACTAGTAATAGACCTCATCATGGGCATCAATATTTAATAATAACTTTATAGAAATGTCATTTTTGTGATTAATACAATGGTCGGTAAATCTAGTGTTATTCATGTTCTTTAATTTCTAGTTTAAAATTTCAACTGTTTGTGCCACACATGGGTTTATTTTAACGTAAAACATAGGTTTTACCAAATCTAAGGTTACGAATAGATATTTGATTGACAACAATGTATCAAAGCGTTCATTTTAAAATTAAACACATCAAATATATATGAAGGCTTTTTTAATTCTGTAATTATTATGCATATATGCAAATTTGTGCAATATAAATTCAAAATAATATACCTTTAAAGTTGTTTTACCAACGAAGATAAGCAGATTTAGTAGTTATTCAAAGTATTTCCGTATGGTAACATTAACCACATGCTTTTTCCTCCAATTTTCGTAAATCTGGTTTGTTAAATAACAATTGCAGACCAAGTGATTTAAATCACTGATTTAAAAAAAAATTACATAGTGACGTGAAATTTTTAGTATTTTTCGAAACTTAACCAAAGTAATCGTAACAGTGAAACTGGTTATTTTATGATTAATGAAATTTTTGGTAACTTCTGAACGCTGCAGTTAATCTTTCGCATTCGTCAAGTATCTGTCAGTTGTCAATTGACTGATATATTGTTTAGCAGTGAATCGTGAATGTATTAAACTTAAAATACGGAAAACGTTAATGAAGTTGAACAATTACATTAACCATTAATTTTTATATTTCATAAACAAATTTAAAGGAATCGTGAAACAATCTAGTTAATTCTTACTTCTATATTAAAAATATAAACAAATAATTGATAATAAAGTGTTTCACCGCAAACACTTTTATCTGGTTAGTCTGATTACTTAAAACTAACCGAAATTTTCAGGAACAGCCTTCCGTAAATTATCCGTTTAATGGAAAAAGTAACTGTGGTCACTTTGGATAAGTTTCAAAACATGCCATAAAATGAACACTCTGATACATTGCTGTCAAATTCGTAACCACGGTATGATATACTCCACGTTTCACTTTAAAATAAATTCACGGTATGTGGCAAAAGGTGAATTACTCAATCATTACTGATAATAAACGTATCTTGAAGTTCAAACTATTTCCTATGTTCGGGAGTGGTCTGTTCAGTAACCCATAAGAAGACAATAAAATAAATTTGACGGCGGAAATGGCGGTGCGTGTTAGTGCTAAATAAGAAAATTGGTAATCTGTCGTTGGGCGGTTATCGGTCGTGACGGGCCGCGTGCGGACAGCTAGATAAGTGTCGCATACGCGCCTGACGAACCGGGAAATGGCTGAGTTACGACGCCGAGCTCCGCGGATGATTCGTCATCCACGTGCCCCGGCTTGCGATGTAAATGCCGCACTTTGTGGGCTGTTTACGCCGCCATTCCGGTCACGTCCCGCTGCGGGATTTCTTTCTTTCTTACCAAAGGCTACCGATGATTGAACTCCGGATTGAGAACACCGCTAAACTCATATTTTATTCTGCTAACCCTATTTTCTATTTTGTCTCGGGCCAACACTCTCCTAACACTACTTTTTATTAATAAATAAATGGTCTGCTTTCACGAAATCCTACACAGAAACACGGTAAACGGACATTCGAATCGTCATCTTGTATAGAGGATGAATTGAACGATTACGATTAAATGGTGGTGGTGCATAACACAACAGACCGACGGAACGAGAAGAACAAATATACGATTTTGCTTAAGATAATAGCTATGTTTATAATAACTGTGTTATTAATTATTTAATTAAACTATTTTTTTTTATGTTTGTAATATAATATTTATATAAGCCTACTTTCAATTTCGATATGTACTGAAATAATGATCTTATTATTTCACTAATATGGAATTAATACTTAACTTACTATAACAAAATTGTTGGTTATAAATAGATAAACGATATGAAATAAAGTTGTAATTTAAGTTTTTGAATAGTAAAATACTAGTCTCTGTTAATCTAATAAATTTAAAAAGTATTGTATTATTTTACTTATTAATATTTATATGCACGCCTACTTTCCATTTTACTTTGATTTCATTATTTTACTAGTGAAATAATGAAACCAATAATCTAAATGAAATTAGTGAAATAATAAATTGTATTGTTACAATACATTTACATTATTGTTCATAGCTTTTTAGGTTACAAATCTACTAACTACAAATCTAATCTAACCTGATCTAATCTGACCTATCCTAACCCAACCTAATCTAACCTAACCTATCCCTACCTAATCTAATCTAACATAACCCAACCAAACTTAATCTAACCTAATTTAATCTAACCTAACCCAACTTAAGATAATCTAACCTTTCCTAACCTAACCTGTCCTAAATTAAACAGTTAGGTATAGATAGATTAAGTTAAGTTGGGATAGTTTAGGTTATGTTGAGTTAGGTTAGATTAGAATAAGTGAGGTTATGTTTGGTTGAGTTAAATTAGGTCGAGTTAGGTGAGTGTGTACACACTTTTTGTATTATATAACTTTAAAAACAGCGATTTGAAGGTCAACTAAGTCTCATCGCCATTTTTTATTACTTGATATGTACATCGACAAGTTGATCACAAATAATATTATTTACAATAAATTGCTTTATTATTAGATTTATTTTTATTCCATCGAATATTCAGTTTATCGGTTGTATTTCCAAGGTAGTAAATGTTCTATCGATTTCAGTGTTTGAACTAAATATATCAGGAACTAATTTTTACTGAGGTAAATAAAAACTAAACTACTTGTAGTTACTTTAATTAAGTTTCCATCTGAAAAGAGCGTCGTGAATTAGAAAGAATGTGTATCACCCAGCAACTATTCAATTTCCTAGCCAGTAAAGTCTAAACAATTACGGCCACTGAGCAACGAACATTAAATTCGGTTAATAAATTTTACTACCAATAGTAAAATGCTTCTATCTGCGTCTCTTCTTTCAAGTGCTGTTCCACCTTGTATTCCACATTGAATTATAAGCCGAGCAGCGTTCGATTTAGAAGAAATCTCACCTCAATAAAACGTCAAAGTGAGAATATTAATACGTGCTCGCTTTGAGGATAAGTAGCCTGCCATACTCGCTACAAATACGCGCTTTTTATCAAAGCTCGGCCTGCAAGTTTTAAACATGCCTGGCGTCCAGATAAACGCAGCTTGATCCGTCCTTTAAACCTTCAAAAACAAAAGATCTTTCAAAGATTAATCTTTCAACACCTCTCTTTACTTTAGGCGGAAACACAATTTTCCCAGTTTGATTAAATTGTTTTGATTCGGAATACGATTCCATTCATCTCCAACGATAATTTGACGCTGAATGGATTATTCCCAACATCCAAAAATATAGAACATTAAATATTTAAAAGAATTCCTCTTCCAAACTTCTTTCTTTGTAACTTCATTCTTTTTAATCAATTAGTGCATTCCCACTTTTCACAATTTTTAACTAACAATAAATCTTCTACTGCATTTCTTTCGTGACAAGTTTTATCTAAGTGAAATTGGTAGTTCGCCTACAGCTTACAGTGGATTCTGAACTATTTAAGGAATAGTGATATTTTTATTTAACTCTCAGCTTTGGTTATCCAAATATGTTGTGGAGTTCTCAAAAGGTAAAACTCGATTCTGTTCACATCTGTAAGATCTGTAAGCAAATCTGTAGACCTGGAACGCTTACGATCCAAATGCCAATTCTGATCACGTCTGTAGCTTAAGAAAATCTGTAAATCCTTATATATCCTGAACCAAACCTCTAACATCTGTAACTCAGCTCTTTACAGACATACGAACAGAATTGCCTTATCTGTAAATTTATAAAGGTCTACTACTAAAAATTTACAAATTTATTGGTTTGTGAACAGAATCGCCCCATTATTTGTCTAAAGTTGGTGTGTCTCAGAAAAGTATTGTCATAGACATTTAACATGGGAAAATTGTTTTTGTTACATAAAAACTGTCCGGTGTATAACAAAGTAATCATATTGCACAGAACAATAGGTACTACATGTATTCCTATATTTTATTTTATAAGGATTATTTCTTGTTATTATTACAACTGAAAGAAATTTATAAAATAAGAATTAAGTCTGTAAATCGTATTTAATTTTATGAACCAGCTTTCATTTTGTGTGTAGAGCAATAAAAACATTAGGCAAAAAAATCATTCTTTTTATGAATTTTGTCGAAATTTGCTCTTAAAATGAAGTAATCTGTTAAATATTTATAATGTATTCATAGTCGATGCTTACTCAAGTTCATTTCGGCTAGTTCGCTAAGCATTACTCAGATCGTACTCATCTTTGAGTACGTGATGTGTTTCATAATTGAAATTTCGTGAATTCTCGACTAAGGGAAATCTGGAGAAGTTTTTGTTATTGCGTTGGGAATATTTGTAAACATGACAATTTGAGAGCAAACGTCATTAAAAATAAAATAATAGCTCACACAATAGTATCATATCCAATCCAAAAGAAGTTGCTTTTAATTAATTTGGTAGACAAGTTCAAAAATACGAGTATACCAAAAATTTTTATATTACCAGTCTAGATCCTGTTAAAAGTAAAATAACATCCTTAAATATATTTTTAGAAAACCTATAATGATTTCGAAAATTAAAATCGTCAAAATTCTAGAGGATGTTCCACATTCAAATTGTGTCTTTTGAGAATAATCGCTCTTTCATCATAATCAATTATGACTTTCCATAATAAAGACAAATTCTAAAAACCGATATTATCATTTCATTGTTGAAATGTCAATTTTCAATACTCATGGTTAGTCGAAGTTTGACTTGAGTAACACTTGCACAAAAAGTAGCGACTATGAAACAATTTTCATACTTAAGTAAGAGTCAAGACGTTTGTTTGCTAAAAACTATTTTCCCATGTTCCTATCTTAAGTATTAAAATGTGTTGAATCATTATAAGAATGTACAACTAAGGGCCGGTTTTTCAGTCTCTGGTTAAAGTGCCGGTTACCTTAACCATCGGTTAACAGAAAAATATCGCATCGAAAAACTGATGTAAGTTGTCAAAAATACACATTATTTACTATTTCGATACGATATTTTTTTGTTAACCGATGGTTAAGGTAACTGGCACTTTAACCAGAGATTGAAAAACCGGCCCTAAATGTATCAATCTTCATAATATCGAGGACCTTTCTAAATTGCATTTGTGTGCTAAATTAACGTTAGATAAAGATAATGAAGAATAAATTTTTTGAAAAATTCATGGACTTCACTGGGATTTGAACCCAGGGCCTTCCCATTTGTAGTAGGATGCTCTACCAACTGAGCTACAAAGTCCCGTGACGTTCATGAATCTTTCTCCTGTCTTTTGCCGTGTTTTGCAAGTATACTCTCTTTCGAGCATTGAATACTTGCTGACGACTTTGACACACGTGGTGGTTAACGAACCAACAGGATTTTGTAGCTCAGTTGGTAGAGCATCCTACTAGAATGCGACGAGAAACCGCACCGCTTCCGGTATAATTGCACATAAGTAGAGAATAATATGGGACTGTAACGTAGACTTTATTCTTCATTATTAAAATGTTGAATCGCCATGCGGTTCTAAATGTTATAATTTTACTGTGTAAAAACAGTGTGTCAGTTAGATAAAGAAGTTGGCATGTTAGTTGAGTGTTATGTTGGAGGTCTTGTGAGACAGATAATTGCGTTTGACATATGACAATTAGGAAGATGGCGGCTGATGCATAACGACGTTTGTGCAGCGCTGTAATGGAATTAAGTATGGGCGGAAGTAGATACAGGTGAAGCTGCGATATAATAATGAGTGGCCGTAATTAATTAATAGAAGGGAGGAAAGCGAGAACAGTCTGCAAGTTGAACAACAACAGAGACATGTGACTGCCGCCAGCACAATGCTTGTTCTGGATAATTAATTTGCAGTACATCCATTTCACCGATAAATCACAGCCTGTTTCTGCACTTCGTACACGTGCGTTCCAATTACACATTACATATGCAAAATTATATTCATTCCGCCATCAATACTCTTTACCATTCCATAACGAGTAACAACTACAACTCATCGATTACTAATGTCAAAATCAAAACAAATTTAAGATATTTGTCGCGATACTTATCAACCACAAATAAAATGTTCACTTCATAGTTGATACTTCAATTGACATCACAGTCAAGGATGTACCTAAGAGAAGGTTTCGGAGTTCGAACACTCTTCGATGTTTTCAACGATAACATAACTTTCTAATTTTATCTTGAAGAAATAACTGACTAATTCGCAGTTGAAAAAGATCATACAATAGTTTTTTTATACTTTGGATTAACAATTGCTCTATTATTATATCGAAAACAGTTTAATAATATAAAATATTGTTGTTGGTATTTTTGTCGTTAAAAATTGGTTCTTCTAACAAATACACCACAATTTAAATGTTAAATTGATAACCTCAAATATTTTTAAATGTTTTAATACAATTTATATTATTTCTGAGCAGGAAAATTGAATAAACAAAAATAATTTAAGGATATTAAAACTTCTTAGCTCATAATGTAGAAATTTATAAATATTTTCATAATATTTAAATGCATATTGACAGATAAATGTGCCCAACTTCTTCCAACAAAGTTTTATACGACGTATTGTTCCATTCGTGTTTTTGGAACAATATACCGTCTTATAAAACGTATAACAATATACTATTCGGTATCTAGGATATGTAAGTGATAAATTGTGTACTTAATTTGAGGTTAACAATGACGGGTAAATATGACAAAAGGGATGATATGAACAGTTATGGGTTTTAGCGGTGCAAAGCATACGACGTGACTTTTACCAATAAAGTTTAAAATTAACACAATTTCAATACAATAAAATACTTTTTAAATTAACTCAAAATTATTAATAATTTTAATTATTTAAAATAAAAATATGAATATAAATTTCCGCATAAATTTATTATAGAAATTATCATTAATACCAAAATTAGACATTTTTAATTTGAGCTTATATATCAAAAAGTTTTTGGAATAACGGTTACGTTAAGAGATCTAGATACTTTATTGTCGCAATTAATTTTATATAAATACAAAATATTATTTTCTTCTTCTGTGAATTTCTGGGATTTCTTTTGAATATATGTATATTCCAATGCCAACATTTTGTTTAATTTTGCACCTTTAGTTATAGAAATTTTACTCCAACGTGTAGCAGCATTTTTCTTTTTCGATAGTTCTGATGTGTTTGTCAAAATAACGTTTTCTGAAATTTTTTTAACCTTCTTTTCTTCCATTTAAATAATATGTAGTAATATTTCTCGAATCTTGACTTTGATTCGGCAGGTAATAATTTATTATTTCCCATTTTCGCAACAGCAGTTTGTGGATTGAAAATTTGGTCAAATTTTGTAAAAATTAATAAAGTACGAGCATTTTTTTCAAGTCCATGACAGAATATAAAACTGATAACTTACACTTTAACAATATACACTATTACTCTGATATCTTTGTCATTAACATTGGTTATCTTCATCTAACTCAAGCCAAGTTACAACGCATTTGTCTCTGTCTGACGCATGGGATTGTATATGACACAATGTGGTCACAAGTTTGATGTGATACAAACAGCGCGAACTGAGATCGTTGTTTTATTTAACACAATATGTGCCGCAACATTTTTAGTAACATCTAAATTTTTATAGAAACCAAAGCTGAAAACAAGATGATAACTAAAAATGGTTAGTGTTATTTTCCTTTTTGTGTAATTGTATGTTTATTTTTTGTTTTTCGTTTATTGGGTGTTTATTGAAGTGTACTTCGGGTGGAGTATTCGTAGTAAAATGATGCGTAAATAAAAGCAGTAGGTAGTGAAATAATTGAAAAGAAAAAAGTGGGCGTTGGACGAAGAGAGTAATAAAATTCGCTCCACGTTCAATCAGAAATAAGTTCTTTTAATTTGGTTCTCTTGTTCCCCGTTCAGCGGAGCGTGTTAACAAAATATTAAGGCGTCTTTCTTTTGCAGAATAGATTATAAAAGTAAATTATACAGAATCTTCTCGCTACGCGTTCCGAATAGTTATTTTGATGTACGCTCTTCTCGCCGCATTCTAATTAGGAACGGAAAACGACGACATTGCAAACTACCAGCCAGCGCCGTCATTATAGCCAAAGAATACGTGAACTTAATTAAACATTCGAACGCAACTGTCATGGAAACGCCGAATCTACACAATGT
The DNA here is from genome assembly GCA_035578165.1 of Stenolophus ochropezus. NCBI lineage: Eukaryota > Metazoa > Arthropoda > Insecta > Coleoptera > Carabidae > Stenolophus > Stenolophus ochropezus. Next base: position 2,483,243 of record JAQOWZ010000010.1, read on the forward strand.
ATCATATACACCAGCTAACCTTACCATACCTTCGTTAGCTACTTCTAAACATTGCATACGCATCATTACATCTTCAGTTTTAACATTTCCTCACTGGACGTGTCGCGTATGTTATTTTCCAGATGTGCAAGTGTCCAATTCTCAGAAAATCAGACTATCCCTGCGATAAGTGTTTCGTACCCCAAACCACTTCAGATTTTTGTTTTGTTATTTATTACCCCCGTAACTTAAGACTTTTTGTAAACCTAGCTGTTATAAATATTTTTGTATATAGTTAAGAGTCAAGATGTAGACATTGAACTGTACACATCGCTCCATTTTCAATAAATGTATTAAACCAATACAGTCCACATTTACTCATAAAGGACAGAATTCAATTGAGAATTTCTGCCGAACCACAACCACTCACATTCAAACGATTCGGTAGGTTAGGTGTTTTAACTATGAATACATCATAAAATTTCAATTACATATACAGTGCCCAAAAGGTGATGTCTGATAAACGCCCTTTATTTTGCAAAAATTGAGTCCTGAGGTGAGAAGCAACCGAGGGATACCAGGTGCTGGTCAATAATAGTTTTTTCAAACTTGGCGTGAATAAACAGATTAAATACGGTATTATACAACAAGGTTGAGAGAGGAGTATTATCTTTTTAGATCTTGTTTCGTATTTCGAACTGTTTTATTAAAAGAAAAAATTGTATGCTTCGAATATTAATCATTTATTTAACTAAATTGTAAAGAAATTAAAAATTGTTTGTCTGAAAGGTTCCTATTATATAACTATTAATTATTAATGTTATAAAATCACTTTAAAAACAGAAGAAAATGCATATTTTGAAAAGAAATGTTTTCTCTGCGTATCGATGCGCTGATTTCAAAACCTACAATCCTATTACGCTTTTTCGATTTATTCTATCGCTTTATTATCTAACTTTTATTTATTCCCAAAACCTATAACCCCATTTCAAAGTTGTATAGAGTTAAAACATAGCAAACAACAGTATGAAACCAAAAATTGTGTTGAAAACGTGAAATATCCCAAAAATACTTATTTTTCTGTCCAAAATTTTGATTTTGAGAAACAGTGTACTTTGATAGATCTCAACGCGCTGATTTAAAATTTGCAAATGGAATTTAATTATCTCTTTTCGTTCCTGAGATATTTGCTGTCAAAGCTGCACCTCAAAAATGTGTGTTTTTTGACTATATCTCTAAAATGGGTAGATATTCAATTTTATCGATTATACCAGTCGATTCAACGGTAAAAGTTACATAAAGAAATGTTTTATCCGCATATACGTTCTTTGGAACGATTAGATGAAAAATGAGAAAATCGAAAAAACCTAAATTGCAAAATTTCTCCGAGGAACTTTTTTTCACCAAAACTTTACATTTTCTTAACATAAGTAAATATCTATGCGCTAATTTCAAATTTTCAAACCGAATTGAATTATCTCTTACCGTTCTCGAGATATTCGCATTCAAAGTTGAGTTTTGGCAATACCTAAAAAAACAGGTTTTTTAGGTATACCTCTAAAATGGTTAGGTTTACGACATCGGCGATCTCACCAATCGATTCTAAAGGCAAAATTACATTAGTGTACCAATTTTTAGAATTTTATTCCAAAGGATACAATTTTTAGAAACGAAAAACAAAAATGGCCAAAATCGAAAAAAATCGTAAGGGGTTCATCAGGCATTTTTTCCGATTTTTGGCCATTTTCAGTTTTTTCTTTGTAGAAATTCTATCTGTTGAGATAAAAATCTGAAATTTGGTACACTTATGTAATTTTGCCCGTAGAATCGAATGGTGAGGTCGCCGAAGTCGTAAACCTAACCATTTTAGTTGTATACCTAAAAAACCTGATTTTTTAGGTATAACTTTGAACTCATATATCTCGAGAACGGGAAGAGATAATTGAATTCTGTTTAAAAATTGAAATCAGCGCATCTATATCTACTTAAGTCCAAAAAAAGAAAAATTTTGGAATCAAAAAAATTTTATGGCGAAAGTGAAATTTAGGTTTTTTTCGTTTTTCTTATTTTTCACCTAATCGTTCCAAAGAACGTATATGTCGGCAAAACATTTCTTTATATAACTTTTTCCATAGAATCGAATGCTAAAGTAATTAAGAATGAATCTCCACTAATTTTTGAAATATAGTCAAAAAACACACTTTTTGGAGGTGCAACTTTGACAGCAAATATCTCCGAAATGAAAAGAGATATATAAATTCTGTTTGTAAATTTGATATCAGCGTAGTTAATTCTTTGAAAAACATTACTATCAAAATTTTATAAAATTTTAAATTTTCCAGCTAAAAATTTGATATTTTTAAATATTTTCGGGTTTACGCAAAAATACAATAACAGCGGCTTCGGGAATTACTTCCCATGTTATTACTACATATCTAAACTATATATAATATTAATTATTTTTATCATAACTCACTTTTATAAAGAAGAAAATGTATTTCTTCTATTATATTAAATTTGTTTAAAAACAAACGATCTAACAATTCCAACTATCTATAAAGAAACCAGAGCAAGGAATATATACATACAAACTTTTTTCATTTCAATGTACCACTGGCATAATCAAGATTATAGCTTTTAGGGAAACATTCCCTCGTGCTATAATCTTTTAATTATTCCCTTGATACATAAATAACTATTATGGATGTTTAACATGTTTCACATCAATCTATATTTTTATAAAACGGAAAGAAATCATTTAATGTACTTTATCATTTGGTAGATGTATGAATGTTTTGGTAATAGTTTGAAGGGTAATGTAAAGATGATAGGGTGTGAGTGTTACATGACGTCACATCGCAATTCATTAAAGCAGGATATGGTCCTGCAGCAGCAGCAGCAGCAGCGAATGAAATAACGAAGTGAACTAAAGCGTAATTATAAATAATTAATATGCAGAGCTTTGTCTCCGCGTGATCCACAGGAGACCGCCGTGTATTCCTCAGCAAATTGTTTCTTCACTTTCTCTCTTTCTCGCTCATTTATTATTTTAATACGTGGAAATATGCACAGGCGTCGCGGTAAACAATTCCCACTGTTTTTCTTACCCGCCTAAATTATTCACAGTTTTTATTTTCACTTTTAACACGCTGACACTTCCAGACAAAAGAACTGTTAAGACCGTTACAAAACCATGAGCCGTCCAAGAAAAATGAATAAGTAAATAACCGGGCGAAAGCCGAACATACGTTACTGCTCACATCTCACGCCCGGCTACATCACGGCAAATTGGCTTCTTCCTTACTCAAACACCTCATTCTTCACGCTGCTAACAAAATATAAAACATCCCTACCTTAATTATCAACGTAATAAATAATCCCCTATACTTATTATTATACGGACAGCACTACCTTATTTGGTTAGAGCTCTCTGACTTAAATTGAGCTGACTGTGACATCTGAAGTACAATTCCAAATTTCGTCAAGTCGTCCTAATAGTTCAGAACCCACTATAAGCTGTAGATCCCTTGCAGTAGCTGTAGGCTGACAACCTAACCAATAAAATGCGAATGCCTTAGGTACTTGTGGTTCTGTCCTATCCAAGAAAGTTGTGCCACTGGTAATGATGACAATTCCACTCATAATTTGTCATCCAATTAAATCACAGTAGTTTGGTGAATTGAACCAATCAGATTCAAATCTCACTAAAAATTGTCAGTTACTGGCAATTGCCCCGGAATTTACACGACTAAATAGGCATTGCTTAGATACAACGCCTGTCAAAATTGTGACAATTAATTGAAAGAAATATGTATATTTCGAGGAATTGTCATGCCAAATACCATTCGTAACTAGATTTTTAGTTGTAATTTTTGCCTAACTCACTCCTGCTTGTTGCTTTAGAAAATCATCACTCGTCCTGTGGACTTATTTGATTTTCGTCGCAACAATCAGTCGTGACCATAACGACAAAAATTTTAAATAAAATTCTAGTTACTAGTGGTATTACATATGACAATATAATAATAATAATTACAAAATATAAGAAATACCTTTGAATATTTCTGTAGAAACTAAATTCTTCCTAGTTAAAAATTAACTACTGAGTTACAGAATAGGCCCTATTGCTTTATTATCATCCTTTCTTGGTTATTGTTAATGATTTATTTTTCTCGATTGAATTTCCATATTATATTTACATAAACTTATGCCTTATAATCTTGTAATAAGTACTGCATCATCAATATAACAAACCTTGTTTCATTTATGTTTTCCTAGTTTAAATGAAACTTTTGTAGTTGCTATGTTTCCATTTACTAATCGATTCTCCTGACGGTAAGTAATTCTTGCAAATACTTACTGATCAGTCATTTTGTAAACATAACTATACTTTGTAAAACCAATTGGTAAAGAAAATAGTTATGAATTTAAAATTGTTAGACAGTGACATTTTTGAATTCTCAATTTGTAATTTGTTGCAGTAGTTTGTTGAGGGAATTTAAAAGCAGAGATGTAGAAAAAGATGAAATAATTACGTTGCAACATTTAACTAGGTTTTAATGATTTTACTTTAAAAATAAAACGCGCGGTCATGAAATTGAAGCGTCAGACGGCAGTGTATAATTTGCGGTTTCATGAAATTATTTTAACTCCATAATGATGACAAAGATGAAAACTGTAATTACTCCGCAGATGCAATTTCAGTAAAAATGTTTTTATTTGAAGTTGAGATAGCGGTGGTTGTATAAATTCGCAGCAGTTTGAAAGTTACATAACCGTAGGTGGTGTTTTTACCGTCATATTTCACCCGCGATATCGGCCTGTCGGTATACGAATGTGTGTACAAGTAGATAATATACTTTATGTGCTGTGAGTGGAGCGTGACGTCATATCGCAATTCATTAAAACCGGGAAGGAAGGAAGGATGGCTCAGGAGCACAATCTCTACTCCTAACACTCTGTGCAGCCAGCGAAAACACCACAGCCCCTATTCACTAATTGTAATCTTACACTTAAATACGTGCTAATTGAAATTTTGATTGAAAGTAGTTTTTATAGAACGTGTTGTTGCAATATGTTGCTTGTGTGATTATAAACACATTTAGATTTAGCTCTTCATGCAGTATACACGTTACCAAATCAAATATTTACATAAACTGTTAGTGTTCTCAGCTACTTCTATTCCCCCTTGGTAAATATAGGGAGAAATAGATACTACGCATTACTAATATTTACTAAATACACTTCACCTATCGACCTATTGTATTATTTGCTAATAAAATACTATTAAAAATATATACTGGGGTAACGATTATCGACTGGATGTTGACACAGAGAATAAAAATTTATTGGAGTAAATTAAAACAACGTTTTGATCAGCACGGAGATAAGTGTTGCCGTCTAGACAATATAAGACAAAACTTTGCAAAATCTTGTCTTGTCTAGATATTTCAAGACAAGACTTGACTGATCCTAAATGCCGTTTTAGACATATGGGACAATAAATAGTACAAAAAATGATACAATATCTTGTACCAAAAATTGCTAGATTTTGACTGATACTAACGCAATTTCTTGTACAATATATTGGCTCTGATTGTGCAAAATTTCCTAGAATATGTGAATGTGACAAGCAAAATTATCCATAAATTAATTTCTAATATATAAATAAGATTGTTTGTAGTCAAATTTCAACATATGAACACGAATTAGGGTCCCTAAGATACGATTTTACTATTTTTACCGCGATGTCTGTATGTCGGTGTGTGTGTCTGTGACGATTTTTCGTCCACGATAACTCCAATATAGTACATGTAAGAAATATAATATTTGGTATTTAAATAGATGAAGTGATTAGATTTTGACTACAATTAGTTAACCGGAAGTAGTACTTTACTTGAAGCTTTAACCTTTTTTTTCTAAAAAAATACCTGTAAATTACATTTTTTCAAATTACGTTATTATTACATATAAAGTTTTTTTTTAATTTTCTACCAATCTGTATAATTACGTTTATATAAAACTTCTACCTAAACAGAAAAAATATATATGTCGTTTAGGCTGAGAAATTTCTAAAAAACAGATGAGTTATTCATATGTTTACAAAATTTGACATATGATGTCAAATTTGATATAAATTTAAAAGATAAAATAAGTAAATATGAGTTAGTTTTATTGTAAAATTAAAAAAAGATAGATATATGGATGGAGAAATATATAAGGAATATATTTGCATGCATCAATCAAAGTACATTCGGTTCCGGTTTTAGTAACGCCAAAAATAGTTGTTTTTTTATCATACAAATTTTACGAAGCAAATTTTAGGTATGAAATGCATTAAAAATGTTCTGAACTGCAATAACAAACTAATTTTAAAACTACAAATTAAATGTACTGAAAAACTTATATAGAATATATTTCTACAGTGGCGGGAGGTAATGTGTGGGACACATCAGATTTTTTTATGATCACAGTGCTGGTCGAAACGTTTGTTTTATCTAATAAAAACCTGTAAGACTACATTCCGACATATTTTCTTCCCTATAAAAATGTATACTGAAATAATGAATATCTATGAATTTTCAATTTAGCAATGAAGGTAAAATGAAGTAATGCATTTACGATTATCTTGCAGTTGTGTTTGAGTGTGCATTAGATGCAAAGGAACGCATACATTTCACTTGCTTATAAATGCATTGGAGCATACATTAAACAGTGCAGTACACAGTAATTATTTCCAGAAACGAGAAGCTTATTATGCCTGTTTAACATAATGGAAATAAGAAACTGTACCACAAAACCTTTTGCATTTCAGGTTATGCACAATATTATTTTATAATAACAATTTACAGAGAGCATCTTTATTATTTTTTATTATATTAGATTCTGAATATTGTAATAATAACTATTTTATACATTTCTACGAATTCTAAATGCTAGTTATTCGTCGATATCGAACTGTAGAGAAACTGTACCACAAAACCTTTTACATTTCAGGTTATGCACAATATTATTTTATATAACAATTTACAGAGAGCATCTTTATTATTCTTTATTATGTTACATTGAAAATGTTGTAATAATAACTATTTTATACTTTTCTACGAATTCCAAATGCCAGTTATTCGTCGATATCGAACTGTGGAGTTCCAAGAAGAGAGTGGGTTTTATCGTCTCATCTCAATCGAAAAGGAATTAGAAATACATCAATTAAACTATCGCATTGCCATATATCACCGCCTTAAGCTGCCTTCTTTTTCTCCGAAAAGTGAACCAAAAGGGAAAATGTAAAATGCAATGAGTATATAACGAGAAGCTTAAAAATGAAAACTTTCCTAATGATGTCATCGTTCCGAGAATAAGTATTCTCAAATGTAGAATGTAGGTGTATGTTTTGTTCACAATATATTGTTTAACTTTGACAATACATTTCTATATAGATGAAACTATGTCTTAGGTTCCTAAGGTAAGAAATCGTTGCGTAACAAATTTAAACAAATAAATAACTGAACCATGATGGTTTCGGTCATTGAAAAAAAACCTAATGTTGAAAGAAAGACTTTTAGGTCTGACCATTGTGCATTTGCATCAGGATGTGGAATTGGATCCGAAAAAAGTTTTGATTTCGTGTCGACGAAACACCATTGTCTAGCTTTTCTTACATGTTTATTCATACATAATATAACAAGAGCCATGAATTTATTAAATATATTTTACAAACAAGTGTCAAAAATTACGCTGTTATGATTTAAGAATCACTTTTTATTTGCGGTTACTTCGCAGGAATTATAAACAAATTTTATCCCTTAAACTCATTGCTTGATTACCTTTTTTTGATTATTTCACGAATGACAACAGATCAATTATAAAATTTATCCTATCAACAAAATGTAATCATAACGATCAAGTGGTTAATTTTGTTGCTAAATATATGTAAATATACATATTAAAATGACATGTGTAAAATAATCTGTTATTTACATATATTTTATGAAATTCGTATTCGTATTCGTAAAATTTTCTAATAAATTCGTGGCTCTTATTATATTACTTATGACAAAAATGTACCACAAGTGGAAATAATTTATTTCCGCTATAATAATTTATTGGTGCTATTCATCACGTAAATATGACATGTAAACAAAAAAAAATTGACAATGATAGAACAAACTATGTCACTGATTAGTGAAAAAGCAGTAACTCGAATTGGTTCCAGTTATTGGTAACGGTGTTTTGAAAATTTTATACTGGTTTTCGTTTCGATTAAAATAAACAAATAAATATCGGTTTTTGTTTTTTTCCGGTTTCGGTTAAAATTATAAGTTTTTTTTCAGTAAAAATATAGTTACTTTAATTTTAAGTTGTGATCTACAAATGAAAATTACTCTTTAAAATATAACTACTTAATCAATAGTACTTTCATTACACTAGAATTTTATAAAAATAATTAAATCTAAGATTTACATTTCCATTATAGTACAATATTACAGTTATTGTTTTAGTACCGATATTTTTAGGTATCGGTTTAGATCATAAAAAGCCAAATATCGGTGCGGTTTTCGGGTACGATTTCGTTACGGTTTGTGTCCCTGGTTCTAAATGCTGAGGAAATTGCTCTAATGATATAATTAACAAAATATAATAATACCCCAATAAAAAATAAAGAAAATATATGGAGACAGTTTAGTGGATTTTTTAGTAACCATTGTATTCTCTTCTTAAATATAATTTATGATAAGACTAACAATTGACAATATTTAAAAAATGCCGCACTTATTTTAATCCCACCTTTTGGAAAATGCAACGACTGCGTTGTTGGGATTACCATTCGTGATATTTTGAAAATATTATCCACAATAAGCTCACGACTTGTTTTATTACCGTTGGGAATACAGTGTTGAAGTTGATAGATAGAATTGAAGTGTATGATTGTTGTGTTATGAATGTGAGTTTTATTTAGTATTAAAAGCAATTAGAGCGGGAGTTGGATTCGTAATATTTTGAAAATATCCACAATAACTTCACTCGTTGTTATATAACCGTTGGGATAGATAGAATTGGCTTGTGTGTATGATTGTTGTGTTTAGTATTAAAAGCAATTAGAGCGGGAGGTGGAGTAATAAAGTAGCGGGAGTCACGCTATCTGGCGGAAGCGGCAGCTACTTGCAGGGCGGAAGCGCCGGTCCGGAGACAAGGCGCGCAGCTCGGAACAATCCCCGGCGACAACTAGGTCCACAGCCCGCTGCACTATATCTCCGCCATTATCAAAATATTCCTCTGTCATGTCGCCATGCCCCTACCTTCAGCCACCATAAACTAACACAAGGTTGTTACAATCGGTTCGTCCTTTTAAACAGTGAAGTAATTTGCAAATTAGGAGAATATACCGCGAATTTCAGCTAAGATGCAAGGGCGTATACATTTTTAAATATTTAATTTTGCACACTTTTAGTCCTTGAAACAAGGTATCTTACACATATATTATGTTGCGCACATTCTATCATCCACACATTTTATCTTTCATTAATTTTATTTTCGATACATTTATCTTCTTTCATCTTTAAAACATTGTTATTATATCTTTCATTCATTTTATTACCCAAGCAATTAACATACTTATAATTAGATAAAATATTCAGTGTTAAATTTTCAGAAGATAAAATGTGTGGAACATAAAATGAGTGTAAGATAAAATGTGTGGATGATAAAATGATTTGGAAGATAAAATGTGTGCAAGATAACTTTTCTCGTGGATTAAAAATGTGCACGATAAAAGGTGTGCAAGATTGAATGTGGGCAAGATACAATGACGAGGAATATAACATGTGTAGAGGATAATATGTATATGCCTCAAGATGCAATATATTCGAATCTGTCATTAGTCATTAGTATGGATATATGACACCGTATCGCTCCAGATAAAAACTGTCAAATAAATTTATAATACAATGTTTACCATGAGCAAAAAATTCAAATGGTTATATGGTACAATAGTGGGTACAGTTTAACAAATGTTTGTGACATGTTCGTTAATTTATATCCTAACCGTCCTAGACTAAATAATACCATAGTTTCAAGAAAACATTCAAAATTTAGAAGTAGTGCATGTTTAGATACAAAACATAATAACAGGAGAAGATTAAAACCAGTGCGAAATAAAGATAATAAAAATTACGTATTACTTTCTACAAAAGCTTTGACAAATTAATTAAATATCAGCAAAACATCTGTATATCGACTACTAGAAGACGAAAAAGTTCATTCGTACCATTTTCAAAATCACCAAGAGTAGGCATAATTTTTAACCCGTTTTTATATCTTTCGCTGCCTTACGAAATAGATAGATAAAACTTGCTTCAAGTATATTCTTCTTCGTAATATATATCTTTATAAAAATTTTGCGAACTGACGGACTACTGCGAAATCAAAACGTATTTAAAATGTAGACATCTTTTAAAATTTTGAAAGATCAAATCCGATTTGATTGTAATTGTAACTTCGCTCTTTTTATACATGGTAATCGGCAAAAAAATTTACGGTATAATATCAAAATTCTTCTTTTACTATTGAATGATGAACTATGTATTTTGTGTAAAGACATGAAACACAGACCTATTATTAGATGTTAAAATAATATGTGACTATGCGTATACAACGTAGTGAAATAATTGAGCATATAAATAGATGATAGAAGATGATATATTTAGCAATAGAGCGATTACTAATTGAAATTTGATAGGTAGTCAAGTGTGGAAAGTGTATCACATAGATACTATTAATAGGACACTCATGTTAATTAATAATGCACTCTCAATACAGGTAAAATTAGTTATGGGTAAAATCATCAAATTGGGTAGTAATTACTACGTATCTAAGTGCGTTTACGAGCCGCTCTCATTGTGAAAACCTAAGTGCCTAAATTAATCATCAAAATATACAATTTATAATATTAAGCTTCCATTCTTTGATAAATTAATAATTATAATATTACAATTTGAAAAATGGTTGCGATTTAATTTTATTTATAGGGCCGACATTAAACAACAAATCAATTTCACAATTTCATCTCCATGGCTCAGTTGACAAAACATTGTAATCCGGTGTAAAATGATCCAAATTTAAATGTTTGTTATTCTCATTACATTGAGGATAATCACGACATGGGCCATTCATGCAATTTTCCCATTATTTTTGCGAAGGGGACCCACCGTGTATATTGAATACCCGTACCGGTGTTCTGCGTTCGTCATTAATAATGAATTTGTAGTCCTACTTTGTTGTTACAAGTTTCGTACTTATCATTTCGAAACAGTCGTTCCGGAAAACTAAGACAAAAGTTTCCAACAAAAACGCATTATTACCTTACAATGAAATTCATAACAATAATCATAAAATTTCATATTATATATGGGTAGTTATGTCTTTTAAATATTTCTTTTCAAACTTTTCTCATTTTTGTCTGAAAAAATGAAAAGTCATGGGGAAAATTCCTACCGGAATAAAAATGTTTTGCAATCAAAATATACAAATTATACAATACTTTATATCAGCAAACAGAAACATGAGAAACAAAACACTGATTTGAATAACACATTTTTTTAAATTTTGTGTTGAAAAGAATTATTAACAATCTGTAAATTTAAACTGACTACTTCATTCATAAATTTACAAACCAATCCAAATTGAAGATTCTTCCTAGTTCGATAAAAAACCGACAAAGAAAATTTCACATTTTTTTTGTTTATCGAAAATTTTTTGACGTTTCAAAAGTATCTACAAATATATTGTTTATATATCTTTCAAAGTTGGATTTGGTTCACTTATTTTAATTTTGGAAATAGTCATCCGACTACCATTCGTTGTTAAATTTTATCCTGACTAATTTTCCAATAGCTTTACTCGAGTCTGTTACTAATTTATCTGATGTCATTGATCAAAAATTACTAGCTAGACAGCTCGTGACTTTTTTTAAGTGCTAGGCAACCACCTCTCTAAATTCTAAAAAGAATTGTAGCAAAAAATATCCACTCATGATATTATCTATAACAAAATTACCCCTTTTACCTACTAGTACTTACAGTAATAGTAAATTCTTTTTAGAGTACCTATTCTATCATTTTTTTTTATTTTTTCACATTGAATTATAATAATTGTCACTATCAAATATAAAACATTTATTTCTATAGGTAAACAGGTTAACCGAAAATGTAAGATATTTGTTATTATTAATTAGGTACTTGTAACAGTTAAATGGGGCTAGGTAGAAACAAATTTAAACTACAAAATTTTAGCTAATGACATTAAATTATTATATACAAAAATTCCCATATATTCATAATTAATTAAGATATTTCAAAAAAACACTTCAGATCTTCATGAAAACACCATTTCCGATTGTATGATTAACACCAAAATCTAATCAGATCTAATCTAGGTTGTCAGAATATTATATCCAAAATATTATCTTTTTTATTCAGTGCTATTTGAGGAATCGTCACAACATCCATTCGTCCATCCACACACACGGACAGATATCATCGTAAAAATATTAAAATCGTGTTCTTGAGACTTGAAAACGTGCTTATGCATTGAAAACTCACTATCTATACGTATATCAAGAACTAAGGTCTCTCCTTCTTTACTTTTTTAAATCATTTTATTCTTAATAGGTAATTTTAGTTATAGTTTAATGTTAGATTCTTTTATGAATTAACAATCTGTAAACTTAAAGAATTTGGTTTTCCTTAGTGTTTTGTTGAACGAGCCATGTAGTTATTTTGTCATTTCCCGCTGTACTTTACCAATATGAATGCTGGGGTGAAAGTGATATGTCAGGAATGAGTCCGCTATTGATTGGGAGCGAATGTGACAAATACCCAGGACCCTGGAATGTGCTATTGCCACCTCCCAACTCTGACCCCGACTTAGGACTGGATGGACCCGTTTGATGTACCGGCTCTTCTGTTTACCATCGGGATCAACACTCCAGCTAATTTCACGCTGCTACTGCACATTGCTTCCGGAGTTATCCACCTTGTAAGCTGCAGAACACCAGCAAAATCAAACAAAGCGTGCCAGCGAATTTACATACAAGGACATTCTTTGCTGTTTATCAACCGAAAGGACTAGAGTTATTATAATAGTTGTTGTTTAATGTAGTGGACCTTTTGTCCTTTTTGAGGACATGAAGTTAATAAATAATGAATTTGTGATTCATTATGTGACTTACTTGATCAACGCACTTTGACACGAATTGAGCCACATTTATTCTTTTAAATGATGATGAAAATTTCCAGTTTGTTCTGCTTAGTTGATAATATAGGGGTGTAGAAGATATGGAATGCAGAAATGAAAAGACACTATTTATTGAAATAGAATATACTCGATCTCGATCTTTCACTGGATTTTGTAGAAATCAGATAATTTTGAACTGAAATAAATAAATATATACATATAATTACTTTGTAATTAATTAATAATTTGCGCAAGAGTATGATTTTACATAGAGATGTCAAATATCACCACAAATTTTCGTCTGTAACATATAGAAATGCTGATCATCACCAACAAATATTGCTAATTCCACCAAACTTATTTTTGCAAGTTGCAACTTAATAATATACTTAATTCTTTCTATGAATTGGAACTAAAATTACTTTGACATTTTAGGACGTTACCAAGGGGTATAATTAATCCGGGTTAGTGGTTAATATTTTTTTTATGAATCTCCGTGTAAATAATCATAAGTAATATAATAAGAGCCATGAATTTATTGGAAAAATTTAGGAATAGTAACAGACAAACGAGTGTCAAAAATGACATTTAGATCAAGACAGCGAAGCTGGAGTGAGTTAAGAGCCAGTTTTAAACCGAGTTATCGTTACTTTGCAGGAATTATGAGTAAATTTTTACCAATTAAATTCATAGTTCGAATTATATTTGCTTGATTATTTCATGAATGACAACAGTTCACACATAAAATATTTGATATCAACAAAATGTAACCATGACTATGACACTGTGGTATTATCAAATTCATTAAAAAATACTATCTATGGCCATCAAATGAAGCATTCTGATTAAGTGAAAATGAAGTGTGGAATAATCAAAGACAAAAATAAAAAGGCACTCATTATAAATTTTAAGTGGGATCGAAACGAAATCTTCTATTTAATAGATTACTCTATCAAGAAACATCCCAATTCTTAAATAAATATACCACTGTATTCTGGTGGAATCACTAAAAGCTATAGATGTCTTGCAAAAGCTTAGACTGACAACCTTTTTCATGAAAAATGCAAGTAAAATTGGTATTAGCGCCAATAACGATATTAATCATTCCTATTGTCTAACACAAACAAATATGTGTCAAGTGGTCGAAGACCCGAACAACAAAAATTCTTTAGAAAAGAATAAAAAGATAAATATAAATATATCACTCACGGCTTATTACCCTTGGTGAGTATGCCAGAAATGTTTTATCGTAGACGTCGGTAATGACATATTTATACCAAGAGAATTTTGAGTATCAGACTTCTAGCTGACATGGATTGTATACTAGAAAATAGACTAAACACTATTTAAATGTCGAATGATTTGATACTATTACAGTATAGAATACTAGTTAGTTAGTAAGAACTGTTAAAAAATGTGAAATACGGGGTTGTAAAACAAATAGAAACGACATATTTATACCATAGAGAATTTTGAGTATCACAGATAATAGACTGAACTCTATTTAAATGTTGAATGGTTTGATACTATTACAGTATAGAATACTATTTAGTAAAGACAGTTAAAAAATTTGAAATACAGTGTTTTGAAACAAATAGAAACGACATATTTATACCAAAGAGAATTTTGAGTATCAGAGAGAATAGACAGAACTCTATTTAAATGTTGAATGATTTGATACTATTACAGAATAGAATACTAGTTAGTAAGAACTGTTAAAAAATGTGAAATACGGCGTTGTAAAACAAATAGAAACGATATATTTATACCAAAGAGAATTTTGAGTATCAGAGAGAATAGACTGAACTCTATTTAAATGTTCAATGATTTGTTACTATTACAGAATAGAACACTAGTTATTAAGAACTGTTAAAAAATGTGAAATACGATGTTGTAAAACAAATAGAAACTATATATTTATACCATAAAGAATTTTGAGTATCAGAGAGAATAGACTGAACTATATTTAAATGTTGAATGATTTGATACTATTATAGAATAGAATACTAGTTAGTAAGGACTGTTAAAAAATGTGAAATACGGTGTTGTAAAACAAATAGAAACGGAAAACAAACACCGATAGGATCGGAACAAATGGATGGCATTTTTATGTGAACGGCGAGATTATTTGTAATTGGCTGGCGGTCGACCACGGCTCGCTATGATCAATCGTAGATTTGTTCTACTTTTATTACGTCATACACAAGACGAACATTTTATATTTAGATGGAAAAACCTTCATTATTTCTCTGTATTTGCAGAACTGTGCTATTTTTATTGCTTTCAAACAAGGAGATTATGACAGGAATAAATGCAAGCTATTCATTTTACGATCGCAATAACTTTCATCATTTTCAAAACACTTCTATTTACATCAAGCAATCATTTTTATTCTACAACTATTTTAAGTACTTTTGTTTAGTATTCATTGCATCTGATACACTAAAACATAAATTAAAATTTAAAGCATTGTTTGCTCTTTAAAAAAAGGTTTATTGATTGATAAAATGTTTCTTCAATTACTATCCATGAAATTTTTAAATGATCGCATTGGGATGTCATATGAAGCAAATTTTTATTTTGTAAAAATTCCAATAATATACTGGTAATAAAAAGACTAAAAAATTTCAGCACAATGGATTATAGAAAAAAAACGTAACCATGCTTTTAGTGAATGTAAGCCTATTAAAAATTACTCTTTATCCGAGTATGTGACGTCATAGAGGCACGCTTTTTTTTTAAATTTTAATTATTTGTTTGTAAATGTTGCAAATTTTATAATAATTTTTAGATTATATACTTTTTAACCTTAAAATTGAAATATGAAAAGGTGTTCTTTAAAAAAATCCATTGTGTACCTTCTAAGATTGCCGATACCTAAACCTTCATTGTGAAATGTTTGTAAGTAATTGATTGAAAATTATTATTAATTTCTTATAAAGTATTTCATTTATAGATTCAATTGATTTTATTGTTAAATATTTATTTACGGCTATTGGACGTTTAAAAAATAGTAGGTTTTTCGTTGTCATGGTAAAGATAACTAAGGTCTTAATTCTTAATTCTTTATTCCGGTATGTTAAGTCATTGAAAGAAGTACTCCCTTACAATTTTGTTTAAAAATCAGGGTCGGATTAACCAATAAACAAGTAAGACAAATGTCTCGAGCCCATAATTCGGGAAAATAAATGTTGTATTATATACGTCAAAATGATGTTGTATTATTAGTTTGAAATTCACGCGCGATACCAATGAGTAGAATTTATATGAATGACTTATTAATTTTGTATGAAAAAAATAATATATAGGAAAATAATGTATTTGTGAAGAATCTAAATAAAAAATGAAACTTTTATAAAATGTGTTGGAAAATCAGTAAATTGTAAAAAGTTCTGAAGTACTCGATAAAAATATATGAGTAAACAAGTACAAGAAAAGTTATAAAATATGAAAATTATGACATGTTATTTTATCAAATAGAGAATATGTATTTCACTTTACATTAATTTTATACTCTGAATTTGTTTTTAATCAAAAATAAATTGT